>JANHMN010000014.1:18717467-18734696 GCA_030674055.1 Rhabdomys pumilio | reverse complement strand
CTATGTGTATGCATGTGCATATGGGAATGTGTATGTGTGTGTCTATGTGTATGCATGTGTATATGAGAATGTGTTTACATATGTGTATGTGTGTGCCTATGTGTATTATGCATGTGCATATGAGAATGTGTTTACGTATGTTTATGTGTGTGTATGAGAATGTGTTTGCATATGCACATGTGCATGCATGTGTATATGAGTGTGTATATGAGTGTGTATCTATGAGAGGCTGCCTGACAGGAGGATTGAGGGCCCCAGGACTCTGCTGAGGGCATGTACATGAAATGGAGATAATGAAAGTTTCAACCAAAGGCATAAAGATCAGCAAAGCAAACAGCAATGGTGACAGGAAAAAAAACAAACCATAAAACCAAAACAACAACAAAAAACCCCCACCGTATAGGCAGTAGCTATTTGGAATTTTTAAATTTCTAAAGAAATGTGTAGGGAGTTCATCTGCAAAAGATAACCACGTAGTATTTCCAGTGAATAAGGATTGGCAACATAAATGCAGGGCACTGCTCTTTTGAGTTAAAAGGAGAGCTCGTCACAACCTGGGAAGAGTTCACAACCTGGGCCACTTGTTATCATCCCCTCATTCAACAAGGGATAAGAAGTGTCTTTGTGCCATGACTTTGCTCAGAGTTTGCAGATTAGGTATCTTTATGGGTCACCTGTGACCAAAGCCTAACATCAAATAAACAACAAGAAGTTTCTAGTGTCTCCTAAGCAGACAATGCCTTTGTCCCTCAAAAGGAGAGGGAAAAACATTTGTGAACAGTGCACAGGTTAAAAACAAGGTTGGCTGTTCCTGCTTGGCCTGTTGGGAACTGCTGTTGTGTGCACTGCACTGCGTCGCAGCACTGGGAAAGGCTGAAAGTGTTACCAACCTTGATTAGTGAGAGATGAGGAGGAGCCAAGGGCGGTGGGATTGAGTGATGCTTCCTGAATGATACTGGGTGTGACTTCTCTGAGCCTGTTCTATCTCTGGAGGGTGAGTTCACACTTCCTTCACCTCCAAAGGGGCACGAGGCAAGGGAGAGTGCTTTGGAAGCAGTCTCAATACATCTGTGTATGGTGGTGGGAGGAGACAAGTTAGCACTTCCTTGAATAACTCATTCTTGGGTCTTTGCATTGGCATTGAAAAGGGTCCGCCCTCTAATCCTTGGCCTCAAAGGCAGTACCATCCTAGTTTTTTGGCACCCTAGTTTTTGACACACACTTTTTGGGGACTCATGTTTGAAATGAGCCCTTTCTTTCCCTCCAGCTTGAAAGGTCAAAGTTCGGATCTCTTTTGGCCACCGTCATCGCCCACTGGACAATTTCTCTTACAGGAAGCATGACTATTGAAACTGTGAATTAATGGTAGGAGTCTAAAACCTGGCAAGCCTTTCCCACAGGAGTTTCTTTGATCTGGTGTAGTTGGAAAGTGTTTTGATGAAGGAAAGGACGTTGTATGAGACAGGGGACATCTCTGGTTTACACAGGAGGGGAGAGGAGGAAGCTTGGGAAGGCAACCTTGTTTCCTTTTCTGTTGGTGGAGACCCTCTGTTTCCCTCCTTAAACACAAGGTGAGATGCTGGGACTTGTTCTTGGGATTGTGGAGGTGATGTGGAGGGGGTGTGGCAGAAGCTTGGGCACCTGGAGATTGAGCTCTCCCAGGGCTGAGCAGGGCATCAGTGTCACATGTTGAGTACACACCCTTGACTGTTCCCCATGCTGTAAGTCTTTCCTTAAAGATCTAATTCATTATGTTCAGCCTGTGCCCTGGTTAGGTTTTTTCAGCTTGACCCAAGCTACACTCGTTTGTGAAGAGGGACTTTCAATTGAGAAAATTCCCCATAACATTTGCCTATAGTACATTCTCTTGATTAATGGTTGATGCTGGTGGCCCAGCTCATCAGGGGTGCCGCCACTCCTGGGTAGATGGTCCAGAATTCTGTAGGAAAGCCAGATGTGAGGAACAAGCCAGGCAGCAGCACTGCCCTCTGCATCAATCCCCGCCTCTAGTTTCTGCCCTACTTGACTCCTGCCCTGACCTCCCTCAGTGATGGACTGTAACCTGGAAATGTGAGACAAGATAAAACACTTTCCTTCCCAAGGTGCTTTTGGTCATGGCATTCACAGCGATAGAAACCCTAAGACAACATGGCTGCCAGTTAAACTCTAAGGAGCTTGCCAGAGGAAAAGATGCTGTGTTCTTTTGTTTATTTCTTGAGATCTTGTATTTGTTCCAGGGGATGTTCTTGCAAGATATCTTAATTTTAATTTATATTATATAATAATTTTATCATTTTTGCCTTTTAAAGTAACATATTAGTGTGTGTTGATTACATACGGGAATTTCATCATGACATGTCAACGTGGTATATGATGTACTTTGACCACATTCATTCCTCTATCTCTGTTTCTTATCCTCCCACTCCTTCTCTTTTGCCTTCCGCATCCCTAGCCATCTCCCCTTTTACCTTCACATTTCTCTCTCTCTTTTTTATACCCCTAGTGAGGATGGCTGTCACTAAGAAAGTAACACTGGTGAGTACACAAGGGAAATTAAGCCTTCACTCACTGGTGAAGTAAATGCAAATTAAGTTAGTGCTGTCACTGTGGAAATGAATATGGAAGCCCCTCCCCAACTAAGCATAGAACTTTTATTTGATCCAGTTGGACCACTCCTGGGTCCATATTCAAAAGACTTAAATTTAACTTACTGGAGAGATACTGCCCAAACCTGTTGATCACATACTTCTTTATAGCCAAGGTACAAAATCAGACTAGCTGCCCATCAATAGGTGAAAGTCTAAAGAAAATGATACACACGCACGCACACACGAGATTTTCATTCAACCATAAAAAATGAAATAGGTTATTTAGGGGTTTCTTTCTCCCCATTTAAAAATGTTCGGCCCTTTGGAGCCTCAAAGACCATAGTGAACATTAACATAGTAATATTTATTATCATCTGCAGACTTTGGGACAAGTTCATCTCTAAACTTCAGTTTAGCATATATCTTAGCTACCAAGAGTGAGGGCATTCTCTTCCACAAATACATCGTCAAGATCACATATATTTTCTTTTTTTTTTTTTTTTTACGACAGTATAAATTCTACATGGAGATTCCCCCCAGCTATACTTTAGAGCTTTCTTTCTGTGTTTAGTCAAGTTTCTCAGTTGTCTTTGGCGGCCATATTCTTTTCCCTGGCTGGGGCAGCTCCTGATTCCATATCAGTTCAGTGACACAGTGTCCCTGAGAAGCCCAGGCCAATTTCCTGATGTGGGTGCTTCACGAATGTCTGTTTTCTCTGTGCATATGTTGGAGCACACTGTCTTACCCATCATTCCCAGTGATGAGCAGATACTTTTAAAACCTCTCTGGAGAGGCCAATGTAGCCAAGGCTTGAAACTTCACGGTAGTTAAAATCTGGCATATGACATAAACTTGCCATGGCTCTGAAGCATCAGAGTGACATTCAAAGTGAAGGGAGAGGGACCAAGAGAGGGTGATGCTGTTGGGAGAAACAAATACTACACATTTTCTCATGTGCAACAATCTAGATTTAAATATACATACAACGTCAGGCATATTACTGCATGCCTTTAAGCTAGCATCCCAGCACTTGGGAATCAGAGGCAGGCAGATTTTTGAGTTTGAGGCCATCCTGGTCTACATAGTTTCAGGTCAGCCAAGAGATACATAGTGAGAGCCTATCTCAAAGAATAAGTGTGTGTGTGTGTGTGTGTGTGTGTGTGTGTGTGTGTGTGTTGTTATAAAAGTAAGGAGGGAACTATTTGGGGATAGAAATGGTGACAGTTGTGGGGAATGTGGGGATCAAATACAAGCAATATACAATGATGTGTATATATGAAAACATAGTAAAATCCATTATTTTATGCTAAAATTAATCTTAAAGAATTATGCTATCTGTCCTCTCTGCCCATCTGCAGGATTTTTTATCTTCTCAAACTGAAACTCTGGACATATGAAAAGACAACTTTCCAATCTCTCCTCCTCTTACAGCCTTGTTCCCACCATTACTGGTCTGTAATTGCTGTTGTAGATATGCTGTGTTGGTGACATCTTTCAGTTAGTGTTAGGCCTTCTGGACCAGGCTTGTCTCACTTAGCATGTCTTCAGAGTTCATCCAGGTCACAGTGTGTGTCAACGTCTCCTTCCTTATAAATAAAACCAAATAAGACTCCACAGTGTGGACACCATGTACACGCAATATTTTCTGTCCATTTGTTGATGGACACTCGGCTCTTATGAACCAAGCTGCTGTGAACAGGATGTATATTTCTTTTGGATATGTACCAGTAAGTGGGATTGCTGGGCTGCATGGGAGTTCTGTGTTTAATCTTTCGGGGAGCCACAGTGTACCCCTTACTTTAAATGGAGTAAATTGGAGACTGCTTAGAAAAGTGAACTATCATGAATTTCAGGATGCTCTTATTAGCTCCGTAGGCCTCCAGCCTCCTGTCTAGATAAACGGGGAGGCTATGTGTGGATCTATGTCTTCTTCATAGAGAATAAAGTACTGTACTATGCTCAGAAAATTTACCTGTGCACAAATTTATTTCCTGGTAATCGGAGGTGATGTGCAGTTTCTAGCTTTCATTTGCACTTTTTGTGACTTTGAAGAGAGTTTCTTTAGGTTTTGATTGGTAAGTTGGAGCGGTGCATGGGAAATGAGAGTTGCCTGTGGTCTCTGTGAGTGGTGTCAAGTGAAATAAAGGCTGCTTTCCCGGAACGTGTGAGATTTAAAAGCATAGTGTTGTCCTGGTGTGTTAACCCAACTCCTTCGAATGCTAGTGATGACTTTAGGCGAGATGGAGAATAGGGATAAGAGTTACGTGTATTTGGTTGGATTGATCTATGTGAAATGTTTGCTTTATACAAGACACTCATTCAGCATAAGCTATTAAGATTCTTTTTGTATAGGCAATTAATAATATAATGGGCTGGAGAGATGGCTCAGCGCTGTTTGCTCTTCCAGCGGTCCTGAGTTCAATCCCATCATTACAGATGGCTCACAACCATCTGTAATGGGATACGATGCCCTTTTCTGGTGTGTCTGAAGACAGCTACAGTGTACTCATATACATTAAATAAATAAATAAATAAATAAAATTTTTTTTTTTTTTTTTTTAAAAAAAAGAAGTAATAACATGCTTAAAAGATGCTTAGGTAATTCTAGCTGTGCCCAGAGGCTGGTGTTTTTAAATGCCTTATCACTTACTGTTTGACCGGACTTGGCCTGTTAAGAGAGTCCCAGCTGTCTTGAGACTGGCAACCTGAGGCCTCTAGAATAGTAGATCTTATGGAGCATGAGGCATGCGTGGTAAGGGTGGCCGAGAGCCAGTGTTCTAAATAACTGAACTGCACGTTAAGGGAGAACAGCTTCCTGAGGGTGCGTGAGAGAAGTTCTAATGTCTTGCTGAGGCAGTGGAGTGTATACAAAGCACATATGTTTGGGTGATTCCTGCTTCCTTCTGCTTTGGCTGAGGTACACTCGGGACTAGCCAGCCTGTGGAATTTGAAGGCTACTTATTCTTTTATTCCCTGGGCTGGCCATGAGCCAAGAACTCTATGGCCAACAGTCTAATTCCATAGTACCAAGTTGTTGGCTTGATGGTTTTTTCATGTATATGAGACGGAGTCTCATGTATTCCAGGCTGGCCCTGAGTCCTCTCTGTTTACGATGATGTTAAAATCCTGATCCTTCCTCCTCAACCTCCCAAGAGCTGGGATTATAAGCATGGACCGCTTCGCCTCACCCTGTTTCCCAGTTGTTGCCTCTTAATGACTAGTTGGAGGTTGTGCTGAGCATACTGCGTGGAGTTAGTTCCCAGGGTTATTTATCAAGAAAAATGTTGGCTCTGCAGAAGAACCTAGTATGTTTTAAAACTCAAGACAATCCTACTTCAGCAGAAAATTCAGATCCTATTTCTGGGCCTCAGGCCTGTCCCGACTTCCCTGGACAGCCTGAGGAGAACATGCCTTACATCTAGTAGGCGGTGGCAGGGTGAGGTGTGGCATTGTATACACATCTTAAGAGAGGGGGATTAATTTCTACTCTTCTCTGCCATTTAATTCTAATGCTGCCTATAGCAACAAACATATCTAAATGCTTACATGTGCTAGCTGCTATTCTAGGAACTATCTATCTATCTATCTATCTATCTATCTATCTATCTATCTATGAGACAGGATATGCATATGTATGTATGTGTATCCAACAATGGCCTTGAACCGTTGATTCTTCTGCCTCTACTTCCCAAGTGCTGGAATTACAGGCATGCAGCTCCACCCCTAGCTTCTCAACACTTAAAAGAAAATGAATTATCCAGTGTAACCCTCACAATGGTCCTGGAGATTTGTAGCATTAGCCCCATCTTACTCGTGGAAAACCAGGGTCAGACAGATTAAGTACTTGCATAAGATATGGCTCATTAGTAGTAAAGTGAAGATTTGAACCCAGGTAGGCTTTGTGCTCACTGTGCCTGTTGAGTTCAGATTTAAGGTCAAGATTGGTTCCTTTGTACTCTGTATTCTGGATAAAGTATGTAGCCACTGTATTATCTTCCTTTATGTTCCTGCTATGACACACTGCCACTCTTCCATCCAGGATACCCATTCAGTTTGGGGTAAGGAAGACTTCTAGGTATCCTAGCACGGTGTCTGGCTAATTTTAAACAATGACATGCATCTTCAGGGAATGAAATTAGCTGATGCCCATGTTTATTAATCACCACCACCACCACCGTCATCATTGTCATCATTGTCATCAGTCAAATGTAGTGTCTTTAACATGTTAGACATTCCATAACTGGAGCTACATTCCTAGCCCTGGTGTCTGCTGTTACATCCAGGTTTAGTTTTCACCGATGTTAAAAAGTCATTGCATAAAAGAAGGCAGAGAGAGCAGGAAAGATGGAGAAGTAGCAGATGTCACAGTAAGGGTGTGGAAGGATCTGTAGACAAAGGCATGGTGGGCCCCAACCTCAGAGAGGAGAGAGCAAGGACACACCCACTTGCAACATCGCTGTGGTGGAGCAAGTAACCCACATGTCTTCAACATTCTCCTAGTGCCGTTAGCACATTCCAAGGGAGGGAGCTGGGGGAATGTGGTCCCTTTTAGAACAGTTTCTGTCAGGTTTACACTGCAGCGCCTGTAGGGTTTCGCCAACAGTTCAGCAGAAAATAGACTCATTTAGAAGCCCCTTTGATCAGACTGGATGGCTGAGACAGAAACGGTTTCCAAGAGAATTTCTATAGCAACATGACTCTCTGAAATAAATCCATAACTCGTGTTTATGAATATCTACTTTCTGTATTTTTCTTGGGCTGATAGCACAGCCAAGTTGGGAACATAGCTATAGAATTTGGGAAGGACTTGAGCATGGTTTCCAGTGTATTTATAGTGCCTCTGCTTTCATTGATCTTTTATCTCCCGATTTCTTCATCTGTATAGACAGGCCCACTTCTGTAAACCTCAAAATGCTGTAGGAAGGAAGTGTGATATTTGTGTTCCTTGGACCTGAGC
This sequence comes from Rhabdomys pumilio, assembly GCA_030674055.1. Classification (NCBI taxonomy): domain Eukaryota; kingdom Metazoa; phylum Chordata; class Mammalia; order Rodentia; family Muridae; genus Rhabdomys; species Rhabdomys pumilio. Next base: position 18,727,151 of record JANHMN010000014.1, on the reverse strand, counting down.
TAGGGCTGCCCTCTGTCCCCATGAAGCTGATCTTCTCATAGGACCATGGTGGCATGGCTTTGAACCATGTGGCTCTGTAGTGTACTACAGCTCAGCCCTGGCTTTCTCTCTGTGAACTGAAGTATGGGTCACCGTGTCACCAGAGTTGTCAGGATCAGAGCTTGCAACCTGACTGCCCCAATAAGCTAGGTTAAGCCACTTGTACCCTGTATGCTAATGAAGGAGACAGGTAACAGAAAAACAGAGAAAGGAGATTTTTTTCAATGTGACTGTGTCGGGAAGAATTATAGCAAATAGAAAGATCTAGTGGTCTTGACCTAAAAAGAAAATCTTCAGCGATCTTAAAAATCCATTTCTGTGTTTATTTACTTACTTGTCTGAGGGCGCATGCATACCAGCACATGTCTGGAGGCCAGAGGACAACTTGGATGTGTCAGACGACAACTTTGGGGAGTCAGTTCTCTCTTGTGGAGATATAGCTAGAATGGCTAGACTTTCTAGCAAATGCCTTAAACCTGCTAAGCCAACTCACAGCCTTGCTGGGGGCGGGGGGGGGGGGGGGGGCGGCCGGGGGTTTTGGGGTTGGGGGGGGGGGGGGGGGGGGGGTCTAGACATGTGATTTTAGGTTTCAGTAGGAGTTGAGAGGGATGAATAACTATGCAGTTCTGGTCCAAGTGAGGTCCCACCCATCACTGACCCATCACTGTGGTGTCCTACCCTCTACTGTGGTCCCAGAACTGTATGACATCACCTCCAGAGAGACAGGTTCCTCCTCTAGCCAGCACCAAGGCTTCCCCGACCCCTGGCATGGGTTTCATGAAGAAATTGTAATCCCATTGAGTTCATTGGTTTGAGCAGTCTGATACCCAAAGGAAGGGACATTCATATCTCTTTAGGGTATCTCTTCTGACCGTACGGTTACTGTAGTCCCTGTCTGATGATGTTATCAGGGGAAACTGTAAAGTGCTAAGCCATTGCTAGGCAGAGGGATTGCTCAGTGAGTGGAGAAGGGGAGGAGTAGTGTGGGAAGATTTCGTGAGTAAAGTTTGGTTGAGAGGACACAGGCAGTGTAAGAGGAAGAGAGGGCACCTGTGACTGCTCCAGTGCTCAAGGATTCTCTAAACATCCCAGTCACTTCTCTACTCTGTCTCCTTGGCATTCCCTCTCACCTGGTGATGGAGCCTGGCCTTCTTTGCCATTTTCTTCCCTGATATGCCTGACCTGCTGGAACCTGCATGTGGTCCATTGGGTCAGCAGCCTGCCATCTTGTCTTTACCCAGCAGGACCCAAAGCTCACCACACTGGGGACTGAGAAGACTCTGGGAAATGGAGCCTTCATTAACATTTTATTGTTTGCTTTCCTTTTTCATCCACATATTTACTACCTTCTGTTGTGCATAAACTTCTGAAGTCTGAATAGCAAACAGCTGTTCATGTTGCCATTGGAGAGCCACAGACACAGCCTAAATAAACAGAGTAGCCTATCAGGATCTGGAGACATGCTTATGGGATAAATTGAGAAAGTGGGACCCACGAGGGGGGTTTGAACCTCGGGTGTGGTGTCTGAGGGAAATCTGGAAGGATGTGGGTCTCATGGCTAGCAGCTGTTTTATACAGAATGATGTTTCCTGTTCTGCAGGCTTCTTTTTTTTTCCCCCCTCAGAGCGACCTGTAATCACGTTCAAAGAAGAAATCATATTGGTTTTTTAAGTGATTCCTTCCGACTGTGAGAGACATTCCCCACTGGCCGCACTTGTATTAACCAGGTTCATAGTCACGGTAGACGGCAGCAGTGGGATGTAGGGACTGGCCAGGAATCAGCAGACCCCACCTTTCCACCCTTACCTGTACCCATGAGATCCATGACATCATGTGTGCCTCCTTAACCATACATACCATCCAGGAACGGGAGTTTTCGTGCGATGCTGGAGTCAGCAGGTGGAATTTAAAGTGAATTTTGGGTTGAAAATTCTTGGGTAGCTCCATGGGTCTGGTTTAGAGCAGGTTTTCCCATAGTCTGTGCCAACATCCTCCTTTCTTGATGCTTTCAAGTCACAAGATTAGAGTGTGTTTGCTTAGCCCTAGGTTTTTCTTCATCAGTGGCCAGTCATTTTCCTGCAAGCAGAATTTCGGTCAGTGGGCACATCACCAGCAAGGGCCAAATTAGACATAATTGCACATGAGTTTAACTTTAAGGTCTGCAGCTTAAAGTGCTCTGCAAAATCATGCCAAGCCGGCAGCTTTGTTCTGTCTGGGAACAGCATGCCCCGGAAGAAAGGTTATAACTCATTGTCCAAACTGAGATGCATAGGAAAGGGGGCTATGAGTGGCTACACCTGTTTTCCTGGCCTTCAGGACGGCTCTCTCCGTTCAGTGAAATGAAATTGACTATCCTAGACAGCATCTTTGCAGCAATCTTGGAGTAGAAGAGAGGAAGCCAAAACAGTGGGAAAGTCTGCCTTGCCGGAGGGTGCATTTCAGAGCAGGAGCGAGGGGAGGGGGAGGGGAGCAGCTCCTTTTCAGCAAAGTTGCGCTAAAGCTAGAGGGGCCATTCACCAGTTGTCTGCGCTTTCAAAAGCTGGGCTTGCGCTATTATTCCCATGCTCGGTTTCCTTGTGAGCCCTGCTCCTTTTCCTGTCATAAAGGAGAGGGTCTGCACCAGAGTCCACCAGGAAGGTGGTCCCTTTCAAATCCCAGGGAGCAGCCTTGGCCCCTCAGTGCGCTCCCAGCCTAGGCAGGATATAATAGGTAACCCAGGGCCTGTGCTGCATGAATAACAAGGACAGGACAAGCAGGTCCTTCCTGTGTCCCCAGGCTATCACATAGGGCTCTTCTTAGAGCCAATGGGGGAAGCTGGAGAGGAAGGAGGGGATGCTTGCCACTTCTGGAGTAGAGTGTCAGAGTGAGAAGAGTGTGTGATGGGAGGGGTGGGAGGAAGGAGAGAAAATGGGAAGCAAGAGAATCCCGAAGGCCAGGCTTTCACCTTGCATTGGGGATGTTTCCTAAGAGCCAGTTCTTAGTTGTTTTGATTTGATTTGACTTGGTTTGGTTTGGAGTGGGTGAGGGGGGGCTTGGTCTGTACTTTGTATTTGTACATTGTCCTTTATGACAAACTCACGATGTCTCTTGACACTGTTAGATACTCCTAGTGGAGAACCATTACTATTGGTAAAGAAACAAATTCAATTACTGAACATCTTGTTTTGTGCGGCTGTGTTTCCTCTGGCCTGGCTCCCACCTGAAACTTTTATAATAGCATGTGCTAGACCAATTAGTGTTTGTAAAGGCGGGTGGTACTTTCATTTCACCTTCATGCCCTTGGGATTTGGCTTTGAAATACAGTGATCTGGGCTCCCTCCCCCCATGTCAGGAGTGCATGAATAATGAGATCTTTCTACAAGAAAGGGGATTATGCTTTTCTCCCACCCTTAAAACCCTCTCTTCAAAATAACTGCTATGACTAGTGTCTTGGGCATTACTGGGACAGAAATGTCTAATGCCAGATCAGGGTTCTCCAGTGAAGAGCTGCCCACCTTTAGATGTACATGTACTGTGTGAGAATTTAGTTTAACTGCAGATTCTGCTCCAGTGAGGCTGGACTTGAGGTAAGACTAGCTCCTAGGTTTTCAGGCCACACTTGGAGTAGTGAGACTCCACTAAGTACCAACCAACTCTTGACAGCTAAAGACGAATTCACACATGTATCCAAGGGGATGAGATGATGCTCAGAGTGGGGTTGACCTGAGATTTTTTTATGGTTCACTTTGTACCAGGCTGATCATAAAACGGCTACTCTAGCCTTGAGAGTGGTCAGACAATGGGAAGACTAGTGCTTGCAGAGACTTGCCTGGTACTGTGATCAGTGCTGTAAGGACAGCTTTGGACAGATGGCTGCACTGTCTGAATGGGCAGAGAAGGAGCAGAACAGGCCCAGAAAAGCAATAGGGTGGGTTGCTTTAGGTCTGAGGTGTTTGTTGATTTTCTGTGTTTACTCAAGCAGAGATCACATAAGCAAAGCATCCCTTCAGAGGCCTCTTGGCCTCCATTTAGCGATTTGAGTTCTCAGGGGTGGTGGGTACCCAAGTACTTGCCTCCTTAGTTTAGTACGCATCCTGGGGTTAAGGAGACACCAAGAACAGTTGTGATGCTCTGACTCTGAGTCTTTTCTCTATTGACCACCAAGTATGAGAGGGAGGGATATGATGTGGAGCACCCTGTGAAATGAGTGACATTTAACTCTGTGATGCAGAGGGATGGCTGGAGCCCAGGGTACCTGATGCTCTGTTCTAGGAGCTAGCTGTGGCCATGAACTAGCAGGTACGGTGCTGTCATGTTTCTCAGCATGGTAACGTTTTTCCCCTTTTGAGACAGGGTTTCTCTGTGTAACCCTGGCTGTCCTGAGACTCACTCTGTAGACCAAGCTGGCCTTAAACTCAAAAGATCCACCTGCCTCTGGAGTGCTGGGATGAAAGGCGTGCACCACTACCACCGTCCTATGCAACTTCTAATTTTTTTTTAAATCTGAAAATAATAAAGAAAAAAATATCTGGAAGGTCAAGGGGGGGGGGGGGTATGACACAGAATATTATAAATTAAGCTTTACTCTTATTCACTGACTATAATCGCAATGAGTACTAGGCATATTTCTTTCCTGTCTTATTCCTTTCCAGATTTGTTTCTATGTGTATTTTTTTTCACTATTTATCTTTCCCCTTTGTTAAAATTAATTATCATTCCTATCAATCCCAGTGTATTAAAGTAAATTTTTATGAATCACAATTTGTTGAAATTAGAAGACTGTCAATCTCTGAAAGTCATTTTGGGAGACTCAAGTCCAGAGCCAACTAGACCTTCAACCCCAACCTCACTATCAACTTACATTTGAATATCTGTACTGTGACTGAGTGGAGATGAAAACACACACACACACACACACACACACACACACACACACACACACACTCATGCAGAGAGAGACAGGCAGACAGACAGACAGACAGACAGACAGACAGATACACAGAGACAGAAATAGAGACAGAGCAGAGACAGGCTTGCATAGAGCCTTAGTACATCTCTCCGTTTTCCCACATCACCTCTGTGCTCTAAGGGAGAAAGAATCGTCCTCTCTGGTTAGTGAATGATGACAGGAGAGCTGTCATGGTTTAATTGGAGCTTCTAGTCTAGATCTCAGAGGCTTGGCTATGTCTTTCTACCCAGAAATCACAGCGCTTTGGATGAGAGAGAAAACAACAACCCAGATTAGGTGGCTGGACCTATGCATGTTCTCTGTTCAGATCTGTATGTTGTATAATAACATCCCAAAACTTATGCTCACAGCTTCTCAGAGCTGAGAATTCAGACAGGACTGCTGGGGGGCAGCTTGTTTCTACTCTGTTTGATGGACACATTAATGAACCTTGGCTGGAAGGAGTCGAGCTTCCGGGTGCTGGAGTCTGGCCCTTCTAACTCTTGTATCGGAGCCTGGGATGACTCAAAGACTGGTCCCAACTTGTCTGCTCACAAGGGGGTCTCCTAGCATGGTGGCTGGCTCCCATGAGGACTGTTGTCAGGGAGAGCTAATGTTCCAAGAACCTGTGGGGAAGAGGCATGGCTTTTTTAATAATCTGACTTTGGAAGTCACATGACGTTACTTCTGCCATGCTCAATTGATTGAAACCATTGTAAATCTACTCAGAATCAAGGGTTATAGATCCACTTCTCTTTGGAAAAATTAATGTATTTTTAATCACTTAAATATAACACATACACACGTACACACACAGACACATACACACATAAATTATTAAGCCTACACTGTACCATGGCACTGATCCAGTTGAAAATTAGCTCGAGTGGAAGTCTGGCATACTGAATCAAGAGGGAATTAATTGTAAATAGGAAAAAAAAAAAAGAACTGTGAATATTATAGAGAATTAATGTAAAAAATGAAGTATGTAAAAAAATTGGTGCTAATTTAAATGCCTAGGCGTTGGAGAGTAGTTTAGATAGATATTTACATAAGTTTTAATATGCATTATTGAAAAATCAAAAATATCTCTATAAGAAATATACCAAAGAAAATCTATTGCATGAAAAAGATCATTTACAAACGCAATGATGAATAGTATTTTTATAAACACATATATGTATATAAGCATTTAGGAAATAGTTCTATACAAGATTTTTGTTATTATTTAGTGTGTGTGTGTGTGTGTGTGTGTGTGTGCACACGCGTGTGAGTGTGTGCTGTAGTGTGCACACAGAGATCAGAGGACAGCTCTTTGGAAGGTGTTTCTCTTCTTCTGTCTTGTCCGAGGCTCTCTTCTGGCGTTGCTGACACACTGTGTGCAGGCAGCTGGCCCCCCTCTCCTGTCTTTGCCTTTCATCTGGGAGCAGGAGTGCTGGGGACACCACTGTGCCTAGCTTTTTATGCGGGTTCCAGAATTGAGCTCCAACTGTCAGGCTTGTGCAGTGAGCACTCTGACCTGCTGAGCGGTCCTCCAACCCCTCCGCCATGAGGTAGTTTTATAAAGATGCTGCACTGGACTGTTAGTGGAGACTTCTAATGGGGATGAGAGTGGACTTTGGGGATGTGGTAGATGTGCAGAAAAGGCCACACTTTATTTTTTCCTACTTCTGTGTGCTGGCTCAAGTTTTTAATAAATTAGATATTCCTACACTGCTTTTATGTTGAGTTGTCTTATGCGATTTTAACTTTAAAAATCTACTACTTCGGTTTGGATACTTTATAAACACATAAACATAAAATCTCTCGTGTCTCAGGACTGGAAATATGGCCTAGGGGTTAGAGCCATTGACGAGGGTCAGACTTTGGTTCTCAGCATTCACTTCAGATAACTCCAGTTACAGGGCAACCAACCTCTTCTGGTCTCTGTAGACACAATCATGTGGCATACATGGACACACACACACACACACACACACACATATAAAAAATAAAAAACAAATTGTAAAACTCCGTATTTCCATCAGCTCTCAGGGTCAGTAGGAATGGTACAGGCCTAGGTAGGCACCAGTCTGCCATTTATGGTAGCTGGCAGACAGATTTTAGGAAATGGTCTTGGTCTTTTGTCTTTTTTTTCAGACAGGATCTCCCAGGCTAACATGGGACTCACTACATAAGATGGGCTGACTTTGAACTTACGACCCTCCTACCTCAGCCTACCATCTACTGAGATTACAATTGTACCACTGTGGCCTGTGGTCTTGCTGCTCTCTTTTCCTCATTCCTGGGCAGTCTCCTCAGGGACAGCACCATGCCCACGGTCTTTTTAGAATGACTTCAGCAGAAATGAAGAATACACATACTTATGTTGGGTTAAAACATTTAAACTTAAATGATTCCCGAAAAGAAATTAGCTGTGTTCACATAATGAAATCAGGAAAATTCCATGCCATTAGAGGAGATGTACGGCTTTAATCAGCGTATTTTCAAGCTAATATTCTGGAGTGGCTTGGGGGAGCAACATGCACCCCTCCAGCTAATGAAACACATGGAAGCAGAAATGGGGACCCCCTCTCATTTTAAGAGTGCTAGCCCATACATCTTCCTTAAGTTGTATAATGATTTGGTCATATCTCATTTGTTAAAAACAATTGCATTATTTAAAATAGTATCATAAGATGAGCTTGTAAGAGTGACTTCCCCCACCCAAGGGCCTGGGACATGTTCTGGCCTAGTAGTGAATTAGCTGGTACTTCCTGCCCTTATGGCATTTGCCACTTATTAAGATGGGTAGAAACATAAAATAACTGATGATGAGAAGATGACACCAGGCTGGCTATTCTGATGTCCCCTCAGACCTGCTGTGCTCTGTGTACTGAGATGCTAACTGCTAAACACCCAGTGTGGGCTCTGCCACTCTGGTTCTGAGAGATGAGAGGTTGTGTGTCCCTTGCTCCCACTCCCCTGGGCTGTGCGTGCCTATGGGAGGTGGGGAGGGAGTGTCTGGTTCCTCTGCTGAAAGTCATGGCTCCTGCCAGGGTAGTTGTACTCCTGCAGCTGTTGTTCCAGACAAATTCTGGCTGCATTCTGGTCCTCCCAGCCGTCTTCCTGGTCCTCCCAGCCTTCTTCCTGGTCCTCCCAGCCTTCTTTCTGCCCTTTCAAATCTGGGGAGGCAATGGCTCTCTGTTGCTGCTTTCCCTCTGCATTCATGGTACATAACTTGTTTTCTCTATTTTTTAAGTCGTTCTTTTAAACTCTGCTCAGCTGGCTGTGGTAGAGCTCTCCTGTAATCAAGCCCTTGGGAGGCTGCTGCAAGGTTCCCAAGTTCAAGGCTAGCCTGGGATAGCTAGTGAGCTCCTATCTCAACAAAACCAAAGGTAAAATAAACTTGCTGTGCAGTCTCTTCCCTGCCTGGATGTTAGCTGGATAGATAGATGACAGACATACCCATTTTGCAAATGAGTATGTTGAGGCTTTTTGATTTACACGGACAGGACCAGGGTATTTTATGTCATAACCCAGTTCTTAGCCTCAGCACCTGTCTGCTGTGGCAACCAACAGAGTCTCACAGTCACTTACAAATTGAGGAGAAACTTAAAACAATAATTTTGTTTGTTTATGTTTTCCCCTAATAGACAAAGTTATGAAGCTAACTAAGTAAAGAGAACAAACCGCCGACCATCCTTCCCATTAGCCCCTGTAGGTTTTGAGGGTTTGTTACTTGGCTTGCTTGCTTGTTCATTTTGAGACAGTCTCCCTAGTCCAGCTGGCCTCAAACCTGTGATTCTCCTGCTGCAGCCCTCTGGATGTTGGGATTACAGGCCTGTACGACTATGTTTGGCTGCTTCTGCTTCTTCTTCTTCTTCTTCTTCTTCTTCTTCTTCTTCTTCTTCTTCTTCTTCTTCTTCTTCTTCTTCTTCTTGTTTTTTTTCAAATTGCCATGGGAATAATTTTCTGTCAAGAAGGGTAAGATACAAGTCTACTCTTTATAGAGTCAGGCTGATCATCAGTTTGCAAACATCTTATCAATCGTCGATAACCAGTTTAAGGATAGTTAAAAAGGAACACACAGGTGAGTTGGGGCTAAAAGACTTGCTTGCGCCATAATAGACACCAAGCTGCAAAGCACACCGGACTTCTGATGACTCTTTTGATAGACAGACTATTTCTGTGTGTATGTGATCTCCTGAGTTACAAATATCAGAACTTCTTCAGGTTACCTGTCGTACCCTAGTGCACCTCAGAGGGACCCACAAGGTGCCCCAACCACTCACTTCATAGTTCAGAGCTGAGGTCCGGAGCCAACTTGCAGAGGGGACACTCCAGATTCCACAAGTTATCGTGTAGCATTCATATTCCCTGTATCTTGGTTCCATCATTTGACAAGTGGGAATAATGGTACCCCACACAGGCTTTGTCCGGATTAGATTAGCCTCATAAAGGGCTTAAGAGAGCAGCTAGTCCAGCTGCAGATGCTCTGTGGTAGTAGCATATGGTTCTCATCACTGTCCTCATCAGCATCCTCACAGGCTGGGATGCTTGCTGACCCTTCCCCCGGCTGGGTAATTCCCTTGTGCTGTACATCTTTTCTGTCACATTTCAGTGCATAGTTTTTCATTTCTTTCCTGGAAAGAATATAGAAATTCCCCCAGAGTACCTACTATTTATTTACTCAGCACTCTCTCTCTCTCTCTCTCTCTCTCTCTCTCTCTCTCTCT
>JANHMN010000014.1:18692363-18717457 GCA_030674055.1 Rhabdomys pumilio | reverse complement strand
GCAGACAGACATATACAGGAGAGCAACTTGAAAGATGTGTTACCTTGCTTAAGACAGCTGGAGAGTCCCTTTTTGTGCCACCAGTGTAAGAGGGAAGGCGTGAGCACTAGCAAGTAGCAAGTAGCAGCCACAAGGAGCATGGGCCGGATTTTTGAGGCACAGGAGGTGGCACCAAGCTCTCTTCATGTTAATGGCACAAGCCAGGAAGGGGCTTCTCTGTCTACTAACCAAGGAAAGGCAGCAAAGGAAACCCTACCCACTGGGCTAAAGAAATAGGCCAGGAGGGGGAAAAAGGAGCTGCAGCCCAAAGCCTGGACCCCCGTAGGTGAGGCAGTTGAGTTTCCTCCTCCAGGGGAGACATTGACAGTTATTAAAAACCTATGGAGAGGGTGAGGGGCTGTACAAATGGGCTGGGCTAAATGGCCTTCATCGACAATATGCCTATTCTGTTTCTTACTAGTGGATTGGTGTGTGGGGGTGGGGTGGGGGGCGAGGGTGTTATAAGTCCCCATTGCTAGTCTTTACATTAAAAAGTAAGTATATGGTATCATTTACTAAAAGACTTTTAAAAGCCCCAGTTCATATCCTTGAATGGAAATTCCATCACAGTAATAATTTGGCTATAACATTTATAGTCTTTGTCACCCTGCAGACCTATGGATTAACTCCCCTGCTGAGCAGCAGTCGCAGTGCGTAAGTAAGCTGCGTGTGTTACAGGGAGCGGAAGGCATGCGCCACCCACACAGAGCAGATGTGAGAACACACCTGGCCTCATATGCTACCCTCCCGATTTAAAAAACCAGCTCCCCTCGCCTCCCTGAGGCGCTGCTTACACCACTCAGCACAGCCCCGCATCCTTTTTCTCTTTCTTAGCTAGAAAACACCAAACAAATGGTACCAAGAATAATGGCCAAAGTCATCCTACATGACTCTGAAGAGATACAAGATGAAAATATGTCCAACCCACATCTTGGTTGAAAAATGGCTCCCGGAAGGAACTGAGCAGCGGGAGTGCCCTTTGCCCCACAGGGCTGGAAATACTGTGAGTTATAGTGAGGGCATATACACATTAATGATTTCCAGGCTTTTAGAGCATGCCCTCATTATACGACCTCATTTTAATATAGTCGTAATCTGGCATATGAAGTGGATGGAGAGGTTATGAGAGGTTTACAAACTGTAAAGTTTAACTTTGTCCCACTGTGTATTCGTGGGAGGTCAGAGCTGGTAGGGAGAAGGCACCCGGCTGTAGAATCCACACCCTGGCCTTGATCATTTTTTCCTGCTTACCGCCATCTTGATGTATTCACTCTGTATAATTCAGAGACATCAGGTAGATTGCATATAGAATCCCAGGTCTAAACTGACAAAGGAATTGGGGAGAAAGGGAGGCCCCTCCTTACAACAGTGGAAGAAACGTTGGCATTAGAAAATCAATAGCTGCCCACATTAACAGATATAAGATTCATAAGTAAAGGGATATTCACACAATCTTAAAGTGTTTCCCCAAAGGTGTAGAGAAATGTAGCTCATATCCCTGGAATCAAGTGATTAAAGTTAGCCTCGCCCTTAGGGTGACGATCCCAAATCATGTGGTGTGTGGGCCAAATAGAACTCGCCTTTTACACGTGTGCTTAAGTGCAAAGATGCTTGCTTGTTACAAAGAGATCGACCGATTGAGATCAACAGATGTTCAAGGCAAAAATCAGTGGCTGGGAATCTTTAAACACATAAGATGAAAGAAGACAAAAGGTGGCAGCCTTCTGGATCAATAAAGCTGGAGACATTCGACAGTCAAAGGCAAAGGGCAGGAAGAAAGTGACACAGGGAGCTAAGGATATAGCTCAGAGGTGAGGTGCTCGCCCAGCATGCACTGAGTTCAGTGCCCAGTGCCTAAAAAACAAACAAAATAAATGAAGGAAGAAGATGGAAAAAGCTGCATAAGACATTTCTCGGAGTTAGCTCTCAAGTGGAGATAATACTGTTGTCTCAATATTAAATTTCCTGATTTGGATACTTGTATTGCGGTTACATAATAGAATGTTCTTATTCTTAATGCGATAAATTGAAACATACTGTAAAAGGCAGAGAGCTTTCAGCCCGGATCTAGAGGGGTTTATGTTGCTAATCACGTCATTGTATCTGGCCAACGGTATTCTTGTTCCAGTGTGAAGTGGGGGAGAGAGTCATAGAATGCAGTCAGTAAGCGAAAGGCATTTGGTTTGAGCAGAAATGAATGACACATTGCCTGCACTGTGACAGGATCCTCACTGACTTTTCCTGAGTGGGTCTTGAGGAGCAATGGGATCTACATGTAATCATTATTATATATAATATATATATGTATATGTATATGATGTATATGTATATGTATGTATATGTATATGTATATATATGTATATGTATATGTATATGTATATGTATATGTATATGTATGTATATGTATATGTATATGTATATGTATATGTATATGTATATGTATATGATGTATATGTATATGTATATGTATATGTATATGTATATGTATATGTATATGACAATGTTAGCATATGAAATGTAAAAAGGCAAGTGTATCTTCCCGGTGTCATGTGACAGACATTTTGTCTTAAAAGAACTAGTCCAGAGATCTTCTCTTTCTAATTTCAGGCCTGGTCTTGTGAAATTAGTCAAAGCAACTGACTCCATTGTGGGGGAGCTGAGTGGTCTGGTGTCTGGGCCTCCTGATGGTGTGATAGCAGTGCTCTCGTTCTGATTCTGTGTGACGTGATTAGTAGTCCCCAGGCCTGGTGGTGTCAGTCATGTAAGCAGCCCAGTATTCCAAGACACGGTTTTGGAGCTGACTGGCCAGTGAGGTGGTAGGGAAGGGGATGATGATTATATTACACCTTCCCTTGTGACTGAGGACATCAAATGAGTTGACATTTGTGGAGAAGTCGGTGTTCGACATAGAGGAAATACCACTTAGGTATTTTTCAATTATGATACTAGTCAGGCCATGTTTAAGTGTCATTCAGTTGACATGGTACAGACGACACTGCTCCTTCTGTCTCCTTCCCCGTCCCTTTGAGACACCTATTCTATTCACAGTCTGTAGGAGCACTTCATGTAAGTTGATCATACGGATTTGGCTTTTGTGACCGCCCTATTGCTCTTGGGATAACACTCTCAAGGCCCAGTCATGGGGTAGTGTGGTTCAGGTTTTAGTCTGTTTACCTGTCTACACCACACTGTGTTTATAATGTACTTGTCTTCTTCTTTGGGCTGTTCTGGATATCGCTGCTGTGATCATGAGTGTTAGCGCATGTGCTTTCAATTTTGGGGGAGTTGGTACACAGAGATGAGGTTATTGGGGCTATAATATTGTGGCCAATTTTATTTGACTTTTAGGTTTGCAGGTTGTTCACACAGGCTATATAATTTTATACACACACACACACACACACACACACACACACACACACCACTCCTATTTTTCTGTACCCTGGCCACTCCTTGTTATTTTCTGGTTTTCTTCTTCTATGTGTAATTTTATGTATAGAAACAATATCTGCCGATTTGTTGTCTCAACCTTTTTAAAGAGAGAGAGGCGGAGTAAGACATTTGGACAAGCCAAGTCTGGTTAATCACATGCCAGTTAATCGATGTTTGCCAGTACATCTTGTACCAGAAGCCTCTGCTTAGCCTTTCCCAGAGCTGAGAGATCCCTGCCCCCTCTCCACACCCAGTGCTCCTTGCTTTGAAGGAGAAAAGCAAGTTACAGGTAATAAGTCCATGATAGGAATATAGGAAGAACACAGAGAATCTTTTGGCTTAGGTGCTAGTGTGTGAAGAATGGGTTCGTGAAGTTGTATCTATAACATGAAATGAACGTATTCTGTAAGTACTTTGTAATACTCAAATGCAGGACGTGCCTGAAGTATCTACCTTGAGGGGACTCTAGCCCTGAGAAACCAAATGGGAAAGGCAGTGACCTGAGAGAGTTCTGGTTCTTTCTGGGCCCACATTTCTTCTTGATGTGTGTCCTTACTCTGTGAACTCTGAACCAAGGGAACAGGTGTGTGAGGGGTCATTGCTAAGCAGGTTCTGGAGAGCCCTGTATATGGGTCAGGAGGCTGGGGTAAGGGATTCCTGGGAATGCCACCTTCTGGCTGAGCTTGCAGATCTGAATTTCCACGGCCCTGTGTGAACTGAGCAGTTGGAACCTGGACAGCTGGGTGTGAAGTCTGTTCACACACACTGTTGAGCCAGGCGTCCGTGGTGTGCAGGTCCATGCAGCTCACAGGTATTCAAGGCACACTGGGAATGCTGGCTGGCTCATCTGGGTTTGCAGGCAGGGAGCCATTATTACTAAATACCAAAACCCTGACTGGTGATGCCAACAAGAAGATGCTCATGGCAGCTGGACTTCAAGTCTTGTCCCGAGAGAATCTTCTTCATTTTGCCTTCCCAATTCCTGGTTCTGTCTTTTTTTTTTTTTTTTTTTTTTTGGTTTTTGGTTTTTGGTTTTTCGAGACAGGGTTTCTCTGTGTAGCCCTGGCTGTCCTGGAACTCACTCTGTAGACCAGGCTAGCCTCGAACTCAGAAATCCACCTGCCTCTGCCTCCCAAGTGCTGGGATCAAAGGCGTGCGCCACCACTGCAGCTCAGGAAGCCCCTGGTTGTGTGGAAAGCAAAAAAAAAAAAAAAAAAAAAAAAAAAAATGTCCAGAATGGCTGCTTTACGTCTCCCAGAAGTCTCACTGCCAGTTGGGCCAACTGCGTGGCAATCCTGACCTGGAGAAATGATTGACGTTTCTCCAGTCTAGGTCTACGTTTAACATAAAAATAAACCGGGGGTGTAGGATTTTGTGAGTGAAATTTGGTAAGCACAGAGTAAGAAAAACTGTGCAGAGAAGATAGGCTGGAGGAGGTGTGTGTGTGTGTGTGTGTGTACTGACCCTGTCTTAGTTTGTGCCTGTGTGAGCATCGAGGAGATAGGAATGGCCTTAGTCAATGTTCTATTGCCTGGCATGACCCAGGATCACTTAGGATGGTTCAGAACATGAAATGGCACACATGGATGGAGGCATCAAGTTGTCAGTGGAGGGACTGAGAATTACTGGGGGGACTGAGGACCAAGATTTTAAGAACAGATCAAAGGCATTTCCTTTAATTGTCTTCAGCCCCACTCCCATGGATGCAGCTCTATGCATGTTGCCCAGGGAAATAAATGGAGTGCACTGTGAATACTAGTGAGGAGTTTGTCTTAAGTGTGTCTTAGTGTGTGTGGGAGTGTGTGCCTGTGTGCCCCGTGTGTACGTGTGTATGCATGCACATGTGTGTGTGGGGGTGCATGTGTGCACATGTGTACACGACTGTGTATGGACGCATGTGCGTGTGTGTGCACATGCACGCTCGCCTGTGTGCCTGCACTAATGCATGCACATGTGGAGGCCAGGCTTCTTCCTTTATTGCTCTTCATCCTACTTTTTGAGACAGGGTCTCTTCCTGAACCTGGAGCTCCCTGTGTCAGGTATACAGCAAGCCTCGAGAATCTGCCTGTCTCTGCCTCCCAACACTGAGATTATAGGCGCACACCTCCATACCTGGCTTGTGAATGCTGGGGTGGGGGTGGGGGATCTGAACTCAGAACCTCATTCTTGCACGGCAAGTGCTTTACCCACTGAGCTGTGTCACCAGCCCTGCGTATTTAAATTAATGATGACTTGGGTGTCTGTGAGGTTGCGGTTGCTGTTTCTGGAAGTGCACATGGTTCTGCCACAGAGCTGTGTGTTACCAAGTGGGGTGAGTAGCTGTGTTGGAAGAACACAGTACAACGGAGTGAAGCTCTGCTTGGCCCCTTGAGCTTGAGATGTCACTTGGTCACCGACATCTTGTCATCTCACAGCTGCAGGCCTCATACCGACAGGGTGGACACAGCCTCTGGGGAAGCCCGTGCTCCCACCCTGGGAAGCTCAGAGGCCTTGGAGAGGGCCGGGATGGTAGAGGCTGCCTTAGGAGTTCTTGCTAAACAGATTTTGAAGACCGAGAAACAGTGCAGAGGAAACCAAGGAATAAAAGTACATCTTGAAGTTTAGTTACAATTTCTTGATTCCTTTTCTTACTCTCCTCTTCTCTCTTCCTCTTAAGAGAAAGCCCATCTAAGTATCCCAGGCTAGCCCTAAATGTGTGATTCTCCTGCCTCTTACCTACCAAGTGGTAGGTGTGTACCCCCTACCTGTAATTAAACCCTCAGAGCATGGGTTTCTCATTCTTTTTTTTGTTTTGTTTTGTTTTTGTTTTTGTTTTTCGAGACAGGGTTTCTCTGTGTAACCATGGCTGTCCTGGAACTCACTCTGTAGACCAGGCTGGCCTCGAACTCAGAGATCTGCCTGCCTCTGCCTCTGCCAGGTGCTGGGATTAAAGGGGTGTGCCACCACTGCCCAGCAGGGGTTTCTCAGTCCTATTACTAGGTCTTCATCTCTCTCCCTCTCCCTCTCCCTCTCCTTCTCCCTCTCCCTCCCTGTCCCCCTCTCCCTCTCCCTCCCTGACCCTCTCCCTCTCCCCCTCCCTCTCCCTCTCCTCAGACTTTGTGGGATAGCCCTGGTTATATGTAGCCCAGGCTGACCTTGAACTTCTGCCATTGTCTCCTGAGTGCTGGGATTACAGACAAGAGGCACCATGCCTAGCTCCCATGCCTGTTTCCCACCAAATCCCTTTCTCTTCCTCTCCTTCGAGCCTGACTTCACACTGCATCCGTCAAGAAAGCCCACTCAGATTAATCCTTTCATCAGGCAACCTCTCATTCCCCTTGGCTCTCCTATTCTTTGTGCTGTAATTCTTTTGTTCTCTTTCCAAGTACAAAAGCTTGTGACCGCGTAACTTTCCTCTGCTGTGAAATGTGCCTTCCCCTGCTGGATTGGATGCCAGTCCCAGATTCTTCCCACTCTGGTCCTTCTCTCTCCTGGCTGAAGTGCTTTCTGGCTACTTAGCCATGAGTTAGGGACTTCACCATAAACCCAAAGAAGCCTGTTGTACTGCCTCCGTCAGCCTTAATTATAAGGCATTTGGAGTGAGTTTGAACACTCTGAACCTCCGTAACTTTCTTCCAACATTTTGCACCTAGGAGACCATCAAAAAGGAGACATTTCCATCCCTGCTTGGCTCCATAATTGTGGATGTTTGTGCTTCACAAACACTGGCAGGGCTCAAATGTCTGGAGTAGAAACAATGGCTTAATTCTGAAATTGTGTTCAAATCCTCTGAGAGACTCGTGGCTGATACACAGAGATAGATTGAGGCTTGGCTGTCTCCTCTGGGTTGCAGTAGACACATGTGAGGGGGGGCTTACATACAGTACTGTGGTCCAGTCCTCAGCCAAGAAAGCTGTGCCTGAGGGGGATGGGTTACGTCTTCAGACTGAGTCTGGAGCAGAACAGCATGTGATATATTTAAGGTGGTGGTATTCTGTTGTGTGCTGTGTCCAGCTCTCTGAGTTTTGAGTAAGCGTCAGACCGAAAGCCTTTGTGTCTGCCTTCTGTTAACAAGAATATGTACTTTCCAAAACCTGGGACCATCTATTTTCCAAGTACAGTGGTGTTAGAATAAACCCAAACCTGGCGGGGCAATGGCGTCCCATGAGAGAGTGTTCTCTGTGTCATCTGTACACTTTCCAAGTTTACACAGTCAAGGGTCATATCCATTCCCTCGCTCCTGCAAACTGTACACGAGCCGCAGCCATTCTTACCAGTTCAACTCGCCACCCCAGCCAGGTCATTTTCTCCTCAGACTCTCTGTACCCATGTCTGAAAGCAATAAAAATACTTGTCCTGTTACAATGGCATGCCACCAGAAACACAGAGGACATTGAAAAGTAAACAAAAACCCTGGGGGTTTCGAACACAAGCCAGCTTTGTAATCAGTTAGCCCTGGTCCTTGAGCAAACCCATTTTTGTCTTAGGCAAGTGGAGGCAGCTTACCCATCTGTCTGAAGCCTAGTCTTATCATCTGAGCTCATGTATACTGTATCACATATGACCCCCATGGACATAAAGAGCTCGACATACTAGGCTCAAGGCCTGCTGCTTGACCCTGGCCCTTTCTGTCTTGTGTAACGGTTTCTCGTAAAAGCCATCTCCTGAACATAGGACACATGTGCTGATTAATGCCACTATTCATGGTTTCCTTGAAGCCAGAGAGACTCTTGCATCTTGAGAACTATCCCAATCTGCATTGGTCCAGGATGTAGTCATGTTGAAATGTATTTTTGTTCCACGACTGTTTGTCAATACGTTCCCTTTTGCATAGTATGGTCCATCTGAGGGCTGGATTTTTGGCAATATTTTACGAGTCGACCGTCCCAGATCAGGTGCTAATTCGTTTCCTAATGAACAGCATATGCTTGCCTTAATAGAGCCCTTCTGCATCCAGCAGGCTCCCAACTGCCTGTTAGACTCAACTTCCCTTCCAAACAAAGTCTCAGTGCTCAGTTGGCTCTTTAGTATATCCTCAGAACAGTGGGATGCATCCGTATTTCCTCCCCTTAATTATGCAAGCTTGTCTTTATGCAAATTGGCACACTGGGTGACTTTCTGGTGCCGAGCCATGTGCTGTACCCACCTTCACCATCCAAAGTCACAAAATGAGTTGGCTGTTACTCTTTGGCTTTCTCTTTCCTCCCCCGTACCCACTTCAGTGTTCTTCTTCATCCTGTCCCTCCCCCTCCCTGCCAGATCCTGCCCATTCAAAGCTCACAGTGTTTTTCTTTCCTCTGGAATTTAGACTTCCAGGGTTGCCTGTTGCACAGGCTTGTTGGAGCCTTCTCATGAATCTCCAGATTGGGTCTCCCATCACTCCCTTCCTCCCCCACCTGCTTTCTCTCATCCACTTACCAGTCCTGCCTCTCTCCAGGCAGCTGGGCCTTCTGGTGGAACACTGAAAGGACATCCCAGTGTTAGTCATCTTTTGCTGCCTGGAGCTTGTGTCATTGCCTGTTTTTACACAGCAAAGCTGGCAAATTACTCATTGTACCTTCTGAGTGACTGCAATCTTTTTCTCTCAGTGATCAGATGGGTGAGTAGATGGAGAAAAATTGACTCTTGGACCACACCTGTTATCAGGCTTCATCCTCATCTTATTTTTCTGTAGCTGAACCTTTTAACAGTTGATTTTTTTTCTTTCTAATATTGACATTTTAAAGGACCATATGCCAATGGTATAGAGTTTTTGAAAGATGTATAAAAATAAAAAATATAACTGGGAGGTGGTGGTGCACGCCTTTAATCCCAGCACTTGGGAGGCAGAGGCAGGTGGATTTCTGAGTTCGAGGCCAGCCTGGTCTACAGAGTGAGTTCCAGAACAGCCAGGGCTATACAGAGAAACCCTGTCTCGAAAAACAAACAAACAAACAAACAAACAAACAAGAATAAAAAATATATAAGAATAAAGTCTTAGAGCTGCCCTTTTGGAGACATTCTACTTGTATTTTGGCATTTCTGTATTGGCTTTCAGCTTAAATAAAATGCATGCAATATAGCACTATATACTTTTAATTAAAATATATAGGCTATATATTCATTATGTATACAGATGTCTGGAATTAAATGTGTGCATGTTTAGCTACCATCTTAGTTACCTTTTTATTGCTGTAACGAAACACCACGACCAAGGCAATTTACAAAGAAAATGTTTAATTTGGGGCTCATAGTTGCAGAGGGCTGGAATCCATGACCATTGTTACAGGGAACATGGTAGCAGGAAGGAATGGTGCTGGAGCAGTAGCTGAGAACTCACATCCAGATCCACAAACAGAAAGCTGAGCTAGCTAACTGGGAATGGTATGGGTTTGGAAACCTCAAAGCCTACCACCAGAGACATACCTCTTCCGACAAGGCCACACCCCCTAATCCTTCTCAGACAGTTCCACTAACTAGGGACCAAGTATTCAAACCAGCACAAGTGCACTATTTGCAAGTTATATGGGATATAGATGTTTAAGTCATCAAGTAAGTGCAGTAAATATTATCTTAATTACTGTTGAAAAATTAGCTGCTGTAATAATTTGTTGCTAGCTGTAAATTATTTTGCATTTATTTAATGGCTGCTTATGCAATAGTGTGACTATTAATTTATTTTAATGTTCATGGAACTATAATTTCATATATATGTATATATATATATATATATATATATACATATATATATGTATAAAATGTACTTTGATTATGTCCCCTTGTTATCCATGTATATCTCCAACCTTGGAAGTCCTGCTCCTACTTTCTTTAGGATTACTTAGGATTTAATTAGGATTACTTGTGTGAGCTTGGATGGAAGGTAATTTGCTTGAACAAAGGCAATGTAACAGTGCCTATACCACTGTTGAATATAACTTCTCCCCTCCCAGCAAGGGTTAACTTGCCCATATGGCTTTCAGAAAGAAGTGGAACCCCTCCCTAACCATGCTGACATGTTGCTGGTCTAGCCTTATGCAAGTCTCCTTTAAGTAACCATTGCTGTTATGAGGTCATGGTTGCAACAGCCATGTCATGTACAGAAGTCAGCAGTTCACAACATTCCTTTCCATTCTGATTCTTTCTTCCTTCCCTTTTCAAAAATAAAAGATTAAAAAAATATATGACTCTTAGGCTGAAGGTATGGTGGCACAAACCTTTAATCCCAGCACTTGGGAGTCAGAGGTAGGTGGATCACTGTGAGTTCAAGGCCACTGTAGATGACATAGTGAGATATGTCATATATATATGCTGTTTGCATCTATGTGGTATGTAGGTTTTTGTATATGTGTGTGTGTATGTGTGTATGTTTGTGTATATGTATATGTGTATGTGTATGTGTATATATATATGTATATGTGCATGTGTATTTGTGTGTATGTATCTGTATGCATGTGTTTATATATGCGTGTATGGATGTATGTATATGATTCTTATACAATAGCTTCAAGGTAGGTAGTATTAGTTTTGTTTTACAGATGAGGAACTGAGTGTCCAGTATTAATCCTTGACTTGGTGTGACTTTTTCTCTTCCAAGATAGGGTTTCTCTGTGTAGCCCTGGGTGTTCTGTAACTTACTCTATAGACCAGGCTAACCTCAAACTCAGAGATCCAACTACTTCTGCCTCCCAGTGCTGGGATTAAAAACATACACCCCCCCCCCCAAGAGTGTGACACTCTTGCAGTTACATTCAAATGGCCAAGTTGCTACCCCTCCTTCTGCTGAGCCATGCGAGAAAAAAAATTAGCGTTACATTCTGAAGAGAGTGTAGCATCCATCCTATGTAGTTTCTAGTGAAAAAAATGAAGCCACGTACATCTGTCTGCTGATTAGGGAGGTGTCGGTGACAGTGACTGTCAGGTGTGTCCCTGTTCCAGCTCTGTCACTGACTTCTTTATGATCTCCCATGGTCTGAGCCCACACGGCCTCTCTTCAGTTTATCTCCCATCAGGACATCAGAGAATGGAATTCCTTCAGAAAGAGGAATGTGGGGACAAAGAGATAACATACATGCAGCTTGGCCTCACTAAGTGTCAACCATCCATGCTTTTTCTCCTGTGTGCATAAGAAAAGACTAAAGAATCCCAGCCTTCAGACTATGAGATGCACAGGGAAGAAATCCGTTGAGAACCAAGAAATCGTCTTTTTTTCTGTGCTTACCATTGGTTTCTTTGTGCTTTGTTTATTTATTTTCTCCAATGAATCAAGGAGGGAAAAAAGACCAGGTCTGACTCATTATCCTCTTGTCTTCTAAATCTTTCAGCTTTGTAGAACAGTCCCATGATGTTTTATTGTGTGGGGTGATTATCTGTTTTCTTGTTTTTTTTTTTCTAGATAGCATCTTACCACCTATCCCTTTGCTGGTGTGAAACTAGCTATGTAGCCCAGGGTGATCTCAAACTCCTCAGAATCCTCCAGTCTCTACCTCTCCAAAGCTGGTTGTGGCATCATGGCCAGCATATGTTGGGTGGCTTTTGAGAGAACAGGAACAGGTACTAGTTAGTGACTTTCTTGGGATCAGCTTAGGAGGCTTGATATTTAACTTGGGAAGTCTGTTTAGTGGTTCTAACATTGCCTTATTCTTAGAGGGCATTAAAGTTGAGTCAACCTTCGGGCCTTTATTCGTTATTTATAGAGAATAGTATACATCACCTTAGGACTGGATCTAAATAATTTAGACATTTTACAGTGAACCTCATGAGCACAGGGCTCATACTGAGTGAATTGAGCTAAGTTCCTTCCCGTTGTTTAGAAACAGTAGCAACGGATTTAAAAACTGCCCTCTACCATTGGAGTCTTGGCTTTTGATTTGCTCCTGGAAACTTAACACTCTCTCTTCTTCACTGAGATCTGTGAGAAATGTGGGTGATGAGGTGTGGAAAGAAAGAAGTAGTCAGATGGAACATTCCCTGGGCCTTCCTGGCAGCAAGTGGTGATTTGGTTTCTAAAATAGTTCTTGAAAAATTACCATTATGCAAATAAAAAATAAATAACCCCAAATCTAGGAATCACTGGCTTTTGTTCTTCTCCAAAACTGAGAAGAGCCCCAGGATTCCCTTTCTCATCCCATGCACCTTAACCCCATCATGATCTGCATTGGGTTTCTAAATTCTGGAGAAGTGATAGACTCCTGTTTAAGTTTATAGTGGACAGAATGAATTCTCCTTTGGTCTGTGAGAATTAGCAATGAATGTCCGCTCTAAAAGACCTGCCTGCTCAGGTATAGTGGTCACAATATATGTTTGCATGAGTGGGATCTAAGAACCCTCTCTCCTTCTCTGTGTCTGTCTCTGTGTCTCTTTTTCTGTCCCTCATCCCCTAGCATATTCTCTCTCTGTCTTTCTGTTTCCATTTCTGTTTCTCTGTTTGTTTCTGTTTCTTTGTCTCTGTCTGTCTGTCTGTCTCTGTCTGTCTCTGTCTGTCTCTGTCTCTCTCTGTCTCTCTCTCTCTGTCTGTCTCTCTCTCTCTGTCTGTCTCTCTCTCTCTTTCTCTCTCTCTCTCTCTGTGTGTATGTGTGTTTTATTCATCGAGTCTTGCTGTGTACCCCAGGCCAACCTTGGGCTCATTACCTAGCTCATGACCTTCCCGCCTCAGCTCCAAGTTGCTGGCGCTGCAGGCGTGTGCTATCACGATGCTCAGTTTCTCTATGGAGCTTGACCGGTATAAGCTCATTTACAGAAAAGGCTCAGTTACTTTCCTAAGGCCCGACCTATTTCCTATTCCATTTTCCTGTTTGGATGTGACATAGATGCTTTTTAATATCTCTCGACCTTGGTGACACTAGAATGAGAAGGGATTGTGATACTTGTTTCAAGCCTTTGTACTGGTAGCTTACTTACCCTCAGTGCCTGGTCTTGCCACATCTCAGAAATTACCCCAATGCTAAATTTGAAGATTTAGGCGGTTTCTTGTGTGTGTGTGTGTGTGTGTGTGTGTGTGTTTGTTTGTTTTCTGTTAAAATATGGGTTTAGAGACTGTTACAGCTTTCCCTAACCCGAATGGCCCTGGATTATGTGTTGATTTCCAGCTTTGGAAGGATCTTAGAAGTGTGTGATGGGAAGAAATTCCAGGAACAGTGTAGAAGGCAGATTCCAAATGAAGATCACTTATCCTCAGTAGATGGCAAAGATGACTGTACTTTGGGTAGCAGACTTGGTAGCGTGAGAATTGGGAGATCTGATGCCTGTGCCTTCAAGTCCATGCAGCTCTCACTGTGTACCTGGTGTCTCCTAGGCCCTTGGTCAGGAGGTAGAAATGCCTGGGGCATCTGTATGCTCAGCATCTCTGTGATGTAATGCAGGCTCGCCAACCCCCTGCCCCCCGCTGGGTTCCACAGGCTCACCAACCCCACCCCCCAAATGGGGTCCTTTAGAGTTTAAATAGCCATGGAAGGCTTCAGGCAGCTGGCATGGAACCAGAATTTTCCACAGGTCACATTTCCTTAATATTTTCTTTATGTCAGCTTTCTTAAAACCTTAGTCTTTTGGTTCTGTTATCCGTTTGTCTCGTCCTCCTGCCTCTGTCCCGAGTCTCTTCTAGTGTCTTCCTTGGGTACCACTGCATCCCACCACTGATGAACTGAAGCTCTGAGAACAGGTCTTATTTGTTTAGGTGTTCCCTTTAAGGTGATGCAGTTCCCGGACCATAGACTATGGCTCCACACCCAACTGAATTACATACCTGAGGATATTTAGGATTCTTGGTAGAGAATTTTGAGTCACACAGAATAACAATGTGTACTTAAAATACTAAATGGTGGGTGTATTTCTCCGAATTGATTATTCCTATCAGGCTTCTAATCTGATTTTCCTTAAAGGCGTACAACCCAAATAATGCCATCTTATGAAGCCCCAGCACGGTTGTGGATACTCTTGCCAACCTTCCCTGGAGTGTATTTCCCAAAACCCAAGCACCTTGTCATGATGCCAAATCTCAGTTGTGTAACTGTAATAAAAATTCCAGGAGAGACCTTGTGAGTCATACATTGTGTCCGAACTGGCTGGCACCAAGCAGCCACTCAAATATTTGTGAACAGATGAATGGATTGAATGCGGAGGATGTGGTGGCCTTGGTATCTGTGTGAAGGGAGCAGGTAGTGAGTAGAGGCAGTTAAACAGTGGCCACACCTTACCAAAGGGTAGGTCTTGGGCTAGTTTTATGTTGCATTGTGTGGGTGTTCTTGGCACTGGACTCGGCTTTCCTTCCATTTCCACTCGGAAGCTCTTTTTGGTTCTGTTTCTTATGTCTCTGTGCAAGCTCTCTCATGTGAGCGCCATAAAATAGAGTGTAATTTGCTCCTGTCTCTGAGTCCGTATCTGCCGATTTCAGCATGTTGTTCTCCTTAGCACCACTCTCTAACCAACCGAGCTAGCCAGCCAGTTGGCATTAGTGACTTACTAATAATACTGGAGGAAACGCTTCTCCACAAAGTCATGTTTCTTGGGGAGTTTGGGCAGTGATTGAAAATGCCCCTCAGAAGAAATCATAGATACTCAAGGGTTTTTTTTCTTTGTTTGTTTGTTTGTTTGTTTGTTTGTTTTTTCCCAAGAGAATGGAACTCTTTGAATGACCTGTGCCTTGGGTTCCCTGGAGACATTGTTGGTGTGGTGACAACATCAGACTGCGATCCCAAAGGATGTCATTTCAGGCCCTGGCTGTGTCACTGGTCCAGAGAATAGCTGTAGGCATCCCCACCCCCCTCATTGACCTTGGCTTCCTAATTTGTAAGAGATAGGGCCTATCCCTTGGCTGATTGTGAGAATCACACACTAACTTATGGGAAAGTGCTTTGTGGGCAGGAAAGTCAAGTCCGCTGTGAATTATTAGCTTCGTCTTGGCTCTTTAAATGGCAGGGCTGCTTTCATGCCAAGAGCTGTTATCAGAGGTCTCTATGTGAACGAACAGTGAGTAAGGCAAAGGTCTTTGCAGCACCCTCTGGAGTCCAGAAGCTGTGAAGGTTTTCTCAGTCTCATAACCTTGGCTTGCCCTTGGGTGGTAGGTCATCACAGGTCTCTGTACACTGAAGGGCAGGTGAGGTTGAAGTGTGTGGTGAGAACAGTGGGCCAGGCTATCGGAAGCTGCAGGGAAGAGACTCCCCATATGGGGATGCCCTGAGGGTGAGCACTCCTGTCTGTCTAGTTCCCAACCAGTGTTTTGACTCAAGCCTTCTAATTAAAGTGAGAAGAGCAAACTCTATTGGATGGTCCTGGGTTTGCACCCTAACTTCCTTTGCCTCACTACAAACAGGCCAAAATAAAACGACTTTATACAGATATTTGGGGCAATTTTATTAGCCTTTCTTGATAAGAGATTACTTACCAAATATTTTCAGAGAACATTCAACCTTATTATGAGAACCATGCTGTACACCATGATGTAGAATGTATCTTCTGTAATTTTTTATTATTGAAATGTAGGCAGTTTGGGACTGCAGAGACAGCTCAGCAGTTAAGAGTGCTGGCCAGTCTTCTAGAGGACCCCAGTTCAGTTCACAGCATTCACATGGTGGCTCACAACCATGCGTAACTCCAATTCTAGGGAGATCAGACACCCTCTTATGTCCTCAGGCACTGCACAGATGTGGCACAAATACATACATGCAGACAAATGTTCGATCAATTATTTTTTAATAAAATATAGGAAGTGCTGGAAGAGGGGACAACTTGAGTTAGAACAATTAGGAAGTGGCCTGGTGTTCAGACTTGAAGCTGTGACTCCTTTAATGGTGTGTGTGTGTGTGTGTGTGTGTGTGTGTGTGTGTGTGTGTGTGTCTGTCTGTCTGTCTGTCTGTCTGTGTGTGTGTGTGTGTGAGAGAGAGAGAGAGAGAGAGAGAGAATGAGAGAGAGAGAGAGAGAATGTGTGCATGTGTATATTTGTACACTAAGTAAGTTGAGATTGTTTTGTTTTTTCCTGGACAGGGTGACTGCAGAGCCTAGGAATTTCTCAATAGCTGTCTGGAGAAGGTGGAATCTCAGGTGGTTGTGGAGGCATTTGGGAGTAGAGTCCTGGGGACAGGATGCTACTGAGGATCACACTTCTCCCTCCTGTGTTTGTGGCTGGAAGTTCTCATGAGGCTTCTGTTTCTTCTCAATGCATAGTTGAGGCTGAAGAGTGCTTCCTTTTGACTGGACCCTGGCGCGCGCGCGTGCGCGACACACACACACACACACACACACACACACCCTATAGATTGTTAGAGATGGATGTTCCTGAGAAATTTTAATTTGTGCTCAGGTTTTAGAGTGTCTGAGGGTACTAAAAGTAAAAACGTCCTGTCAGAAATAGTAAGCACTCTTCTCTTTTCAACTGTTGCTAAAATGAGAGATTGGAAGTGATGGGCTGTCCTAGGGTTAGCTGTTAGGAACGATGGAGTTGGAGGTTAGATGATGCTATGTAGGTATATCCTATGGTTTGGATCTGAAAGCCTCCCAAAGCCATGAGTATTAGAAGTTTGGCCACTATCTTGTATCATCTGGAGGTGGTGAAACCCAAGAGTCCAGGCTTAATGAAAAGAAGTTAGGTCATCATGCTTGCTCAAAAGATGCTTCAACCCCTGTGCCTGTTAAATGAGCAAACTCACAGATTCACAGGTATAAATGAAACCACACATATATGCACATATATAGGCACATATGTGTGTGCCTGTAGACATACACACAATCAGAAATTATAAAAACAAATCTTGAAACAAGCAAGTAAAATCATTACTGTAAAATGCAAAGGCAAAGGGATTCATTTGTAAAAGTGTATTTGAATTTGAGTTTATGTGTGTGTGCCAGGTGTGTGAGAGTGTTCAAGGAGGGCAGAGGAGGGTGTCAAATCTCTTAGAAGTGGAATTACAGACGTTTGTGAGTTATGCAGGACTGGGAACCAAACCTGTGTCCTCTGCAAGAGCAGCAAATGTTGTTAACCGCCAAGCCATCTCTCCATTTCTCCCCCTTGGTGGGTTTTGTTTTGTTTTGTTTTTTTAACTTAATTTAATTTTTTTCGTGTGTGTGTGTGTGTGTGTGTGTGTGTGTTTGTGTTTGTGTGTGTGTGTTTATATGTGTCTATGTATATGTGTGCGTGTCTGTGTGCATGTGTGTAGGTGTGTGTGTGTCTATGTGTCTCCATGTGTGTCTGTGTGCATGTCTGTGTATGTGTGCATGTTTGTGTGTATATCTGTATGTGTGTGTGTGTCTCTGTGTGTGTCAGTGTATTTATCTTTCTCTCTTTCCCTCTCTCTCTCTCTCTCTCTGTGTGTGTGTGTGTGTTTATATGTGTCTATGTATATGTGTGCGTGTCTGTGTGCATGTGTCTGTGTGCATGTGTGTAGGTGTGTGTGTGTCTATGTGTCTCCATGTGTGTCTGTGTGCATGTCTGTGTGTGTGTGTGCATGTTTGTGTGTATATCTGTATGTGTGTGTGTGTGTCTGTGTGTGTCTCTGTATGTGTCTCTCTGTGTCTCTGTGTGTGTCAGTGTATTTATCTTTCTCTCCCTCCCTCCCTCTCTCTCTCTCTCTCTCTCTCTCTCTCTCTCTCTCTCTCTCTCTGTGTGTGTGTGTGTGTGTGTGTGTGTAAATGATGAGAGCAGAAGTGAGAAGGAAGTGGACCAGCTGGAGAAAGGAGGAGGGATGAGAGGAGGTGAGGACGGATTTGCGCTACGTGTAGTGGCATATGTATCAGAATGAAACCCATTTTTAGTGTGCTATCTACAAAATTAAACCTACCACAGCTCTTGGTCAAGACATAAAACACGTCCTAAGCTAGCATCTGTCCCTTGCAAATGAAATGAAGAAATATTTATTGATAAAACCATGAAGTAGAGGTCTAATTTTCTGTGCTATTAACATGAGTAAGGCATTTTTAAGGAACGTGTTGTTCTCCTGTGTTTCTAGCAATCGTGGATGATGAAAGGCTGTCTGCAGAGGAGATGGATGAGAGGAGGCGACAGAACATTGCCTATGAATACCTGTGTCACCTAGAGGAAGCCAAGAGGTAAGATCCAGGCTTAGTCTGTCTGTGTCCTAGTTCGTGGAGCTAAGCTGTGGGGTAAGACTGGGATTTGATGACAAGAAAGTCCAGAATGGACCGACAACCTCAAAGGATTATCAGGATTATGGATGGCTGGGGAGACACTCTTACTGTCACCTGTAATTTAGATTTGAACACACTCTGTTCATTCATCACCCCTTGATCACAGCTGGTTGGGCACCACACTCACCTGGGCATATGCCAGTAATAGCTCACTGGTGGGCTGGTTGGTAGTGAGCCATGAGATACCACTTTTGCTCATGGAGAATTGAGCGAGGTCAAGGGCCAGGGAGGCAAGTCTTCCTGTATCCTCCCTCAGAGCTTCCCAGGAAACTACAGGACAAATTAGATTTCAGATGCTGCAGCTCACTGGCTTGGAGACCAAGGGTGTCAACAGTAACTTAAACTCAACATCTTCTCCCCAAGAGTGTCCTCAGGTTTTGTACTCACCTCCTGCCTATGACAGTAAATGTTCAATGAAACAATGACCTGTGTGACTGAAGTCCATGGGCCACTAAACTATGAAAGCAGGTTTATGACTGCAATGTCCTTAACCTGTGGGTGTGTGGGCACTGGGTATGCTGTCTACAAAACCACATTGACTCCTCTAGACTCTTTGGAAGTAAATGTTGGCTGAGTTTTCCTAAGAGAAAGTGAAGATAAGAGTCCAAAGAGCAAATGCCCCTTTATCGGAGGATCTAGCGGACTCTGCCCTTTGCTAAGTCAATGCTACTGCCTAGCATTTCATATACTGCTTTGTGAGACAGATGGGCTAGGCGCCCTCTTAATCTACACAGCCAATAAACATGCAGTGAAATGCGCATGTGGGTTACTGATGAGCTGGAAGAAAGGATTTTACTTCCTGTTTTATGTAATACTAGCCTGGGGTCCAATTTGACATTATTGTTGCTTTGCTGGGAGTTCTCAATGTTGTTTCAGCTTTTAACAGTGCCATGCAACTTTGTGCCCTAGTAATCAACATGATTATTATTTAACATGTCTGCACAGTCTGCGTTTAGGTCAGAGAACACCAAAGAGTCCTTGTCAGCCTAAGATTATTGAACACACACACACACACTTAGTCAAATTCTTGCTTAAAAGACAAAATAAAGGAGGAGATTCCTAGGCACCCAAGCATGACGCGCACATCCCATGACCAAGTCTGAGAATTAGTGGGAGGACTTTGCTTTTCATTGTGACTTATGTTCCACTCCGTAGATATGTGCTTTGTTTTTTATGTAAGTGGGAAAGAGCGCCGTGGGGCCGAGGAGCGTGACCCAGAGTTGGTAGACCTGATTTCCTAGCCCAACCTTGGGCCTGTGTGACTATGGGCAGGTTGTCTAACCCTTTGGGGAAAACCCATTTTTCTCTGTAAATTACATAGTAAAGACACTGCCACCTGCCTAACTTTCCTTCTGATTTTTTTTTTTTTTTTAAAGAATCACTGAAAGGGGGGAAAGTATTCTGTGAATGCTGGTTTGGACCAGACATCTGGTGGTATGCACTTGCACAAGCATAGCTTTCTGTTCAGTGTGTCAAAAGTGGCAAAGATGAGCCTTTACAGCGTGTTATCCTCCTCGGTATTCCTGGAATTCATTAGTGAATATTTTTTTTCTCTTTTTATGAGTTTGTCATAATGATAATCCCAGATTCTTTGAAGAAAACTTCTTTTAAAATAGTGTCTTTGAATATAAAGTTTTCAGAGCTGAGAGGGTGGCTTAGCATCTCTTGCCACACATATGAGTACCTGAATTCAGATTCCTGGGATCCCAAAGCTGGGCGTAGTCTTCTCCTCCAGTGAGATGGGAGGCAGAGCTAAAAGAACCCTTGAGCTCACAGGCCATCTAGTCTGGCATGCTCAGTGGTAAATAGCATAAAACTCTGTCTCAAAGCCAGTGAGGACCCCCACACATGGTTGCCCTCTAACCCTGTACCTGTGCTATGACGCCTAAATACCCACATTCACAGCAAAACACACATGCATACTTACATGTACACACAAGGTTTTATGTTACTTTAGAGATCCAGTGAATCCCCAGCTAAGTTCCAGTTGCTGTTTTGTTGTTTTTAGTCAGAGGGTTCCATAAAGAAAACACAGGGGCTAGAGAAATGCTCAGTGGTTAGGAGCAGTTGCTGCTCTTACAGAAGGCCCAGGTTCTGTCTGCAGCACCCACATAGTGGGCAACAGTCATTTGTACTCCAGTTCCAAGGGGATCCAGTTCCTTCTGGGTATGAGGCATGTGTGTGGTGCACCAACAGACATACAGCGAAAACGCACATGGAAAATTAACTAGGAAATACAAAGACAGTCTATCTTGTAGTATACAAAGGCTAAGAGCTCAATTTTAAGATGGAGAGAGGTCATCAGGGCATAGTAGCACACACCTTTAATCCTTGCTCTTGGGTGTCAGAGGCAAGCTGATCTCTGTGAGTTCAAGGCCAACCTGTCTATATATAGAGCGTTCCAGGCCTGCCATGACTACAAAGGAAGACCCCATCTCAAAACAAACAAACCAGCAGAGCCGTCTAGTTTTAAAATGGATAAAGCTTAGGAATAGACTTCTCTAAAGCAGATAAACAAAGGACCAGTAAAAGTGTGGCAAGATATTCCACACTGATTACTAGGGAACTACAAATCAAACCAGTGAACTATCATTTCCTACTACTAGCTGTGACACAAATGACAAGTTGTAACAAATGTCTCCAGAGCCATGCAGAGTTTGGAGCCTTGTGTATTGTTGGTTGGACTATAAGATACTGCTGCTATTTTAGAAGTATCCAGCATTCTTTAAGCACAGAGTTGCCATAGGATGTGACAATCCCAATCTCAGGTACGAACTCTTGAGCCCTGAAAACCTACATACGCACAAAAATGTGTATATAAACCATTATTTCTACTAGTAAAAAATAAAAATCAACCCGAATTCATCCACAGTGAATTAATGAATAAACAAAATAGAGTATGTCTACATAATGAAATATATAAAATATAAAAATATAAAAAAATCCATATGAAATAGGATGCACAGGTTTACGTTATGACATTTATGAACATCAAAGGTATTATAGACAGATCTGTAGAGACGGAGGCTTTGGTAAGGCTTGGTGAGGGCTGGCAGGGAGCAGCGACTAACTGGGGATGGGTCTGGATTTCTGCTGAGGATGAAAAAAAAACGTTCTAAAATTGAACATAGTGATGGGGACACACTTTAAAAAAATTATAGGACGCTAAGTGATGCGTTATTATCTTTAAAAAGTGATTGAAGTTCTTTTAGGCAGGCAGGCTTGGACAGGGTCCTCAGTGATATCCACAAAGCCGAGGAACTGATTCTTGGTGGGATGCCAGGATCAGATATTGTCTATGTAGTCGGGGCCTGAGTGGATGCTTAGGTCCTGGGTCTCTCATGAGGCAGCAGGCATCTCAAGGCTCCCAATGGGGCACATCAACTTCAAGCTCGTTTAATGCTGTTGCCAGGACTCCGTTCCTCCCAGGCTTCTGGACCAAGGATCTCCATTCCTACCTGCTGGTGGGCAGAAGCTTTTCTTCTCAGGTGCCAGTCACTGGGGCGCAGCTAGCAAGCATCTTCTACCAGAGTGAGTGCTCACGATAGAAGGCAGGACGGTCTATAACCTACGTTCAGAAGTGATGTCTATCCCTTTTGGTATGTCTTACTGATTAGAGTCAAGGTCTAAAGCTAGGCCATGTTCAGAGTGAGGAGCTTGCACAGGGCTGTGAATCTGAAGAGACCCTCCGGGGTCCATCCTAGAAGCTCCATTTCAGACCATGTGTCCATCTTCCTTGGTATTGACCACAGAACAGATACATTTAGCTGGAGACTGAAGGTGGTGTATCCTAGCCCAACTAGGAACTGGATGATGTGGTACTAAGTAATGGGTACTAAGTACTATGGAGATAGAACCCAGGACCCCTTCCAGGCAACGCATACACTTTCCCAGTGAGCCACACTCCCAGCCCTGAGCTAGTTCACTCTTCTGTCTTGTAACTTATGACTAAATGGACTTTGAAACTTTCCTTTCAGCTATCCTGCAAGCTGGTTTTATAGCCGCTTTGTGGTACAGATTCTGCTGACACAGGACTAGGCAGGCGTGTGCTGCTCCTATGGGGTTTGAAAGGCTCTTGCTGATGCCAGAAACCCCACTGTTTAGAAAAGTTACTCCTTTTATTTAAAGAATTAGCACTTCTTACTAATTTATGTGAAATGTATTTTGAGTCATGAAAATGAATACATTTTAAGAAAGCGAGTCCTTTGTTGGGGACAGCTATAAAAAAAACTTAAGTCTGAGGGTTCATTTTGAGAGAACTCTAGGCTGAGGAGTCAGGAAATCCAACTGGGGCCATTATGAAGGTCAGAGAGAAATCTTGGCAAGGAACAAACAGGGAATTTGGACATTACAGTTGAGCACATAGTTATGAATGGGGCCTACTATTGTATCTCCCAAGGAAGGTTCCTGTGGTATCTTATTTCTGTTTTAAGGAAGGAAGAAAATGCACACACAAATTTTGCTGTGCTTACTTATTTCTGCGCTGAGTTTAAAAATAAGTGTGTGTGCATTGAGGTGGGGTGTGTGTGTGTTGAGGTGGGGAGTGTGTGTGTTGAGGTGGTGTGTGTGTGTGTTGAGGTGGGGTGTGTGTGGGGGGGTGGGGGCTTCCCTTGGTGAAGGGCCTGTTTAGAAAGATTGTCTTGATAGAACTAGATGTGAGCAAAGCTGTTCTCTGTATGCCTAAGCCTGGGATAGGCTTTTGTTTTAAAGATGCCCTGGAAAGAAAGAAAGCAAACCATAGGTGTGATTGCTTTTTGTGTCCTGTTTACAATACAGACACCAGAAGGACACCGTTTTGATTAAATCAAGTCCCAAGCTCTCTCCTGATCTAGCAAGTGTGCTAGAGAATTGGGCTTGAAAAAAATAAGAAGTGCTTCAAATGTTTAAGCAAGGAGAAGCCACGAGTGTGGTTTCAGTATACAATGAATAATTGTGCTTACTTAACAAAACATGGTGGTATCTGGGAAATCCTCCACAGAATCTACTGAATCTCCCCACCCCCTTTCATTCGTGGGCCTCGTTGTCCTTGTATTTAAGGATCCCCTATCCTTGGATGTGCTCATAAGCCCAGCTAATAAAAATAATTGGAATCTGGAGGGTAATACCTTGGTATGCAGCTTGTTAAGGGACTTGTTGCTTTATACAATATTTTAAGGAATTTCTTAATTGTATTTGCAGCCTGTAAACAGCTTTCTTGTTTCAGTGGTAACTGTGTCTCTCCCCCATCTTTGTCCTCCCCTGGCTGCGATCTCAGATGTGCTGAGGGAAAGAGAAAGAATACAGGGTTACTCCATGTTGAGGCTGGTGGGATAGGAAGTGGAGATTTTCCACAGTGTGGTCTCTCTCAGATCTGGCTCCCAGGTGAGAGAGAGGAAGGCCTGCTGCGAGGACTGGCTGGTTTTGGGGCTGCTTTCCAACCAATATGTTTTGGCAGCCACATATAGCAGGGTTCTACCCTTTTAGGCAGGCCAAGGCTAGGAACATCCTAGCAGGGGGAAAAGAAATCTTCTCGAAGGAAGGATTCAGGTGGGTTAACTTGAAAAAGAGTGAGTGATGATCTTAATGGGTATGTATCTTCGTGAGACAAAAGGAGACAAGATGCCAGTCAACTCTCCTGGATGGCCTGCTGTACTTAGAGAAGAGATGGAGAGAGTCACCAGCTGGGTGGTGACTAGGAGGAGGTACTGTGTCACTGTAGTTGAAGGAATGGTGTTTAAGGATGTAAAGAAAGAAGCCACGGAATTTGGCAGAGGACCAGGTGTGGGCAGCAGAGGACATTGGGAAATTGTATGCTTGACTGATTAGTGACTCAGAGGAGAGCTCCCTTTGTGGTCTCTATCAGCTAAGCCTGGTCATGAGACATCTCTTTGGAAGTGATTGTTGTTGTCATTGTTGTAGGCCATATATTATGTGTTCTAGCCATGGCTGTATGTTGGATAGGCGCCTAGCAGATAGGTTGTTCATGTTAATAATCTCGGGCCAAGGACAAGTTAAGCAACTGCTATTTGACCCCACTGTTTGTATTTGTTTCTCAGACTCTTCAAAGTTGGGAGCCTGGGAGGGGCTTGAAACTTTCCACGGTCTCAAATGTACTTTACAAACAAGGGTGTCACATGAGTGACTATTCAACAGGCACCATACTCTGAGCATTCACTGCTTGTGGTCTCAAGTCTCCCTGCTGTCCTGGGGAGATGGGCCACCCTCATTTTATAGGTGAAGAAGCCAAGTCCTGGAAAGACTTTAGTATTTGTTCAAAGTCAGAGCCAACAAGCCATAAGAAAGCATTATAACCAGGTATAGTGCTGATGTCAGACTGCATGCAATAAAATATTACCCTACCTTTTCTTTCTTTTCCTTCCTTTTTTCTTCCTTTCCTTCCTCTTATCCCCCTCTTTCCCTTTTTCTCTCCATCCCCCTTCTCCCTTTCTTTCCTTCCTTCCTTCCTTCCTTCCTTCCTTCCTTCCTTCCTTCCTCTCTCTCTCTTTCTCTTTCTTTCTTTCTTTCTTTCTTTCTTTCTTTCTTTCTTTCTTTCT
>JANHMN010000014.1:18677330-18692353 GCA_030674055.1 Rhabdomys pumilio | reverse complement strand
TCTTTCTTTCTTTCTTTCTTTCTTTCTTTCTTTCTTTCTTTCTTTCTTTCTTTCTTTCTTTCTTTCTTTCTCTTAAAACATGGTCTTATGTTGCCCAGGTTGTATATAGAAATATAGCCCCAGCTGGCTTCTAACTTGGTATCCTCCTGCCTCAGTCTCTAAAGTCCCAGGATTGCAGACATTCATGAGCATACCTCACTCCTATCATGTCTTTATGTTGTAAGTTCACACTGGCCTCGGCTTTTACTCTTCACGGGTTTGTGTTTCCAGCTCCTGATTGTTTCTTAGTTTATGAGTTCAGTGGGATTCGTGTCATTGACCATTTAGGGCTCTTTCTCCCCTCCCCTCTTGCTGTCTGTGTCTCTGCTCTGTCTCTCTATTTCTTCCCCCCCATTCTATCTCTCTATTTCTCTCCCTTCCCTCCCTCTCCCTCTCTCCTCTCTGTCTGTCTATCTCCGTCTCTCCCTCCCTTTTGTGTGGTGTCTGTTAATTGTTTTTCTCTCTCATAGCCCATGCTGGCCTTGACTTTATGGTCTTCATGCCTCAGCATCCCTTGTGTTGGGATTCCAAGCATGCGCCACTGCTGTAGCTGGCTATTCTGCTCTGAGTGATACTGTTGGGGCCTGTTCATTATGGAGGGCTTTGCCTCTATGCCTCTTTTTTCTTTCTTCTCCTCCCTCATCTCTTAGTTTTTTTCAAGTTTTTATAGGAATTTCATTTTCTATACTACAGACTTTCTCCTCCTCATTCAAGAGAGCCTTCATTCATCCCTCGTGCTGGTTAGGTCTGGATTTCCCACCCAGTGCATCAGTCATCTTTCTCGATCTGTCATTGTTCTGACTGGTTTCACAGTGTGCTTGGCTTTTTGTTGAGACATCAAAAGGTATGAATAGCAAACACCACTGCGGTGTCTTCCTTCCTGTATGAACCAGATGCCACCTCATGCTGTGACACTTAAAACTCATAAAACAATATCTTTATTCATGGTGCAGGCTCTGAGGGAAAAGCAGTAGTGTGTGTGTTGGGGGGTGGGGGGAGTTGTGAGGGGGGAGCTTTGTAGGATCCTGTCTGTCATGGCAGATTCCTTAGCTTTTCCGTCTCAGAATGGCTGCAGAATGTCAAGTGGTCTCTTTGCTTTCAGTAAAGCAATGCCTTCCTCAGATGGTGCCAGGTCCCAAATCCACATGCAGAACACCTAGCCTCGGAGTCATGAGATTTCTATCTGTGGTGGGTTTAGGGAAAGTTTGGGATGAGGGAGAATGCCTTCTGACTGTTGAGTAATGCTCTTTCCCTCTGTGAGTCTCTCCAAGTCATATTAATCAGGAAAATATTAGAAAGCTCAACAGTGAAAATGGATATTGCATTTATTTGATAAATTCCATTTAAGTTCTTAGCTTGACACTGAACTTTTAGCATGGGGAGTAAGTTAACTCCTGTGTGTTTGTCTTTGTTGTTGTCTAGTTTTGCTGGTTTTTTTTTGTAACAAACTTAAATCCATTTAGTTGTTAGAACAGCGTCTAGAAATTAGCATCTTTAGTTATTTCAGACACTTCCCACTATGTCTTGCCTGGCTTGGGTTAAATATCCCTTGGCTTTTTTTTTTTCCCCTGTCATTTAATTTTTAGTGTATTCTTTTAGTCGCCTTTGGTATTTTTCATGACATGGTGAGACAGTTACAGCACTTACGAGAAAGAAATTTAGGGAGGTGATCCCCAACTTTAGTTACATCCTGCATTAAGGTGACAAGGTTGCTTAGGAGATTTCCCCACACAGACAATTCTTAGGAATGGATCCATTGAACATATATATTTGGTCTATGTGCATTTGTGTGTATGTATATATATTTGTTGTTGTTTTTTTTTTTCAGACAAGTTTTCTCTCTATCCGTGGCTGTCCTGGATCTCACTCTGTAGATGAGGCTGGCCTTGAACTCAGAGATCCACCTGCGTCTGCCTCCCGAGTGCTGGGATTAAAGGCGTTTAATTTCTATTTTACTAAGTTGCTCAGGTGAACTTTTTTTGGCCACCTGGAGTTTGAGAATCATGTTTTTGAGGGGGAGACAGAAGCACTTTTAAGCTGACGCCGGCTCTGCTTCTGGCCTTTCCACCTGACTTTGGTGGAAAGAATAGAGGATTCCTCTTTACTGTGGGATGGGAGGAAAGAGGAAGGGTATCCAGGGTTACTAAACGGATGGGCGTGTGGTACAGAAGTGTTGTAATCAGGGATAGATAGGAAGTCAGAGCAGTTTGGAGGAGCCAACTAAAGTCTTAAGTTTTCTTTGCAAAGCTAATCATCATCAGGTTTATGTAACTTTCATTATCAACCTATGGGAAAATGAATGAGAAAGCCAGGCCTCAGGATCAGATGTTGGCTTTGACAAAGTCCTCGGATACCAAGACCCCTTGGTGTTAATGTAAACATCACTGAAATTGGGCAGCCTCAAGGTCCAATCCAGCTACCCAGGCTGGTGAAGCCAGAGTGGTGCGGTCAGGATGAAGGACTGAAGGGCTTCTGAAGAACAAGGAAGTAGAGACCGGTAAACACAGGCAGTGGTCAGAGATCTGGAAGCCTACATTGCACAGGTGGGGTTTTTCCAGGTAATGATAATGGCCAGGGTGCGGTGGAGCCTAGGTGGAGCTGCACTGGAGGTGGGACAGAGGAGGAAGTCTCCCAGCTGGGCCTCTGGGTGCTACCAAGGTCATCCACCTTAAAGCCACCAGACACAAGTAGGCCTGGAAGGAACATGGGGTGGAGTGAAAGGAAAGTCCTGGAGCTCAGGCCAGGATGGACAGAACTAGGGTTTGACAGTCAATAGTCTATTCTTCCTGAATGGAGGTAGTGTGGTGTAGGAGGAACTGTGGGGAAGACAGTGATGTCTGTACTTCAGTCTTGTGAGTCAATGGACGTGGGGGACAACAGCTGCCTCTGAAGTGGGTTGAAGAGGCATCATGAAGGGAAGGGGAAAGGGAAAGCTGTTAAGTAGGCAGAGCAAGTTTAAACAATTGAAAGTGACATTGTGTTTTTGTACAGATCAGGCATTACAGCGGCACTTGGGTAGGAGTGGGTAGATTTGGAAGGAGACTGGGGAGGACTGAGGGAGGCAAATGAGTGTATCTAGAAGCATGTTAGGTCAGCTTGACCATGAGAGCTAAGTGAAAGGCTTAAAACCACGCCAAAGAAGTTTAGTTGAATGAATGCAAGCCCAGCTCTCGGGTGCAAAAGGAGGTGTCCACTGTGACAAACCATTCCTGTAAAATTTAACTCACATTGCTCTGGAGGAAAGGGACCAGCATCTATGGCTGATGCCCCAGTTTTCCAACCCAGCTTAGATGAAAAGTGTGGAGGACTCTGCTTCCTCCGAGATGAATGCGCCCATCAAAGAGTTTTGTCCAAATGCATAACTAACTCATTAGCTGCGATATATACTTTTAATAAATAATTTGTAAAAGTTCACGATCCAGTTTATGTGTGTGTGTTTGTATGTGTGCACATATACATGTAGATGCATTGCACATGAGTGTACATATGTGCAGAAAGAGGTCAACACTGGGTATCCTCAATTACATGAAATTTGGGGTCCACATTCATACCATAGTAATGTGTCATGTATCTTCACTGCCCCTCTTCAGTTCATACAGGCAATCTGTCTGGTAGCCACTCTGCACACTATGAAAGATTTTTGAAGGACCTCTGAATTTACTGAGTCCCGGTCCTTGGCCACCATGAGAGTGATCAGAATCACATTCATTATGAAGCATGCAGATTTGAGGATGGGTTAGCACAGGCTCGGCAAGCGTACACAATGAACTGACTATGCTCAGCTATCTAGCAGCCGAGGCAAAGAATGAAATCAATTTATTTACATGGCATAGAATTTTATGTTGGTTTTGGAAAACTGAGAAAAAAAAATGAGTGGACAGAGTTTCCCTCTTCCTGTGGCTCTCCCAGGCCACAGAGACAAAAAGGAAGTACACAGGTTTAGCCAAGGACAGGAGGAGATGTGAAATGGTAGTTGAGTCATTTTCTATACCGATAGAGTATGGCTGTGTAGGGGAGAGGCTGGGCAGGGAAATTTGCAAAGACTTTATTAGAGTGTGTACATAAGAGGTCAGTCTGGTCACATAGCAGGTGATAACTTATATGGAGCTGACTGGGCTCATGGGAGGAATGGAGAGGCAGATCTTTTCCAAAAGCCCCTGTTCCTTGATTTCTATCATATGTGTGTTTGTTTGATATTTTGTTTTGTTTGCTAAGTGCTTCTTTCTAGAATCATTTTCTTTCTCCTCTTTTCTTGGGACATTTGTTAATAAAATAGCAGGTAGAGAAATTTCAGCTTCCCTGTGTTGTGCATAGGCAGGTAGCTTCACATATTTTAGGTTTTTGTTTGTTTGTTTTTGTTTTGTTGTCCTGTGAGTTGACTGTTCTTCCCGAGTGACCTTTCCAGCTCCCCACCTTCCTTAGGGGATCTTGCTTGGGTACAGAAGTAAGTTGCCATGTTCATGAAACACGGTTTACCTTTTTGGTGCACAGCTGTCTTATCTGCTGTGCTGCTATAACAAAATTCCTGAAGCTGAGGTCAAGAAGATGGATGATATTCATCAGGAAGTGATCTAAAGTCACATCTAGGTCGACAGGCACCTCTCTGGGCATAATCCTATGTCACTTTTGTCCTTTTCTTATAATAAGTGACTTAGTGACAAACTGTGACAAAATTGGTCATTTATTTTTAGACTTGGTAGAATTAGATAAGACATATCCACACTACTTAATTTTATAGGAGTGGTACTAGAACACAGAGAAGGGCAGTACTAACTTACAGGCCAGGTTTTATTCAAGCACAAGTCAGCTATTCACTGTGCATGGCTGCAGAGACAATGGAAGGCAGGGTTACAAGAACAGGGAGAGCAGAGGAGACACTCACTGGCCTTGACTGCGAGGTGTGGAACTTCCTGGCTGCTGCTGTTCTTCTCAAATAGAGATGGAGACTGGAGCATCTCTTTCTTGGTTCTCTCAATAGTTGTATGATCTTGAGCAGAGCACCTTTGTGAAAGAGCACACACCTGCCCCATGTATGCCTGCTGCAGCATTATAATGGGAAGACTGGCCAAAAAAAAAAAAAAAAATCAAGCAGTCATGTTGCTGTACACTGTATGAATTAGAGTGTGTACAGAAGATGTCAGTCTGGTCATATAGGGTCATATAGCAAGTGATAACTTATACAGAGCTGACTGGGCTCACGGGAGGAATGGAGAATGAGTGTGGAAACAGAGAACGGAATGACTCTTAAGCTCCATTGTTTATTATAAAAACATTTTCAGTAATAGGAACAGCTGTGAATCAGGCATCCTGGCTTAATTAGTGTTGAAGAATGTGCACCTTCAGCTGCTTTTTATTGGTGCTGTTTACACATTTACTTCAGTCTAGCACAAATATAGGTGGAGTGGGTGATGAAGGGGGAAATGGGGATACTGGAATGTCCTAGAAGGACAATCTTCCTTCTGTAAATAGCGCTTCTTGATGCTCAGTACAGGACTCTTAGTTATAGCACCCCGAGAGAAGGAACTAATTATTTAAACATGGAAATCCATACACATGGTTTAATTACATCTTTTTATGGTAAATGAAATGTACCATCAAGGAAATTCTCAGACCAAATAAGAGCCAATTTAGCCCATGATATAATTCTTACAGCAAGAACTGTCGACTACTTCAGGAAGGAACATGAGGGGATTGAGACGAGTTGACCCATTGGCCTAGCTTGGGCAGAGCTGGACCTTAGACCCAGCTGTCATAGATAACCTGGGCAGCAGGTTAACTGGACTTCCTGGAGTCAGGGGCATCAAGGTAGCAGATTTCCCTTCTGAATTGGGAACACAGGGACAGGGTGCCACCTTTTATGAATTCTTAACGAGCGTTAGGTCCTCACTCCAGTTTGGTGGGCTTTGTGCGCGCCTGTTTTTGCCCAGCCTGGTCGTAAGACTTTGTCCCATCCCTCTGATCCATGCAGAGATGCCAGTAAATAACCCCTTAGCTCTCAGAGCCTGTGGGAGGAGATGGCTAAGGATCTGGAGAATAGCTCTCCTTCCTACGAAACCTTCCAGCTTCAGGTATTTCGAATGCTTTGGTTTTTTTTTTTTTTTCTCTTTGCTTTTTGCTCTATCTTTATTAGTGCTTTGAGAATTTCATACAATATTGTGACTATATTCAAATCTCCCTCAACTCCTCCCAGATCTAACCCCCTTTCTCTACCCACCTAACTCTGTGTTGTCTCTTTCTTCTTAAAAACTCACTAAGTCAAATTTGTGCTGCCCACACACTCTTGGGTTTATGGTTTCCCACTATAGCCCTCTAAGAGGCCACATCCTTAGAGGGAATTGGATCCCCCTCTCCTACAAGCTACTGATTGCCAATACCTCCTCAGCTAGGGGTGCCAGCTTCTGCTCCGTGCTGGGATTTGTCTGGCTTGAGCTTGTACAGATCTTGTGCATACTGCCACAGCTGCTGTAAGCTGGTATGTGCAGATGCCCTGAGGTGTCCAGATACCACTGTTTCCTTGTAGTCACCCATCACCTCTGGCTCTTGCAGTCTTCCCTTCTCAATGTCTACAATAATCTGTAAGCCTTGGATGATGGGGTCTGATACTTAGTGGGGAGCACTTTGAAGTCCCTTCTCTGCAACTTGACCAGTTGTGGACCTCTGATGAATACTAGCCTGTAATGTTTGGGGGCGGGATCTCTGAGACTTTATCCCCCTCAATAACTGCAAAAGAGGTAACTCATTCCTGGCACTGAGTTTTTTGTTAACCTGCAAAATGTAGCAGGGACATTGTTGGCTTATTATAGGTTAACTGCACTGAAACTCTTTGTGTGTGTGTGTGTGTGTGTAAAGGACTCGAGCTGTAAACTGTAAAAGCCCTGAGCTAACTGTAACGGACCACTCTTGCCCACGTTTGGGGGCCAAACTATAGCGGTCTGCTCTGTTCTGCAGGTCCGGGTTTAGCAAGAGAGAGAGTGGCGGGAAGAAGGGGAAGAGCTGCGAAGAATAGAGACAAGCCAGAGGATCTGTAGTAAAGTCTTCTTTACTGTCTCCACCATACACACACCACTACACCTACTACTACTACACCCCACACTCACACATACATACATACACATACACACTACAACAAGGAAATCCTGGGTATTTATAGGCTTTTGCCACGTGCCTTGTAGGCGCGTGGATACCACGTGTCTTGCAGGTGTGGATATGACGTAAGCCTTACAGGCGTGGACAGCACGTGCGCCTTACAGGCATATATGGCATAGATAGCACGTGGACAACACGTGCACCGCATGCCTTGTAGGCGTGGATACCGCGTGCTCCTTGCAGCTGGGGGCACTAAACAGCAAAACAAGCTATGTGGGATATCAGAGTGTGCTCAGCTGTTGTAGGCTGTTGAAAACCAAGTCTCATGTCAGGATATATGGCTCAAGATGGCTGCAAAGCTGATAGCTGCTTTCTAGCCGCTTTTTGCTTAAAGTCGGCTCCCAACGTGTGTGTGTGTTTAGGAAGCTTCTATAGTTGTAAATTCCATATGACTTTTTCAAAACTGTCCTTAGTGTTAATTATCTCCCTATGTTTTTCCTCCTATATCCTTCCCTCCCCTCTCCAATCCTAACTTAACCTCCTGTTATTCTCCTGTATCCCTTCATACCACTGTTTCTCTCTCTGCTCCCTTGGGAATCACACGCCCCACCCACCACCTTGCCAGTTTCCTACCCTGCGTGGATATTCCGAATGGAACATACTTGAAGAAGATATTCAGTGCTCATGGCCGTGAGTGAGAGAAGAACGTGGGTCAGGGTTACTTCATTCAGAATGAGTGTTTCCATCCACTGTTTCTCCATCTGTATATTTGTGAATTTCAAAGTTAGATTTTTCTTTTCTTCCCCCCCCCCCCCCCCCCCCCCCCCCCCGAGACAGAGTTTCTCTGTGTAGCCCTGGAACTCACTCTGTAGACCAGGCTGGCCTCGAACTCAGAAATCCGCCTGCCTCTGCCTCCCAAGTGCTGGGATTAAAGGCGTGCGCCACCACCACCCGGCTAGATTTTTCTTAACAGCTCAATAGTACTCTGTTTTCTCTTCAGATCATATAATTCTTTTGCCTTTTTTTTTTTTTTTTTAGCAGATGAATAATGTGAATGCTTTATTTAAAGTAACTAGCGGTGTAGTTTGGGCAGACTGGCTTTGGGCGTAAGGACTACAAGTCCTTTGAGGTCAGAGACTATCTCATTGATCATAGTTTTGACTTCTATTCCTTATGGGACATCTGAGTTCCAGCAAATCTGTAGTGGCCAGGACTGATTCCATCAGAGACCCCAGGCATTTCTTTGAGTAGATTTCCATCCCCCTCCTTTTTTTTTTTTTTTTTTTTTTTTTTTTTTTTGGTGTGTGTGTATCTGAGCCACATGTCCATGTTCCAAAGAAAAAAGCC
Organism: Rhabdomys pumilio; assembly: GCA_030674055.1. NCBI lineage: Eukaryota > Metazoa > Chordata > Mammalia > Rodentia > Muridae > Rhabdomys > Rhabdomys pumilio. The sequence continues at coordinate 18,683,881 of JANHMN010000014.1, read as the reverse complement.
AAGTAAGGTTTCTAAGGCTTAGAAGAGAGCAGCCGCGTCAAGGCTTCTGAGGTGCTTTCACACAGACATCAGCACCTTGTCAGGTGGACAGGAACCCTCTAGTCCAGCTGTTGTACTTGTGTTAGTGTTAGTACTGCGGTTGCTAGGTGCATTTCTAGAAAGATCCCTCATGAGGAGGGTTGTCTGGGTACCAGCTGGTTTCTGTCCATCAGCTTGATGCTTTTTCCCCAATTCCAACATCCAGTGCTCCTTCATCCTTTGTGGAGTGTTCTGTCTCTTTTTAAAAAAGTAGAAACCATCTCTCTGTTGATTCTTCTACATTGTCCCTGTAGAAGGGGGTGTGAAGACCACATGACCACAGAGAAGGAAGCAACCTTGGAGGTCTGAGCTGCTGCTTGGATGCTGGGTATGTCCCACTGTGCCCTTCTTGACCACTCTTTATTCCTCACTGCTCCCTGGTGAGCTGGATGAGTGGAATGAGAGACAGGTGTGCACTGCCAGAAGCTCCTGTCCCCCATAGCTTTGGGGTGGAGACTGGGAGTGAGCTTTTTCATTGTATTGTATTATATTGTATTTTTTTAGATAAAGTCTCACTCTATAGCCCAGGTGTGCCTCATCCTCCCCATACTCTCACCTGTGCCACCGGAGTGCTGGGTTTACAGGGCTGTTCAACCATGTCTAACTTCCAATTAATTATATTACAGATGCTTGGTATATTTAAAACACATCTTTCCTTTGTGTCTTAAAATGGAGTTACTCACAGCCTATTATCAAGGACTCCCCAACACTCATTCTGGTTTTGATTTCTGTGAAAACTTAGTCCTTCGTGTTTGGATTCACCTTTCTTTACCCTTAAACATGAAGCCAAAGCCCAATTAGCAAGCGTTGCTATGGCAACGTTGGTGAGATGGAACCCATATACTAATGCAAATATGCTCAAAAAAGTTTGCGCAGTAGATTTCCTCTAGCGTGCAGAGGAAGAATTGGCTTTGGCATGACGGTATCCACTGAACCTTCAAGAAAAGAGTTGTCAGGGACTAAAAATATGTAAGGTTTATAGCTTGTATAACTTGCCATGGAAATTTTTAGCCATCTTTAAAGTAAAATCAGTCTCATTTAGTTACATAAATATTATCAGCTCATATTTTGCTTGATCTATGCAACATGGGTTTAAAATTCTGCCTAGTTCATTTTTTCCCACCTACCATTTAATTTTACCCATTGATTATCTTACAATATTAATTATAATTCAGGCTTATATTAGTATACTGCTTGAGATTGAAATAAACTCATTTTCTTCTTTGACACATAAATTTTAGACCTTGTGGCAAAATGTTGGCAAAATATGATATTAAGTATGTCTACAAAGTCACCATCTGATTAGGTACAAGTTTATCCAAACATATGTGTGTGTGTGTGTGTGTGTGTGTGTGTGTGTGTGAGAGAGAGAGAGAGAGAGAGAGAGAGAGAGAGTTAGTTCTATAGAATTTATCCCTTCTAAAGGTTTACACATACTAGGCAAGCCCTCTGCCACTAAGCCATATCCTCAGGCCTACAGTGCAGACCTATAATGGATTATTAGTCTTAGCAGCACAGAAGACTATTGCAATTCAATGATCTTTTATATTTTCCACTTTTATTTGTGTGTGCATATGTATATGGGTACACATTTTACCTTGTTGTGCATATTGAGGTCAGAGGACACCTGACAGGAGTTATTTCTCTCTTCCATCTTATGGGACCTGGGGATCAGATTCGGATCATAAGGTCATCAGCCTTGGCAACACATGCCTTTACTTGCTGAACCATCTATCTCTTCAGTCCTTTGTGATCTTTTAAAACAAGGATTCCAGTATTGGAATAAAAATGCCCTCATACCCTCAAAATGATTGTATTACTTTCCTGTTGCTATGATAAAACATCACGATTAAGAGCAACTTATAGAAGAAGACCATGTTTGGCGTTCAGTTTCAGAAGGATTTGCTTCCATCCCAGAGGGGAACCCTGGCAACAGGAGCAGGAAGCCAAGAGCTTACATCTTCAAATTCAGGCACAAAGGAAAGAGAGTAAACTTGAAAGAGGAAAGGCTTTAAGCTCCATGAAGGCCTCAGCACCTAATTCCCACCCTCAAATAGCACCACCGACTGGGGAACATGTGTTCAAATGCCCAAGGCTGTGGGACACTTCTCATTGAAACCAGTCATAGCATTCATTTAAAGGAAGCCAGCCGTTTATTTGAATGGCATTACAAGAAAACAGATAACTGAAGGGAAGCTTCTTCTGTATTCTCACCTTTGCTCCCACTTCTTGTCTTCTTGTTTCCCACACAGAGTACATTCTCTAACTAACATTAACCAGAGTCTCGCTGGACTGTAAGATATTTAGATGCTTATTTAGTCACCAGTCCTTATGATAGGATATTCTCTGCCAAACACTGTCTGTCACTTTGAAGGGTGCTACTTTTTACTCAGCGATTGATGTCTGTGTATGTTTATTGATATTGAGTTTGTCAGTTTGAATAAGGGGTACAGTTAGGATTACGCTAAGATGAAAGTTGAGTTATTGATACCAATATTTCCTTCCTCCTCTTCTCCCTTCTTCCTCTCTGTTTCTCCTCTTATTCTCCTTCTCTCCCTCCTTCCTGCTCCTCTTATGCAGTAAGATTGGAGACTAGAAAGTGGGGTCTTTTCCCTCTGAAGTGATAGACATGATCCTGGGGTAGCCATCTCTTCAGCTACACCCCACATCTGCCTGCCTTTTATTCACCTCTGGCGCTGTTACTGTAAGGTACAGCTCCCCTCACGAACAGAAAGTCCCGAAATGCACTGCAACGGTTTGGAAAAGCTCTCTGGGATCGCAGGGGTGCCTAGCCCTGTCCAGTCTCACTAGTTTTATTGCCTCCATTATCCATCAATTTTTCCTGAGCTTTGTAAAGCTCAAAAGCTTGTCATCTTCTGTGTCCTTCCTCTTCTAGCCGCCATGCCTGTGAGATCCACCCATGTTGTTGCAGGAACCATTCGAGAGTCTACTGTTTACTGTCACTTGTATACTGTCACTCGCCTTTTGAGCAGCGCGGGGAATGAGACCCAGGGGCCTTCTGCGTGTCAAGCATGCTACACTACTGAAGAGCCATTTTCCTGGCCCTCCTTCTTTTATGTTATTTCTTATTCTTTTTCCTTTTGATCCTGAATGGGGCTCAATGACATGACAGGTCAAAATTCCAAAGTGATTTGGTTGACTTGTGTTGTTCCCAGGCATACGAGGCTATTATAAACAAGTTATGCGTGGTATGTGTGTGTACCTGTGCCTGTGCATGCGTGTCAGGGGTTGAACCCAGGCCTACACCCCTACTAGGCAGACCCTTCGCCCATGGAGCCATAAGTCCTATAGGTAAAACTTTTATCAAGAAAGAAAGCCGTGCAGTCTTGTTTTTCTGGACTTACTCCTGTGTTTGCAGCTGCTTCTTAGGCCAAGAGGCAACTTTTTGTAGGAAAAGTGGTTTTTTTGCTGGTTAAGGTGACCTTCTATCTTTCCCTCCTTTCTCTCCTGCCTGAGTGTTTTGAAAGACTAGTTTTTCTTGAGAAATTTTGAATTCATTTAGCTACGGTTTTCATGAGAATCATCCTGGCTCCCCGTTTCTCCTTTCCCTGTCACCCCCGCGGCCACATGCGCTCAGTGTACACAGCACACACGCACCAGGCTCCGCACCGCCCACCTTCCAGATGAATCACACTGAAGTGGGATTTGCTAATCTGGTAGCAGGGACATTTCTCTGCTCTTGACACAACGGGAGAGGAGAGTCCTGTAGGCAGCCCACTTGCTGCTTTCAGTGTACGCCTCAGACTGGAGGGCTGGGTGGAAATCTCCAGTCAGTCTAGGCAGTGGTTTTCATTGAAATGGAAATTACCTTATGCAGCTCCTTGGCTTCCCTGGAGAAAGACTCAGCTGAGCCTGCCAGCATTGAAAAGAACTGTTTTTTTTTTAGTGTGCAGCAAGATTGAAGATGATTCATTAAGACAAATCAGGCCTACTGCTGAGGTAGCTCACAGTATAAGGCCATTTGGGCATTCCACAGTGAGAGGTGGTTGGTGGCTTGTGGAGTATGACTTTGTAGCTGAGTGACATTCCTGAGTTTCTGAGTAGCCCTCAACAGTTTCCAGTTTTCCCTCATCAACCAGTGATTGTCCTGAAGTGATCCATAAGTAATGCCTTAAATGTAAAAATACCAGTGTTTGGAGAGAATATCAAGACTTGTAGACAGAGAGGGAGAGAAAGATTTGATATGAATTGCATAAAACTTTAAAGTACCACTGAAATGAGGCAGCCTGGACAAGACGAGGCCTAAGGCAGAACTGTGGCCTTACACAAAGCCATTCTCCTTGCTGCTGTTCTGGTAGGTGGTACTCTTATGCAGTGACATCCTTTCTCAGGTTGTCAGCTGATAACTACTGTACTCTCACGCTTTCAAACCTGATGGTTCTATCGTCGTAAAACTACCATGGCATCTGTGTGGTAGCATATCTTTAAGGAAACTAATTTACATGAAGGTGGTAGTACCATGGGGCCAAAGTACTCTTAGACATCTTGCTTTCAATATACAAGTTTGAAGGTATATTTCTTAGCACCTCTATAAAGGAAGTTCTCTAAAATGAGGATGCTGATTAGAATATGTAGCCTTAGAGATTCCTGCAGTCTCTTTGTTTAAGACCTTGCGTTTATCACTTGGAAGCTTTCAATGACGTGCCTGCATATTTACACAGGAACAAGCGTGATTAGTGTGTCCTTTCAGATGACTCATCTTGTCTCTTTTATTCCTGGAAGGCGGGTTTCTCCCCGGGTCTTGCCCTTGTTGCGGTGTGTGTCATGGCCATGTAGTCATGAGAGGCCAGTTGGTGTCATTGTGGCTGCTTCTGTGATGGCTCATCCCTAACTGCATGTGTGTGCTCCTTCTCCGCTAAATCTTGAGCAGGCTGTACTCACGTATTTAGGAATAAATGTATGTATATGCATACATGTATGTTTACGTGTATGTATATGCATATGTGTGGCCATGAATTTAAGGGAGAGCAAGAGGGTGCATGAGAGGGGTTGGAAGGAGGGGAGAGAAATAGGGAAATGATATAACTGTAATTTCAAAAATTTGAAATTCTTATAAAAAGAAAAAATTTACTTGACAATTTTAACAAAATAAAACTTTAAAAAGGGAGTAAATGAGGAATCTCATTAGAACAAATATGATAAAAAAACGAGAAGCTTTTGATTGCAGACTTCATGAAAATATGGAGCTACGCAGCAGCATGGGCCGGCCTATGGTTTGTGCCAGGTAGAACTGGTCAGTGCTTGTTTTTGTGGGGCTTTGCCACAAAAAGTTTGAGAAGATGCTTGGAACCCCTTATGGCATTCCTCATCTTTGCCTAACTTGTGCTTCCTGCCTTGTGCTTGAACCCTTGAAGACGAGAGGAACATCTAGCACCCCGGTTGTTCCAACCCCCACTTTCCTCCTCACATACTGGCCTCCTGCTTGCAGACAGTGTGCCTGGAGGTTCTCTGCATAACTTGTCTGCCTCCGAACATGCTGTGCCTTTTCCTCTACCACCCCTCCTCTTCCTTGTGTGACTAATTCCAACATATCCTAAGGACACTTGAGCTGGGCTTAGGGGCCTCCCAAAGTTCTCCTTGGTGCTCCTAGTGCCCATCCCCCTCCTGCCATGGTGGCTCTGTACACACAGGGCTCATTCCAAGCCTAAGAGGGCTGCCCTGGGTAGCCATCACCGTACCACAAAGTACACTGAGGCAGCCCTGTTCGTGCCTTCTCTAAAGTGTGAACTATAGGAGTGGCTCTGCCCCCCACCCCCAGAATGGGAGTGAACATAAATATATGTCAGGCATCAGAAACTGTGACAAGGTGGCCCTGGGCCCTGCCTTGGGATGAATAGGCTTTCTATAAACTGTGCGGAGGAAGGAGGGCTCACAAGGAAAAGATTAGTGTTTCATGGATCAGGGTATTTAGGCAAAAGGTTGGAGCAGAGATTTCCAGTTCCGCACTTTGTGAAGGAGGGCAGAGATCTAGGCAGGTGGCCATGGAGAGCTATGGTTGCCAGGCTAAGATGTTTAGGTATTCTTGGTATCAGTTTCACAGTCTCCAAGAGATGGAAGAAGCGAGCAGAGCCCTGAAGAACAAAGAAAGAGAATGAGCTCCGAAGTTCTGGCAGCGAGTGGCCTGGGCAGGAGGCATTGCAACCAAGTGAAGCACTGGGCCCACCATGCATGTGCTTGAAGAAATTGAGTGTCGTGTGGTAGGTGAGGTGGACACAGAAGTCCCTTAGGAAAGGGGACAGCAAAAGCACCTCACCTGTCACCTAATCATGAGAAAATAGCAACCTGGAGGCTAATCCACAGGTGCTGCTGCAGTGTTAACTGATCTGAACAGCCTCAGGATCACAGGCTCTCAGGAACTCAGATCTGCTTCTTGTTCACTGTCAGCACAGTGCCCACTGTGTGCTTCAGATCTTGTTCACTGTCAGCACAGTGCCCACTGTGTGCTACAGATC
>JANHMN010000014.1:18653297-18677320 GCA_030674055.1 Rhabdomys pumilio | reverse complement strand
CAGATCTTGTTCACTGTCAGCACAGTGCCCACTGTGTGCTACAGATCTTGTTCACTGTCAGCACAGTGCCCACTGTGTGCTACAGAGGGATGTGCGGCAGCCCCTTTGATCTACCTTCTGCCTCTTCTTTCTCCCCACCATCCTTTCTCACACAATGCATCCCGTGGATCTTTTTAGATCCTAAGTCGGGGAACATGGCTTTTGTCTCCCCTCTGCAATGACCCCTGCCAGACTCCAACTTAAATGAAAATTTGTAGCAAGGCATTGCCAACCCCTCATCACCTTTCCAGCCTTGTCTCCTACTCTGTTCATCTGCTCTAGGCAAGCGACCTCCTCTAGGCTCTTCACAGTCCCTGAAGCACTCTCCCTTGGGCTTTCCCCTCAGCTTGCCTGTCACCATGTCAGATTATCACCTATCTGAAGCAGAATTGTCACATGTCACCCAACCATGCTACTTAACACTGCAACCCCCAAATCTAAAAGTAGATCTCTGTCTTGTGACCCAGTTATTTCACTCCTGGGTGTTCATCGGAAGGAGTCCACACCAACACATCACTGAGATTCTTGCGTATTGATGTTTATCGCATTAGCTTAGCCATGACACCAACCTAGATGTCCACCATCGGAGAAATGGATACAGAAAATGCAGTTATGGGTGCACAGTGGGATGTCTCAAGTCGTAAAGGATAGAATAATGTCATTTTCAGGAAAGTGGACACTGTTAGAGATAGCCATGTGAAATGAAGCCACTCTCAGAGAGACAAATATCGTGTTTCTGTCATTTGTGGTTCGTCGTGTGCGCACGTATGCAAAATGAAAGCGAAACAGAACCATCCAGAGGAACAAAGAAGAGAAATGGGAGGAGAAAGGACTGAGAAAAGAACAGGTGGGAGGGGGGTGTGCTTAGTGTGAAATAGAGCTATATAAAAATGAATTAATTGACTGAGACGGGTCTTACTATGTAGCCTTGGCTGACCTAGAACTCACTGTGTAAACCAGGCTGGCTTCAAACTCACAGAGATGCACCTGCCTCTGCTTCCTAAATGGTGCGATGAAATGCTGTACCACCCTGCTCAGCCGTGTATGAAAAATTTAAATTAAATATATAAATAAAAGCTATTTGGAGGACAAAAATAAAGAGGAGATAGCATTATACCAACCTTAGAGAAGTAAAAGGCTTATAAAGACTTTAGAAGAGAAAACCAAAACCATTGGGACCTGTCCCCTGCCCTCCCGTCCCGTGTCCCAGCCCCCGTTCAACCCTGTGTTGCCTGTGTCTAAAGCTACATCACTTACACCTGCTTCTTGCAAGACCAGTCTGGCTCAGAGAGGCCCAGGGATGCGGCTGAGTAAATTGTGATCTATCTGCCATAATGAATGTGGTCTAATTAACTTCCCCTTACAGAGTAGATTCTCATCATAAGACAGAACATTCAATCAAACTTTATGAGATCCTGTGTAAAAATAAATTATGTATTTCTCCTGATTTTTGTTTTTCTTCAAATGGCATTTTCTCTCTGGGATTTTTAAGGGCAGTTTTGTAAAATATGTACAATAACTAGGGAATAAAATGTGAGGCTGCCTTCTCAAAGAAAAAGCCACTTGGCAGAGGGGTTAAATCACGCATTCCAAAGTGCTGCCTGTAATCTGCAAGGCAATAAGGCCATCACAGTCTCAAGGGGCATTCTACACCTCTAGAGCCAGTGACGGCTCCCTCATTTCCATCTTGGGCCTTTTTCACTGACCCCCCTATCATCTGCTCCTTAGCATTCCAGCACACACGTGCACCCCACACAACTCTAAGTAACAAACATATGATACGAAATAAGACATTGTGGAAAGGACACGGACGGTTCTGCTGGCGTTTTATGTGTGTCAGGATATCGCGTTACCTAGCTAGGTTTTCTGTGAACATACACACAAGCACGTGTATCTGTGCATGCATGTAAAGGCACATACATGCACACTCACACGTACACAACAATACATTCTTACTCTACCGCCACTTTATTTAAAAAGGAAAGGTGTTAAGGAAATTCAGGAGTTCAGAGACGACACCGTGGAGATGGGTGAAGCTACTGGGAGCTATGAATTAGACTGCCCGCTGTCTTCTAAATCACTTAGAAGGCTCTGCTCTATCTTCTCACTCGCTTGCTGCAAACAAGTTCTATGTATAACATGTGAGTGTTTTCTAGGAGCTGTTCTTGTATTGTTCGTTGCATAGACCAGTAAGCCATCTCTCAGAGCAATTATCTCCTTTAGGTGTGTAAAACACTGGTCCTGGGAAAGAAGAAAAGCTCTCTTTATGTATAAATTACAGATATTCACACGGCACAAAAGTTGATGTATAATATATCTATGGGTTAAAAAAAGAGAGAGAGAGAAGTCAGGAGAAAAGTCAGAGTAGGCTTGAAGAATCTGCTGAACCACAGGAGAAGCACCTTCTGCCAATCCGCTCTCCCTCGGGAGTACCTGTCACTTAACTCCCGCCTGAGGAGCACCGATGTCTGTTTCCTTCTCTCTAATAGTAGCCTCATGCTTTAGTCCTTGCCAATCTGATAGGGAGATGGGATGTAGTTTATGATTTGCATTACTCCAATGTGGTGAGGTTGTATGCATTTCACGGTTCTTACTTCTTTAGTGTGCATGGTCTATTATTAAAATGGGGATAGGGTGGGAATGGTAGCTTATGGCCTGCGCTATCTCAGGGGGCAGCATTTGAGGTCTGCTCTTCACTCGGGCTATTGGAGTGCAGGCGTGTGTGCTTTTGATAGTTTAAAGGAGAGATTTGCACTCTAGGGCATGAGAAACACAAGCGCATATATATATATATATATATATATATATATATATATATATATATACATACATATATATATATATATATACACATACATACATATATATATATATATATATATATATATATACACATACATATATATATATGTGTGTGTGTGTGTGTGTGTGATTTAGAAGACATACACACACATATATACACACATATATATGTATATATATACATACATACATATACATACATATACATAAGATCCTTGGACCTTAAGATTTCTCATGCCAACTCAAGTCTTGAAAGGCACTTACTGGCCTCCTGGGAGAGTCAGAAGCAGAGCTTGGCATCAGAAAGAATGTTGTAAAGGTGTGGTAAGTAAGTTATCTCCACCAGAAGCAGGAAGTTGTGCTCTGGACTCTAAACCTCTGCCATCTGTACAGCTCCCTTTGATGTCCTTGTATTTCTTTCTCCTTGGGTCCCCTGCTACTGACCAGTCTCCTCATTTCCATTTCAAAGTCCTGCAAGAGAAGTCGGAGGACTACATCCTGCTCTTGGAGTAAACAGAACTGTGTGGAGCAGCTTGGTGCGATAGAGGCTCTGATCCTGAAGACAGGCAGCCTAGGTTATCTGCTGGATCACCGCAAGGGTTGTGTTGCTACCCACTGGAGGTTTTCCCTGCTTCCTGCCTTCTTGAAGGAAGGTATCCCGCCTGGAGATACAGTTTAGGCAGAATTTTACTCATCAAAAGCAAAGCACAAAGCACCCTAGAGAGAGAGAGAGATTGGAGCAGGCTGTGCCCAAGAGGAAGTGGCAAGGCCATTGGCTCTGCATGATGATTCTTAATAGGTTTCTCACAGTCCCTCTGTCTTCTGATTCAAGCATTGAATTTCTCCCCTTGGGTACCACTTTGGTTCATCTGACTCTACTGTACATGCTCTGGTCCCTAGGTATCCCTGCAGTTTTTCCTTGATTGCTTATCAGAATGTTTTTCTTCGTGGCATTTGTAGACATTAGGAAGACACTTTGTCACCATCATTTCTAATACAACTGAAAGAACCAAACCTTAGCTTCAAGGACACCAAGCCACAATGGGGACGTTTTTAACCACCAGGAGACACAGCTACCAAAATACAGGCGTGGTTTCCTTGGTTACTTCACATCTAGCTAACTACTTGTCTGTCTGGTCAGGATGTACCTAATCACAAAAGGGGTAGATCTCCATGACATCGCTTCCATCTTGCTCATGTCTGCCTGGCTACCTTCTTTAGCAGGAGGAAGATGTGCCACCTGAGAGCCACACACCTCTTCCCTTTGCTAAGGATGTCCTGAGACTATTACACAGAAGCCTGTGATGGGGTTTTCTATGCAGAGGCTTCAGCTGCCTCATGAGGCGTAAATTCCTGGCTTAAATATTTGTGGTGTGTAATGACCATCAAGAACACGAGATGAGTTCTAAAGAAGTAAGAACCGTGAAATGCATACAACCTCACCACATTGGAGTAATGCAAATCATAAACTACATCCCATCTCCCTATCAGATTGGCAAGGACTAAAGCATGAGGCTACTATTAGAGAGAAGGAAACAGACATCGGTGCTCCTCAGGCGGGAGTTAAGTGACAGGTACTCCCGAGGGAGAGCGGATTGGCAGAAGGTGCTTCTCCTGTGGTTCAGCAGATTCTTCTCCAGGTGCACTCATCGCCACGTTATTTACAGATGTGATAAATGAACAACCTGTGGGTTCAGGAAGAAGCGACATCCTATAAATGTGAAGGTGTGGTTTTGATCATTGAAAATTAAGTTTGTGAAGAGTAATGATTTTGTGTAACACAAAATAATATGTAAGGTACGTGTTGTATAAATGAATATAAATTTGCCTGATGTTGATTATATTTATTGCTGGGTAAAGCAACTATAGATCTTGATACTTTTTGGAATTCCTTGTATCTTTATAATAGAGAAAAATTACTTGCATTTTCAGGAAAATTATTAAATATTGAATAGCCAGGAATAGAGAAATAGAATTCTTGTTGATATAATAGAGTATTCATTAATGTAATACTTTAATAATGCCTTTCTTTAAAGGCTCTACCTACTGGTTTACAAGGGCAAGCGGTTTGATTAATAAATGCCCCCAGTGTTATTTGCACTATGTAACAGGTTATTGAAACAAAGAGCTAAATAGAATCAAGGTAGAATAGGAGAAGAAACAAGCACTTCAAGCGACCAGGTCCCGGATTAGACTCCTGGTTGTATGGCGACATTTAATGGGTTGTTTTACACTCTTGGACCTGAAAATTTCCCACTTGTGAAATACTGCTAGCCATTCCTTTCCTCATAGGACCACTGCCAGGCAGTGCTGGAGTAGTATGTAGGAACCCTTAGCATAGAGTGCCTTGATTATCTGATGGCTCGTCTGTCTGTCTGTCTGTCTGTCTGTCTGTCTGTCTGTCTGTCTGTCTATCCATCATCTATTATTTATCTATTATCTATCAATCATCTATCAATCTATCATCTATCTTTATATCTCTCTATCATCTACCAATTATCTATTATCTGTCAATCATCTATCTATCTATCTATCTCTGCATCTGTCTCTTTCTGACTCTCTCTACTTCTCTCTCCCTTTCTCTGTGTCTCTGTCATTTTTGTCTGTTCCCTCAGCATCTTTAGCAAATAAATGCTTAGGACAAGCAAAGTTTCCAGTAAGTTTTGTGACCCAGCCATGGTTTCTAGGCAGTGGAAAATTCTTATATCTTTTTACATTGTTTTTACAATTTTTAGTTAAAGATTTCTGACCATCAATTATGAAAGAAATAAGATGGAACTTCTCTGCCTCTTTAGTATCTCTCTGTGTCTCTCTCTGTCTCTCTCTCTCTGTCTTTCTCTGTCTCTCTCTCTCTCTCCTCTCTCTATCTGTCTCTCATATTGAGATAGGGTCTCACTGTGTAGCTCTGCCTGGCTTGGAACTTGCTGTATAGACCAGGTTGACCTTGGATTCACAGAGATCTTCGTGCCTCTGGCTTCCTGGTGCTGGGATTAAAGGTGTGTGCTACCATGCCCAGCCTGATAGGTCTCATTAGAACATGCTTGCAGGAGAGGCATGGTCTTTCTTTCAAAAGAATCAAACTAGAAAAGCATGGTGGGTAAGTGATGGATCAGTTTATGGAGGACCATGATAATGGTGTGTTTGCTTTGTCTTATAAACTTTAATAGCTTACACTTCCTTGTTCTTTTCAGTGTGTTGGTTCTGCAGAACAGCAGTCTGCCCGCAGCTTTATGGAGTCCTCTAAGTAGGGTTCCAAGGCTATCCCGGAAGTGTTACTGAGGCTGATTTTCACTAGGAAACTCTGCTGGCAAAGCATTGCTCTTATCCTGTCCCTGTTTTGATTGGTGGCATTCAGGTCACAGGATTCATGGCAACTTGCCTTTCCAAGCCAGGAACAGGAGAAAGCAAAAAAGACAAGCAAGAAACAGCAGTAAGCAGTTTAGTTCCTGGTTTACCAAAGTGGCAGTCTGTCCCTTTGCCAGTATAATGATGGGTAGAGGCCAGCACAGGTCAGGGGAGGTGTGGCCTCCCTGGGGGATGGTATAGAAAGCATCAGTTGGCTGCAAATGGCATTGGCATTCACATATTCCAAGCGCAGAACAGGCAAATGTGCTATTTTAGAAAACAGTGGAGAATAGCTGAGGAAAGCATTGGCTTCTATTTTAATAGCATTGGCTGGAAAGCAAAATGAAGCCACACTGTGTTTGCTCAGAATTAACTATGAAGGGCTGATAGTACTGCCTTCTGCCCTCCACAGTTTGGAACACATCGAGCCTATGGCTCTCCTCCTGGAAAAAATCCTATTATCTGAGATCTTCCAATCTAGGGAGTGTCTCTGGAGCTCAGGAGTCACTTTGTAAAGAGTGAGTAATTAACCAGTGTTTCCAAGATGATTTCAGCCGTCCTTAGCTGTTGTTGTGGAGTCTTTGCAACAGTGCAGATAAGCATCGTTTGTTTCACTCAGAGTCATTCCCTCGCTTTGCCTTTTCATTTGTCCTCCATGTTAAATAAAAAGCCTTGTGGGGTTGTTTGGAACCAGCATTCTAACGCTGAGTGTTCTCTGCTGGCTGTTCCTTATCCTAGCTCAGAGTTAGCTGAGTCAATTCTGTCCGTAGGAAAAGTTGAGCAGTGATTAGACTCTAGTCTGAATACAAAACAAAGTGGTGATTGGTTAGTGCAGTTGTAATCTAGAAGATAAGAAAGGATGACTGGATACACGTCTTACAGGGCTAAGCTGCCCCATGACTCCTTACCATGCTCCATGCAGGCAAGCTGGGTGCTCCCTGTCTTACAATGCCACAAGCTTGGAGAATTAGATTTTGGAATGTTTCATAACTCCCCCCCTCCCCCATTCTGCATGTCCTACTGACAAAACTTAGCAAGTCATAGTTAAGTCATCGGTCATCTGATAATAAAACCAAATCTCCCACTCGATTACCAAACATCGAGGCCAGAGCATCTGTGGAAAGCCCACCATTTTCATCCTTGCTGACTACCCAGAGCATGTCAGAATGTGGGACAGAGCCCGGCTCTAGAATGTTCTTAATGTCACATGTTTGCATAATGCTTAACTCTGCAGATTGTTTCCTGTCTCCTCTTTACTGAATGCACACAAATCCCAGGGTGAGTGACAGATGTTGTCACATCCACTTGACAGATGGGGAAACTGAGGTTCAGGAAGTTACCGAGAGCCTCAGCCTTCTCATTTCCAATCTCGGGCACATCGTGTTACCGAGCTGTAGTGAAAAGCAGAGAAAGAGGGTTTAAATGAAAGTTTTGATATGCTCCCTAAACCCAGCAAGCACTCAGTGATTGACAGCTGATGCTGTAAATCATGTTGTGCTCAACAAATACCTAGTCTAGTGGCTTAATTGGACGTGCTCAGTGATGTCTCCCTCTCAAAGGTATCAAGGCTTTTCAGCCTGTCACTCATAGGCTGTGGAGAAGAGAATGCTAAGGTATCTCTGGGGTTTGCACAGATTCCTGCTTGGTCTCCAGGGTTCTAGCTGGTATCCCAGGCAGGAGAGTTGCTCTGATATGGGATGAAGGAAAGGAGGGCCACAGGGTGGTCTGCTGCAGCTTGTGCTTTGATTGGTTATTTAGGTGTATTAGTGATTCCTTAAGAAAGAGAGTGGGAAGTGATGGGTTCCTGCACTATGATGTCAGAGAAGGCGTGATGTCACCCGGCAGTAGTTAATCCTTACTGGCTTGTATTAGAGTACATTCTGCTCAAACAAAACAGACAAACTGATTCTGTAGGAAGTGTTTTCCACCTTCCTGCTTGAGAACTTAGTAGGTTAAAAACAAACAAACAAACAAACAAACAAACCATTGTAACTTGCCTAAAGCATGCACTCATGCTGACCAGTTTTTTATAGAAGGCTGCAGTATAAAGGTAAGACAGTAGCAAGCAGTGGTGGGGGGTGGGGGGAAGTTTACTTTTTATGCTGACTCTTGGGCTAGTTGCTAGTAACCTAGGAATGCATGGAAACAGGGTCTAAGTGGACACAGCAAGGACCCGCAAGTCAATTTCCTCTTCCCTAAACTTAGCAGGCTTCTTTCTCTTCCCCTTTTTCCGTGCACTACTTTCTCAGTGTTGATTCTCTCCCCCAGTGATGTATAAAGAGTGAGCCCCGGGCCTGGAGTACCAGCAGTTGTTCATTAATGCAGACCGGGGACCTAGGAAATGGGGAGTCCTTCCTCAGCTAGACTGGTTGTGTGACCAGGGCTTGTCCCCTCAGCGTTGTCACCACTTTAAAGTGTTAGTTGTGGGAGAACTCTCAGAAATGACTGAAATGCAGAAGAAGAAAACACATTATTACTCACAACCTTACTTTAAGGCACTTTGTTGTCTTTGACTTCTAGACTGTGTGTGTGTGTGTGTGTACTATGTCATGCCTACAAAATTGTATAGATGGTATAGGTCCAACTCAGGGAGCACTGAACATGTAAGTCTGCCTCCCCCGACTCCGGATGGAGAATGCCTTCCTGCTGCATGTGTTAAGCCCCTTTCCTTTTTTTTTTTTTTTTCTGTTTTTGTAGTTTGACATTGTCTTCTTTTCCTACTCTGTCATTCATTTTCCTTTATTGACATCATTTTAGGTTGTTTTCTTACATTTAAAAGATAAGGTGATGGATTGCAGGTCATGGGCTAGCCTTATCCTATGATAATTGCTATTGGAGACCTGATCTTTGGCAGGTATTATTTAATTTTATGGCTCCCTCAGAACTGTAGGTGTAGCCCCTTTGACGGATGTGGGAACTAAGTTTCAGAATGTTTCTATAAATTGCCAAGGTGATGTAGCTAAAGAATCAAAATCAGGATTTAAATTAGTGCCCTTCCAAGCCTCAGCCTTTCCCACCATTTTCTTCTGGAGAGTATGTCAGAAACATAAAGAACATTAAGTGTAGCGTTTCTACCTGCTTCTAGGCAAGGATAGTGTGTGTGTGTGTGTGTGTGTGTGTGTGTGTGTGTGTGTGTGTGTTTATGTAGGTTCTAAAAAAAAAAGCAAGTGAAGACAAACTTCTGTAAGATTCTTAGAAAAGAAATTATCCTTTTAAAAATCTTAATGTTTTTTTGGGGGGGGTTGTGGTTTTAGTTTTTGGTTGCTTGGTTGGCTGGATTGGAGGCTGAATCTCACACCCTAGCCATCACACCAGGCTGCAGAGGCCTCTTAGTGATCAAAGTGGTATTGCATGCAGAGGTCTTCTTGTATTCAGAGGGTCTCCAGCTCTGTCACCCCAACTCCCACCACCCCCATGCTGCTGCAAAGTCTGAGCTTTTCTGTTCTGAGCAGCCCCCTGCTGTACTTTTCTGTCATTGGTGCCTCTGTAATCCTGATATGTCTGGGGAGCTTGTTCTGCCCATGGAAACATTTGCCCTGCTAGGTCTAGGAGAATAAAATGGTTGTTCTGGTTGCCATGGCAACTACATTGTCTTGCTCAAAGCTGACTAGAAAGTTGTACTGCTTCTGTGTGGAAAGAGAGAGAGCCCAGACATGGCTGCTCATTATATTCCACAGGTGCAGTCATGGTTCCATGCTGGGTTACACAGGTGTACAAGAAACGAAATGAGTAAGACTGAAGAAGCTTGATTCAGACAGAAAAGCATGGTTGCTGTGTATGCCTGTTAGTTCTCACACAGTGTGGTGTAGCTGTTATTAAATTCAGCGGCAGTGCTAGACTCATCCATTCGTTTGCTAATTAAGGTATCACCATAGGCTTCACTACCATGTCTTTGTAGGGTGTAAAAAGAAATCACTGCAAATGACAAAGAAAAAGACTATTGAACTGTTCTTTTCCAATGGCCTTTAATGCCAACAGCCAGTACCATTTGCTGAGAACAAGCGAAGGATGGGAGGACGACAGTCAGCCATCATTTGTGTGGATGTTTGAATCCTTGCACCAGTGTCTAACCTGAGATAATGCCAGTCTTAACCGTGCCTGGATCAAAATGAATTTCTTAAAATTTAATCATGGGAATAATATGACAGAAAACATAGGTTTATGTGGCTGAATTCATAAAGTGTAAAAAAAATTCTCTCTAAAAGAAGAAAGTAATTCTTGGAACTGGAGAGATAGTTCGGGCATTAAGAACACTTGGTGTTCTTACAGAAGACCAAGGTTCAATTCCTAGCACCTACATGGAAGCTCATAAGTCTCTATAACTCCAGTTCCAAGGGATCCACTGCCCTCTTCTGGCCTCCTCAACACTTCCAGGGAAGTACCTGGTATGCATACAGACAGGCAAAACGCTCATGCACATAAAATTAAATTAATCTTTCAAAAACGTTTTTAAAAAACTTTATGTACATTAGTGTTTTACCTACATGTCTGTGTCAGAGACTCAGATCCACTGGAATTGAATCAGTTGTGAGCTGCCATGTGGGTGCTGGGAATTGAAGCCCAGTTTGATGGAAAAGCAGTCAGTGCTCTTAACCACTGAGCCATCTCTCCAGCCCCCACTAATTCTTTTTTTATGGTTAGTAATTCTTTTTTCTTATGGGAGATTACTCCAGAAAATGATAAACCCAGTGAGTTCAGATGGACTTTTACTAATATTTACTTTTATTTTAAAACTATTTTTATGGGGGTACACTCAGATGCTCTACTCGGTTGGATAAATGTGGAATCTCAGTAGGAAAGGGAGATGAATGGGTTGTTTTAGTTTTAGGCTGGACTGATTGTCTTTTGGGGTGTAGGTATTCTCTGTTACCAGGTACTCTTGGGAGATAGCTGCCTTGAATCTGGTGGCCTTCCAGCCTTGGCTGGGCTGTTTGGTTCTTGTCAGATGTTCTACTAAAGCAGCTGGGTTTCGGAACGATCAAAGCTCAAATTGACTTCATCAGTGGCCTTGACTTTTAGAGCTGGGTCTGACAGAAACGCTTGCCTCAGCAGCTGTGTCAAAGTGACAAGTCAGTGGAGCCCATTGGCCCCTCCCACTTCATACCTCTGACCTTGCTCGAGCTTTCTGCCACCAAGTTCTGTTGACAGTGCCTGCTGTAGTGTGAGCTATAGAAGTCTCTGGCTATGGTATGACTAAGTGGGTCTAAGTGGGTCAAGTGAACCAGCATCCTAGCCTTAACTGCTGAGTCTTTGCTTCCTGTGGTCCTGTCCTTTCAGATCTTTCTGGCTACTCTCCCACCACTCTGCTCTGCTTGGCGAGTGTCTAGGTGGAGTGCAGCTCTTCAAGGCACAGACCTGGGTCTCCCTGGTCTGTGCTTCCTTCTCACTAGATAAATGGGCATGAGAGAAACGTTGGTGTGCCTCCCAGGTGCGCAGTGGTCCAGGGCACTTGTCTGAGGTCCAGATTGGTGGGGTTGTGAGTTCACCCTTCTTGTCTTGCATGACATATTTCAGACTTTAAATGTGCTTATCTAAATTCAGGATTTTCTAGCCCCCTCTCACCCTTTCCTTCATCACAAAATAACAAATTTGGTTTCTTCTGTGTACTTTTTTTTTTGTGTGGGCAGTTGAGTTATGTGTGCACATGTATGTGCTTGTATGTGGAGTCCAAGGAAATCCTTAGGTATCAGTCCCCAGGTGCTGTCCACCTCATCATCATCATCATCATCATCATCATCATCATCATCATCATCAATTATTAGAAATACAGGGTATATGGCCTGGAACTTGCCAAGTAGGCCATATTGCTAGCGAATGAGCCCCAAGGATTTTCCCAGCATTGGGATTATACATGCACACCACAGTGCCTCGCTTGTTAACATGAGTTCTAAGAATCAAAGTCAGGTTCCCATGCTCGCAAAGCAAGCACTATACCAACTGTGCTATGTGCCATCTCCCCTTCTCTGTGCAGCCTTTATCCATACTCTGAGCCTCACAACCTGGGAACCAGCACTATAACTTGTCCTTTCTCCTGTCTATGCAGCACTCGCCACATACGACCACATACGACTCTGAAGCCCTACCTTTGAGTGACTCTAAAGGTCCATACAATCTGGCCCTTGCCTCACTCCCTGCTTCATCTCAGCTATCCCCAACCATCTCCTCGGAAGAACCTTCTCATCCTGAGACCTGGTGGCTCTGTGACATAAGGTCATAGGGCCTGTGTGGAACCAGCCCTCAGTAGGCTAAAGTCCCTTAGGAATTATAGTCCTGTCCTGACTCAGGGATATCCTAGGCTCAATCCTGTCCTGACTCATCCTACACTCAGGGCCTGCAACAGGGGCCATGCCAGGTAAGCGCAGTGATTGGTGCTTTGTGTGATTCACTTTGGTGGGTGAATAAACAAACAATGTGGTGTCAAGTGGTTGACACTGCCATTTCATCCAACCCTGAGACAGTACCCAGACTGCTGAAGGAACTTTCAATGGCCACACAGGAGTAAAGCATAGCAGCAGCGGCCAACGGGGATGCTCGGGGATGTTCGTTCCCATTGCCAGGCTGTTTCTGCTGTCTGGCTTCCCTGAGGGAGAAACCGTCACTGCTGTTTGAGTTATTTGACAAAAAGCTGAGCAAAAGGATAAAGGGACAAGGGGTCTCTGAAATTAAGGAGGTGATAAACCTGTGATCTGTGAAAGGGTTTGACAGACACCTACAAGGTCCTGAGTTTAATCCTTAGCTCCACGAGGAGAGAAACTTGTGTTTTACAAATGCCAGTTTCCTTAGTTAGGCTCTTAAAATAAAATTCTTGTAGCTAGACAGTGTGAGCTCTAGGACTAGATCAACAACTTGGCTCTCAGACCCCAAAGTGTCATGCACATTTCCTGGTTGCCAGAGCCACACAGGTACATTCCTGACCTCCTGCGCTTTTATGTTTGATCCCAACTGCCTCCACTACTTTTCCATCTACCATTTTAGTTATAATTGTTTTAGAACCCAGCTGTTGATTCAGAAAATTTTAAAGTACCTATCATGTTCCAGGCAGCATGGAGGACACACAGGTATCTCTTGTCAATAATCTTTACAGGGACTGTTGTTAGTTCTAAAACTCGGTGCTTAGTTAAACATAGATTGGACACTTGCTGTGTAGCTGGCACTGTGTCAAAGTTGGCGGTGAAGAAGAGATACATTCAGGGCCTTATGCTACCATCAACCAGGCAGGGATTGGCAGATGAACTCCCGTGAGGGCAGGAAGCATCTACAGTGTTCTGGGAGACACCAAAGTGCTGCAGGTTTTCAAGCACCTGCACTGCTCTGATGCTTGGTCTGGTATTAGGTAAAAACTATAAAAATGGCTGAAGAAACCTAGCGTGAAGGAACAGACCTGGCGTGTTTTCCTCTCTGACCTTCTTACCCCATGCCTGGTCTATTCTGAGCTCATCCAATTTACTATCAGTGAAGTTTTGCACTCAGTCTATATCACTGCCTGTCCTCACAAAGCAGTGACTCAATCTTTTAGATGAACTTAATAGGAAAATATTCACCACTGAGCACACATCAACCCGTCCAGCTTGAGTTTGGCCTAATGGTTAAGACAATAATAGTTTAGCCTAAGATAGAAACCAAACAACAAAACAAACAAAACCAGTGGTCTCCAGAGAAGAAATTAGAAAGAGAATATTAGGACATTTATTCTTTAACTCATGACTTCATATTTCTCCCTTTTGCTTTTACACAGGGATGAAAATATTTTATAACCAAGGAGCAGTTATCGCAAGATTGTGGCATGACATTAAAATTTAGTCAATTTCTTGCATGCCAGCAAGGAACAAATAGAATTTGGAATTACAAGCGATATCACTTATGTTAGCATCTCCACAATGAAATGCTTATGTATAAATCACAACAAAATACATATAAGATATAAGACTCTGACAAAAGAAATCAAAGAGGGACTAAATCAATAGACAGGATTCCATGTTCACAAATAAAATGGTCCTGTGTTGTTAGGATGCCAGCTCTTGGAGGCTGGAGAGGTGGTTAAGGGTACCTGTTGCTCTTGCAGAAGATCTGAGTTTGATTCTCCATACCCACATGGTACTTCACAACCGCCTGTAACCCCAGGATCTGACTTGTTTAACCTCTGCAGGTTCCGGGCACATACATGGTGTACACATATGAATGCAGGCAAACACACAACTAACTAACTAACTAACTAACTAACTAACTATAAAGATGTGAGTGCTTCCTAACTTAAGCTATATACTCACACATTGTTTATTAGATAGTTGGTAGAGCTGACAAACTACTTCAAAGTTTAAATACAGAGGCAAAGACCTGGAAATGAAGGAGAAGAACAGAGTTTGAGGACTGGCCCTGTTTGGCTTTAAGACTTACTATGCAGTTACAATTATCATGACACTGTAGCGATGGGGAAAAGAGATATCAGCATGACAAAACATAGCCCAGATAGAACCACATAGTTACAGCAAACTGATCTTTGACCAAGGAGTGAAAAAATACAGTGGAGTAAAAGAACATTGTCTTCATCAATAGATCTGGAACGACGGGGCATCCACATAGTAGAACAGTGAACCCTAGACAAAAATTAACACAAAATGAATGAAAGCTAATTATAAAACCCCAAATCAGAAACTCGTAGAAGGTAACACAGAAGCAAAGGTAGTCTGGCCATGACCTTCCGCATCATACCTTCCTGTTCTGTGGCACAGGACAGTAGGAAGACGAGTCACACACTGGAGGGAGACATTTGTGAAAGTAGTTGGTAGATGACAACTCTACACAATGTATAAAGACTTTTAAAAATTGACCACACAGGGTTGTAAGGCAAGTGAACCATGAAGCTTCCACGCTGAGGAAGGCTTTTGTCTCATTGGAAGAACTTAGAAACTCCTAGGAACGTGAGAGCCTTTAGGATTGTTCTCTGTTCTGAACTCAGGCATGCACAACTTTCAAGTCCTTGAGATTAAAAGCTTTTCATTGCACGCTCTTCTCAGGTAACAGGAAGTAACTTGTTCTTAGTGTGGGGAGCCGACAGAAGGTGGCTATCATCCTTACAGCCATCTTGAGCCATATACCCTGACAAGAGACTTGTTTACAGCAGCTTACAACAGCTGAGCACACTCTGATAACATCTTGTTTTAGATACCCAGGATCTTCCCTTGGGGGTGTGAGACTTAAAGGTGTGAGACTTAAAGGCGTGACTTAAAGGTGTGATTTAGAGACAAGACTTAAAGGTGTGACTTAAGGGTGTGGCTTAGAAGTGAGACATATAAAAGGAGAGGCAGACAGAAGACAGGCACTTGGAAAAGAGACTTGGAAGAGAACTTACAACTGGGAAAGAGACTAGCAACTTAGAACTGGGGTTAGGACTTGAGACTTGGGCTAGGAACTAGGGACTTGGAGAGAAGAAGAGAGACTGAAGAATAAATGGCATTGAATCACACTCTGTCTGGTCTTCATTCTTTACGTCTGTCCTCTCTCTCTCTCTCTCTCTCTCTCTCTCTCTCTCTCTCTCTCTCTCGCTGAACCCTGACCAGCAGGCCGGAGCAGCTTGGGGCAGTGTGGGCTCTAACAATTTAGCCCCCAAGGCTTTAGGCAGTGCGGGGTTCCAACATTGACTGAGCGGTCCACGACATTTTGGCCCCCAAGCATGGGGCAGAGCAGTTCTCAACACTTAGTAGTGTTTGTCTCTAAGGAAGTCCAACTCTGCACTGTGATATCATCTGTTGAATTAGGCAGGAAAGCCTGGCTAGAACCATAGAGATACCAGAATGCTTTTATACCTCCTAGTTCCAGCTGAAGACATGCATGGCCACTGAATTTTAAATTCATAGATTTCATAAATTATATCAGGAAATATATCCCAACAATTATAGTGTTTTGCCTTTAAACAGTGATTAAATATTGCATTTCACTTGGCTAAATTTAATGTTACTTCAGTGACAGAGTTTCTCGGGATCACTAGCATTAATAGCTACCATCTTTGGAGTGCTGCGCCATGCCAGGCGCCATGTGAACCATTTCACGCATCTTGTCTCAGTTAGGCCCTACAGCACTCGTTTGAGGAATAGAATCGAGTTCCCAAAATACATTAGGAACCACTGAGATGCCAAGACCAGCTTGCTCAGGGTCTGGGCTTGAGCCAGGCCTGCCTGCCACCACAGCATCCCTTACAACAAGATGATGCCCTTGGGAAGTGCTAAGGCCCAGCATCATCAAACAGGAATACCAGTTTGTGTGTAGACCTTAATTTCCCAGAATTCCTTGTGAAGTTCTTTTTGGTACCGAGTCCCTAACTTCTTATCCTTCAGGTGAGTCACAAATGTTCCCATCTAATACAGTGAGAGGGTTAATGGAAGCTGTAGGGCCAGCTGGCCATCTAAAAAAGGCTAAGCCTCCCAGAGCTCCCTGTTGCACTATTCTAGCTGCCTCAGGGGAAGATAAAACTGGATGCAGAATAGACAGTGAGGTGATGGCCAAGCTCCCAGAGGTAGGTGTGTGTGTGTGTGTGTGTGTGTGTGTGTGTGTGTGTGTGTGTACACGGGGATGAATAGTGGGATGCCAGGATTGTCAGGATAGTGAAACTGTTGTGCATGGCACTACCATGGTAGACACATGCATGGCATAAAACATTTGTCAAAACCTGTAGAAGGTAGAAACCAGAATGGGACTTTCAGGGAAATGAGGGGCGTTGGTTAATAATAGCGTGTTGATATTGGCTCTCCCTGTAACAAATGCACAACATGAATGCATGAGCGAGTGACGGGGGAAGTGAGAGGTGGAAGAGAGCTCTGTGCTTCTCTCATAATCCTTCTGGAAATCCAAAGCCAACAATAAATAAATAAATAAAATCAAAACAAAGCAAAAGCCACTGATTTTTCCTTCCAATATTAAGGTATTCTCCAATTTTGAAGTTTCTGACTCCAGACTCTAAAATACTAGTTATGTCTAAAATTCTTCTAGGAAGCCAGGTGGTGCACACCTTTGATCCCAGCACTCAGGAGGCAGAGGCAGAGGCAGGTGGATCTCGTGAGTTTGAGGCCAGCCTGGTCTACAGAGTGAGTTCCAGGACAGCCAGAAACAGGGTTTTTTTTTTTTAAATCCTGTCTTGAAAAACCAAATAAAGTAAAACAATAAATCTCTTCAGCTTTGTCTTCACTCTGTGTTTTGTGAGCTCTGTGGCCGAGCCTGCCCTTATTTTTCTCTTTTAGCCGTCAGGATGCATGCTTGCACATGGTCTGCCCACTCCCAGCCTGTCCTGCAGACTGCCATCAGATGATGTGTATACAGCTTAGCCCCAGCTGGATCAATCGCTAGTCCAGATACTTGTGTACGCCCCTCTCACATCTCATTTTCTTCACCAGCGTATACACCATGAGGAAAAGCATTTGTTTGCTGCCATCAGAAACTTGTTTTACCCATAGCATTTTGTTGACATTGGTTCTGATGATCTTTTGATTGATTATTGAATTGTGTCTTCCTCCTTCCCCCACCCAACTGGACTGTGAGTTATCAGATGGCTAAAGCCAAGTTTCCCTTCTATCTTTGTTTCTGAGTCATTTCTAGTGCTTAGAACACCGCTGCCCCTTAAGGAATGCGCTCAATGAAATGTGTATCTGTTTCTGTCTCTTCAGTCATAGCCCCACCATTGGAGAAAAGGAAGAGGAACCTGCTAGGTGGTGGTTAATGAGCCCCAGTTCCACAACTGAGTGGCTTCTGACATGGGGCTCCTGGGAGGCGTTTGTATTTAATCATTGGCACATTTACTGGGGTTTTTGCTCCACCTTTGTGTGCCCTGTGTCCTGAGTTAATAGTTTTGTTGGTCTTCATTTTTTAACCAGTACATTTTGGGTTTCTCAAATGTCCATTCACAAGTTTTTCCAAAATAAATTCTTAGTGTAGAATGACCCCATGCCTTTTCCTGTCCGTCCTCTGGATTAGGGGACATTTTAATGACCCCTGATTAGGGACATTTTAAATGACCGTTACTGGGATCTCAGAGCTGTACATTCTCAGACAGTTGAGGAATCCTGTGACAGATTTGTTAAACAGTTCTCCCTTGGAGGTTTGTTGTTGGTGTTTTGTTGTTAAGATGCTTGTGGCTAAATCCCACTAAAAGGCTTTCAACCATGTAAGAGTGTGAGTGAAGGAAATTCTTAGGATGACAGATACTGCCTCTGATGTAGCAGTTTCCCTTAAGGAGAAGTAGCTGATTTTAAAGAGTACAGCCTCATCTGCTTCTCATCCCTGTCTTCAGGAAACATGCGTCCATAGGAACAAATTTGTTTCTTGGACGCCTCCAAAAATTGCCCCAGCAAAGCACATTTCACCAAGCTGGATTTCAACTTGAGAGATGTCCAGATGTTAATGGCAGGACTCCAAATGCTAAATGTGCTATTCTTTGAGAAGAAGAAAATAGTTTTTGTTTTGTTTCTCTAACAATAAAGGCCAGTGTAGATACCAGCAGGAAAATCTGAGCAGAAGTGGGTTGAAAGCCTTTAGAGACTTCACGGAGAAACAGGGCTAATCTTTGTAAAAGGTGCCTGAGTTTTGTGACAATGTGTGGAGATTTTACTTGACTGTAAAAATTAATCCGAATCGATAAGGCAGTGTGGGTGACATTTAGTCATTTTAATATGTTCCTTTGTTTTGAAGATGAAGAAAACATCTTCTGAGGGTGTCTAGTGCTACAGATTTTCGTCGGATAAAAACCCCAAGTCCATGGCCCTGAAACCTGTGGCATTCTTAGTGGATAGAATGATTTCAGTTCTGTGTTGGGTTACATCTCAATGAAAAGTTACTGATTTTCCAAACTAATAGAGACATATTCAGCCAAGGTTTCTGATGAACTCCTTAGGAAAGGGAATGTAAGAGGTGGAAATCTGAGGAACACAGTCCTAGTACTTTAAGATGGCTCACAGGATGGGGAGACATTCACTGAACTCTTTAAATGTTTACAGAGAGGTTTTGCCCTGTGCAAGTACTAGTGCTTTACAGAGAAGAAAACACAGTGTGGCCATGCTTGGGATCTGGTTGCTTTCTGAAGGAGTGTTGCCATCTTAAAATGCTCTTCCCAGCATAGGAAAACATTATATTTTAAGAACTGACAAAGACCTTCTTGTTTGGAGAGGGGTAAGGAGAAATTAGAGGAGAGGGGAAAAGAGAGTAGAAAAGAAGGGGGAGGGGAGAGGAGAGGGGAGAGGAGAAGAGGAGAGGAGATATTCGGTGGCCCTTTCTCTGTCAATGTGAACTCCAGGCAGCCACACATTAAGAAAACAGTTGATAATAAAGTAGAGAAAAATCCAAAGCCAGAGTCAAGTAATGGTGGTCAATAATGACTAGTGACTTGCCTAATCCACCAAGAGAGATGGAAGACGCTTCCTCTGAGGCAGGTTGACGATGCAAGGGTATTTGTATTTGTCACTAGACTCATGGACATAATGCACATACATCTGTGTAATGTCACTTCTGGGAAGTGGGTGTGAACTCGCTCCTACTGAAGTGGCTCTCGGTTGTCATGAGTTCTGGTCCTACCTAACTTTATTCACCAATAGGTGAATGCCTAGACAGAAGGTACTACATATAAGTAACGCATACATTGCTGGGAGTGTCGTTGGCTTGGTTTTACATTCTAATCTGTTATGTTTTGGCATTTACCGAATCTTGTAGACAAGGAGATGCAGGGGTTTCTCATTCCCTCTGTCTACTGGAGGAATTGGCATCTAGGAGGGAATTCATGGGTAGCAGAGACTTGAAGTTAGGTGCACACCATTGAATTGTGTGATTGAAACTTCCTCAGCTAGAAACTAAGCCCAGCACTTGGGAGGCAGAGGCAGGCGGATTTCTGAGTTCGGGGCCAGCCTGGTCTACAGCGTGAGTTCCAGGACAGCCAGGACTACACAGAGAAACCCTGTCTCGAAACCTCCCCCCCCCCCCCCCCCCAAAAAAAAAAAAAAAAGAAAAAGAAAAGAAACTAAGATGCTCTTGAGATCAAGGGAGGACGTTGGTTTCCAGGTGCTGTTTGAGAAAGGGGCCAGGGAGAACCAAAGAGGGTGGCATGATGAAAATGTATGTTCTCAGTACACCAACTAAAAAGATCCTCTCACCGTGAAGGAAGGATAAGCCACTGAGCCCACAGGAATCTTATTCTGTTTATTGAGTCTTTCTAGAATGTATTCTTCAAAGATTGCCCTGTCTTTACGTAGATGGACAATTATTATTTGTTAATTAAAAATAAATTTAAAAAATTTAAAAACCTTATCAAATGCGCCCGTTTTGTAGTAGGGCCTGTTAAAATCCTAATGTAACCATTCTCAGAAGACAACAGAAGTAGAAGGTAGATAAGCAGGGCAAGTTTAGACATCATCTTTGAGGTATATCAGTGTATGGTGACTCTATTGCTTTTAGATAGCAACTGGACAGGGGTCACTTGCCCAGGTCCATGTAGAGTCTGTCTCTCAGAAGCTTCTGATGAGGAAGACATAGAGAAGAATCATTGCAAATGTCCATTTCTGAATATTTAGGCGAATATTAAAAATTAGTTCAGGAAACTTTATAAATTTAGTCAAAATGACTTTGCCTTCCAGAGTCACTGTGATTGAGTTTTAATTTTGTGTTTTACACATACTTAAATCTGTATGAATCAGAAAATTCCAATTAGAAATGTATCATTTGAACGTAAGATACATTCCTGCACCAGAGAAAGCAAGAAATGAATCTGCTTTCCCAGGAAACTCAGGGTAGCCCTGAAATTCAGATCTGTTTTTCTGATTTTTAAGTTAGTATTCATTGTTAACTCACTTTTTGGTATCAAATCCTACAAGTTTTAATGTTTGCGTTTATTGGTACTAGGAACCATTAACATTATTCCTCAAATCTCCCTATGTGGCAAACACAACTCTCTCCCTCCCTAACACACCGTAGTTACTGATCTATAGATTTTTTTTCTTTCTCAGTATATTAAGTGAATGGGGTTATTAATCATGTAAACTTTATTTTATTATTATTATTTATTTATTTATTTATTTTGGTTTTTTTGAGACAGGGTTTCTCTGTGTAGCCCTGGCTGTCCTGGAACTCACTCTGTAGACCAGGCTGGCCTCGAACTCAGAAATCCGCCTGCCTCTGCCAAATGCTGGGATTAAAGGCATGCGCCACCACTGCCCGGCGTCATGTAAACTTTAAAGACTGGCTTCTTCACTCATCATACGGCACTGGAAACATATCCATATTGTGTGTAGCGGTCATGTGTTTCTCTTTATTCTACTGCATAATCGATTGGAGGGAGCTAATGCACTGTAAGTTACTGCTAGTTAAGAATTGAACCGTCCCATGCATTTGTGTTCTGTTGGCTTTTAAAATGATACTGCTTTCTGTTTCTACAGAATAACCACCTAGGTATGACTTGGGTTATTGCTGGGAGTATATATGATTAATGCTGACAGGAGCTTGTCAAACCTTTTTCTGGGATGACTACCTCCTAGCTGTTTTGCACTTTGTGGCGCTTGATGTCTGCAGGTCTGTTTGTGTTTGTCTGGGTGGCTCTGGTAGATGTGTGGTCACAGCTATGAGAGCTTGTTGGTGCATTTCCCTCATGGCAGATCTTTCCATGTGCACACTGAGTAGGGCTCTACTGAAATATTTTGCTTATTTTTTAAGAAAGCCTAGGTTCTATGTTGTTGACTTTTGTGGTTCTCCAAATCTTTGAATATGGGTTCTTTGTTGGGAGTAAATGTCTTGAGTTTTTGGCAAAGTCCAATTTGTCAACTTTTTCCCTGTTATGTCTTGGCTTTTGGTGTCATCCGAGGTCTGGAGATCCCATGTCATTCTCTAACAGCTTTGGTAGCTTTATGTTTCACACTGATATCATCTTGAGTTACTTTATTTTGATTTTATTTTGGAGACAGCGGCTTACTCTTTAGCCCTGGCTGGACTTGAACTCTCAGTTCTCCTGCCTCGGATTCCCAAGCACTAGGATTACAGGTATGCGCTGTCACAGCTGGCGAGTTATTTTTTGGATATAACTTAAGGCAGCACCTGAGGTTTGTTTGCTTTGCATGTGGACTTTTAACTGTGCCAGCACATGATCAGAAAGGCTAGCCTTTCTTCCCGGAGTTATCTTAGTACCTTTGCCAAAACTCAGTTGACTGTATCTGGACTCTGCCCCTTCCCATTAATCTGGCTTTCTCACCAAGGCCATGCTAAGTCATAAAATTAAGTGATGTGTTCTTTAACTTAAAAAAAAAAAAATCTTTTCAATTTCTTTTCAATTGGTTTGTCTTTCATCTTTCTATGATGTCACCTGTGCCCTCTAAAGAATTCCACTAGGATTTTGACTGTCATCATGTTAAATCCACAGGTCAATTTGAGGGGAACTGATGTCTTAACTGCTGAATCCCACAGTCGATGAATGTGGTGGGTCTGTTGTTGACCTCAGTTGTCTGGAAACCAGCATTTTTATTTCTTAACAAAAATGTTTGTGAAGAACTAATATGAGGGCTTCTTCTCATTTTTCCCTGTGTCAGGGTTACTAAGAAAGTCACACATTTCTTGCCTAGGACCTTAGTGACCAGGTATAGAACTTCCATCGATCGGGCCAGCTCCCCATAAGACCCAATTCACATCACTGTTTCCGATTTTCCTCCTCCTTATTTACAGCTACGGAGTCTATGTCTGGTGAAAGGCAGGCAAAATCTAATTTGTAACGGCTAGAACTAGTTGTCCAGTTAAACAATAGAGAACTGAGTCACAAATTCTGTCTTCATAAAACTCCTCCATACTTTGGAAAATGACTCATTTTTAGGCAGCGTCTGCTGTCACTGCTTGCCAGGAAGTGATCTAACTCGGATAAGCTTGAAGGTTTGTAGAAGCTGTGCAGCCCCTGTAGAGAGAGGCATTCTGAGCTGGCAGCCGCCGTGCGCTCATGTGTGTGTGCCAGGCGTAACAGTCCATCAGCACACATCGATGTAGCATTTTGGAATGTTCTAGTTCCGCTGGTCTCAAATGTTAGCTGCTTCAAAAATCCCCTGGAAAGCTGATGAAGCACAGGCTTCTGTGGACTCTTCCCAAGACTTCTGATTCCTAAGGTCTGAGATGGGTCTAAAACTTCATATTTCTAGCATTTCAAAGAGGTTACTAGTTGGAGGTTACCTGAAGGCTCCTTCTTATAATGTCTCTGTTCGTGTCACTAATAAGAATCAATAATCTTAAAAGTATGCTGTCTTCTTAAGACTTTGTATGTTTATAGCAAAACCATTCATGCAGGTAATAAGGCGGTGTGGATTTGTTCTCAGGTTCCCACAGTCAAGCAGTAGCCCTCCTCTAGGGAGTAAGCCCCACCCATCCAAGCAAAGGGAGGAAAGGAAGCCGGGTCACATTCCCTTCTGCAGCCTTCTCTGCTATAACTGGGATGGAGCAGGACCTTGGAAATCCAATAGCTTATTATTCTTATAAATCTGAGTCTCTTTTAACTCAGGAAGGTCCAAGATGCTTGAGTTACTTTAATGTGTGTGTGCTGAATTTTATAGAGTGAAAGAAGACTCAACCTGGATGTAGGAAACAGTCATCTTTCAAAAAGTGATGTATCGGCTGCGTGGCTGAATCACACTCATTCTCAAATGCTTACCACTGGTAAAGCTGCCTCCTGGCCAGCCTGGCAGCATGAGTTTGACCTCTTTGATCTACAAGGTCAAAGGAGAGAACTGACTTCTCCAAGTTGTACTCTGACCGACCTCTATCTGTGTACCAGGGCACATATGAGGGGATATAAAGTGTGTGTGTGTGTGTGTGTGTGTGTGTGTGTGTGTGTGTGTGTGTGT
>JANHMN010000014.1:18634350-18653287 GCA_030674055.1 Rhabdomys pumilio | reverse complement strand
TGTGTGTGTGTGTGTGTGTGTGTGTGTGTGTGTGTGTGTGTGTGTGTATACAGGTACCTGTGGAAGCCAGAAGAGGGTGTCTGAGTCCCTGCCTGTAGCTAGAGTTACAGGCAGTTGTGAGCTGTCTGAGATGGATGCTGGGAACCAAACTAGGGTCCTCTAGAAGAGCAGCAAGTGCTAGTAACTGTTAAGTCATCTCCCTAGCTCTTAATAAAGCAATTTACCAAAAGATATATTCATATGTGTCTTGAAGGAGCAGAAATGGCAGGGTAGGGTGGAGAGGTGAATAGTAAGTCAGGTAAATCTGTGTTCTGTGTGCTATGGACACTCAATAACCAATTCAGAAGATTCAGTTACTTGACCACCAGTGAATCTATTTATTTACCTGGTGTTTTAGTTAGGGTTTCCATTGCTATGAAGAGGCACTGTGACCAAGGCAATTCTTATAAAGGACAACACTTAATTGGGGCTGGCTTACAGGTTCAGAGGTTCAGTCCATTATCAACAAGGTGGGAGCATGATGGTGTCCAGGTAGACACAGTGTTGGAGAAGGAGCTGAGAGTTCTACATCTTGATCTGAAGGCAGTCCAGGAGAAGACTGTCTTCCAGGCAGTTAGGAGTAGGGTTTCAAAACCCACCCTCACAGTGACACACTTCCTGCAACAAGGCTATACCTACTCCAACCAGGCCTGGCAGCTGGGCCAAGCATATTCAAACCAACACACCTGGGAAATTGAGTAATTTGGGAATTACCATTTTCATCTTGTCTCTATGTGTCCGTCTGTTGCCAACCACATGAATGCTGTCTTCTCATCGTGGAATTTGTTCTCATGACTGATACCCTGATGACAAAGGTGGAGGACCTATAATTAGCATATCTCTTCATTTCTTTTCCATCTCAATTTTATAGCAATGTCTGTGGTTCAAGTTCTGTTCTCATCTCCATGGAGCTCCCACTGCCCATGCTGAAACAGGGACTGTGTGTGCCTTCAGCATGTCCCATCTCTCTTTTGTCTACAGATGCGGAATGGCCAACACATGGCAGCATAGGAGGTGGGGAGGTACCATGTTGCAAATGTAGTCAGTGGAGTGAGTTTCTAACCTCTTTCTGTGCCATCGGCTATGTAGAGATCATGTGTCCTGAATAGGATGGGGAGTTGTCAGGTTCCATTCTGGTGCAGTCTTCTTTAGAGCTCAGTTGAGAAGATATTGAAGAGCCCTTTAACAATCGTTTTCTTTGAATTGGGTTAAATTGAGATACCTAGGGGAAAGCCACAGGGGTCCATGAGGAAGCATCTGGATTTTCCACACATCCTGGGGTCTGTGTGTTTGTTTGAGAAGATAGGATTAGATAGCTCCCAAGTGCCCTTTGCCCTGTGACTTTTTACCTACAAAATCATTATGCCTTAAACTCAGGTAGAAATGTCTGCAGGCTCTAATCTCCTTATGGGTCTGTAAATATGGGGTATGTGCTTTCAGATGAATGTGAATCTCTTGGTGTTGCTCACTCCAAGTAACACATAGGACATTCTACCTTCCAATTCATTTTAGGGACCAGGAGACTTATGTTGTTTTTGAAAATACAGGGACTCAAAAAAGCCTTTGGTTTTAGATTACAGCAACTGACTTTTAATCTGTACCTGATAGCCTATGTACTATGATCTGCTCGATTGTGTTTGACCTTGCAGAGATAACTGTAGCTTCGTATTTGGTGTAAAGCCTCTTAGGGGAGTTTTAATAACTCTCTAGGATCTTTGGGAAGGCTTCCGTCGCTAGTTTTCTCCCAAGGCACTCTGTACTTGAAAATCGGCTAATACCAACCCAATGACGCACAAACTAGACCTCTGTGATTGTGGGAAAATGTAATCAGAAGTGGTGTTGATTGGTTAAGCTACGTGTCTGGGCATAGTGGGGGACATGATTTCTCCCTTCATTTTTAATGTGAAGCCACAAAGAATTTCTTTGTTAAAAATCAGAACACAGAGTTGAACAAGCCCAAGGAACAAGTGATATCATAGTCTATTTGAATCAGCTGAGAAATATTCTTATGTTAAAGAAATTCTTTAACATTCTAACTAGGGCATTTCGTTCTTGAGTGGAATTGAGTGAGAGGTTTATTTGCAAAGCAAGTGAGCATGAATAACCTCATTAAAGACTGAGGAATGCTTTCTGTAATGTAGCACTCATTATTTCAAATCTGAGATATGTTTTTTTAATTTTTACTAATCTTATCTGTGTTTATGGCAGCATCAAGACAATGTCCCCTGGGATTATACCAGAACCTATGGATCAAGACACATGTCTTGAGCCAGTACCCTCTATGAGGAAGCACCCTCTTCCTCTCTCTTCCCTTGGTGTGTATGGGGGGGGGGTGGTAACTCATGCCTATGCATTGTGCATGTGAGGCTGGCATGTTGTCCAAGCACTCCTTCCTATAGGACCGTGTAACAGTGCTGAAAGTGTGGATCTGGGGTGGGGACCACATCTTGGCATTTTCCAGTGTACAAGGGATGGTTACCTGATATTCAGTGAATCTTGGCTGAAGCTCACTAGCCCTTTCTGGGTTAATTTACTGCTGTTTTATTATACTTTGCTTTTTCACCAGTGCCATTGTTTGCTGATGGATATTGTTTCGTGCCAGCAGGCAGTTTCACAAGCGATTCTTGGGTTTCCGATAAATGGAGTACCCACCGGCCTTTGTGTCAGCAAAATGATAAGTTAAATTACTGTCCCTCATACTTAAAACTAATTCAGGGCTTAAAGTCTGGAGCCATACACATTTCTATGCACTGCTTAATAGGAGGCAGTGCATTTGTTGATTTACTGGTTGACTCTGCAGATGACCTAAAAAGTCTGTGCAGGGAATATTTTAACATGGTTTAAAAATGAGAGACAGGATGGAAGACATGTTAGGAAAAAGGCTTGGTGGGGAGATGGGAAAGGACATGAGGTTTGGAGGTAGAAGAGGAGTTCATATGATTTCTGTGTAGCCAGCTGGCAGAAATGTATGTGGAACTCCTTTGAGAAAAATGTTTAAATATGTAAAATAACGCAGACATGATGGTCCCTGCCTGTAATCCCTCTACTCAGGAGTCTGAAGTGGGAGGATCAAGGGTTTTAGGTCAACCTGGACTCAAAGGACAAAAGAAACGATAAACATGTAAAATAAAATTAGTAGAGGTACAGTAGGAGCCTGTGATGTTTAGAATAATTATTGGACAAACAGGCAAACATCATGTATTAGGGTAGTGCTGCTAAAATGGGTTATTGAAGAATCTTATGGCTACTGCTATACTTAAATAATAATGAGCACAAATAATATTACGTTATCCCTAACTATAAAATGACAGAAAATATAAATAGTCTATTGGAGACAAAGTTCTAGCCAATCACCAATTAACATACTGTGTTCAGTTGCTTATGTTGATAATCAATGAAAATGCTATATTTTAGCTAAGGTTAATGAGAAGTGATCAAATGTACTTGTTCTCCTATCCTAGTCCGTGGCTAAGAGCCCACGGATTTTGGATTAAGACCACCCTGAGTTAGAGGAACTTGGCTAAAGTATGAAGTTAGCCATGTAATGGTTACATGACATTGGGTGAGTTAAGGTCTCAGGAAGTCTTTCCCATCAAAAAAGGGCAGTGAGTGGTGGAGAGATGGCTCAGTGATTAAAAGCGCATCCGACTTTGGTTCCAAGCACCCATGTCGGGCAGCCTACAACTACTTGCAACTCCGGTTCCAGGGCATCTGCCACCTCTAGCTTCTGTGTGCTCATACCTACACAGAGACAGATACATAATTAAAAACAAAAGTAGTCTTTAAGAAATCTTCCCATCTGTACCACTGATGACAATGCCCTGTTAGCGGAGTTGTTGGAAGACCTTGGAACACCATGTCTTGCTGGCCTCATGTGAACAAAGTGACCTGGGGACATATGGCTCCTTTAATTGGCTTTCCTTTGACATTTGCTGTATTGGATTGGAGGCAGGGACACAGGTATTTAATACTGGAGTCCAAATCTCCTCTTACATCCACATTGTCTCAGGGGTGGAGCTAATGCAGGGAAGAGAAAATATTAGAAAATATGCAGGCAGGGATTTTTTTAACCCCTTCTTTCTTTGTCCACTCAAAGGCTTTTCTTACAAAGAAATAACCATTTGCTCTTTGTAAAGGTTTTTGGGCAGTATCTAAAAATAGCACTGCCACCCAAACCTTATTTTGTTGTTTGTTTGACAAGTAGGTCCCCTGAGAAATGATTGGCTGCAAGGTGTACTTTGGCTGTTTGTTGAAGGGGAAGGACCACCGAAGTCTGGTTAATACATAACCGTGGCCCAGTTTATGACTTGACTTTGGGGGAAACTCAGAAGGGTGGCTACCTGGTTCTGTTTGAGTGTTTCCTTAGGTAAACATACCTACAGGACATAAGACTATCATCTCTTTCTGGCTGGCCACTGAACAGTGTGGGCTCAGTGCTGGCTGGGCAAGCCATCCTTCATCTCTGATGGACTTAAAGGCAGGCTGCTGTAAGTGATCCAGCCCTTCAGTGTGGGTGTGAAGTCTGCGAGGCAATGGAATCTCGGGATTTCCTTGTCCCTCGGGGTTAGGGCTCACACTTCGTTTAATGTCTCCTTTTCATCAAAACCATATTTGCCGTCTCGCTTCCTTCCCAGTGTCTGGCCAAGTTAGTGATGTTTATGAAAACAGCCTGGCAGATACTCAAGCCAGATAAGAAGGGAGAGCATTGGCTCTGTCGGAGGAAACTGTGCACGGGAACAGATGGAGACGGTGTCTAAACAGCATTGAAGAGGTGTGTACTAGCTTGCCATCCATCTCCGGAGGTTTGCTTGCATCAGGAGCCACTTGGGGACCTGAAGGGTTTCCCCATCTCTCCCAAAGAACCTCTATCAGCCCAACACCCCCAAAACACTCACAGACCACATTTCCTGCCCTTCATGGACTTTTGAATGCAGAAACAGATAGAATAAAAAAGATTATAAGAGAGGTGGGACTTGCAATTTACAGTTACCAAATATGCTGCTCTTTGACATAAAATGAGTCACCATGGTGAAGTCTGTAGTAGGCATGTGATTGGCTGAGGGTATAGGTAGGACTTCAGAAAGTCCCTTGGCCTTTGCCGTCTCTTTGCCATCATTGTCATCTTCTGAGGCCTACCGCTTGGACCCCTATGTAGATGGCAAGCACTGCAAACCAGGAAATAGCAGAAAAGGCTTGTCTGTGTTTCTCGGATGTTTACAGTTGTGTTGCCCTTTCTTTCATTAATCTGCACTGCTGAGTACCTTAACCCGAGCTGTATCCTCTAACTTCTGAGTACCTTAACCCGAGCTGTATCCTCTACTAGCTTGCCAACTAATGTCTTTGTTTCATGGTTTGCTTCCTTCTGATCCAAAAGGTCCAAGCAAAAAAGATAGGTTGAGTTTTCCTCAAATGTTGGACTATGACATCATCCTTTTGTTCATTTTATTTATTGTGTTGTTTTATGGATTTTGGTTTCTCTGTGTAGTCCCAGCTGTCCTGGAATTTGCTTTGTAGACCAACGTAGCCTGAAACTCGGAGATCTACCTGTCTCTGCCTCCCAAGTTCTGGGATTAGAGGCGTCCTCGTGTTCAAAAATTACCCATTTGCTTCTTAGCTTGTCTGGCCATCTTGGTCTGAATGAATGCCTTTACGTCTTAACCCACCTTGTGCTGTTTGTGCATCATTAACCTTAGGTCTTCTTAAGACATTCTGTTCTGTTTTGACAGTTCTGGAGGTGGAAGCCAGTGGCTTGTGCACATGAGGCAAGTGCCCAGCTACTGAACTGTATCCCAGGCCTTGTCTTTCTTTTTATTTTAAGACAGGGTCCCACTAAGTTGCCCAGGCTAGTCTCAGATTCACTATGTAGTGAGGCTGGTTTCAAACCTACAAACTTCCAGCCACAGCCTGTGGAGCATCTGGGAAGACTGGTCATCTGCCAGGCCTGACATAAGGTAATTTTTCATCTTCGGGTTTCCCCTGTGGCTTTCTGCCTTTCATTTGTGACATTTGTTACTTGGCCAACTTCTAAATGTGGTCTTGGCCCACATTGCCTCCCCTGGTTCTCATGTGCCTCTTCTGCTCTCTCCTCCACAGTTTAGTCACGTTATATGCGTAGCTTTATATGGTCTTTCAGTCTTTTACATGACTTGTTTTCTGCAGCATGCTAAAGTTCCTTAATAGATTATAACTTTGTTGCATATGGATTATAATATACTATAATTCAAAACATCAGCACACAAATAAGTGTTCAATAAATAGATAGTCCTGATTTCTGCATCAGCCAGTCAGGGGTTCCTTCCCCTGGTAACAACCTCCTGGAAGGTTAGTCCAGGGCCATGCTTTGTTTAAATAAGCTCTGAAGCCTAGAACGTGCCACTTAGACTGCAGGGACACCATGCCAAGCTCTTGCCTCTTAGCTTTGTGCCTTCCTCATAAATGTCCTCTTAAGAACTGAGTGATATTCTATAAACTAGGAGTAAAATCTAACTGGTGATGTCCTAAAGTTCAGATTTGGTTTGTTTGAGAAGCAAGAGGAAAGTAGAAACAAACAAACAAATACGCAAACAAAACACAATCAAAAGGCATTGGGGGTGTAGGCTGGAGGCATTGGGAGTGTAGGCTGGAGGCATTGGGAGTGTAGGCTGGAGAGTTGCAGAGCTTTGGGGCACTTGTTGCTCTTGAAGAGGATTTGGGGTTCTCTTCCCAGCACTTACACTGTGGCACACAACCATCTGTAACTCTTGTTCTAGGGAATCTGACACTTTCTTCTGACTTTCTTGGTCACTAGACACATGCATACATATTTGCAGGCACACACTCATACATATAAAATGAGGTAGATCTAAAAAGGCCTTGCTTGGGCGACTGGAAAGATAGCTCACTTGTTAGAGCACTGGCTACTCTTTCAGATGACCTGGGTTCAATATCCAGCACCCACATGGCAGCTCCTAACCATCTGTAACTCCAGTTCTAGGGGATCTAATGTCGTCTTCTAGCTTCTCTGGTTGTCAGGCATGCAAGTGATGGACAGACATACATGGGGGCAAAATACTCTTACAGAAAAGAAACCATTCTTCAGTAAGGCATTGGCTGGGGGAGAGCTTTGGTAATAGTATTGGCTGAGATTTAACCCGCAGTACGGAACAGATGGAGTCCATTGGGCAAGCAGATGACAATAGCAAGCTGAAGAGAATTGTAACACCAAGAAGGGCAGCACTTGTAAGGGGTCAGGATCATATGGAAAGATGTTTGGGGCCTGTCAGAATGTGTGTAGTTGGTGTCTCATTAATTTCTTTGTTTTTTCATTAGCTGGTTTGATCAATAATTTGTGAACAAATAAGGGACATTGTGAATTAGTTATTTTTAAATTCACCAAGTGATGTTTTCATGGAACCTCACATTGTTAGCAATAACATGTACAGATAGAGATATTTTTATTTATTATGTCATTTGGCAGCTCCATCCATCCTCTCTCTTTTTCTCTCTCTCCCTCTCTCTGTCTCTTTCCCTCTCTCCCTCTCTCCTCCTCCTCCTTCTCCTCTTCTTCCTCCTCCTCCTCTTCCTTCCCTGTCCCTTTCCCGGATTCATGAGTTTCAGTTCCGTTGTGTGACCCATCTAGTTTAACCAGGGCTATCTGTGTGAGCATTAGCTTGAGACTGTCCACTGGAAGATGACGGGATACCACTAGGTACACAATGGGAGGCACCAACTCCTTTCCTGAATCCATCAATAAGGAGTAATTGAGCCAATAGGGGTAGGGTCCCCTGAGTAGCCCTCCTCCAATCTTGCCTGGCTGTTGAGTGAAGCCAGCACACTCAACCGTACTTATTGAGAATCTGAGATAGCAGTGGCTGTATATTGTACAGAAGCTGCATGTTGCTGCTTTTATCCTTTTTTTCCAGCTCTTCCAGTCTTCCAGATCCCTCCTGGGCAGTGTTTCTGAACCTCGGAGGGAAAGGTATAACAGCCTGGTTTAAGGCTGAGTGCTCGGCAGTCACCTATTTTCAGCATCTGTTATTGTATGCTAACGTTATTATCCATGTTTGCATCTTTCTAAACATTTCCTATGTGTTTATATACGTAAGTGTTCATAAAGTCTGCTTCTTAATATAAACCACATGGGTTGGAATGAAAATCACTCCCCCTACCCCCCCACCCCCGTCCACACTGTACATCTTGAGGGAACACGGGTCAGCATCTTTATTTCGTCAGTTTCCTGGGAAGGGAGGTGGAAGGCTGACATAAAGGAACTGGAAAATCTTTCCACAACTTGTGTTGTGCTGACTGGCCTCCTGTGTTACATACTTGATTAAAGTTTGCTCCTGGCTCAAGGGACTCTCGTGAGGATGCTGTAAAGATTCTCTAATCCTTTCCTTCTCAATATGGAGGTACAGTGGTGTTGTCTCCAGTTCTGCCTCCTGAGGTCACATTGCTCCACTAGATAGTCCTAAAGGACTAGCCCTAACATTATACCCCTGTACTGGCTTATTCTGTTCTATGTATCCCAGGGAGCACCAATCCATCCTCGATACTAGGCTCTGAGAAAATGGGCCAGCCCAAGCAGCTGCCCCTTTCCATCATTCCGTGGCTGCCAAGGCAGCTAGCTACCCTTCCTCTTACATTCTAGAATTCCGGAGAAGTCCGACACTAGTTCTGTGTCGCCCTATATGTGGAGGGCTCAACTGGAAGCCCTAACTGATCCAATTAAAACTCCCACCATGGGAGACTCACGTTTGTCTCCCAGCCCTTTTACTTTTGTACATTTTCTAGGACGACTGTTTGATAACCCTGGGCTCTAGGTTACTCAAATCTTGTATCACCAGAGCTTCCTCCAGGGTAGCGCCTGGCTACATGTGTGTGAGTTTGTCTTTACA
Organism: Rhabdomys pumilio; assembly: GCA_030674055.1. Taxonomy (NCBI): domain Eukaryota; kingdom Metazoa; phylum Chordata; class Mammalia; order Rodentia; family Muridae; genus Rhabdomys; species Rhabdomys pumilio. Next base: position 18,644,375 of record JANHMN010000014.1, on the reverse strand, counting down.
CTAGAAACTTACATGTTGTGGAAAATATTTAATCCCAACCTGGGGTTTCCACTCCACCTTTGATCATTCAGTTCCTGGATAAAAGACATATAATTTTTATTAGTTATAATAAGCCTTAGCATTAGAGCTGAGAAGATGGCTATTGTCTATGTTATTAAAACCTATTTCCTATCAATAACCCTGAGTTATTACTGTGTTTCATCTGGGCTGCTCTTAACTCATTGGCCAGCCCTCATAGCTGTGCTTTCTTGACTCCAACTTATGACATTTTTCTTCTCTCCCACCTTCCTCTCCCCATCGCAGTGCCCTCCGACTCCTAGCCCAGGAACCCACCACCCTGCCTATCTCTCTTCTACCCAGCTATTGGTTGTAGGCTTTTTTATTCATCAATCAGAGAATTTGGTGAATATAACTTGGAAATTGGAAAATAACTTGGGAGACACAGTTATATAGCTTCTCTTGGGTCTTTGTGCAGACTCTCTCATCCCTGGGGCAGCCAGGCCTTGGGGTTCAGTATTTAGCATTACAATATAAGCAAAAGCCAAACCTTAATCTTACAAGTGAGATTCTTGAGTCCTAAGGATCCTATAGTGGAAAGCCCTTACATTCCTCACCAGTAAGGTCTTATGTAGATGCCACATGGATCCCAGCACTTCGGAAAGTTGATATTTAAATTTCTGGCCAATCTTTCAAAGAACAGAACTCTACAGGCATCTCACTGTGTCATCTTTATTTTTAGTTTACAAAGTAGTTCTTCATGTATTTACTAAGCATTTTAATCTTTGTTTTTGTGTGTGAGTTACCTGTTAATTTCATTTGACCAAGTTTTTAAAAATTTAACTTGAGCCGGGCAGTGGTGGCGCACGCCTTTAATCCCAGCACTTGGGAGGCAGAGGCAGGCGGATTTCTGAGTTTGAGGCCAGCCTGGTCTACCGAGTGAGTTCCAGGACAGCCGGGGCTACACAGAGAAACCCTGTCTCGAAAAAACAAAAAAAGAAAAAAAAAATTAACTTGATAGCATGTGTGTGCACATGCATGCCGTGGCATGTGGATAGAGATCAGAGGACAGCTTTATGGAGTCTGTCGTCTCCTCCTCCCTTTATGTGGGTTCTGGGGATCCAGCCCAGGTCATCAAGCTTGAGGTCAGAACTTTTACTTGTTGAGCCATATTGCAGACCATGCTTTTATTTATTTTTTAAAATAAAGATTTAGTAACCCAACCTTTCAGCTCTACTTGGATGTTAGGACTCATCTCTGATTGCTCTGTCCCTCTGGGAAATGATTCAGAAGTCTGAGCCTTTCAAGAGATGTACAAAATATAAAGTTCTTTAAGCCTAAGAACTAGAAGAGTACACAGAAAGGCAGATAGAACACACAGGTTACCTGCCAGTGCCACACAGGGAAGACTGGCAGCTGTCCAACTTGATGGCTCCGGGTCTTTTGAAATCAGACCTGTCTTGGTCATCTGTAGAAGCTGAGTTGGTGTGTCTTTGTCCCCATTCGGAGAGCAGAATGTAAGGACACCTTCATGCTCACCAAACCTTGTCCCTTCTGTCATTTTCAATGACTGGGGCCCTGATATTTGCATAGTGATTCAGCAGCGGGCAGGCTTGCTGCTTGGATAATTTGGTTGAGATAAGCCTCTGGTGTAAGCTTTTCAAAGGTTAACAGAAGCCTGATCTGAGCACCCTAATGTGCAGAGGTTTCTAGGGACTTCTGATTGTCTAAAACTTTCCTATAGAGCTGAGTTCTAATAGTGGAATTTCAGAGAGACCCACAGGGCCGGTTAGGGACAGTTGACATTAAACACTGCAAAATTCCAAAGTGCAGACAGTTGGCAAGTGTGAGTTCTGGTGCATTCTGTTCGGGACTCGTTTTTTTCCCCCTTCAATAGTGCCTTTGTCCTTCTGCTAAAGGTCAGACTAGAGTTGTCAGGTCCTCGTGTTCCCTTCCCAGAGTTACTAAGGAACAGAGTAGATGGGTTGATTCAGTGTTTATGTTCTCATCCACCTAGCACGAGGCCAGATTTTATAGAATTAGCAATATCCACAAATGGTTCCATTTTCCAGCTCCCTGTGAGCAGATGTGGGTTCTGAAGTCATTGCGAACACTCATAGCTATCTGTGCCCACTTGACTGCTGGTCCTCCTCAGCAGCAAGGTCAGCAATGTGGGCAGAGCCAGCCTGCATTTGCCTTTAGAAGGGAGCAGAGTTGGAATCCTAGGCTGCCATCTGGACCATGGGTGTTACACTCAGATGATGTATCTTTATAACGTGGGTGCAGCCATTCCCTGGCAGAGCTGTTAGGTGAAGGAGCACATATTGCCTGCTTCCCAATGCTTATGGGGCATGTGTTAACTGATCTGGGAGGATGAGGCTTGGCCACAGAGCTGAGTCAGGGGCTGCTACTCTTTCTCTTCTCAGACCATGAGAGTTGTCACAAAGCCCTGCCTCAAACAGGGACCCACAGCTGACCTCTGACTTTCTCAAGCTACTGGAAAGTCCTGGTGGACTGTCTTCAAACCCACAGCTTTGTCAGGGAGCTAACAGCAAATGTGTATTTACCCCTGGTGTTCGTGTCAGTGATTTCTTAAGCCTCACTTAGTTTGCTAGGGTGACAACATAAGGGGGAAAGATTGATCTTCCCGGGGCATAGCTTCCAGCTGTACTCTGTTTGTGCCCCCTTTCCAGGTTCTGAACAACATTCTGGGTACATTATAAAAGTCCTCAGCTGCCAGGTGTGGTAGGTCATACCTGTTATCCCAGCACTCGGGAAGCTAAGGTGGGACAGCCATGAGTTTGAGACTAGCCTGAACTATATATAGCATTAGACTTTGTCTCCAAACAAACAAACTCCTTAGCTCACACCTAATGCAACACCTCCACCCCCTGTGCTCTCTTTGCTTCTTTAGCTCTGGGGTGGTGGGGCAGAGAGGAATGAATGGGGATCCAGAACAAGAGGCAGGTAGACATTTGATACACTGAGCAGTAGTTAGCACCCCTTGCCAATCTTGGCTTCTGCAGGCTTTATGCTGGTGCTGTCACTCCCCTGGGGCTGCTTAGTGGCACCCCGCTTCCTCTCTGAAGAAGTTATTCTCAGGTTAAACAAGGTCCCCGTTACACCACTAAGTATTAATGCCACATTTGTGCCTCCAGATCCTCCTTGAGGGAGGGTCTTTTCATGACCAGCTGCTGCCAGGAATCCATGAAGTTCCTCCCCCTCCACCTCTCTTCAAAAGCAACCTAGTTCACAACTGTGTTCTGTGCTCTGCCCCAAGGCTCATAGCCCTAGGGTGGGGTGGGGTTTTTCTTTCCTGGAAATCCACACCCGGCCTGTTTGCATAGGAATCCTGCCCTGACCTTTCCACCTTCTAAATGTCTAGTTCAGAAGTGGGTCCCAGTCTTGTGCCTCGGGTATCCCCCAATCTATGGGAAGGAAGTTAAACTGTCTCAACTCTTTCTCACAGTAGCCAGGGTAGCCATCTTCCTCATGGAGGTGAGGAGAAGGGCAATGTCCCCAGTGGTTCTTTTGGAAACTGTCCCATGGTCCTAACTTGTTGAGAGGTGAATAGTAGCCTGGACTAGAAACTTTCAGTCCTCACTGGGCCATCAACCAGCCTTTCTTTCTTTGGGTTTTGGGTAGGAGGAGGAACTATCAAGGAATTAGACTGGTCCTCTTGCCACACTGTAGGGGACGATATCCGCCCCAATACCGCCAGCTTTGGGCTTGGCTATAATTCTAATAAGGAAGAAGTCCCACTCAGTAGTGTCCTGTTTACGTTGGTGGTGTTCTCTGTCATTACTTGAACTTAGTGCCTGGAATGTCCCCCTGTGTGCCCTGTCCTGTTATCAGAGAGGGCGGGCCTAAGCTGCCACTTATGTACTCCTCATGACTACTCATGTAGAATTTGAACACAGGGCTTCCAGTGTATCTTGCTTTAGAAAGATGCTAAAGACGTCATGAGGGTTGCTACGGCATTATTTTAATTGCCCATATGAATAGGAGATTCACATTTCTCCAGGTTTTCTTTGAGTTCTTCCTACTGACTCATTACCAGGAGCTCCAAAGATGTGTTCTCTTGGGCAGACTGCTCCAGTCACTGCCCCCTCCTGCACTCACCTAAGAAAGCAGCAAATAGAATGACCTTGGGTAGGCTCACTTTAAATAGCAGAGATGACAATTGCGTGGGAACTGGGCTCCAGGAAACTGTCGTCTAGTTCACTTATTCAGCAGATGCAAGAGAAAAGGGGGGAACGAGAGTGATTATCCAATTATTAGCTCACAAGGGCAAGCTACCTGGCAGCTGCTTGAAACCTGCGGAGGGAGGACTCCAGCTGCCTGGCAAAGTGTCCAGGTCCAGGTTTGCGGCAGGAAGGGAAAAGGGCAGGAGCAGTGTTTGGTGTCCCTACATTCTCAGCAACGTTTACTGTGTCTGCTCATTTGGTTTAAGTCAGTCACGCCAGTGCGTGCACAGTGCAGTCTCAGTGGAGTTTTGGTGTATGCCTAGATTTCTCTCATTTAGTTTGATCTGGTTTCTTTCAGTTGTACTTTTATCAGTAAGAAAGCTATAGTTTTCAAGAATTTGCTGGAAAGAGCAACTGGTCCCCTGTGAACTCATGATCAACTTGTGCCTATATGAAAATGAGTTCATAGAGTAGGAGAGAAGGGGAGGGAGGGAGGGAGGGAGGGAGGGAGGGAGGGAGGGAGGGAGGGAGGGAGAAAAGAGAGCACTATAAACGTTACTTCAGGTGTGTTTCAGTCAACACGGAGTATTTAGATGTGTCATCATTAGTTGAGAACTAATAATGAACATTTGAAAGCTGAACTCCCCAGTTCTAAGGAAATCCCAAAGGTTGTATTCTACAAACTGCATCCATGAATTTATGAGAAGGAGGAGTTGTCCTGTGCAGCCTCTACTCAGCCCACTTCCCTCCCTGCCTGGCTCACCCCCACAGACAGGTATCTGTTTGCATATCCTGCCGGGGTAGATTTTCTGAGGCTAAAGTTGGTCTGGATTTATTCCAAATCATATAAATAATTTAGGTGATTAGATATGATTAATGCCCCGCTCTATATTACCGCTCCGCACTTCCACCGACACACTCCTCCACACTCCTCCCTGATAAAACATCTCATTCCCATGCCGGCCTCCATCCTGGTGGCAGCAAGCCCTGTGTAGATCCGACTGGTTGAAAATCACCTTACATTTGTTTCCTCTTTTCTAGAATAATTTGAGCTTGTGTTTTAGAACCGCTTTTGGACATGTGTTGTCCTTTAGGAAGATGGACTAGGAGGTGTCCATGGATGAGACCGATTACCTGTAGCACTCAGTCTCCTGATGGCCTTTAACTTCCTCTACTGAGTCCTCGCCATGATGAAACTGTTAGGATGACCTAGTGGCTCTTTCCTTAATCACCCTACCTGCAGTCCTCCGGTGCTGATGCTCTTGACATGTCTCCTCTTCCCATCTGTAAACATATGTGTGTGAGTGAGTGAATGTGTGTGTGCTTGTCATGTAGTGTTCTGTGGCTGAAGCTATCTGTGTCACTTGTATCTGTTGGGAAGGAGTGAGGCCTGTGAGTGTGGAGCTTGTGAATTAACCCGGTTCGGCTCTTACAGCTTCTCCATAACCAGCATGGGGACGTGTGGGGGAGGAGGCATTGTGAAACCCAAGCTGGCCCAGAACACCCTCGCAGCAGGATTTGTTATTGTACAGCGCTGGCTGTGCTGTTGCTCAAGCCATATTTCCTGAAACCTAAGAAGCCGGCATAGAGTAGAGGTCTCTTATAACCGGCTACGGTTCCCTCAAGCCTTCGTGTGACTGTCACATGGTCTCAGCCTTCCTCTGTGTGGTCACTAAATACCTCACTGAAGGTGAAACCAGTGGGTGACACTGGGATTTACCTGAGGCTAGTCAGAGAAGCCTGGAGGTGATAGCAAGCCTCAGTGTGGGCACCCTCCTGCTCCAGCCACTCTCCAAGAGAGGGCTTCTTCTGTAGGGTATCTGAAACTCTTTTGGTCATTTGTCTATGCAACTGAGCTAGAAACCTTAGTGTCATGTGCACAGGTAATCCCCAGGGTGTGAGCACAACACAGCACAGCACAATGTTTATCTCAGCCAGTTTCTTTCTTTCTTTCTTTTTTTTTTTTTTGTTTGTTTGTTTGTTTGTTTGTTTTTTGTTTTTCGAGACAGGGTTTCTCTGTATAGCCTTGGCTGTCCTGGAACTCACTCGGTAGACCAGGCTGGCCTCGAACTCAGAAATCCACCTGCCTCTGCTTCCCAAGTGCTGGGATTAAAGGTGTGCGCCACCACTGCCCGGCCCTTTCTTTCTTTTTGAGGGGGAGTATCTATCTGGCTTTTATTCTGGTCTGTCGGTTTTGCTCTTTTAAATGTGTTTGTTTACACATACATACATACATACATACATACATACATACACACAATATCAAAGTAGAGGCCTGAGGACAACTTGTAGAAGTTGGTCTCCTTCTACCATGTGATTCTAGGGCTGCCTTGGCAGCAAGGGCTTCTATCAGCTGAGCCATCTGGCTGGCTCTGACTTCTAACTATGCATTGTATCCACTTGTAGAGATGTCCTTTTGAACTTCTTGTGACATAGATGTTTATTTTCTGGTCACTTTTTGCCCCTCCCTCAGAAGGAACCTGCTGCCTTTTCCCCAAGGGGATAAGGTGGAGAAGACCTTTTATGCATATGGGCTTCCATTTCCTCTATCTGTAAGAAGATGCCTCAAGAACAAATTTTTTTTCTGATGACTGTTTAATGCAGGGCAATGATGACATTGTAGACAAGGGAAACAATACCTCAGTGTCTGGAAAGTCTCCACAAGGTGGAGGCTTTTGGTAAGAATCCATGGCAGTTAGCCACTAAGGTGTCAGGTCCTGGTTGCACTGTGCTAAAGAGACTTGTTTTGCCAATTCCAGGCTGGGCTTGCCTTCCTCTCTCTCTGTTCTCATGACCTCTCAACCCCAGAGAGCTGCTATTAGGACCACAAAGCTGGTAGATGGTTAAAAAAAAAAAAGACAACAACAAAAAAGCCACCACCATCAAAAACTGACAGGAAAAAGCAGCCTATTAACCTACAGAAACATTAGATGTTTTCTGAGGTGTGAGGCCTGTAGCCCCAAGGGCTCTTGCAGCCCAGCCCAGAACAGAGTGCATACTCTCCGAGCGAAGATAATATGGAGACACCAGGGCAGACACATGTGACAGAGAAGACACTCTCCAGATGACTTTGGTCCTAGGAAGGTACTCTGGGTGGCAGGGCTGTCATTAATTATTAATCTGTATGTAAAATCAAGAAGTAGAAGCGGGTTACCCAGCAGCAAATGCTGCCCCCTGGTGAGCTGCTTGCGGTTACACTGCCTGAAGAGGCCTTGTGAGGCTTGAAGGTTAAGGAAAGCAGGACTGCCTGGAGAGCAGGACCTGGCTGGCTTCCCTCTAGCCCCGGTACCTGAACATTATGCTTCTTATTTTATATCCCATGTCCAGAGTGGGTGGCTATCTTAATTAAGAGCTGCAACAGTTTACTTTCCATATTCACACATTTAATTAAGTTTAAAAGGTCCAAAGGAAGGGCACACAGGGAAAATTTAAGTCTTCTTGCCCAGCTCTCCCCATTAGTGAACACACCTCCCAGTGTCTTTTATAGCCTACTAGGGATAATATCTGGACAGATATCTGTAACTAGGTTGATGGATACTGAATGATGACCTCATGCTGACGTAATGATGCAGTTGGCTCTCCATTTCTATGTGTCCTGTGCCTGCAAATCCAACCAACCTTGGCTCAAAAATATTCTGGGGAAAAGATCCTCTGACCCCAGATAGACTTTTCTTCTTATAGTTCCCTAAGCCATGAAATGTAACCATTTATACTATTTATACTTACATCAGGTATTTAAAGTATTCTAGAGGTGATTTAAAGTATGGGAGAGGAGGCATTCTCTATATCCTTTTACATTTGCATATGCAAATATTTGTATGCAAATATCTATATGCAAATATTGTATGTAAATAGTTCATGGAAGTGAGTTGATCATCTATGGATTTGGGGATTCAGGGATGTCCTGGAACTAATCCCTCATGGACAAGGGACAGTTGTATATGAGTGTGACACATTCACATTATATAATAAAATCACCATGTTAAACATGGTTATATCCACACACTACTGTATATAAAGCCATATAAAGTTAGGGTTCTACATGCATACATACTTAATATATCATATATACATAGTAATATACAGTTAGTATATCACTGTGTAATACAGTGGTATACACAGCTGGCAACATGATTAAATAGTTCTCGGTAATGACAGTTTTCTTCAGCCTGTTATTCTGCTTTTAAGCAGAAGGGCATTTAGAGCCTGGCACCCAACAGAAGCAGTGTCATATAAGGCAACCAAGAACAAGAGACGTGTCATGGGTGGGGAGTGCCTGCTACTTTGACAGTGCAACCTGAAAGCCATGCCTGGCCCTGCTGGAGGATGCCAGGGGCAAAGGCTAAGCTGACCCACACCTCAGAGCATCGTACCGGGACTCACTGTGTATACACAGCACAGATTCATGCTTGGCCCCTTAAAAGTGATTTCCTTCGACTCCTATTCCCTGCTCATAAGAAGTGTATCGTCTCTGTTGGTTCATCTTCTTGCAATGTCTCTTATATACCTGCATTTTTACTTATGCCAGAGGTTTGGTTAGTCCATTCATTAGGAAACCCCTGAGTTCTTCCATCTTAACTCCAACTCTGCCGTCTCATATGTGGATTCAAATAACAAAAACTTCACAAATGTTGTGCTGGTTTTTGTTTGCATCACCCCCTTGCCTTGGTTTTACTGTTACAGGTAAAATGTTCGTAGGGCTTCCCCACAAAGTCTTTGTGATCAGTACCTCAGACCATTGGCTCTCAAAGCTGCTCCATATTGCTGTAGACTTTCTTCCATTATTTAGCCAGATTAGATGCCCAGTAGGGAACTACGGAGTAAAAGAGAAATCTGTCTATGGCCTGGGATGCCAGTGGCCACCTTCTGCTCCTTGCAACATCCCTGGAGACAATCACAAGCATCTATCTTCCATTTAAAACACCTCCCGTTTTATTTTTAGTGAATTGTGCTTAGAGTCGTTGCCATAGAAATTGATCTATCAAGTGTCACAGTGGTCAGCCGAGCAATGGGGAACTCCTGTTCTCTGTCTCCAGAACACGCTGTAGAGAGGACCATCTGCCACCTGCATTGTGCAGCCTTTCTCTTCAGCCATCCCACCTGGTGCTAGAGAGGCACTGGCTTCATCCTCAGGACTTCTGCTTACAGATCGAGGCTGGCAAGAGGGTGGGTGTGCACCCTCCTCAGGCTGGCCTTTGCGAACTATGAACTCATACCTGTGAACAAATGTGGAAAAAGAAAAAAAAATCATAGTTGGACGCTCCCTGTTCTTCATACATCTCCACTGAAGGGAAATTAAAAAGTGGCTGTCTGCTTGGAAAGACTGTGTGTATCAGAGAAGAGGAGGGGGAGGGGGAGGAGAGTGGGCGGCACTTGCAAGAACATATGTTGGATTCTTTTCATTCTGCTCTTGGTGACAATGATTGATGGCATCTAGTGAGTCCCCGTTTGTCACTTCCTTAGTACAGCTGGTAGTGGGGGTGGGGAAAAATCAATAAGGACTGGGAAAGGACTTGAGATGTGGCTACGGGAGGAGGGGGCTGTGGCTATGGCATTGAAATCATTGCTCACACTTAAATATTTCAGCCCACCTGCCCCAAGCAGTTGTCTCTTTGTCCCTTAGACTGTTGAAGAATCTATTCATGGCTCTTGTTTTGTTCTTCACCTCCAAGAGAGGGTTAACTTTGAACATAAGCACCTGTAGTAGTTTAAGGGGAGGGAGAGAAGAGAGGAAATGCTGGCTATAGCTTCTGCCTGATGACTTTCTTCCATGGCCTAGCTTTTACTGCCTTTCCTCCCTCTCCCTCTCCCTCTCCCTCTCCCTCTCCCTCTCCCTCTCCC
>JANHMN010000014.1:18571827-18634340 GCA_030674055.1 Rhabdomys pumilio | reverse complement strand
CTCCCTCTCCCTCTCCCTCTCCCTCTCCCTCTCCCTCTCCCTCTCCCTCTCCCTCTCTCTCTCTCTCTCTCTCTCCCTCTCTCTCTCTCTCTCTCTTCCATTCCAGAATGACCATGGTATAACAAGTCCATGTTGAAGAAGATTTACTTGGGAAAGATATAGGTGACTGTGTCAAGAGAGACTCGGGACTCAAGGGTAGGGAGGAATTTGGTCAAATTAGTTGATAGTCTTCAGAAGCATGTTGCATGTTGCTTTCCTTTGCCTGCCTACCTTAGAGCAAAGAAATGTTAGAAAGTGCACGAAGGGAGATCGCGTTTGGTTAGAGGATGTACACAGCGCAGACAAGCCTGGGAAGGAGAGGCTGCTTCCTCACATCCTAGGTTGTTATTTACACTGTCTTTGTGCACTCGATGTGCCAGGGAGCGGCTGCGGTACTTTTGCCTCTTTCTTCATTTCTCTTCCTCTGTACCCTGCTATGGTTATCTACCAGTATGGGAAGAGGTTTGCACTGCAAATGCCCACCATGCTTCAGTCCCATTTGTAGCGTCTTAGAGAAGCCATAGGATGTACTTATACTCTGAAGCTCTGTGGGCACCATGTTTTCCTGTAGGGTGTCCTATGTCCCAGCAGTCTCCACCAAACAGACTTTAGCTCATAGATGTTGAGGGACCTGTGGTCAGGCTGCTCCATGGAGGACAGGACAACAGGAGCATCTTTAGGCCAAGCTCAGCTTCCTACTTTCTTTGTATTTCTGGAGAACCATTATCTTTTACGCACCTGTTTCATGCTGGTTACTTTTTTTACAGGATGATTCTATGTATGATATCTCTCTCTGTTTTTATGGTGCCTCTGTAGCATAGCTGTATTAGACCCAAATTTCTCAAGGGCGGTACTGTGACCAGGGACAATTGTTGTGATCCAAAGAGATCATGACTAAGCTGCAGAAACATGTTTGAAGTCCGGTTTCTAATGCCCAGAGCACATTTATACTCCACATATGTTTCTAGAACAGTGGGTTTCAACCTTCCTAATGCTATGACTCTTTAATGCACTACCTCATGTTTTGTTGACCCCCCCAACCATAAGATTATTTTCATTCCTACCTCATAACTGTCATTTTGCTACTGTTATGAATCATAATGTAAACATCTGATATGCAGGATATCTGATATGCAACCCCTGTGAAAGGGTCGTTCAACTTACAGGTTGAGAACCTCCGTTCTGGAAACAGGAGCAAATCACAAATACTGTGTTCAACTTAGTGTGGTATTAAAGGGCAGAAACTCCGTGCTTTCGGAGGTAGAGTTCAGATCTGAATCATTTAGACAGGGCTCTACTGGAAGTTTCTGCTCAATCAGTACTTAGTTCTAGGGAGTGAGCCGTAAGCCCTGCTCACCACACTAATCTTAAATCATTTGTCAGAACAGAGTGGAGTGTGGCAAAGATGTGTCCCGCAGAGGTGACAGCCTGAATTTAAATCATAGCCCCACTGTTTACTGGCTTTCTCAGCCTCTCTCTGCTTCTTGAGCTGGTATAAGAATACATCCCTGGAGGTGCCAACTACATACTAAGTGTTAGCCAACATGCTAAGTAACCGTGGATGGCAGTTGTTTGCAATTGTCATTACTCTGTTGTGAGTGGCTCATTCTACAGAAAACCTGGCTGTCACAAACACAGGCAAATATTTACAATACCTTATTCATTATCAGTGAAGGCTATAATTTGTAGAAGGCAATAGAATACGAAGCGGATTCGCTGGGGATGGGCAGGCTATGGCAATAGAGTAGTTTGGCATAGACGTTTGGTAGCCTGGAGTCTATACGGCAGGCAGGGGCTGGCAGCTGGGCAGAGGAAGGTCCTCGGGTTTGAGAAGCTGCAATAGCCGCTACTTAGTGGAGGTGTTTCCATGTGCTGGACATGAGAGTTCTGCTTCAATAAAGTCTCATCCACCCTCCTGTTATCACCATGTTCCAAAGGAGGGAACTGAGACTTGGCTTAGCCAAGGGAGAGTTGAGCATTGGTCTAGCCTAATACATCTTACTCTGGAGCAGAGGTTCTCTCTCTTTCTAACACTGCATGAGACCTCATTTTGTAGCGACCCTCAACCATAAAATTATTTTCATTGCTACTTCATAACTGTAATTTTGCCACTGTTATGAATTGTAACGCAAATCCCTGTTATGCAGGGTATCTGATATGTGACCCCCTATATATAAAAGGGTCGTTTGACTACCCCAAGGGGTCACCACCCACAGGTAGAGAACCTCTACTCTGAAGTTTGTGCTGTGCACTTCTCAAGACAAACAAGGTCCTCACAGAGTGGAACTCTCGGTGACAATGTCCAACAAATAATCTAAAACCCTTAATAAAAATGTGAAGTACTCCGAAATCTAAAACTTTCTAGTATAATGCCACATGGAAAATCCTCACTCGTCCTCATGTATCAGTATCCATTAGAGTTAAAATATATACACACTAAAATTGCATAAAATTACCTTCAAGCTATATGGCAAAAGGGTAGGTGGAACACACATGGGATTTTGTGCTTAAACAGGGCTAAAGATCCATGACCATGCTGATGTGCATTGGGTTTCTTGCTGCTACGTGCTCTTTCTAAGTTCTCCTTCTTATTAGACACCAGACAGACTAGAGTAAGACCCACCTTCGAGGCCTCATTTTATTATCTCTTTAAAGGCTCTCTCTCCAAATATAGTCAGACTCTGAGATACGAGGGGTTATGGCTTTGACATATGATTTCAGGCATGCTTGGAGATCCTCAAGAACTCCCTTCTTTGCACATGCAAAGTGTGCCAACTGAAGGGCCTAAAGCATAACTCAGCTTCAAGTGTACTTACTGCTCTCACAGAGGACCTAGTTCAGTTCCCAGCACCCACATGGCAGGCAGCTCACAACAGTTCATAATTCCAGTTCCAGGGGATCCAGGGACAGTTCCAGGGATTGATAGGTCAATCTTTCGAGAGCATTCTAATTTTTTTTTTCAATATGGATTGGCTATGTTTTTCTTTTTTTTATTTTTTTTTTCTCCAAATCTTCAAGTTCTCTTTAGTTTGGATTAAAAATTTCTTCTTTCACTTTTTTTTTCTTTTTTTCCTTTTGTGCTTACTATAAGTGAGAACCCAGACTGTGCTTTCAGTACTTAGCGGTCTCCTCAACTGAACATCCATGGTGGTAACACAGAAAAGCTACCTTACACAAAATACCAGAATATGGTCAACCAAGCACTTGCCCATTTGATAATGAAGACCTTTTATTCAATATGCAACATCATTCTTCATGTCCATCTCAGACATTTCCAAATCCTCTTTTTACCTAGTTTTCTACCAATAACATCTATTAGAGTCTAACTGAGCCAGTGTTCCATGGATCAGTATTGGAAAAATGTTTGCCAAACTCAACAGATTCTGCTAAATCATCTTCCTAAAGTTTGTTTCTTTATGGATATTAGAGTCATGTATTCTTTGTTCTTTCTCCCATTTATTTATTTATTTATTTATTTATTTAGTCATTTTACATTCTGATCCCTGCTTCTCCTATCACACAATCCTCTCCCCCCCCATCCCCACCCGTTCCCCCTCTCCTCCTCTGAGAGGATGGGGCCCCCTGGGGATCTTCCACCATGACACATCAAGACTCTGCAGGGCTAAGCATATCCTCTCCCACTGAGGCCAGACAAGGCTGACAAATAAGGGGAATGTTGCCAGACAGGCAACAGCTTTAGGGACAGTCCCCACTCCAGTTGTTGGGGGACCTACATGAAGACTATATTTCTGCTACCTATAGGGGAGCCTTAGTCCAGCCCATGTATGCTCTTTCATTGGTGGCTCAGTCTCTGAGAGACCCCAAGGGTCCAGATATTTCTTTTTTTTTCTCTTTTTCTATTTATTTATTTATTTATTTATTTATTTATTTATTTATTTATTAGCTTACTCTGTCGCCAAAGTTGGCCTCAAACTTGAGATTCTCCTGCCTCAGCCTTGAGAGTACTGGGCTTACAGGTATGTCTCACCACAGTATCCCTACTGATTCTGTTCATGGCGTTGGTGTACCTATGCTTTAAAGAAATTAACTGGATTCATGTCCCTTCTTATAAGGAACCAAGCAGTTTTTAAGAGCATAGGAAGGGGACTCCTGGGTACCCCGTAGTTCATTGGTTTTCTACACCCACATTCCTCTGAGCTAATAACGCTGATAGAGTTGTGCTGGCAGTTTTACATTGGCCAGCAGCTCATGAAAAAACTTGTCCCTGGCTTCATAATTTTGTAGTTTTAATGTTTTTTTTTACTTCCTGTGGGGACAAAAGGTAAAGAGCAGCCAATTACTTTTCATATAAAAGCAAAGAAGAGAATTCTTCGTGTTCTTTCTAAAGCAAAGTGTTCTGCTTGCTGCTGCTGCTGCTTCGAAACAATGGGTTGAGACGCAGACTTGAGACACTTGAAAGTGGAAATAGGCACCTCATGAAGCAGGGTATTTTTGCAGGAAAAAAGACCCACATTTTCTGATCTTGGCCAGCAGCTCTACTTTGGGGACAGTTTATTCCGTCCACTACTGCATGAGAAAAATGAAGATTTATAGCTCGTGATTTCCTGAGTCAAAACCGTAGCAAATGTCCCAGCTGCTTCCATCCACTGCTCAGGCACAGCACGGTGCAGAAGGATGGACTCTGCCCCCGGGATGACTTTTGTAGCTGACTTTTTGTTTTATTTTCTTTGGTTTTGCCTCTTGTGAGACAAAATGATCATTTTTTTTTTTTGTCTTTCGACCTTAATCCAGAGCTGGAAAACCTTTTCTTCTCACCTCTCACCTCCATCCTGACATGCCTCCATCCCACCCATCTTCAGCTTCCTCTGCTCACACCTACAGTGAACAACGGCTGTGTATGAGCAAGCATACCAAGCCACTTCCAGCAGAAGGCTAACTCCAAAGCCTCCAGCAGCCCTACAGTGTTCACAAGTAGCCTTTACCTGTTTAGTGGGTTTAGGGTTTTGTTGTTGTTGTTGTTGTTGTTGTTGTTATTGTTTTGTTTTTAAGACAGGGTCTGACTGTGTAGTCCTGGCTGCCCTGAAACTCACTGTGTAGACCAGGATGGCCTCAAAGTCACAAGAGCTGAGATTAAAGGCATGTACCACCACGCCCAGCTTCAATCTATATTTGGAAATGAGACGTTTACACATTGGAGCTTTGGGTCAGTAAAGGAAATTAATGGAAAGATTAGGAAAGCACAGGAAAGTCAGAGGCAGCAGAAGGGAGGTGGGCCAGTTCCAGTTTCAGTTCAGTTTCTGAGCCAAATTTGATACCATTTCTTGATAGCACAGGGAGTCTTGGCAAACTGGTTACTTGCCAGCTTTATGTAGCATCCGTACATAAACCACAGACATGATAGATCATTGCAGATGAACTGGAGATTTAGAAATAGACACTTCTTTTACAGGCAATTGATCTGCGTGGGAGGTACCAAGGCTATTCAACCAATGTAATCTTTTTAACATATGGTGCTGAAATAAATGTATACACACATCCAAGAGAATCAAGATGGCCTCTTCTGGCACCATATATGGCTGCTTTAGAAAACAGGCATAAGGCCCTAAAAGATAAGCATAGAGTTACTTACTTGTTACTGTGAGAAAAACACTATAAGGAAGATTTATTGGGGCTTAAAGTTCCAGGGGATGTAGTGTATCCTGGCAGGGGACAGTATGGTGGAGGAACAGGAGGTGGCTAGACACCGGTCGCAGTCAGGAAGCAGGGGATGCTGTATTCCACTTCTTCCTTCCTTTTTTTTTTTTTTTTTTTTTTGTCAGTCTAAGACCACAGCCCATAGTATGGTATCGCCTCCCCTTAGTGAGGCGTGGGGGGTGGGGGTGTCCTACCTCAGTTGACCTGATCTAGATAGCTCCCCGTGAACATGTTCAGAGGTTTGTTTCTATGGTGATTTGCAATCCTATCAAGCTGTCCATCAATATTGATTATCATACCATCTGACCTAGCAATTCTACTCCTGGTAAAAACACATGCAGTAACGTTTTTGTAGCTGTGCTAATTCATAATGAAAAAAGTCGGGAGAGGGTGGGGAATTGAGGTGCAAATCCAGGAAAAGTTTAGGCATAGAGGGAGGGGTGACTATGATCAGAATACCTTGTATACACGCATACAGTTCTCAAGGAATTAATTAGCTAAAACAGTGTAGTTTTTTTTAAAACCTCCATCGGGGCTGGAGAGATGTCTCAGAGGTTAAGAGCACGGGTTGTTCTTCTAGAGGTCCTGAGTTCAATTCCCAGCAACCACATGGTGGCTCATGACTATCTGTAATGGGATCCTATGCTGTCTTTTAGTGTGTCTGTAGACAGCGACAGTGTACTTATATGCATAAAATAAATAAATCTTTAAAAGAAAAAAAAAACACTCCACGGAAGGTTTGTATGAGCCAGGCCCAGAGTGGGTACCCATCATTTCCCCTACCCTGTACATCACAGGCCAGCTGTTCCAGTCACAGCTGACTGGGATACAGACCCTGAGCAGGACCTACTCACAGCCGTCTCCTAGCCTTTGGGTTGAACAATACAGTGTATGTACATGAAGTTCTCATCTATACACTTGAGTGAGATAGATCACAGGGATATTTACCCCAAGAGGACACTCATTCTTTACAAATGTACACATCTCTGTTTCCACTTCATTATGAAGTATTTTATTTATTTATTTATTTTATTTATATGAATATACTGTATGTAGCTTCAGACACACCAGAAGAGGGCATCTGATCTCATTACAAATGGTTGTGAGTCACCATGTGGTTGCTGGGAATTGAACTCAGGACCTCTGGAAGAGCAGTCAGTGCCCTTAACCACTGAGCCATCTGTCCAGCCCATTATGAAAGTATTTTCATACTTTTATATCACTATCAGTTTTCCCAACCTGATTCTGTTAGCAAAACCTGCCACTTGTCCCAGATATTGGGCTTATGTGTATTGACCATATATTGACTGGTCATTGGTAGCAGTTTTTAAGCTGTATCTTCCCAGAAGAGCTGTGAGATGAAGTGTAGATTTGTGGCAGTCCCTGTCAGGCAGTCTTTTCAGACAGTCTTTCAGCTTCACGTAGCCAGCCTCTGTCTTGCCCTATTTGCTCTCTCAAGAGGTAGCCTAAACTATTGAGCGTGCCTGTTACCAAGTGTGACAGATGGAGACCAAGCAAGCACGTATGCCCCAAGAACCTGCTCGCTTTAACTTTGATATAGCTTGTATGCTGGCAGGATAGCACACTGTGTTTCCAAACCATGACATGCATGACTTCTGCTGTGGAAGAAGCTAAGAGTGACTTGTTAACACATGTTAACAAGCTGTGGTCCTGGACGGCAAGGGTGCATTCTTCTGTTGATGAGATAGGGGAAGTTCAAAGTTGAGAATACACTAGCAGAAACCCTTGGCCACTTTATCAATTCCTTCACCATCCAAATATGTGTCCTTCGGGTTTAATGAGCTCTAGGAAAGCCAAGTTTTCTCACGTAATTGTCAGGGTCCACGAAATACCAAAACTCGTCTGCCAGTGGTAACCTCAGCTCTTCTTTCCAGGCTGGACACAAAGACTGGATGGTATTCCCTATGAGGCATGAAATCCAGTATTCAAAACAGCACTTTATAAGGTTCTGCAGTGTAACATGATACTTGGCAAACCAGACAAAAGTTATCATTAAATAAGTGTATGTTGGATGCACACTGTGTTCTCTATCTCTGTCTGTCTGTCTGTCTGTCTGTCTGTCTGTCTGTCTGTCTGTCTGTCTGCCTGCCTATCTATCTATCTATCTATCTATCTATCTATCTATCTATCTATCTATCTATCTATCTATCTATCCTTGTTCTGGAACAGATTCTGATGTATCCCAGGCTTACCCTGAATTCTCTATGAAGCCAAGGATGACCTTGGACTTCTGATATTCCTACCTCTGCCTTCTAAATGCTGAGATTACAGGCATGAGCCACCCTACCCCATTTGTTCAGTTCTATAGATCAAGCCCAGGGCTTCATTCATGCCAGGCAGGTGCTCTACCAACTGAGCAGCATCCCTAGCCTGCCAGATTTGTCCAGATTTTGAAAGGCTCTAGCTAACCTAAGCTTTTTATATCCTAAGTATTTTAAGGCAACTGCATGCATATAACAACAGACAAAACAAGTACAATTATCTTTCTTTTTTTAAGCAAGCTCAGATCTAAGATATTATACTTAGTGTTGGTTTTATTTTAGAATATTGGACCCTTGCTCTCAGTTGTCAACATATCTCCCTGTATTCCACCTACCAGTTGTCAATATATTGTACCCCCATGCACCCCAATTACCAAGTTGTTACAGAGCACTTATATATTGCTATATAAAAAAAACAGTACTTTTCAGGGTAATTATTTGAAAACATAATTGGTTGAAAACAGATTTATTTTGCTGTGAAATAGCTTGATGTTCTAATTAGTTTATTTAAGTTAGAAACTTGGTGCTGTCGTTTGATGCAGAATGGACTCAGAGGTCCATGCATGAGAGGCTTAGTCCCTGGAGTGTGTCCATTGAGGAGTGCTCTACACCTGTATTAGGAGAAGCCTTGGTGTGTGTGGAGGGGTGGCATTGTGGGACTTCTCCACAATGTGATCTCTCTGTTGTGTTTCCTATCCATGAATTGAACAACTCGATTCACCATATACCCTCTGGCATTGCTATCTGGTACCCTTACAGGTGTTTACCCCCCTGGGTCGATCCAGTCTTGGACTGAAATCTCCAAAATTGAGATAGAATATCCCTTGTCTGTCTGTCTGTCTGTCTGTCTGTCCTACCCCTTTCTGTTTTAGAGGCAGAATCTTGCTATGTTGCACAAGCTAACCTTGAACTCTCTATCCTTCTGTCTCAGCCTCCAAAAGAGGTTACAAACTTTCTCCACAGAATCCAGCCTTTTCTCGTTGTAAGCTCTTTACGTCAGGTATTTTGTTATAGTGGTGGAAAGCTAACTTGACAGACGTGCTTGCTCTTGTACAGTGGCTCTTAACATAGCCCGCCTTTTTTTTTTTTTTTAACTCAACACTCCCTTCCTTTCTTTTCATTCCTTTTTTTCTCTCCAGGTCTGTAATCTTGGTTCAGGTTTATGAAGCAAGGCTCTTGTACATCAGATATCTCCCACTCACGTTATGTCTGACATGCAGTCCGTCATTGTCCTGTCCTTTCAGCTCACGGGCCCCTGGGATATTAGAACAGAGAAAGTCTTTACCGCTTATGCTTAGCAGAGAAGTCTGCCGGCTGTCTGAGGCTGCAGAGCCTGTCTGTGACGCTCCCTGGCCCGTCATATTGCACTTCCTTTTGACCCTTTCCGAAGCTCTCCCCTAGCCCTGTCAAGCTTTCCTTAAACCCTTTCCCAGTTCCCTCCATCTCACCCAGTCCCTCAGCAGTGTCTCCAAGGCATCTATTATACAGATTAATTGGTTGTAATTATCGCTGTCAACATGTCACGCCTCTTCTGTGAAGCTGCCAGGAGCTCCCTGCTTCCTATGGCAACAGATGTCATCACTTCTCTCCCTGTTAGGCCCTCCAGAACCCAGCTTGCAAGGTTGTGTGTGTGTGTGTGTGTGTGTGTGTGTGTGTGTGTATCCCCAAGGACCCAGAGGCTTCTCTGAGCTTTCCCCATGAGTCAACCATGTTCCTTTTATGCTTAGGGGTTGTCTAGCACCCAGGTGCACACCTTCTCCCTGCCTGCTCATATAGGCCAAATCTGAGCCTTTATCCCATACTAAAGTTTTCTCTCATCTCCAGAGATAACCAAATACTGCCCTTTATCCATCCCTACGCTTTCCTATTGTGTCCTACCATGTCGTAGTAGACGCAGAGCCTCTCTTACACGGTTCTCTTGTTTTTCCTCAATATTGCAATATAATTGAGTGTTCTCAATTATATATGTGTGTGGGGTGTGTGTGTGTGTGTGTGTGTATATGCATATATGCATGCTTACATGTTTATATGTGTTTATATGTCCATATTTTTAAATACTCCAGGGATGAGCCCAAGCTAGGCACCGATTTATAATTTTTGCTCTTCAAACAAAAGTTTTTATTTATATTTTTCTCATATATTCTATTTTTTTTACGTGCCTAATAATTATCCAGTAATTCCTCCTGACGTATTAGGAGTGTATTGAGCTTTTCAAAGTTGTTGAGAGCCACAGGCAGAGCAGAAATGCCCAGCATTCGCAGTTTGGGTCAGGCCAGGTGTTAGAATCACGGCACAGAGCTTGACTGTCTCCCACATGTAAAGGGGAGCTGAGGCTGCGTGTCTGCAACCTCCAGGAACCTGCCTGTCTGTGGAGAGAGGCGTGGGGCTCACACCAACAGCTGGGTTGGTGTGTGGATCAGTAGCTTGGTGCCAGGGCTGGGACTTTCCTTCTAAGAATGGTCAGTCTTCGCAGGTGTGACCCAGGAAGGGACAGAAGGAACATTCACTTCTTAGGATTTTCTGCACACAGTGTGAAACATGAGCTTGTCTGGCCTCTCTCCCACTGTGTGTCCTCAGGCTGGCAATGACCTTGGCGCTCTGCTTTCTGAAGTACTGGACTGGCACAGTGCCCTAAGATTTAATCTGATCTTTTAAAAAATGTTTTTAGAGCCCAGTAGGTACTATATGCTCCTCCAAAATGTGGGTATGTTTAACATATTCCAGTGTCTGATATGGGAAATCTAAGCCGCTCACTGAATTTCCCATAGTCCTCAGTTTCGCAGTAGCCGCTCTGCACTGAGTCAGCTGCCCTGAGTGTAGTACTTTAGACTGTACCCACCTAAGGCATAGCCTCTATAAGAATTTCCCATAAGCAATAAGCCTCAAGTCATTTTTCTTTAATGTCAGCAGGACTAATTCCACCCTTACAAAATGGTTTGGCCTTTCCACCGGCTCTCTGGCTCTGTTGGGAATTGGCAAAGGTTCAGACAAAAGTGACTTTGACAAGCTGTGGCACACTAGTGAGTTCTGTGCCTCTAAACTAAACCCTCTTGTCCACCTTATGTCCTGAATCCTTGTTCTGCAGATTCTGTATGCAGAAAGATCTCTGAGGCCTGTTTTCTTCCACAGTGTCTCCAGCACACAGCAAAGCACTGTGTGTCTCCCTTTATGAAGTGTCACCTGCCTGGAATCAATCAAACTTTAATGTTTTATGATGTTTTCAGATGGATGGAAGTCTGCTTAGTTGAAGAATTGCCACCAACCACTGAACTGGAAGAAGGGCTCCGGAATGGGGTTTACCTTGCCAAGTTAGCCAAGTTCTTCGCTCCGAAAATGGTGTCAGAGAAGAAGATCTATGACGTGGAACAGACGCGGTATAAGGTAACCAGCCAACTGGGAGCTAAGCGCTCTTGGCTTCCAGCTAAGTACAAATGTTTGATAAGTCCTTTCCTTATTCCTCTTCATTCCTGTATTTCTGTAAGGATTTGGGGTGGGGGTGTCCCCTGGTCTTTGGAGCCTGTTAACAGTCATTACTGAGGCTGAAGTACTTTAAGAAAGAATACCTTCTATTTCCAGACAAAGGCTGAGAGGCCTCTGTTTGGGGGTTCCCAAAGCCTGCCCACCCCCTGTTATTCCTTCATGGAGGTTGTTCGTGACTTTATTAGTGTTGATAACTGTAAAAGTGAGAGGGCACTGTTGCTGTGGTGATAAATCCTGCTCAATCCGCATTCCTCGCTACCTGCCCCAGTGTCCCATGTTCCTCAGTGGAAGACCCACACAGCCTTATGGTTTAAACAGCTCAATGGCTGGACCACTCCAAAACCTTCCCATAGCTAACACTTCCCATCCAATATTCCTGAATTATTACTTACTAAAATCTATATTCCATCCTGGCCACCCCAGACCCAGCCCCGCAGCCCCCCTGGGCCACAATCCCCAACTCTTACATGTTGGCAGTCTCTCTGTCCTACACTTCTTAGGCCTGGTCTTTCTCCTTTCCCAGCATGGCAGTTCTCCATCCTTCTCCTCTCTGTGTCCCCTTGCAAATCCTCAAATCCTGTCTCTGTCTCCTTGCCCAGCCATTGGCCACCAGCAACTTTATTTACCAATTAAAACCAACTGGGGGCAGGGTCCCTCAGCTGCATACATGTGGGATTCTTGTGCAATTTGGGGGACCCAATTAACATAATACAAACCTTAAACAAAATCCACAACAGTACACTGTACCTCCATTTCACAATACAGTTTACTGGTCCTCCAGCTGTAGTGAAGATAAATATTCAAATTTAACTCCTCCCTGATGAGGGTTCGTAGGCACTTAGTGGTTACTGGGAGAGAAAGAGACATTTTCTTCAGTAGTGTAACCACTGGAAAGTGACTCAAGTACCTTAACTAGCCCCTTACCCACGCTCCTGTAAGTAACCCTCATTAGACTCAGGGAACCATAGGCCAAAAAGTAAGACATGAAAATAGAAGGACTGGTCGAGAAGAGGATGTATCTGCAGGGTCCGGTTTAGAACAGGTGATGGGTCTGTTACAGAAAATGCCATAGCTTGTCTGCTACAAGTCAAGGGTTCAAGCTGCTTGGCAACTTGATCTTCCAACCCCCTTCCTTTTGTGTGTGTGTGTATGATAGGCATGCATGCATCTTTACATGTTTGCATGTGTATATGTGCATGGGGTCAATGCACGTGTGCATTAAGGCTTCAGTCACTGTCCACTTGACTGAGGCTGAGCCCCTCTGAACCCAGAGCTCACCTGTTCTCACTAGTCTAGCTAGGTGGCTTGCCCTAGGAATCCCCTGTGACTCTTCCTCTCCAGTACTGGGATTATAAGTATGTTATACATGTTTGACATGTATGTAGGTTCTGGGGATCCAGACCTTCAACACAGCAAATGCTTTACCCTCTGAGTCTTCTCAGTCCAAGCTTGGTCCTTTACTCTTTTAGGAAGTTCATATATTTGTTGCTGTTTTTGAGGCTGGAGTTCCAATTCAGGCTTCACATATACTAGGCAAATACTTGAACCACTAAGGTACACTGCCAGCCCATTTAGAGTTGTCCACTTCTTCCTCCCCTCTCTCCCTCTCCCTCTCCCCTCTCTCTTTATTAGAGACAAACCCCAAGGCTTTGTGACTTGCTAGGCAAGGACTCCCAACACTGAGCCGTATCCCCAGCCCATATTTATTTTGTAATATCGATATTTTGTTTGTAATTTTTAAAAGTTATTTTTCTTACAACTGCAAGGAAAATATGGAATATGGCTGAAAATCAAATAAATGGGAAATATATCTAAGATAAAATTGATTTCTTATTAAAGCACAAATAACTTTTTATGTCCTCTCATGGTTGACGGCTTATGATACATTTTCTGTATGAATGGACTTTTTAAAAGGTTACATTAGGTAGGATAATTGTTATTCTAACATGTATTCTTGAATGTACATATTGGGTTCAGATCAGTACTTCAATAACTTTTAACTCACAACAGACAGAGGCCTGTTGCAAATGTCTTTGGAGTCCAAGGTCATTGCTTAGAGCAGTGGTTTCTTAGTCTTCCTGATGCTGTGACCCTTTAAACACAGTTCCTCGTATTGTGGTGACCTCCTAACTATACAATGATTTTCATTGTATTTTTGCTACTGGTATGAATTGTGATATAAATATCTGATAAGCAGGCTATCTGATATGAGACCCCTGTGAAAGGGTCACTCAACCCCCAAAGGAGTCACAACCCACAGATTAAGAAACACTGCCTTGCCGGGCGGTGGTGGCGCACGCCTTTAATCCCAGCACTTGGGAGGTAGAGGCAGGCAGATTTCTGAGTTCGTACTGAAGATTTGATGCTCCAACGTTCGGTAGTATAGGGGTTGTCCAGGTGTTCAGCGGTCTCTATAAATTGGCTAAGTTTTAGAAGCTATGCTTATTGCTTCCCATAAATTCAGTTAATTTAGTCATTCTGGATTTCTGACGGCATTGAAGACCTATAGACTCATAGCCAATCCAGGCTATTTACCTTGAGAGAAAAGATCTGAGTGGAGGGTTCTCAGCTGACATTCATTCTAAAGCCAAGAAAAAGCCAGGTTCAAAACTAAGTGTTCTAGTCAAGAGACACGGCAGAGGTTCTGGCTAGTCAACAAAAGGATGGACTGGGTATTAAGACTATCTTGTACCTCACTGGTACAAATAGGAATAATTTCTCTAATTGTATTCTGAGAGAAAAGCTTTATTTTAACAGGAAGGGTAATATGTAGGAGGAGCTAAGGGGAAAGGAGCACCGAGAGGAAAAGATGGAGTAAGGAGAGGAGAAGATGAAGTAGATGAGAAGCTCGGTAATGAGAGAGAAAAAGAGAGAGAAAGAGAGAGGGGGCATGGAGGCAGAAGTTCACCTGTCTCCACTAGTCAAAGATAGTTTACATAGCTAGATTGGGTATTAGGTTACACTTCTGATTGAGCATTACCATACTTACAAAGCCCTTGATTAACATTTAAAAAATTGTATAAAAGCCAAATGGAAAATGGGGTGGGGCACGGGATAGGGGTTTTCTGGGGAAGGGAAATGGGGAAAGGGATTGGCATCTGAAATGTAAATAAAATATCCAATAAAAAAAAAAAAGAAACACTGCCTTAGACAGACAGACAACCTAACCTAGCACGGGTTTATGTCTGGAATGCTGTTAGGAACAAATGTTTGCATTTATTAAAGGATATTTGGGTTCCTGACAAGCTATTAAAATAGCAAATCATCCAGGTTTAACTTTTTTTTAAGTTTTAGAGATTAAGAAATCTCTAAATTACAGAATCATAGAGGAAACCTACATCCCCCTCCCATCCACAAGACATACCCACATTTTAGACTCTGTTGTTAAGTGGCTATTATCAAGACCAAGGCCTGTTAGTGACTCAGTATTATGTCAATGGATTAGGTGCCATCCCTTCCTGAAGGGGAAACTGAGGAGTTTCCCTCTGGCTTTGTGAG
Organism: Rhabdomys pumilio; assembly: GCA_030674055.1. Taxonomy (NCBI): domain Eukaryota; kingdom Metazoa; phylum Chordata; class Mammalia; order Rodentia; family Muridae; genus Rhabdomys; species Rhabdomys pumilio. Next base: position 18,619,386 of record JANHMN010000014.1, on the reverse strand, counting down.
CAGAGACTCAAGTTTGGAGACAGGCCCTCCAGGCTGGCTCTTTTTTCTCTGGCACATTGTAGACCTTGGCATCTGCTTCCACATCAGACCCCTATGGCAATAGCCTCAGGGTTACTTAGACACCTCTAGGCATTAGAGAGCCCGCTATCAAAATGAACGCCCACTATCAAAATGAACAACAACTTAACCTTGGAATGGGGACAGGTCTCTTTACGTTGTCAGTCTCTTGTTATGAAACAGGATTTACAAGGGCCCAAGCAGATGATGATATTGTCAGTGAAGTATCATAAGAGGGAAAAGTGTTTGGGTTTTGTCCACAACCCCAGCAAGCCCTTGGAAGACAGAGCTGTGGAGAAATGATCTGAGCAAGGGGCAGGAGGAGGGAGGCTGCAGTGTGGGTGCCTTCTGTGCCACTGAGGTACAGAGAAAACAGGATGTGTAAAAACCAGCCTTCCATGGAATTTTGGGAGAGCACGATTTTTGTGATAGAAATTCTTAGTAGCTTTCCATGTTATCATAAAATTTCACATTAGAGTCTTTTGGTTTTGATACAGTAACAAAAAGAGATAAACCTTCATGAGTAGATGATACAACTTCCTATTCTTGAGTCTTTTGGGGCAAGAGCCCACTGTATGGTCTCCTCAAGGGTCCCTACACTGTAAGATGACAGTAAGGATGTTTAAATATAAGGGATACCCCCTCACATGGGTGTGGCACTTCAGTGTGCCATCTGGAAAACCATAAGTTCAGAAAACACAGGTTCCTACTGCAGCTGTAAAACAACCTTCCTGTTGGACACACATCCCCAAGGAGGGCCATGTCCTTGATCCCGCTAAGGCACAGTGTTAGGCAGAATGCTGTGGTAGCCATCCACTTTCCAGTCTTCTTTTTCTGTCTGCCAATCTAGAACCCTGGTGTCTCATTGATTCAGGGTGAGAAGGATGCCCTGGGTGCTGTATCTGAGCCTTCCACATCCGAGTATTCCATTTGTAGGCAACTTCATGTATTGTACTAGGATATGTGACCATGTTATACGTGCTGTGGCACCTGTTACCATCTCTCTTGAACACTTTGTAGTACAACCAATTAAGCTTATCCCAACTAGCTTACAAATAAATGAGACTCAGACTATAATGTTTTATTTGGCTTTGACAATTACTGGGAGAGTGGTAACCCCTAATCTACTCTTCTAACTGCTGGCCTGGCTACCTCCCCAGTAGTGTACCCCAGATACTTGCTGTTTCTCCTGGCCACATGCTCATGGTCCATCTCCTCTCATAGTGGCTTTCCCATCCCCCCTCTCATTCTTCCTCCTCTTCTCCTTCCTGTTCTCCTGCCTCTCTCCTCCAGCAAGGTCACTTTAAACCCGCCTACCTCTAATCCCTCCAGTAATTGGCTGTAGCCAGTATTATTTAACCAATGGTTTTAACTCAAGGAACAAGGTTTGCACAACAAAAGCTTGTAAATGCAGGAAGTCCTTCTTAGGCTTAGACCTTCAGGTATAGAATTTAGAATTATAATACATAGCAACAGACCTCAACATACCTCACAATAAGTATATGGGAAAGATTCTCTTAGGAGCTGGCAAGATGGCTCAGTGGGTAAAGGTAGTTGCTGCCAAGCCTGATGATTCAAGTTTGGTCCCTGGAACTCATATGGTGGCAGGAGAGAACTGGCTCCTGCAAATTGTCTTCTGACTTCCACACAAGTGCTGTGGCATCTACATGCTTGTACATATATTCACATGTACACACAAATTAAATGAATGTGAAATAAGTTTTGGAAGATGGTTCTGTGCTCGATCCACAGTGAATAGTGCAGGGGTTGGCCCCTGGGAGAGGTTTGTGGAATAGGTGAAGGGTATCATGTCAGCTTCAAGGAAGCCAGAAGCCTTCCTTGTGTCTCTCTGCTTTCCTTGTGTAGTAGTCACTTTTCTGTTGCTACATATATATATAAAATATATTTTATATATACATATAAAATAACATGACCATGACAACTTACTAGGGGAGACAGTTTATTTGGCTTAGGCTTCAGAGGTGAGAGTGTGTGATGGCTCAGCAGAACCACGGCAACGAAAAGTGAGCATAGCAGCAGGCATGGGAAGCCGAGAGCAGGTACACTGGAAGAACAAAGCAGAAAGGACAAACTAGAAATAGCAAGGCTTTGTGCTCCCAAAGCCCGCTCCAGTGATATACTCCCTAAAACTCCCAAATAATACCACCAAGTGTTCAAATGCCTCCTCAGCCTATAGGGAACATATCTTATCCAAACAATTGCATTCTACTCCCTGCCCCGCATACTCTTACAGCTATATCATAGTGCAAAATGCACTTATTTGAACCTCAAAAGTACCCGTAGTCTTTTACAGATTGAGCACTGTTTCAAACTCTCTTCTCAGACTCAAGGCCATTTCTTCATTGTCACCCCCTATATAATCAAAAGACAAACTACATACTTCCAACAGACAATGGCACAAGACATACATTGTCATTCCAAAAGGGAGGAATGACAGCATAGTGAAGAAATCCTGAACCAAAGCAAGACAAACCCCAGCAGGGCAAACACCAAATACTATGTCCCATGTCTGGGACTTTAATTTCGTAAGGCTTAGGTGATCCTCTCCTCCAGCTTTGCTACCCACAAGCATCTTCGTTTTGGGCTCCACTCCCTTTGTGCTGCTTTCCTTGGCATATGTCCTACATCTGCCATCTCTAACATTTTGGAGTCTCCCCTGTAACCAGGACTTCTTCATTTTTCTAGCTTCCTGCAATGGCCTTTTGGAGTCTTCAGTCAGGTGCTCCTTGCCACATGCTCCCTGTCCTCAGAAACTCTCTAAAACTGCAGAGGAAGAGACCACAGCCTCTTCATTCTTGCCTCCTTTATGCCTCTGCAGCCAGCATCATATGACCGACATTACCCAGTGTGGCTGCCAGCTTGGGACCCCAACCCGCCTTGAACCACATTAGCATCTGAGCTTTTATTCAGTTACTTTCTAGGAGCAGAAAACACCTTAGGCTGTTTCACAAGCTGAAAGCTTAGATAGGTGTGGTCTTGCCTTGAGAGTATTCCTCCCTTTCAACATAGGAAATGCTTCTCTACTCACTGGTGACGATCTGATCTCTTTCAGCACAAGTCATGGTCACAACAATTGAGTTTCCTGGTATACTCTGTTTCTTTTCAGAGTGTAGTTTTCTATTTCTTTGTATCTACTTGTTTGTTTTCATTGTAGACTTGCGTAAAAGTGATTCATAAAACCACACAACAGATTCAATATTATGGAATTGCCTCTGTCAAAGAAATTAGTCCATTTCTCTTAAATTTAGCCTCAGGCAAGTTCATAGGGTACAGGGAGATACTTTGCCAAACTATCACAGGAATGGCATTGTTTTAGTTAGAGTTTCTATGACTGTGATGAAATATCATGACCAAAAGCAACTTGTGAAGGAGAGGGTTTGTTCCAGCTTACCAATCTCAGATCCCAGTCCACCATCAAAGGTAGTCAGGGCAGAAACTCACGGCAGGAACATGGGAACAGGAGCTAAAGCAGAGGCCATGAAGGGGTGAAGCTCACTGGCTTGCTCTTCATGCTTTGCTCAGCCTGCTTTCTTATAGCACCCAGTACCACCACCGTATCCAAAAGTAACACTACTGACATGAGGTGGTCTCTCTCAAAAGAATTATCAACAAAAAAACCCCACAGTACTGTTTCCCATGGGCCAATCTGATGGGAGCATTTTTCTCAATTGAGGTGCCCCCTTACAAAATGTCTCTCACCTGTGTCAAGTTGACATAAAAACTAGCCAGCCTGGGCCTCTAGCCCAGCTTCTTTTAAAAATTCTTGCTTCCCTCTGGAAACTCCTGAGCCAGGCCTCTAGAGTCTACTTTGCTCTCTGCACCATCTTCCAGGTTCCTATGAGGACAACCTGCCCAGCCTTACTTACAGTCTTCTTTTCTAGTCTAGTTCTGAAGCCTTCCACATTCCTCCCAAGAACAACATGGTCAAGGCAACAGCTCATTATCAGGAACCGATTTTTCAGTCACTATTCTGTTGCTAGGAAAATACACCTCAGCGAAGGCTACTTATAGAAGAGAGGGTTTATTTTGGGTTGCCATTCCAGAGGGATAAGAGTCGACGATGGTAGGGTAGAGACATGGCAACAAGCATTAGACATGACAGATGGAACAGGAAGCTAAAAGCATACATCCTGAATGCCAAGCATGAAGCAGAGAAAACAAACAAGAAATACCAATGCATTTTACTCTTAAAGCTAATTCCCAGTGATGCTCCTTCAGCAAGCCTCACCATCTAAACCTCCCAAACAGTGCCACCAACAGGGGGACAAGTGTTCAAATGCCTGAGCCTAAGGGGGACATTTCTGATTCAAGCCACTACACCTTGGAACTCACTCAAGATGCTTAAAGTCTAACCTTCTGCGTCCTCTGAGGGCCTACTGCAGGGCCGCCTGATGAGTGTGTACACAAACTGAACTCTTGCCCCTCACTGCTGAGTTGAGTGCCTACCATCTCTTAATTTTCTGAGGAGATTCACCTATAGGAGCGTCTTGTGTTATAGTGAGGTCTGAGAGCCATTGCTTGAATAGACTGGCATAAAATGGCATTTTTATGGCATTGGCATAAAAATGGTAATGCAGGACACAAAGGTGAAGTTGTTCGAGAAGAAACCATGTGCAGGTTAATATCCCTGTTTTCTAAACGCTGAAACAGTGAGTCTGAAACGCTGAGAACCAAAGGGTTTTAGACATCAGAGTATTTTGGTTTTAGATTTTTTTTCTTTGACTAAAGATTATCAACTGATAACATCTAAGCAAATATTCCAAGGTTCAGAAAACTCTGAAGTCTGGAACATTTCTGATCCCAAGGACATCTGATAAGGGGCATTCCTTCTGTATGGAGTAGAGTTCATTTCTATGTGGCACTTGGCAGCACCTGCCCTGTGCCCTGTTCTAGGTGAGAAGAGCAGACAGTTCTGATGTTACAGTGTCTGTGACTGGGTACGCCATCACTATGCAGCTATAGATGGCCATGAGTAGGAACTCGACTTCTTTGTTGGAAGATTTACTCTGAGATCGGAATGAGAAGAAAGCTATATATTTCTTGTCCCTGCCACAAAATACCTTCTAAAATGGAGCTTAAGAAAGGCTTTACTTGGGCTCCCAGTTGAGGGAATAGTCTGTCATGGTGGGGAAGTCACAGCGGCAGAAGGAGCAGACGGCAGGTAACACCGTGTCTGCAATAAGGAGGGAGGAAAAGGAGACTTATGTGGTACTCAGCCTGCTTTTGCCTTTTTATTCAGCCCAAGTCCTTCAGCCATAAGATATTTAGGGTGGGGCTTTCCATCTCAATTAACCTAATGCAGAAACTCACAGATGCCCCGAGATGTGTCTCCTTGGTGATTCTAGATCTTGTTCGTTGACAGTCAATGTTAACTATCACCTCATCCATGCCTGGTCAGGGAAGAGTGCAGAAAGAACAGTTTCTGAGGGGTCTTAGTTAAAAGACTCAGGTAATGGCTGTGGTTGAAAAGCTGAGTAACTGGTGTGTGTTCCCTGAGGGCTACATCTTACCCACTGTCAGCAGCAGCATGACCAGTGTCTGAATTCAGAATTAGGGATCTACAAAGAGCGCGTTTTACTTAAACAACTTCTGTTAATACGATAATCTATCCCAACAAAAAGCAACTTAGGGAAGAAAGGGTTTATTTCAGTTCACAATACGAGGTTACAGTCCAGCATGGGGGGTGAGGGTGTAATCAAGGTGTCAGGAGCTTAAGTTGGCTAGTCACATCACACTCAAGAACAAAAGGAAATGAAGACTTGCATGCCAGCTATTCAGCTCATCTTCTCTACTCTCTAAGACACAGGCCCAGGGAATGGTGCTTCCCACAGTGGACCGAGTCTTCCCACATTTATTAACCTAATCAAAGGTGCCCCCATGAAACATGCCCATTGGTCCAACTAATATAACCTAGGTAGATAATCTAGATAATCTCTCATTGAAAGTTTCTTACTTAGTGATTAAAGACTGTGGTAAATTGACAAAGCTGTCCATCACAGAGCCTTTACTCCGAGTCTGTTACATTCAACGTGAAGGCCATTTTGGGGTATCATGCACACACTTGTACCCTCTGTTTCCTCATCTATAAAACGAACATTGTGGGATAATTGCTACAGGTCTGGACTATCTTGTAGATCCAAAGTGCTCTGGTTCTAATATGCAGGAAGTTGGATACAAAGAAGACTTGAACAATTTTTTCATCTATGTGATTACAGGGTGAACTTCATTTCCTGGCAGGGAAACAGTTCAGTAATAGAAAGTGAGCACACACCTGTAATATGAAATTAGAAGAAAGAATATATTGTTCCACATGAAATATAAGCACGTCAGCTAGACAGAAGCATCTTTGGTTAAAAATAGCCATGTCATTTCATCACGTATTAATATGTAGGACTGATTTTTAAAAAAAAAAAAAAAAAAAAAAAAAGGTTCCTAAAAGAACTACAATGGAAGAGATTATTTTGAGCCCATTTAGAAAACCAGCTTTCATGCTAGTTGAAGCAAGTCCATAGGTTGAGACAGTTCCACTCACAGAAACATAGTTTTTAAACAAATGAATATGGAGCTCTAGGTTCTGAAGTCAGTGTTTCTCAGATGTTTGAGCTGAGGAACGGAAATCTGTTGGAGTTCTGTAGAAATGCCCACCCTGTCAGTCAGTTCCCGTGTACGGAGCGGAGACCTTTGTCTGGCCTTGCGTGTGAGGGAAAGTTTCCAGCCTAGCAAGGCATGTCCTGGTTGTAATGGCTGATGCCCTCCCTCTGTGTTTTCAGCTATACTTTGCAGCTAAGGGCTCTCTCTTTGTTCTCATTGTGATCTCTCCAGCTCGGAATAGCATTGTAAGGCTGTGGAAGGAAGGCACAGTAGAATTTGCATCTTTTCTGAGATTACTTACCTAACAGGACCACTAAAAAAGAGAGATGGATTTTTTTTCACGACACAATTTGGGGTTGTTGAAGCCCAAACCACTATTGCCAGAACTCCAGCTGACTCAAGTTGTTTGATTAACTCACCGGAATAAGAAAAGAAATGGACACTCAGGACACAGTAAGGAGAAAGAGGAACGGTCTCAGCACAGATCGTGGCTTCTGCTGGGTGATGCTAATACAGACTTAAGAACATACAGACTAGTTTCCTTTTGGGTATTAACAGGAAGTGGTCATTTTTACACAGAAGCCTGAGTGGGAAGTCCATCATCATTCATAACACAGACTATATCACATGCCACGATTACTGCATGTTAAGCTGGAAAACCTTTAGTTAAGTTGTGTGCAGGGGACCCTCATCCACACCACCGTGCAGACTCAGACTCAATCATTGTGTCTGTCTTGTTCTCCCATGGTCACAGACTGCTCTTACCTACGGACTGCTGGAATTCTGCAAACATTTATGCTGCTGCGTTATAAACAGATACTATGTCCTGACCATCAACAGAAGACTGACTTTATATTTTCCTCTTTCTTATATAATTTATCTTTTTTCTTCCCCCTTCCCCCACTCCATTCTATTCCCAGCTGTTTTATAACATCTGATTCCCTCCTTCTGAAGAATAACCAATCATTAGATTTCGTGTTCTCCCTCCCTCCCCAACCCCACTGGGGGGGGGGGCGGGGAGTGTCAGCCCTCAGAAGGTTTTAGAGACCCCATCATGTATGGGTCCAAGCTCTCTCGAACCACTTAACTTTAAACAGATCATTTTATCTTCTTGACCCTGCCTTTTCCCATATTTAAAAAGTAGGACTAGCAATTATTGCTGAATATAGGTATTTGGAAAATTGGAAATAATTTACATAAAGTGCTTAAAACACATTGTGCAATCAAGACTAGTGACTTTTATTAAGCATTCGTTGAATATTAATTTGCTTATGTTTTGTAATTTCTAACAGCAATGAGAACACCTTTGATTTAGTAAACTATTCCGTTTCGGAAGCTCACAGAAGGCAGAATGAGCCAGTTTTGTTGCATGTGATTATCCTTCATTGGGTGTTAATTATATAATAAAATTTGCGATAGTTTACTTTTTTGCATACTCATTTCAAATTAATGTGAAATAGATTATGTTCTATTATGCATTAAATGAAAAATGCAAGCTAGTTTAAGGCTCTTTCTGGCTCATTATTTGCTATCACTTCATGAGGTGGCAGTCTGATTGGAACAGTAAAGTAAAAAGGAAAGACACACAGAAAGACTGTTTTTACCGTGTAGAAAAAGGTCCGATGCCATTTCTGCTGAATATTTACTTCTTGTACAAAGCCAGGATTATTATTAAAATGTAAGTAATGTATATTGGAATTAGCTCTGCATTATAGGATGGTTTGTGTTTTCCTCTTTATATCTTCCAGGTTTTCTGTAGAGATAGACGTCCATGATCAAAACAGCCAAACAAACAGGCATTTAGCTTTTTAAAAAATCCTGTGTAGAGCTGGGTTGTGGTGGTGCATGCCTGCAAATTCTAGCACTCAGGAAGCAGAGGCTAGTGAAGTGCCCCAAGTTTGGGGCCAACCTAGGCTACATAACAAGTTTTAGGCACACCAGAGCAACATAGTAGGACCTAATTTCAAAGAGGGAGGGAGAGAGGGAAAAGGGAAAAGGAAAAAAAGAAAGAAAGGAAGGAAAAAACTAATAATCACTTAAAGTTAAAATTCCATCTAGTTTACTTGAAATTGCTAGACTTCTCAGTCATAATTACCAAGATCTTATGCCATGCGAACCTGAACTTGTGCACACATGTTTCACAAAACGTGCTGAGGTGTATGGTAGACATTACGTGGTGTTTGAAATCCAAGTTCAGAATTACCTTGAAATGTGAAGCATAGAGACGAGCATAGCCCATCACAGATAACGAGAGTGGTACTGAAAAGCTGTCTAGTCTTTCTGTTGTGTCCGCATCTGTTTTATGTGAGCATCCATGAGTGTTCTTGAAGAAGCACAGTAGAATTGCATTCTGGTCATGAAAATATATATTGCAAATGACTCACTTTCTGTGTGATCTCATCTCCCTTTTTTTTTTTCTTTCTCCCATCGTTGTAGAAATCTGGCCTTCATTTTCGACACACAGATAACACCGTGCAGTGGTTAAGGGCTATGGAGGCCATTGGACTGCCCAAGGTAAGCTCTCGAATAGCACATGCTAACCCAGGAAGACAGAGAGTCAGTGCAAGGCAAACGCCTCACTTTGATTTGTCAGGCTGAGACAGTGAAAGGCCGGGGACACATGTGGCAAGAATTCACAATGAGGTGGGATACAGCTACAGAGCACACAAGTAAAAGTGTGTCTAAATTAAACAAGGTTAGAACCGGCTTCAGCTGAGAGTTAATTTAAGGTAGTCGGCTCCTTTGGGTACATTTTCTGTAAATTATTGTAATTTGACTTTTTAAATTTTTTTTTATGTGCCCACACATGCAGACACAGATGGGCCAGGGTGTGAGGAGGCCAAAGAACCGCTTTCAGGAGTCGGTTCTTACTTTCCAACCTGTTGAAGCAAAGTCTCTCGTCCTCGCTGCGTATTCCAGGCAATTCTCTGGTCTCCACTTCCCACCTCATTGTCAGAGTGCTGGGATTACAGCCGCATTCCACATCATCTGGCTTTTTATGTGGTTTCTGGGGATCAAACTCTGGTCATCGGGCTTACGGATTTGGGACTCTTTCCTGCTGAGCCAGCTCCTTGGCCCACATTTTTTATTTTTATAATTATTCTTATAAATCATGGTCTCACTTTAAATTTGAAAGGTTAGAGGCTTGTAGCTCGTACTCTTAAAATAGACCTACCAAATAAAATTCAATCAGCAAGCATTCAGCCCTTGGTAAATTCAAAGAGAGAAGAAATAGGCAGATGGGGGAAATGAGGAAATTACACTGGGTGGAAATTGTAGGACTACTTTTATTTCAGAAGGATTATAGGATCACGGGAACTTTCAAAAATAGTTTGTCGCTGTGTATCCGTCATTCAGCTCCCCCAGCACCTGACATTTTGTAACTGTAGAATCATATTAGATAGAAATTGAGCATTTTATGTGTGATATTTTGTTTCTTTTTCTTTTTTTTTTTCTCTTTTTCTATTTTTTTCATTTTAAATGGCAGAGTCTCTATGTAACTAAGGCTGCCCTGGAATTCACTGTCTGGCCCAGGTTGGCCTCACACTTGTGGAATCCTCCTGCCTCAGCTTCTGAATAGTGAGGTTATCGCCTGAGCTCTCCCCCTGAGTTGCCATTGGGGCGTGAATGTAAACTAGAAACTGGCTTTACTCCGCTTTCCTTTTTCTCACATGCATTTGTTTGCAAGAGCGTGAGTGTGCCGTTTTAGCCCATGAATGGATTTGTGTGCGCCTTACTGCTCTCCAGACACAGTCATCACAGGAGTGGGCTTTATCTTACATCCTCCGCCAGGTGATCCCTGGCAATCACTACATGCTCTCCATTGCTGCCATTTTTGTGATTTTTTTTTTTTTTTTTTTTTTTTTTTTTTTTTTTTTTACTATTATTGGAATCCTATGGTGAGCCACCTTTTGGGGTTGGCTTGCTGTCCTTGAGGTCTCTCATGCTTTCCTTTGTGTCCAGGGCTCAGTCCTTTGCATTGCATAGTATGCACAGCTACTTTAAGGAAATGATTTACATGATGTCATCTTGAAGACAAGGAGACAGAGGAAAAAGCTGGCCTATAAATACCCATGTTATTATTTTCCTGTTGAGCCAGGTTTGCTGGTAAAAAACATATTACCCAAATAGGCTGGGAATACAGCTCAGTGGTAAAGCACCTTGCTAATATACAAGGCTCTGGGCTCAGTTCTCAAAAACACCACCATAACAGGGCCCGGAGAGATGGCTGCTCTTCCAGAGGTCACCGATTCAGTTCTCTGCATCCAAATGGTGGCATGTTTTCAACATCTTTGTACTAATGCTCTTTTTATGTCAGCCTTATTTTCCTCAAAATTCTCAACATTTAATTTTCTCTACCATTTTCATTCAAACTGGTCTCTAAAACATTAAATGCTGCTCCCTTCTGAACACTGGTTGCCCCTTAAAAATGCATTAGTTTTGACTTATCAAGTGCTAAGTGAGGGATTGTTTGGTAAATCGACAAAGAACTTCAACTAGAAATTTTCTTGGTGAAGAAACATCTGATTAGGGCAGTTTCAATGACACGGGAAAGACTTGATTGAACCTTTCCAAACTGTTTTAACATTGACTTTCACCATGCAGTCTCTGACAGATGATACCATAAAGGCCAAGACTGCCCTGAGCTGACTTTGTAGAGAATGGCTGTCAATCCCTTCATTTATCAATATTTAGTGCCCGTTCCGTGTTTAGCTTCACATGAAGGGCATGTGAAGAGACATGGAGTGGCGTATGATGGTCTGATGAACTATAAGGTGACTCTGACTCTCTGGTGCAGGAAGGCGTTTCCATAAGGACTTCCCAGGAGAAATATAAATGTAGGAGGTTCTTGTATTGAAGAAGGGGGCCCGGGGAGAGTTAACTGTCAATACAGTGAGGTGTGAAGCAAGAACCATAGTCGTTAGAACTTTAAACCCAAACACAGTCTTCTGAGTCCGAAGCCCTTGTCTCACCAACACCTTGACAGCTGTTAAGGAACAGCTGGAAGGGCACTGAGACTTCCCAGGCTGCAGACGTTTCTTCACGCACAGGCTACTGACATTTCTTCACGCACACGGCAACTATACGGTACATTGTTCGCTTGAGAAACACTCTTCTCTATTTTTTCCAGTGTCCAGTGGAAAAATTGCGCTTGAGTATCAAAGTACTACCATATGGTACATGACTTGATTTTAGTTTTAATGTCAGGCTATATAAAATATTTACTGAAAGCAAGTGATGATGAGGTGCTTATCTTAATGTTAGAGACTTCAAGCTCAATTATTCACTTTCTTTCCTTGCTCAGAAATCAGAGTTTGGTATCCCGACTCCGAAATCTGTTTCTTATCAAGCTTTTAGCTTCAAACTTAGGGAAAAACCAGTGTGGGTGTGCGTGTAAAAGCCTTGATGTTCAAACCGTCTGGTCTGGTAAATCCATGTCTAGATGGCCATCCAGGAAAAGAGTCAGATGTTCTGAAAATATAGATGCAAGGTGTTCAGTACAGCGACAGGGAGAGAGCGGAGAGCCAGATAAACGTTCAGCCATGGGGAGTGCTCGAGCTGTGGTTCAGAAATATGAGATTATCAGTATTCATCAGAAATTATGTACACATAGAGTAATAGAAGGGATGGAAAATATTTAGCTTCTAGTAAGTCCTTTCAGAAGGTTTATGCTCTGCATACACTGGTTTTCACACGTGCATAAAGTTTATATATATATGTGTGTGTGTGTGTGTATGTATATATATATATATATATATATATATATATATGGAGAGAGAGAGAAGAAAGCAGCAAGAACATACCAGGATGCTAACGGTCTGAAACATGGAGTATAGGTAGTTTTCCTTCAGACTTTGCATACTTTTAAGCAGAAAATATCTGCATAAATGTTTATGAATTATATATAAATATTCAAGATTTTAACAATGTAATAAAGTGGTCATTAAAAGGTTTCCTTCTCAGGCTCACAGGTCACATGAGTGAGGATATCACCCAGCCTTCTAGAAAGGGCTGGTTGTGAGCCCCACCTCTGTGGGATTGGCCACTAGGGGGCGAGCCACCCACCAGGCAAGGGCTTATATACTAGGATTGCTCTGTAGAGTTGAGGCAACCACCTAGAGATCCTTCTACATTTAAATAGCTATAGGCTAGCAACGACAGTCCTGGACTGGTTGGGGAGAGATGTGAAGCAAAGTAAGTTCATTGTCTCTTTTGTTTTCCAGATATTTTATCCAGAAACAACAGATGTCTACGATCGTAAAAACATACCAAGGATGATCTATTGCATCCACGCGCTAAGGTGGGGAAGAAAACGCAGACAGATGTAAACTTCCGTTTCCGTTTAAAAGATCTTAAGTGACTTTAGCAATCTCAAGAGCCTTAGAAATCAGGTTCCCCTTTAAATTTGTTGGTACATAATTTAAAATAATTGCTGCACAAAGCCACCCTTGGGCTTGGAAACACTTGTGAGGTTTTTATTCAGTATAAAAGCCCAGAAAAATTAATAGAAGACCTAAGTATGATAAGGAGAGAGTGAAACTGGAGACAGCGAGGACCCGTTAGGAATGTGCTGCCGTGCTTGAGATGGGATGTGTGCGGATGTCAGGACATCAGTGAGCAGAACTGTGGTCACTGTGATTGTTCAAACGACTCATTAAGTTCTCCTCTTAAATTCACCCAATAAGAAAATGTAACACAATCGTGATTTCTTCTGACTTTCCACTCAACAGAATTTACACTCTAAGAATAAAAATGAAACACAAAAGTTGTTTTAAATTTGATCAAGACATACTTACTGTTTTAAAGTGATTGTGCTTTTAGTAATTCTTGAAAGTCTTGAAACCCTGCTAATTCACAGAGGAGTTTTCTTTTTTTTACGGGCCTGGGAAAACTGGGAATTTCAGATGGCAGCCATTGTGGAACCTCGGCTGTGGCTGTTGTCTTGTGCACGCAGGTGAAGCTTGAGAGATTTCATGTGTAATGAAGTTTTAAATTCCTTTACAACATCTGCCTTGTGTTTGTATCGCTGGAAGTCATTTTCCTGGCAGAACCCTCTGTCTTGGGGTTTATATTAACTTCTTCCTGGCTTTTTTCTTCTGCAAAGGAAAAAGTCTTCATAATAATTCATTACAAAGCTATTCTTCTAGAGGAAACTTTGATTATGTCATAGGATTCAACCTCCAGCCCACCACCTAACCATCTTTTTTTTTTTTGAGTCAGCTTTGGAACATGACAACTGGTGGGATATGATATAGGCCAAATGTTGGGCTCCTTGCTCTTTCTTTTCCTCTTTACATTTATTCGTGTTTATTATTTATTCTGGTGTATGTGTATACACTCACACACGAGATATGTATACCTGTGCCCCACTGCACACAAGAGAGCACTCCAGAACAATGTACAGAAGCTGGCTGACTCTCCTTCCACCACAGTGTCCAGCTTGGTGGCAAGTGCCTTTACCTGCTGGGCCATCTTGTTGCCCTCTTTTTTGGAGACAGTATTATACTGTGCAGCTCAGGCTGGCCTCAAATTCTCTATCCTCCTGCCTCAGCAGATGAACTGAGACCAAGAACTGAGACTATGGACATGCCATCAGGCCAGGCCTATTTGTTGTTGTTGTTGTTGTTGTTGTTGTTGTTGTTGTTATAACTTAGAATATCTAAAAGTAAATAATTAAAATGAGGTATGATTTCTGCAGCAGGTAGGGAGCTCCTGGCTTTGCTGCTGTCTCTTCCTATGTAGCCTAAGGGCCAGTATACCAATGGGACTTCCTTCGGAGATGGCATGGAAAGGAAGTTTGTTTCGTTTTTTTGTGACAAGGTCCCACAGCATGGCTCTGACTGACCTCTATAGATTGTAGGCTGGCTTTGAACTCACAGAGATCCACCGGCCTCTGCCTCCTAGGGGAGAGGAGATTAAAAACAAGTATTACCACCACCCAGCCCTTAAAACTCTGTGTGTGTTTCTTCTGAGGTATTCTTTTGAATGTGCTGTTCAGCGTTCCTCAGGGAGTTCTTGTCAAAGTTTGGCGCAGCCACTTAACGCTATGTGTTAGTTCTGCTTTTGTGACCTGCTAAACTAACCTCCCATCATGTTCCTATATGGAACCGATGATCTCCAGACCCATAGCGGGCTCCCAGGGCAGTGTGTATGAGCTTCAATTGATTTGCCGAAGTAGACACCTGGACCATGTGTTTTCCAGCATACAGAGAGATAGCATGCTAAGTTCCTTTCAGGAGAAATCTTTGCTCCTAAGAAGCTACATAGAGTGGCATAAGGGTTCACAAATGTACATTTACTATAGTTTAAATAACAGCTTGATCAGCTCTGAAACAAAGGATGGGTTCTTTCTCGTTTCTTACTTCATGTATGTACAGTATGATGTCATGGTTCTGGACCTTTATCCGTTACTCCTCATGGATGTTTCTGTGCCCTTTTGACATCCTGGAGTGGATACGTACTGTGTCATGTATGTCATAAATATGACCACATTCTGTCATGGACAACTCTCCTTCACTATTCTCTGTCCTCACATCATGCGGCTGCCTCTCGGGAAGGAACGGAGAAATCCCAAGAGTGTCTGAGACCTTTTTCTATACGGCTCCCCTCTGTGGTGGTTTAGAAGGCTGTCAGTCACTCCCAGGAGGCTGATATTCCTTGATGCAGGGCACACTGGGGAGGAAGCCGGGGAGCTGCTTTCAGGCATCCTCTAGTTACTGAGGACAGTTTGCTCTCGTTGCGGAGTTGGCTGCATGTGTTATCCTGGCTGCTGTAGCATAGCTGGAGTAGAGAGTTGTCCTTGCCTGGTAGAGAATTAGACGGGTCAGAGGTTTTGATTATAGCTCAGGAGCCAGGAGGGAAGGTTACTCCAGGTATCTTTGCTTCTAAGACCCTGACTTCCTTCTGGACTAGCCCACGGACTGATTGACCTGATTCAGCTGTGACTCTGACCAAACTTGTCAGGAGTCTGATATGGAGTTAACAACCCACCATCCCAGGGTTTCTGTCATTGCTTTCTTTCCTGGCCTGCCCCTTACCTTTTTGTCTGGTACCCGATCCTAGTCTCCTCACTGCCTGTCACCACTGACCCCTTTACCAGCTTAGCTTGGCAGTTTCAAACTTGGCCTAACCGAGAAGGACTTGCCTTCTTGGTGGGTGGCCTCCTCTTTTTCCAAGGAAATATTTATCTTTTTTTTTTTTCCTATTTAAAAAAAAAAAAGTAGCATAGTCTCGTTGTAGGGGAAAGAAGACTGGAAAATGTAGAAAGAATGTTTTTAAAAGAGCTAAAACAGTCAATGTCACAAAATCACGCAAAAACCACTGTTACTATTTTGGAGACTTTGGACTTAAAATCTGTATGGGGCATGTTTTCCTTTTGTGGCTTCTTTTGAATGTTCTAAAACCTATGCAACAAAACGAAACCCGTTCCGAAAGCCTAGCCGAGATACTACACTATTTTTTTTTTCAAATGTCTGGAGGCCCTTTTATGTACA
Source organism: Rhabdomys pumilio (assembly GCA_030674055.1). Classification (NCBI taxonomy): domain Eukaryota; kingdom Metazoa; phylum Chordata; class Mammalia; order Rodentia; family Muridae; genus Rhabdomys; species Rhabdomys pumilio. The sequence continues at coordinate 18,603,223 of JANHMN010000014.1, read as the reverse complement.
CAGAAAAACAGTGTGTGTCGGATGGTGCTCTGTTTATAAAGACATAACAAGTGACATCCAGCAACTGTTAAATGTTTAAACAGTTATAAGATTGGATATGTTGGAATGATTTAAACCATAATGTGATTGTGAAAACAACGTGATTTCCTTCATTTCCCTTAAGCACAGATGGACTGCCCTGTCAGGGTTAGACGCTCAACACTGCAACCAGCTGGGAAAGATCCAGCTTTGTCTTGCTCTTGTGTTCATTTTTCACACGCTACAGTGATCTGCCCTAGGGCTGCTATCCTGTCACAACACCTAACCTGAGGCATCATGATTTCAATGTCACTAGAAATCAAAGGGCACACTTTTCAGTCTAGTTTTTGACCTGTTCCTTGCTGAACATGGCTCTGCTTCTTGGACTCTTGTCTCAAGGTAAGTCAGAACCTGGCCAACAGCAGCAAGTTAAACTTTACCTGATTTATAAGTCAGCAGCGTTCTCATTTCTAGGTCTGTGGCTGTCAGGTAGAGTTTTTCTTTACTGTCTACCCCTCCCTGTTACCCTACAGTGACTCACTCTTTAAGTTTCTCTTGGCCGGTGTTGTACAATACATTGTCCTGTCACGGTGATGTATTGGCCTGACCTGTTAACATTATTAGAAGCGTATGTATGCCTTTTTCACTTTCTTCTTGAAATTATAGTTGGACTTTCTAGAGGTTTCCATCTCCTAGGAGACAAGGGAGGGACAACTGAGTGTTCTTCATGCTGTTGCTGATTTGCCTCCTCAGATCTGGTTCCTGGCCTCTCTGCCTGTCTGCTCAGTGCACACTGCTCTTGGAGTCCCTTTCCTTCTGGCTACTTCTGTCATAACCTGCCCTCTGCAGTCCATCCTTACCTTGGGACACTTCCTTTACTTTGGGGAGACTTGTTGGCTAGTTCAGAATTCCTAATCTTTCATTATTTCCTGTAGTATATGTAGTATAAAAACACGGACTTACTTATCTATGCTCCATAAAAAGAGAAAGAACAAAGTACCTCGACTTTAATGATTCCCCTTTGAAAACGTGAAGCAAAGAATTGTGCATAAGCTATTTATCTCCAACAACTCCCCTTTTGTAGACTGTGTGTTATACTCTGTTGATCATTTTGAACTCTGTGCTTAAGCCTGAACCAAGATGACTATGTTCTCGTTTGTTCATAGCATGACCTCTCTGTGTCTCTCAAGCTGAACTTAAACTCACAGTCCCTCTTACCTTCTGAGTACTAGAATTACATTTGTGGACCACCCTGCCTGTCAAATACCTTCTGCACAGAATAGATAGGCTGAGGTTGATTAGTCATGGCAGCCTCTTTGTCTCCATAGTGCTGCCCTTGGCTTCTTTGAAAATCCTTGATTGTGGACACACAGATGTCCTTGCCCTGATTACCACTTTTTTTTTTCTTTTGGTTTTTTGAGACAGGGTTTCTCTGTGTAGCCCTGGCTGTCCTGGAACTCACTCTGTAGACCAGGCTGGCCTCGAACTCAGAAATCCGCCTGCCCCTGCCTCCCAAGTGCTGGGATTAAAGGCGTGCACCACCACCGGTCAGCGATTACTGCTTTAAGATATGGAATCAACTACTGTTCAAGAAATGCCTTCAGAATCAGTTGCACATGACTGTTCTAGTTTTAGCATCATAAGGGTGCTGGATGCAACTTTTCTTTCTGTGCCATTTAATGGACCATCACAATTCTGCTGTGGTGGAAACCTGTGGGTCTCCCCTGAGTGTAAGCATTACTACTGTGCTGAAACTTCTATAGTGTGTTTGGTTCTCTGGTTTTCAAATGTGGTACCAATGCTTAACTGGCATCCACTAGTTAACGAGTGCAGTTTGCTCTCGTTGCAGAGTTATCCTGGCTGCAACAGCTATAGCATAGCCTGAGTAGGGAGCTGTAGGGCTTGCATTTGCGAGGAAGCTGGTGGCAGGACCACGTCTGGTTGACCAGTTGTTCTAAATCTCCTGACTGCTTTGTAGAGGGCTCTTTTTCCTGGCTCTTCCCACAGCTTCATGGCTACCTGGACCTACCAATGGAGGTGTTAGACATGTTGCCCAGGCATTAATCTAGAACCTTCATTGATTTAACATTCCCTTCTCTTAGAGGCCTTTCTCCCAAAGAAACTGATTCACTGAATTTTCCTCTAAAATACCGGGTTGATTGTAATTCTTGCAATATACATTTGAATTTACAAATAAGCTCTCTGGAGACAGATCATTGGCCTTAAAGCCAGACTAGAATCCTCAGGTCTTGGAAGGGACATATGGAGATGGCAATATTGGAGATTAAGGTGAGAAAGGCATTTGCTCCTCTGTGTAGCTTTCAAACTTCTCCTTGTTCAACTCCACTTGGTCCGAATGCCATGCCTCTTGGCCCACCTGTCTGAATTACTATGTGGCTCTTACAGAAAGCTAAGCTCTTTGAGCTTGTGAACCATTTGAGGAAACCTACCATGATTCCATGGTTTTCCATTAATTGAAGCTTAAAGTCCCTTAGAGTTGATCTTTTTAATTTTTCAGGAAGTTTACCTGAATTAATTTGCATATGGAAACCTCTAGGTTCTTTTAGACCAAAATTTTATAAAATGGTATCAGACTTGCACTTCAGCATAGACTGAAATATTTAAAAGGAAAAAAAATGTTGGTACTTGGAAACTGGAAGAACCCTGGGAAGTTATTTAAGCCTGGCCATTCACTACACTGAAAGCTCATCTCAGTGCCTTGCTTGGGGCCACAAACCCAGCCCCTGCCTCATGGCTTTGATTTACAAATGCCAATAGCCCATGGTATAGCCAAAATGAGCTGTTTGCCGTACTATGCAGAAACTTGGGACTGGACCCAGACCCATCTTGCCTTTGAAGTTGGTGTTTTATCTCCACCAGAATATTTAACGGATTTATTAAAAGTAATAATAAATTTAAAAACTAATAGTATTTTGTAATTTTCACTTCCCAGCCTTCAGCTGATATTATTTATACAACCACTACCTTATGGGCTAGTGGGAGTTAGCACTTGTGTGCTACTCCCTTGTGGGGTGGCCCTTGTGTACAGGCCTACATTAGCAACATAAGCGTGGTTTACCTTCCAACTCTACCCAGAATGCTTTCTTACATATTGGGCAGTGCTGGTAACATCAGTGTCACGGCTTGCTCTGAAATCCTCCTGGCATGCTATGTTAGATGTTAGTCAGTAGCCAGTGCATAGCAAGTTCAGTGCAGAGAGCCAGCTACAAGCAGCACTTATTCAGTGGATTTTTTTTTTTCTATTAAGTCTCAGTTGCCTATGAATGTCAGGTAGGAGAGGGCCTCGCTGGACTTAAGATGCTTGGGAAAAGAGGTTTTTTGGTGGATGGTTCTTTTCAGCATGAGAGTGATGGAAAAATACAGCTTCCAGATAGGTGTTTCCTCTTTGTACTAATCTGCTTGGAAGACCTGTTGCTCAGAGATCAGGTAGAAAACTCCCATGGTGGAAGAAGTAATCTTTTTAAAAATGTGGAATTTCAATGCCAGTGATGATAAATGCAGAAAGTTGAAAATAAATACAATATTCCTATTCTCTGGATGCAATGTTTGAGAGGCCATATGCAAGAGAGTTTTCTACCTACTTCATCATACCAATTTAAGACAATCTCAGGTTTACAGTTAAAAGCGACTTTCCCACTCACCAAGCTAATTTCCCAGCACCACCTTGTGGCGACTCCTAGTTAATCAGGATGTTTGTTCTCTGAAATTTGTCACTATGGAGGCATATTGGAGATTGTACCTTTCTTTATCACGAATGTGAAAAAGCACCATATTCCTTTAGGAAAGCTTTCCTTTTATGTTGTCAACAAAGCTGTGTTTGAGGCCAGGACTGGCTTGGAGCCCTAGGTCGGCATCTACTCATGAGGTCCTGCAGTCCGTGCCTCCTGAATCATTGGGGCTGCTAATGTATGTGCCACTGTGTCCAGTTAAAGTTATGTCTGTGATATTCAAACCAGCTTTAATTTAAGAAAAGCATAATATACAGAAGACACATTCAATAAAGTAGCAATTAAATGAGTTAATGAACAAGACATAATATAAAAATAGCTGCATCTAGATAATTTCACACAGCTCTTTGAGTGGTTTTCACAACTGACAAAATTAATACAATGGTAATTTAAAATTTTGTGTTTACTGTTCAGAAGTTCGTGCATGTATACTATTAAATATGACCATATCTCTTCCCATCTTCCCCCACCAACTGCCTCCAGAATCTCCCTAAAAGGCCCCCAACTTTGCATCTTTGCGTCACTGTTTTGTTTTGTATTGACAGGGAGACATGTTAGGGAAAATATGGAGGCATATATATATATATATATATATATATATATATATATATATATTATATATATATTATATATATATTTATATATTATATATAAGTATATAAATATACAGTATATGATATATACTTGTATATATTAGTATATAATATATAATTGTATATATTAGTATATTATATATACAGCATATTATATAGACTAGTATATATAATATATATAATATATATAGGATATATATTTTTTATAATATATATATATATATATATATATATATATATATATTCTATTAAGCCTAGTTAGTGCTGCCCATATGTGCATGGGTGTGAACATATCCACTGTAACATCAAAAATCTATTGGTGGACATATCATCAAAGAAAGAGAGAAAGAAAAAGAGAGAGAGAGAGAGAAAGAGAAAGAGAGAGAGAGAGCATCCTCTCCTATTCAATACTACCACAGTACGCAGGGAACACTGAGGACAAAGAGATGGAATGTAAAAGCCAGAAAATGGGCCGAGAGCTGTAAAATGCAGTTTTCTGGCAGGACACGCCTGTCACACTCGTGAATTCACAGCAGCTGGGGTTCCCTGCATATGACCTGCATAAGACCATCATTTAAAAAAAAAAAAAAAAAAAAAAAAAAAAAAAAAAAAAAAAAAACAAAAAAAAAAAAAAAAAAAAAAAAAAAAAAAAAAAAAAAAAAAAAAAAGCTCTTGAAACAAAATCAGAGATGTCACCGAGTAGCCAAAGATGTAAAGCAAGTGGTTGTGACAGGACTGAGAAACAAGATGGGAGCAGCTACAATCAGCAACAACAGGGACACGCCGGGCTGGAGGCCATCACAGCCTTGGTCTCAGGCAGGTAGACCAGTGCATAGGTTCAAAGCATGGCAGCTTGGGCAGGCCAAGCCTTGGGCTCTGTTCCAAAAGGGGCAAATGATGGTGCTGATGGCAGGAGAACATGTCAGTGCCCAAGACAGCTAAAGGCTTGGAGACGGACGGGGGAGCCAAGCCCGGTGCACACACCTATAATCCAAGTACCCAGGAGAGCTTGTCTGAATGACTGTGAACCAAGGACAAAACTGGGCCACCGAGATGACACTATCTATACCTCAACAGCAGCTGCCACCAAGAGAGACAGATGTCAGCGGGAGGAGACGGTAACACCGACCTTCGTCTTTTCCCTTGTTCCCCACAGAGTCCCTGTGGATGAACCACAAGACCCAAATACTGACAAAAGCCTCAAGTCAAAAGAGACCAGATATTCAAGGAAAAATGACCCTGTGAGGAAAACATCAGGCTTGAGTTGAGGGAGTCCCAGCATCAATAAAACAAATGACTGTATGATCCGCTGAAGACTCACTGGATTTACGAGATTATTTCTCGGGCACCTAACATGGCAGAACCAAGGAGAAAATTAAGAAGAGAAAATCTGGTGTAGGAAAGAAATTAGTAAAATTTGTTACCTAAATTTTTAAGGCAAAAATACAAAAATAAAGGTGCAGAATTGAAGTATAGACCATCTTAGTATTACATGCATAGAGAAATAGAGATAGACCTATATATTAGGGGTAAAGGTTACTCATTAGCTCAGGTTTGGGGTATGACAATGTAGCTTTAAAATTAAGTTAAACTAACAGTATTTACGTGGTGCTATGCCTTAAAGAGACAGCACACTCTATACTTGGGACAGATATAAAATATCATATTGCTCAATATTCTGTGGCATCTCCTACTTATGCTTTGCTGTCATATCTTCTCATTTTCCTCTCTAGCTTTCCTTCAGTTTTCTTAGGTGTAACTTGAATTTGTAGAGGGAGATGGAAGGGATCAATACTCTGGATGAAACTGACGTGACTACCAGGATGTATTTTTTTACTACCTTTCCCCATTTCTTAAACGATTATTTGCTTATGTGTCTTCGAAGCTGTGGCAGATCTTTTCGGTTCTGCCTGATTTTGAAGTCCCCAGGGAGGAGCGAGGGGCTGGCATTTCCGTTGTACCATGAGGTAGGAGTTCCCGTTTCTATTGTTACCCTTCCTTTTGCAATGCAGGGAAGGGAACCAGGGTCTGGTGTATGATAGGCAAGCGCTGCTGCTCTAAGCTCAACACAGCCCACGAGTTCCCTTTTAGAACCACAATACTTTCCCCAGGTAATAATTAAGAAATGCTTCATCAAACAGTAAGGCTTTCTAAATGTCACCATGGTCTCCTCGTGACCTTGTGTGGCATGACCTTAGCCATCACAGTTTTCAATGACTGCAAATGTGTTTTGTTCCTTGATAATCTCTCAAGACGTAGACTTTAACCTAAGGGAGGTGTCCTGCCTTCCTGGCTCTGAGTTACAAATACATAGCTCTTAATAGCTGGTGGGGTGGTGAGGGGGGAATGTTTATGGTTGAATGTTCTCTTCCTGGTAAGAGCAAGACCAGACAGAATTTGGCACTAAATTAAAAATTACAATATAATAAAAGTTACCTACCATTTGTTGTTTGTCCTTTGGTATGGTTTTGAAGGAAAAGGGAGGAAATGAGAGAAAGGTCAGTAATCCTTTCTGCAGAATTCTTAAAATGAAAACATTCATTAATAAGTATTTCCTAGAAAAACTCTAAGTGAGCAGTACCTGCATAAAAGCTGATTTAGCCTCACCACTGACAGACAGAAAGGCACACTTAACATGGGATTGCTGTCTCCTTGGGATGTTTTCTTCCTGTCTCCTCTTCCCTCTGCCCCTTCCCCCTCTCTCTTCTCCCCTCCCTCCTCTTCCCTCCCACTCCCTTGCATCTTCGCCCCTTCCTCCCCTTCTGTCTCTTAATTAGGGTTTCATTACTATGAAGAGACACCATGACCATGGCAACTCTTATAAAGGAAAACATTTAACTAGGGCTAGCGTACACTTTCAGAGGGTTAGTCCATGATCTTCATGGCAGGAACATGGCAGCCTGCAGGCGACATGGTGCTAGGAGCCAAGAGTTCTTGATCTTGATCCAAAGGCAGCAGAAGGACACTGGGTGTAGCCTGAGTGTGTGTGCTGTGTGTGTGTGTGTGTGTGAACCCTCATACATATACACATAATTAGTGCTTAAGTTAAAGTATAAAAATAAAGATAAATAGAAATAAAGATAAGTAGAAAAACTATATCAAACAAAATTTTATGAAGAAATTTAATTTTTAACTCTGAATGATAATTCCCTTATCTTGTTCCTTCCTTCCTTCCTTCCTTCTTTCCTTCCTTCTTTCCTTCCTTCCTTCCTTCTTTCCTTCCTTCTTTCCTTCCTTCCTTCCTTCCTTCCCTCTCTCCTCCCCTCTCCCTCCCTCCTTTCCTTCTTCCCATCCATCCCTCTCCTCTCCCTCTCTCTCTCTTTCCTTTTTCCATGGTGGGGTCCCACTGCTGTCTAAGCTAGTCTTATATCTCCTGATCTCAGTCTGTTCAGCTGGTTCTGTAGATGTACCTGACTGTACCCACCTGGGTGGGTTGGCTCAGTAGGTGTGACTGACTGCACCCACCTGGGTGGGTTGGTTCTGTAGGTGTGACTGACTGTACCCACCTGGGTGGGTTGGTTCTGTAGGTGTGACTGTGACTGTACCCACCTAGATGGGTGGTGATTTTCTTTGTAATATTTTAACCATCAGTCTTTCATTTTTAGCTGCTGGCATATATTCATATAAATACTTACTTTGTAGAAATTATAATCAAAGAAATCAGTTTCAGTGCAAGCTGCTTATATTGACTAATCATATATTTAAGAATGTTTATTACCTTTGAGAAAGCTTTATCTTAATTCCTTTATTTGAAAGTTATTGGATTTTATAAACTGCAGAGATCCATCTAACACAGTGTTGGGAGTATTCATATTAAAATGTTCAAGTCATCAAAACCACTCTCAGATCATTTTCCCATGTATATTCTGATGTAATTTTTTTACTTGCAAATAAAGTTTCAAGGATTTTAAACCTACCAAATGAATAAGGAAGTGAAACCAGACTTTCTTTTGAATGCTGCCCTGTATTGAAAGTCGGAAGGGTCGGTAGAAATGTGCAACAGAAACCAGCTGGGACTGGAACTGAGTGGAGGCAGCACATACTCAAATCTCTTTGCTAGAATTTACATGCCAGCTTCTACACCTTTTGTCAGCTTCTGGGTAGCTTAGTGGGTGCCATCATTAATTACCTAAGTGATTTACTTTTAAATATTTACAATGTAGCCTATGTCTTCTACTTAGCAATATGTGCGCTCCATAATTGGCTTTTTAATATCATACCATCCATGATAATTTTAGTGGTCTATTGGTCCAGAAATATGAAAACAGATATTTAGGTAAATATCAAAAATTCCATGCTAAACTGTTCTTTCAGACAAATGAGAATCACTCAGATAAGGAATATCCATAGAAATTGTATCTATTTCCTGCCCTTTCATATTAGCTATCTTTTTATTATTTTAATTTTAACCTTTAATTTTATGTGTGTGAGTGTTTTGTCTCCATATCTCTGGCCTCTGGAGGCCAGAAGGTTATCATATCCCTTGAGACTGGAGTTACAGATGATTGTAAACTGTTCAGTGGTTGCAGGGAATCGAACTCAGATCCTCTCTAAAAGAACAGTCAGTGAGTATCCACTGTGTCTTCTCTCCAGCCCACTAGCTGTGGTTTTATTTTTCTTACACATGAATGACGGAAGGGTGTTGATCCCAGGAAAGACCCACTGTGCTGCAGAACACCCGTATTTGGGGTGTTGCCTAGAGTTAGCTCTGGTGGTGCCCACCGGGACTGTGGAACCTTGTGAGGCACTTTAGGCTCTGAGAGCTCTCTTAGATCCTTCTCAGTTGAAAGCATTCTTTACTTGAATGTACACTGTAGGACGTAGGATAATAAAGGTTCTGATGGCTTTGCATTTTGTCTTTCAGTTTGTATCTGTTTAAACTGGGGATTGCACCCCAGATCCAGGATTTGCTGGGAAAAGTGGATTTCACAGGTACTTCTTTTATTCTCTCTGTCTTCGTTGCCTCTACAATCCAGTGATAAGAAAACAGGCAGATGCCTCCTTTCCTTTGATTTTCCTGGTTCTCTCCTGCCTCTAGACCAGTGGTTCTCAATCTTCCTAGTGCTAGGACCCACTAGCTCAGTTCCTCATGCTGGACTGACCCCCAACCAGAAAATTATTCTCATTGCTACTTTATAACTGCGATTTCACGACTGTTATGAATCTTACTGTAAATCTCTGATAGCCAGGTTGTCTGATATGAGCCCCCAGGTTGATATGATCTGTGAAAGGGTTGTTTGATCTGCAACTCGGTTGTGATCCACAGGCTGAGAACCACCGCTCTATACCAACCAGGGAAAACCTGCCAGCTTGGTTTCCTTCCTGGGGCTGTGAGAAAATACCCTGATGAGGGGAACTCAAGAGAAAGGGTTTATTGTAGCTCATGGCCCAAGGTTCAGTCTCCATGGTGGTGTAGCCAGGGCATCAGGAGAATGAAGAAGCTGGTCACATTGTGGCCACAGTCAGAGAGGAGATGGGTGGATCCCTGGTGCCGCCCAGTTCCGCCCAGTTCCGTTTATTTATTTATCTGATTTAGTATCTCTGTCAGAATGGTGCTACTCACAGTGAACGATCTTCCCTCCTAGACTACTGAAATCAAGAGCATTTCCCACAGGCAGACACCCATCCCCCAGGTGATTCAGAGTCTACCAAACTGACAGTGAATACTACTCACCATACTGGCCTATCTTGCCTGTGCCTACCTGGATCCCTTCCTCCAGGTTTATGGCATGAAAGACTCTCAGATTGTTTGGAAATGGGTCCACCTTCCTGAGGCAGAAGATTTCTTTCCCTGCCTTCCTTTCTGGGGCCTTCCTTTGATTTTTGTTTTCTGTTCTCCTTTCAGAGGAGGAGATCAGTAATATGAGGAAAGAGCTGGAGAAGTACGGGATACAGATGCCAGCTTTCAGCAAAATCGGCGGCATCCTGGCCAATGAACTGTCTGTGGACGAAGCTGCATGTAAGCCAGCCTCAGAGCCATGCTGGCCATTGGCCTGAAACTTATCCATATACATTTGATTTTAATGACGTAAAACAGGATACTTAGAAGATACTTTAAAAAGCCCTAATGGGTTTGCTTCTTTTGGGTTTTGGTGGTGGTGGTGGTGGTGGTGGTGGTGGTGATGATGATGATGATGATTCTGGTTTACTCACCCCCCAAAACCCGACTGTAACCAAATGAAGTGAATATAAATGACTTCATGATTTTACTGTCTTCATGACAAAAATCTGCCTAGAACTGGATCACTTGGTCCTTTCTCTTCTTATCACTTGCAAGTTCAAAACATCTACCCCTCTTTTACGCAGCATCCACTAAGATCTGCAAGTGGGCTTACCAACTCCAGCCTCAGCACAGGTTTAACCTTTTGGAGCAGAGTACGCAGTTTGCCCATACAGCTGAGGGCTGCTTTTCACCTGATGCCACTTTCCCTGGGCAGAGAATCCTTGCCCTTCTTCTACAGTGTCCCCTTATGTGGCTGGTGACAGCCACGTTTCTTTCAGAAAGTCCAGCAAGTTTCAGGAATGCTCACCACATTTGCAGGAGCGCAGTGAACACAGAGAACCCTGGCATTTTTGTTCTTAGTATTATTCAAGGGTATTTGTTTGACTTTGGACTTTAACCTTGCATGTGTGCAATGTGAATGTAGAGATTTCAGAAGTGATTTTCGCTCTGTAAAACATTTCTCTTACTTGCTGTGCCAGGGTATATTCTTCTGTGGCTCTTTCAATGTTGTAAGCTAAATTGTAGATATCTTTTAGAACCCACTTGTGTTGGGCTGTGTTGCCCTGAGCAGGAAGCAAAGGCTGATTCTGTGCCCTAGTGGATGGCATCACACCTGGCCCATCTCGTTGCGTAAACAAATAGGGATTACTTCACAGATGCTGGGATGAAGACTGAGGACAGGCAAGCTTGCAGAGAGATCGGCAGGTGCTCCACCATTTGTCCCAGGTCTCTTTTTTTGCTGTACTGTATGTGCACACACACGTGAGTGCATTGCATATAGAAGCCAGTTGTTCCTCAGCAGCTGTCCAAGTTGTTTTTAGAGACACGGTCTTTCGCTGGGACCTGCGGCTAAATAATTAGACTAGGCTAGCTGAGCCAGCTAACCCCAGGGACCCACCTGTGTCCACCTCCCCAGGGTTGGGATTCCAGGCGCATGCCCCAAGTCTGGTTTCTTACATAATGCTGGGAATTCAGCAAGCGCTTGACCAACTGAGCTATCTCCCCACACCTCTTACTTCCTGGAATCTAAAGAAGCCAGTCAAACTGCTTGAGTTCATGGGGTAGCCATGTTATCAACATCTTTGGCTGATTAAAAAGAAGTCTCCTTTCTCTTTACCTTTCAGTACATGCTGCAGTCATAGCCATCAACGAGGCTATTGAAAAGGGAGTGGCCAAGCAGACCATTATGACACTAAGAAACCCCAATGCAATGCTAACGTGTGTGGATGACAGCCTCTCACAGGAGTACCAGAAAGAACTCTGGGAAGCCAAAAAGAAAAAAGAGGAAACCGCAAAACTGAAGGTAGGTACTTAAAGTCTTGGTGATCCCTGTACTAATGATATGATATGGCTATGAGCTTCTAACCCAGAAAGCTGTTACTAATGTTGACCGCAATGATGTATGAATCAATCAACTGGCTGTGGTCTTTCTTGATCGGGTGGGATTGAAGAGTCAGAAGACCCTAAATTAAGTAACATAGTAATATATTCTTTCACGACGGACACTGAAGGACTGAATACCCTGTCATAAACTTAGAGACAGCAGCTTCAGGCCTTCCTTCTTTGATATCTTCATGCTCAATGCCAATTATGACATCAATAGTTCAACAAGGAAATGCTCAGAAAAGAAGTTTTTCCATGCTTCTCTACGTTTTCCCAGTCAAACCCATCTTATCTGAAGGTATCCCCTCCACCTAATGTGAAAACCTGTTGCTGATCCTAACTCTAAACCCACCTACTTCTTGGTTGACAACTCGTCCCACACTGAAACCTGTATTCCACATCAACTCTTCTCTCATTGAGCTCTGAGCTCCATTACTTCTTTGATGACTTTTCCTTGCCTGGTAGCTTTCGGCATGTCAGCAGCCCACCTACCCAGAGAGGCTCTGCTCCCTGCCTGGTGGAAGTCTTGGCTGTACCAGTTCTCAGCATTGACCTCTTGGAGGTCCACTCTTCTTTCTCTTTCTGTTGGAATTCTCCCAAGTCTCACATTGATCTTTTTCTTTTCTCCCACTTGTTGATGAGCTAAGAGCTCTAAGCGAGCCCCTCCCGTGTCATCCTGCCCACCCATGCAGAGTTTGCATTCTGCGTCCCTAAGACCTTATATCAACCGCAGCAGGAGAATCATTATTTCCACTTGCCCTTGTCACACTGTTCCGTGCTCTTCCTCCATGGTTTGAAGGAAGTGCCACCTTGTCTAGAATATCCCCTCTCTCCTGCTCCTTCCAGCTGGATTCTGTGGCCTCTTCCTACCAACTGGAATCCACTGCCTCTCAGTCTCACAAACTGGCATCCAGAATTTCCACAGGACTCTCATAGCCCCTCCCACCTGGATCTCTCTGGTTTCCTATCATCCTCCAACCTAACCCCTCTCTGAAGATGAGGTGGGAACATTCATGTTTAATTCAGATCCGATATCACCTCACTAAAACCTTGTCTTGATTCTCTTTTTCTTACTTAAGTACAGGGCCAGCTGTCATGGTGCTCATCTTTAATTCCAGAACTTAGAAGGCAGACACAGGCTGATCTCTATGAATTCAAAACCAGCCTGGTCTACAAATTGAGTTCCAGGCCATATAGGGCCACATAGTGAGACCCTGTCTCAAAATGAAACAAAATACAAGAAAACAACGCAAACAAATAAATTCAGTGAAATACAAGTGTTTAGCTTGGTGTTTGGTTGGCGTTCTCTACAACACAGAGACCATCTTTTGTCTAGTGTTAGCACGCACACTAAGCTTTGTGCCTTTTTTTTTTTTTAAACTAAACCCACCTGACCACAGCCCATTGCTTATCTCTGTTCCTCCTCTGGGTTTGCCTCAGTTGTTACCATGGTTTAAATTTTTCTTTCTAATTGAGTTTGACTGTATTCCTTTAACTATACTGTAGTCTCTTTTATGCGTATTTATTATCTCCGTTTTATAATGTTGTTAGACGGACTCAAATGAAATTTCCAGTATTTCCCTGTTTTGCCTCTGTAAGCGTGGCCATATTGAATGATCCCTTCTAATTGCTCCCTGCTAGAGACTTAGCCTTGTTCATAGAGCAGCCCCTCTATGCTGTTGGTCTTTGCGCTTCTTGCTGGTTGTTCCTCCTGCAGAGCCCTACACAGACCAGGTATCCCACAGGTGCTTGTGTCCATTATGAGTGTAAAAGAGCAAGCCCCATTTACCTTTTGAGTTTCCTGCTTTGGAAACATCGAATTGAAGCTTGGGAGGAAATCAGTGAAGATTTTGTTTTGCAGAACAGCTGTATTTCAGAGGAAGAGAGAGACGTGTATGAGGAGCTGCTGACACAGGCAGAAATTCAGAGCAACATCAACACAGTCAACAGTAAGTGATGGGCTCTATGTTGGGAATAGATATTTCTATACGGGGTAAGCTTTCTTTGCCAGAATCTGCAGAACTCCCCACTCATGACTTGCAAAACTGTAACGAGAAGTCAGTCTGTCAACGCTGCTTATTGGCATGATGGACTATCCCACGGTTTCCCAATGAGTCTTCCTCAGTGATATAGTTACTGGTCCACACACAACCTCTCAGAGTGTCTAGAAACTGCTTCATTCCTGCCTTCCTGTGGCGTATGCCATTTTGGATCTGGCCCTCGTAGGACTGACACTGTCATTTAGCAAAAGATTGCAATTTAACAAAAGTGATTCCTTGTTCTTGACTGTGTGATTGTGTTCCGCTGCAACTTTACAAGATATGATATTACAAGCAGTTCTGCTTTTTATTCATTCACAGGTTTTTGTTTATAGGCTTTTTCTTCTTTTCTTTCCTTTTCCTGGCTTATATGGCTTTACCGCAACTGAATGAGACTACTGGGGGCAGGGGAGGAGGGCAAAATCCAGTGACATGATAGCAAGTTTGGGTCTATGCTCCTGAGCCTGTGTGGCGGTTACCCTATTCAGTTGGGTGACTTGTGTTCTTGTTTCTTTTCCATTCTGTGGTAAAATGCTTTGATCAAATGCAACTTATGGGAGGAAAGGATTCATTTGACTCATCCTTACAGAGTCACCGTCTGTCACCGAGGGAAGTCAAAGTGAGAGTCTAGTGTGTCAGGGATTTTATTGCTGCAACAGAACACCAGGACCAAAAAGCAAGCTGGGTAGGAGTTTATTTGACTTACACTTCTGTATTGCTGTTCATTGAAGGAAGTCAGGATCAAGACAGGAACTCAAGCAGGGCAGGAACCTGAAGGCAGGAGCTGATGCAGAGGCGGTGGAGTGGCGCTGCTTACTGGCTTGTTTCCCCTGGCTTCCTCAGCCTGCTTTCTTATGGAGCCCAGGACCAGCAGCCTAGGGATGGCACCGCCCACAATGGGCTGGAATCATCTCCCTAAATTAAGAAAATGCCTTACAGCTGGATCTTATAGACATTCTCAATTGAGGTTCCCTCTTCAGATAACTCTAGTTTGTGTGTCAAGCTGACATAAGGCTAGCTAACCAGCACAAGCTACTAGTTCCTACTAGAAGCAAAGCCATGAAGAAATTCTGCTTGCTAGCTCAATTAAAGGCTTGTACTTAGAAAGTTTAGCTTGTTTTCTGGTACAAGACCACCTACCCAAGGAAGGACACCACCTAACAGGGACTGGACCCTTTTATATCCATAATAATCAAGAGAGTCCCTGGTGGTCACGCTTACAGTACAGTCTTATCTGGGCATTTCTTTAAAGGAGAATCCCTTCTCAGGTGACTCTAGGCTGTTTCAACTTGATTGTTAAAGCTAACTGGACCAGACTGTAAAAAACAGAAAACCCAGGTAGTTAAAAATAATCAGATATGAATTTAGATCCATTCATCTTTAGACTTGTCCTCTCTCTAGTAAAAGTTATCTTTATTTGAACATCAGAAGAGGCATTCAGCAATCCTATTTGATATTTGTTTTCCCTATATTAATATACATAAACCATATTTTCCCCAAACTCTTCATACATGAAAGACCACTGGACCCATTTAACAAATCACATGAATGTCTACTGAGTTTAATATTGGAGTATCTGGCAAGCAGAGCAGTCTAAAAATTGCCTTCTATGTCACTTCCTAGATGGGTTGGGAACATTCCTTACTGCTTTGAACACTCAAACACTCACCTGCAGGACTGACTGAGAGCTCCACTCCTACCTGAGTTATTGGAGAGTCTAGTCCTGCAGGTACCAAGGATGTCAATGCAGATCAATTCATGTCAGTGTCTGGCAGAACATCTGAGCTTGAGAATTTAGCTCACACAAAACTCACGAGAGCTCACTGCTACTGTGTTTGCATTGACACCTTACAAATTTAGGGTGCATGCTTGTGTTCTTTTGCTACCTGTTTAGTATTCTGAAGATGGACGGCTTCAGGACATATCACAATTGCGGCCTGCCTTTTGGAATTATCTCTTTTGCCAAGTGAATTCTAAGAATAAAAAAGAAACCGTGAAGACGTGGCTGATGATACGCGAAGCCCAGCTTCAGGGTTTTCTTCCTGCTTCTTGTGAGGGTCGAGATTTTCATTATCCTTGGCAGAAATGCATTGCAGGAAGGAATTAATACTGCCAGTGCGACATCTGAGTTCCATAAGCTTCAAGAGGAAGCGCAGTCTCATAGACTTGGAAATGTTTATAACTTAAGCCAGCCTTCTTTTTTGTGTTTAATAAAATTCTCTATAAATAACTACTTGATACCCAATGACCTAACTTCCTGACCACAGATTTTTACCAAATTGGCTATATTTTCATTTCTATTTTAAAATATCAGGCAGTGGGTGATTTTGTACCATCAGCACAAGCTGAAATTGGTAAGGATTCTGTCTTGTTTGTTGGCTCGGGTCTTCTGAAATTTTCATCTCTTCTGGAAAATTAGTCCAATGGAACTGAAAGTCATGTAGTCAGGGGTACGACAGTGGACTATTGGAACACTTTAAAGTCTTCAGGTAAAGTGTAGGAACGTCTACAAGCTCATCTCAACCTTGGAGGTTATTACGTTAATGCTGAAGCATTTACAATCACAGTGGCCAGTTGATGGACTTGGGAGATGCTTTGGTGCATAGGTCCATGGCCCCCTCCTCAGAGACTTCAGTTGTGTTTGCATTGCTTCCAGGCTTGTCACGGGCCTTCTATGTGGTATATTATGTCGACATTAGGTCTAGGAGTTTTGTTCATGCAGAATGAAAAAAAAAAAAAAAAAAAAAAAAAGACAATTTTGGTGGGTTGAAAAAAAAACAGGAAAAAGAAGAATTTTTTTATAATTTAGATTTTATTTAATGTCTAAATGTTTTTCCTATGTGTATGTGCGTATACCAGATGGCATGTCTGGTGTTCACAGAGGTCAGAAGAAGACAATAGCTCCCCTGAAACTAGAGTTGTATGCGGTTGTTAGCCCCCTTACAAATGCTGGAAACCAAACCCCTGTCCCTCTGGACAAACAGCAAAGGCTCCTAAGCCCTGAGCCATCTCTCCAGCCCCAAGGAAAAATACTTTTAAGGACACTTTAAGAACATGATTTTCTAGAATATATTTATAAAATTATTTACTACCCAGTCATACCAGCCCGCATCTAAAACGTTCTCAGAGGTGAAGAAAATCCTGCCAGGGTAACCCCGAGTAATCCCACATGCAGCTGGGAGGCTTCGGAATCCTAACAAACAGGACATAGCACAATCGCTAGCCTGATTTTGGGGGATTCTTTCTTTTGCCAAGTGAATTCTAAGAATAAAAGAAAAATGTTTGGGCTGTACAGATTCTTTCTGCTAATCATAGTGTACACTTAAGGGGGTAGAGGTGACCTGAAGAGTTCCATTAGTCATGTTTCCTGCTATTAAGTGATATTTCTCAGTAGAAAGTTCCAGGGAAGCTCTTTGGGAGATAAATTGTCTTCCTGTCACAAAGGGTCATCTGGCCATGCCATTAGGAAGACAGACTAGGGCATGTCTGTTACTCCCAATACCCAGATGCCTTCCTTTAGAAGGCAAATCTTGTTGGCTCTGTCGGGTTTTTCTTGACCGGGGACATTATTTTTTATTCCCCTCATTGGGTCAGCAGTTGGACTTCTGTGTTCTGAAAACTCTGCTGATGCCTTCCCCTGTGCTGAAGCTCTTGTCACCTGAATGTTATAACTGATAGAGGGATTAGGCATTTAGGGTTGTTTCAGATAATAGAGCAGCAGGGTATCAAATTCTGCTGTGGGATTACGATGGATGGATCCATTGGGAGGTTACAGCATCAGGACAAGGCTTGCTCCTGGTCTTCATACCTTAATGATTTCCTGTACTGTGGAGAACAGCACAGAGTAAACATGCAGAACACTGTGTTCCAGCTTTACCTATAACTGAGATTCTCAAGACGGGGAATCTTCAGGACACAGGTACTTTGTCCTCATCATGGGTGAGGTGAGAAAAGAGCCATTCCTGAGAGAAAAGTTTTGGGCGTGTGGTGGGAGAGATGGCCTAGTGGGTAAAGTACTTGCCTTAGACATGTGAAGACTTGAGTTCAAATCCCCAGAGCCCATGTGTAAGAGCTGGATGAGATGGCACACATCTTCAACCCCACTGTTCTTATGGGGGATGGGGGGTAAGAAGCAGAAAGACAAGCAAAGCCCCAGAAGCCTCTGGGCCAGCTGGGAGTAAGTGGCAGTTAATGACTAAAGAGGCCCTGTCTCAAACATGGTAGAAAGTAAAGAGTGACATCTGAGGTTGTCCTCTGAGTTCCACATTGTGCCCACACACTGGCACACACGCACACAACACGTGTATCACACATACACACACACACAAAGGCTTTTGTAGGGATATCACACTGGCAGGAATGATCCAGAACTCAAGGTCTATTGGTGCTGTGGTTCTCTTCTGAACTAGCCTCAGGCATTTGAGTGACTTGAATCACTGAACTGACTTCCAAAGCTTTGCCCACTTCCATAGCTTTTCAGAATTTGTGGAAACTGACTGCCTTACATCAGGACCTTGGGAAGAGGGGCTGGCTAGGCAGGCCAGCAGAGGAACACATACATTCTCACTTTGTATGCTCCCTGCCCTCCAGGAATGGCTGCTGTGGACCACATCAATGCTATCCTGCGGGAAGGGGACCCCGAGAACACTCTGCTTGCGTTGAAGAAACCGGAAGCCCAGTTGCCAGCTGTCTATCCGTTTGCTGCTGTTATGTACCAAAACGAACTCTTCAACCTCCAGAAACAGAACAAATCGGTGAGGCACAGCTGTGTGTATGCTCTTACCAAGTCCTAGCAAGAAGGAAGGCTGTTGAGAGAAGGGGGGAGTCACAGTCAGGGTACAGCGTCTCCAGCTGTACACAGACCCAGACTCAGTGGCCCCTGATGCCAATCCCAGGGTTCAGTTTCCCTTTAACTCCTTTGTTTAGTCCAAGAGGAAAATGCTGAGGGCATAGATAGCCAATCCAGGGGTAATGTGCACCGACACACATGAGAACAGGCTATTGATATTTTCTCTGTGTATGTGTTTGGGCTGAAAAGGAGCTCCAAATTCATGCTGTTCTTGCAGGGACTCAAGGTCTGTTCTACACACCCATGTCAGGCAGCTCATAACCGCCTGGATTCTAGCTTCAGAGAGACCAATGCCTCAGGCCTCCAAGGGAAGGATGCTTGCAGACACATACATATTCACATACAGGCTCACACAGAGATACATAATTCAAAATTATTCCATAATGTGGAATAATTTTGACTCTATTGAAATGTGCTTTAAATCAGCATTTCTAGAAATCTGCAGCTAAGAACATTAGCAGCATGGCTTTGATTTTTGTAAATTTATGATCCTTAGTATGTTAAAAGTATTAAACAGTCGTTTTCATAGACGTTATCTAACAGAATGTTTTACTCAAAGTCTGTGAGCAGCGGAGATGGGCAAAATGAAATGCACTGGAAGCAAGGTCAAGAATTTCAGAGAGAAGAGTGACATTGTCGAGAGGAGGAGGTGTTATTGAATATGGAGTCCTTTGAAGTGTTTACCAGATGATCAGAGGGCGTTAATTCATAGCACATATCTCTCAGAATAATTTCCTCTAGGTTAGATGATTGCCTGGCTTGTAGGAAGCCATGTTCAGTGCCCAGCATCATTCCCTTCCCCCCAAAATAAAAAATAATAAAATTAAAAGTTAAATATAAAGATAACTTTTAAAATTCAAAGTTCTGGACTGGGGAGATGATAGCTCAGCATTTAAGAACACATGCTGCTCTCCCAAAGAACCCAGGTTCAATTCCCAGTACCTAAATAGTGGCTCACAGTCATCTGTAACTCCAGTCTAGGGCATCAGATGGCCTCCTCTGGCACAACGCATGCATGCAGTGTACAAACATATATGCAAGCCAAACACACATACATGTAAAATAAATAAGTAAGGTTTCTAATTCTTTTGTTGTTTCAAGACAGGGTCTCCCTATGTCACCTTGGTCGGCCCTGAAACTAACTATGTATACCAAGTGGCCTGGAACTGGCAGAAATCTTCCTGTTTTTGCTCCCCAGGTGCTGGGTAGAGGAGTGTCCCACTCGGCCTAGCTTTATTAAATAAGTTTTTTAAATTAAAGTTTTAATGAAATATAGGAAAACATTAACTGGATCTTAAAAATCAGAACTAGAACCAGGTGTGGTGGCATATGCCTTTAGTCCCAGCACTTGGGAAGGAGAAACAGGCGGATCTCTTGAGTTGGAGGCCAACCTGGTCTACACAGAGAGTTCCAAGACAACGAGGGCTACACACATACACACACACACACACACACACACACACACACACACACACACTCTCAAAGTCAGGATCATCTACCAAAGAAAGGAGACCAAGAGTATGAGCTTACAAAACTATGAGTCTGGAGAGCTCAGAAAATAAAAAATAATTGTAAATGAAAATGGGGTGGGTGTGTGTGTGTGTGTATGTATAGTGTAGTGTATGTGAGTAAAATTAGATTGATGGTTACTCAAACATTTGCCCAGGTGTGGGTATAAATATGGAGCAGTTGGCACTTTGGGGAGAAGCTGGTAAGTGAAATTGTGCAGCCTTCGTAGAGACCAGTATGTCTCAAAGGCTCCTGATTCTGTTGCATTCTGAAAACTGAGCCTGAAGAATAGGAATCAGGAAGCTTAAGCCACAGAGATGTTTTACAATGTGTCTATCAGACTGAGAAGAAAGAATCTAACTCTATGTCCATTGATACTAGTAGAAAATGACTTAATTTGTGGTATTTTCCTGTGCTTGAAATACCAAGCAGCCAGCATAAAGGGTGGTAGAAGAAGAAGGCCCTATGAGGTGCCTTGACAAGTACAAGACAGTTGCCACCTAGTCCGAAGGCCTACGCTTGGTCTCTGGATCCCACACAGTAGGAGAAATTGTCTCTCACGAGTTGCTCCTGACACGTGCATACACACACACACACACACACACACACACACACACTAAGTAAATGCATGTAAATGAATTAATTTAATGAATAGCAATCATCACAAAAGGTCCCCATTAAGTGAAACAAAAACCAGAGGCTGAGATGTATCAGATTATGGTGATATTATATAATTTTTTTAAAAAGTCAGTTAAAGTGAATAACACCTGTAAATCTTAGTGGATTAAAAACAAGCAATTATAGCCTAAAAGGTTTGGGTTACAGAATTAAAAAAAAAAAAAGTATGTGTGTGTATGTGTGTGATGTAGTGGGTATGGATGTGTGGGTGTGGTTTGGGTATGAGTGTGATGTGATGTGTGGTGTGTACGTGTGTGATGGTGTGTGATGTGTGGTGTGTGTGTGTGTGTGTGTGTGTGTGTGTGTGTGTGATGTGTTGTGTGTTGTGTGTTGTATGTGTGTGGTGTGTCTGTGTGTACCTGTCCATGGAGGCCTAAGGTGTTAGCCTGGAGCTAGAGTCACAGTTATAAATTTCCTAGCAATTCTGAGAACTGAACTCAGGTCCTCTGGCAGAGCAGAAAGAATTCTTAGCTGTTGAGCTGCCTCTCCAGTCCCTGGATTAGAGGATTTGTTGGTTCATTCTTATCAAGACCTCCTTCGCTTTCACATACATTTTCTACATAGAAATAAGTACTATGTAGTAAAAGAAAAAACATATTTTTTTAAACATCGTACCTGGGTCCTTTTCCCCCCTCTCTTACTTCTCCTAGATTTGAAGCCCAGACACCCAAGTCACACACAGTCTAGCTCTGCCATGGACTGGTGCCATCCACGCGGGGGCGGCCATGTCCTCGCTTCCAGTTTTCATGTCCTTTCATCTTAACCTTTGAGAGGTGTGACTGGTGCATTGGAAGAGAGAGGGGAAGCACACAGGCATCGCTGTAACCTCATAGTCAGCCTGACAGTCATCCCAAGGCAGATTTATAGTCAACATGTGTCATTTAGATAAAATGCCCCTTTGGTTGCTACAGTTTCCTGTTTGCTATAAAACACAAAATGGTGCTTTATCATGCCGAAATCAGTTTGTTTCAAGATTTTCTGTGGCGATCCAGAAAGCTATAATGTATATGTTAATACGAATATACTTTGCATACACAATATTCTAAATACAGTGTTTTATATCCAGTTTTTAAAGTAACTTTTTAAGTTGCCTCCCTTCAATATAACAAAAGAACTACCCCTTTTGAAACTGATTAAAATGATATAAAATGATCAAAGTACTGAATGGAAGAAAGTACTGAAAGAAAAAGATGCTCTGAAAACTAACACATTTGTGAATTTCCAAACACATTCATGAATATGTAAATTTGGAGGCTCTTCCTTGCTTTACCAAAAAGAAAAAAAAAAGCTTTACCTTAAATTACACCAAATATCTAAACCTTATACCACATTAAAGTTTCCACCCAATTTATAAAACCAAAATTAGCTTTTAGGGGTTAGAATCAACTTCCTTGGCTTACAGATCGTGTTTGTTTTTCTAGATTTATAATGTTTAGGTAAAGCTCTTCTTTCCTGGGCCCAGTTTCCAATCATTAACTGTACTGAGATGGTAACCAGACCTCTCAGCCTGTTTTGTCTAACTAGTGGCTTAATTACCAGGTTAGATGGAGCCTGGTAGGCAGCCAGGACCACTGGGAGTAGAGAGCAGCCATGGGATACAATATTTGTGACATTGTAACTGTAGGTTATACATAACACAGCCCCCAAAACAATAATCTAAGGGAACCGAGGAGCCATTTACCTGGCTTTTCTGAAAGCCACTGAAGAGCAGGTGGGCACGCTCATTGTCCTATGCATCCCGTGTCCAAAGCACAAATGTGCAGTGTGTGTGATTCCGGGAGTTCACTTTGCCCTGTGTCTGCCAACAGAACTACCTGGCCCACGAGGAGCTCCTGATTGCTGTGGAAATGTTGTCTGCCGTTGCTCTGCTAAACCAGGCCTTGGAGAGCAGTGACCTTGTGGCTGTGCAGAACCAACTCAGAAGTCCCACCATAGGCTTCAACAATCTGGATGAGGCACACGTGGACCGGTAAGGAGCACTTCCTGACCACTCTTTTAGGGTGGAAAAAAAAATGTGCTTGGCTGATCCCTCCCCCACCCCCATTAACGACTCCCTTAGGGGAAAAGTCCACTTAACCTGCTTGCATTTTCTCAAGAGTGGTCTGCTCTGCCATAAGAGGCCTTCTTTATCATCCCTTTCCTAGGGACAAAATTATCATCTTATATTAACTGACTTTATCCTAAGTAAATACCTAAAGGAGCTGTTAAAAGTACACCTTCCTGAATAGGGGAAGGATTGCAAGCCCAAAGGGGATAGGAACTCCACAGGAAGACCAGCAGTCAACTAACCTGGACCCTTGAGGATCTCAGAGTCTGAATTACCAACCAAAGAGGCCTCCCTGCTCATATATATGTATCAGATGTGCAGCTTGGTCTTCACATGGGTTCAGAACAACTGGAATGGGGACTGTCCCAAAAGCTGCCCCCTGTACGTAGAGTATGTTCTACTAGCTGGGCTGCCTTGTGTGGCCTTAGTGAGAGAAGAAGTACCTACCCTTGCAGAGACTTAAAGTGCCAAGGTGGGGAGGGTGGATACCCAGGAGGGCCCACCTGCTCAGAGGAGAGTTATAGGAGGGGGTGACTAGGAGGGGAGTAGTGAGTGAGATGTAAAGTGAATAAGTAAAAAAAAAAATTAAAAAAAAAAAAAGAAAAGAAAAATACACCTTCCTTCCAGCTTCTTTAGGAGAGTTAGAAATAGCTATATCTACAATGTGTCCATTCTATTAACAAGAAAACTGCTAAGGTTATGGACTTTAAGTGGGGCCCCAAAGTCCCTCCTCTGATTGTTGGACCAAAAAACCTTGTAAACACCATGGGTCATATATATCTCATCTGTTTGACAGCTCTCCTTTCGGGTTCCTGATAACTGATTTACTAGTCATGCGGACCACTGCAATGGATCCAGAGAGAGACCTAAGGCTGGAATTAAAAGACAAATGAGAGATTTGTCTCTTCTTTTTTCTTCTGGGTTCTGAGCGCAGGGCCTTAGCACACATACAAAGCACTCAGCCCTGGAATGAGAGATCAGATAGGACAAAGGGAAAAAAATGAGTGGCCCCTGAATTACTGTGACCACCAGGGGGAGACGTCTACCCAGATCTTGATGAAAATTTAGCCTGTGATTCTAATTTGGCTCCAATGTATCTGATGGATAGGTAGAAAGGCATCAAGCACAATAGCAAAGGAAAGGGTTCTTAGATTCTGAGGGAGCGGTGTAGGGTCACTTGAGGATGTACAAAATGGCGGAAAAGAAGCGGAGGGACCTCGGAGTTGCGTTTTTAGTCTTCTGAAGAACCCCCTCCTCCTGTTCTCCTTGAACAAAACCTCCTGCTCTCACACAGCCTCCAGCACGTATGTCCCAGGCAGTGACTTCTCAATCCACTGCTCCTGTCAGTCACATCACACTCTGCTCCGAGCTTAGAAAGCTCAGTCTGTTATCAAGTTTTCTTCTGCCCTTGGGCAGCACCCTCAGGCTGTGAGGGACCTGCTCATGTCCATGTCCACTGTGGCCAGCTGATCTCCCTCTCCAGGGACTGCCCTCAGCTGTGGTGTCTCTCTCTTTATGCAGTAGCATCCACAGTGCAGCGAAGCTCCCGCCTCTTTCCTCTCCTCCTCCAGTCGCCAGTCACACTACTCTAACCAAACTCTGAGCCCTCCTGATGCTGGAGTAGGAGGCACAGCTGCTCGCCCCTTGGAGAAGGTTTAAATCTAACAGTGACTCTTGGCAAAGCAGTTGTCACACATACCAGGCTGCCTGCCCTCTAGCTGACAGTCTTCTCATTCACTCCAGACATTCAATCTTTTGGTCAAAATTGCCTCTACTTTCCTGGACTTTTTTCTGTTCTCCTTTTAGATCTTTTTGAATTTGTGTCTTTTTACCATTCTGCATGTGGAGGTAGAGGCTACCTCTCATCCTTCCTAAATTCACTGCAGTGGTGCCTTTGTCCTAAAGGGTCTTCACTTGAAGGACCTGTGGAGTCTTATGGGCTTCTTCCTAAAACTTCTCCCTTTGACTCACTGGTGTACATTTCCACAGAGACCATGGGTGTTGTCTATGACGATCCTTAAGGATTCCTACAGAGCCATCACTTAGATTTTTATTAAGTCCATAAGAGGCCCAGAAAGGTTTCATAGTTTCTTAAAGAATGGTCTTTGTCTCTGAGGAAAGCTACCCAGTACAAATTGCCATTGGTCCCTGCTGTTGGTGCTACTTGCTAGATGTCAGTAATGTCACTTCTTTGTGACTTTGTAAGGCAAAATTCTCAAGCATAATCCTTGGCCAACTTCGGCCTACTTTGGGTCGGCCTCAGTTGGAGGCCGTCATTTGTCAATACTGCTTCCTGTTTGGAAGAACTTTTCTTTCTTAAGCTACATTGTATAAAAGACACTTTAGTGTCACCTGGAAGCATAAAGAACTTTGAGGAATTTTGTCACCTCCAGGGAGACAGACTTATAGGCTCACTAGAGTATTCTTTTTAACTTCCTCTGCTAACAGGCGTCAAGGTCTACAGTCAAAAGCCATAGGTGAACCATGTACCTAAAAGATTGCTCTTTGTTTCCCTGGTAACAAAAGATGAACCAGTACAGACACTTGAGTTTCTTTACTTTTGACCTACTGGTTCACACTGACTGTATAATTTTCAATGATAAAATTGGCTTTTAAAAAAATATGAGAGTTTCATGGTAATATATGGTAAACTTTCCCTCAATTTAAAATAAAAACTAATCAAAACAGTTGGCCAGAGTCAACCCGAAGTTGCACCCAGTGAGGAGGGTCAGAGGTCAGAAATGAGGTCTCAGTGCCTGGCAAGGAGAGGACAACGAAAGTCAAAGGTTTTGAGTAATTTCTGTGAGACCCTTAGAGAAATGAACAGGTGACAAATGAATCTAGACTATTCTATTCAACGCCTGTTGTGATGCTGAGAAAGCATATCACAGATATCTGAGCTGTCCATCAAGGCATTTGGAAGTGTACGTTCATGGCATTTGAACCCTTGGTGGGCATGTTGGGCATGATAGCACATGTTGCAAATCTCAGCTGCTCAGGAACTCTGGGCAGTAAAGTCACAGGCTACCTGGGCTTACATACCAAGTTTAAAGCCAGCAAGGCAACTTAGTAAGACCCTGTCTCAATATAAAAATAAAAGAAGCCTTGGGTTATAACTCAGTGGCTGAATGCTTGCCCAGGATACTCAAGAATTTGGGTTCAATTAACAGAAACTTGAAGGGAAGAGAAAGGAGAGTCATTTTGTGTAGTTGAGGATTTAATTTTGCTTGAATTAGATATGAGATTGGATTGTGAGGAGCTTTGATTACAGTGAACATTTCATGAACATAAAAAAATACTTTGAATAAAAAGCCACTAGTGTGGGGTGTTTGCTGCTCTAGGGGCGGCAGGACCTGAGGCAGACTAAAGTCTCCTGCAGTAGCCAACTTTATTCAGAGCATCAGACAGTTTATACTCTGCAGGTGAAGAGAGGTCACCTGAGTAAAGGTCTCATGATTGCAAGAGTATACAATGATAAGGACAATCTGCATGTGTCAAGATATTTTTCTCCATGGAGACATGTAAACAAATAACAATATCCAGTTGTAACTAATAATCTAAAGCAAACTCACTCTTATCAACCATACCTGGAAGGAACAATTTTGGTTGTTCGAAGAAACTGAGGTCACAAGACTGTTGTCTTGGTTTCTTAAGAGTTTTCTCACAAGCACTCAGAATTCTCCTCACACAACTTCATTCTTGGACCGTGTTTCAACAGTGAGCTGGAGAGATGCTTAGCATTAAGACTGCATACTGATCTCCCAGTTCATTTCTCAGCACCTACATTAAGTAGCGCACAATTGAAAGAGGGAGTGACTGGGACCCACTGGGACCCAGTAATTCATTCCTGGCCCAGAGCACTGGTTCCTTTGGGTCTGGGCCGGAGCACTGAGCAGATCTTGGGCCTCAGCTCTAACCGCAGCAGCAACACTCACCCCAAACAGTTCTGACACAACCAAGATAATAGGAAAGACAGACTTCAGTCAGAGACAGCGAAGGTAGCACTAAGGAGGTCCAGATGGCAAAAGGCAAGCGCAAGAACATAAGCATCAGCAACCCAGGGTACTTGGCATTATTAGAACCTAGTTCTCCCACACAAGAAAGTCCTGAATTCCCCATAGTACTAGGAAAGCAAGATTCAAATTTAAAATCACTTCTAATGATGATGATAGAGGAATTTAAGAAGGACATAAATAACACTCTCAAAGAAATTGAGAACATAAGTAAACAGGTAGAAGCCTTTAAAGAGGAAACACAAAAAAGCCCTTAAAGAATTACAAGAAAACACAACCAAGCAGGTGAAGAAATTGAAAAAACCATCCAGGATATAAAAATGGAAGTAGAAACAATAAAGAAATCACAAAAGGAGACTACCCTGGAGGTAGAAATCCTAGGAGTCATAGACACAAGCATCACCAACAGAATACAAGAGATAGAAGAGAGAATTTCAGGTGCAGAAGATACCATAGAAAATATTGACACAACTATCAAAGTAGCTAACAATTGCCTATCTCTGCTTCCATGGCAATCCAATGCCTGTGACCTCCCTGGACAGGCACATATCCACACAGAAACCCACGCACACAAATAATTTTAAGATAAAATACATCTGAAAAAAGAAAAATATCTATGATATAAAATTCAGTCTAACATGTGCTAACAAAGCTGTACAAGACAATTTTACCCACTTGTCTGCTCTTTGTCCTGGATAAATAACAGGATATTGTTATTGAATAATGGAGGTCACAACCTGTGTCCCAAATTAGGCCTGAAAACCTGTCCTCAATAAGTCAATTAAAAGATCCAAGTTAAAAGTAGAGAACAGAAAAGAAGGCTTATTCACTGTGGCCACAAAGAGATCCAGAAACACTCCACATCCATCTCAGGCGTATTGAAGTGAGATCAAAGTTTAAACAGAGAGCCAAGTTTGTGCACATGTAAGTAGTTTCGGAAAAGGTGTGGTCCTGCTCACCAGTGACCCATCATTGTCTGGCTTGAGTGTTATCCTGTAAGGTAGTCTGACAAGTTATTAGAACTGTAGATAGTCTCTTTCCAGGAGACAAGTTCCCTTTCTGACTGGTAACACTTTCCTTCTCCCAGAATGACTTCTCTCTTCTTTGGGTTCCATCGTTTGAACATGCTAATAGATTGAGAGACACAAAATGTCTCCTTAGAAGTAGAGAAGTGATCTTCACTTCTGCCAGGCTGGTTCCCACATCTCTACTTGGCCCCTGGGTAAAATTTCAGAGGCAGGAAGGACATGAGGAACGGGAGAAGTGTGACCTTAGGCTTTACTATTTTCTCTTCCAGTTATGCAGATGCACTACTCTCTGTTAAACAAGAAGCATTATCCCAAGGGCAAGATACCATAAGTTGGAATGAAATTCAGAATTGTATCGATATGATTAATTACCAGATTCAAGAAGAAAATGACCGTAAGTATGGAACATTTTCCTTCTGTAAAGAACTCAGAGAACAACGTGTGTGGGCTTCGGATTCTCTGGATGAGAGTTCTAAGAGTTTGCTCATGGGAGCATCCAATTATCTCTCGATTATAATAGTTTTGTGCAAAGCACATACCAAAATACATGAAAAGATAGAAAACTAAATTAATCAAATTCCTACATTTTTCAACCTACAAAGCACCTTTATAGTTAGGCTTTAAAGAAGACTTCATCTTTGTATTTTGCCTTTCATTTGCACGTTTTCCTGAACTTTGACGCCCTTTGCAGCCCTAGGAATGAACATTTGGAATATAATCTGACCATATGGTCAAATATCATGATAATTTGTTGTTTCTAAGATGATGAACAGGCACGGAATGGAAGAGTTCCAGGAGCATGCAGCCTGACATCAGCTTGCCTCCTTCTCCACCTGTGGCTTACACAACCAGTAAAAGAACAGACAGCTGGGTGACCCTCACAGTCACCACACTTCTGCAGCATGAATGAGTTCAGGCCTCGGGTTGTCCTTTCCATCATAAGAGCAAGCCACACTTGTGGACTCATTAGCAGCAATGAATAAGAGCCAATCAAATCACTGGCCTTTCTTCTAGAGCAGGCTTCCTGACTTCTTCCCTGTGCCCCACCTTCCTTTCATTTCTTTTTTTATTTTTATTTTTTTATGATCAAGATCTCACTATATTGTCCAAGCTGGCTTCAAATTTAAGATTCTCCTGCCTTCGTTCTCCAGGCTTACGCCCATGCATGACCCAGCTTCAACTATTTTTTTTAAATTAGACATGTAAGTTCATTCCACTATATCTCAGTATTCAGAGAAACATCTAAATAAGTTGTTCGTGTTTAAAAAGTAAGAATGCCGTTTCCAGTCTCTCGTAGTCTGTTTCAAACCCAGCTGTTTGCAAGGTCAGGGTAATGAATGACTTTCAGGGCTGGAAGAGCTTCACCTTGCTCTAGCTTGCACATAGACCAGGCACTTCTCTCAGTAGTCTTAAACTCTTACTCTGGTGAGCTTTGCTGGGGTGCGAGACCTGGTCCCCAAATGCTGCATCTAACTCTGGAATAGTGGAATCATACTAGATTCTTACAATCAGCTGATCTTGGCTGTTTCCTGGGAGTACTTTGCCAAGTTTGCATTTTGACATCTCAAGGGTTTTTTTCCCCCCTTGGTCTCCACCCCGCTGAAAATGTGCACTGCTTTCATGGTGTGCAGTGGGTGTGAATTTACTGGACACTGTCATGATTCTGTTCTTTCCATGTCCTGTGTATATGGAAAGCTTCTTTTGAGACAGCTCAGCTCTCTGTTGCCCGTTTCTGTATTTCCTGTGCTTGAAGTGTGTAAAATCTTTGCAATTAGACACCTCGAGTAATTTGTCTAATGAGTTGGTTTGAGAGCTTGGAGTTCTTGCCAGATGTTACGCCAGGGAAGTAAGGATTTGAACAGATGTTCAGCCTCCTGGGGGTGCAGGCGGTAGAAGTCACTGCTTGGTGTGTACATGGACATCTGTGAGTGTGTGCTTCACCACAGAACGTGCTCCCTGGCCCTCTGTCCTGTCGCCCTCATTTTGGACTCCCACATCCACACTCTGAGCTTCCCGCCACTCTGGGGTGGAGCCTATCCCCCTCCCCCCACTGAGTAGAGTTTCTTTTGGTAGGCAAAACGAATTTTCAGGTCCCATTTGTGTTTCCTAGCTTCTCTGGGTCTATTTTGGTGATGTCTGCATGTGCTGCTGCCTCCCCAGGTGTGGGCTTGTTCTCTGTGCTGCAGTTACACCGTTTTCCTTATCCTTCACAAAGACTGAGGGGAGGAGCGCCCTTCTCAGCCTCTGCTCTGCTGGGAAGAGAACTAATCAGGTGTTTGAATGCTTTAAAGAGACAGTGGCTTTTTTCAAGCGGAAATGATTTGTAACTGAAGTCTCTTGACCATTACGGCCATTCCTACATTCCATCAACATCTTGTCACGGAGGCCATGTGCTCATCAGGGAGGTTACTTCAAACATTGTCCCCTTACTAGCACTTGGGAAACTTAATATACAAACTTAATTTACATGTACTTTGGTTTTGGTTTTTTTCTTTTTTGTTGTTGTTGTCAAAATGGAGTCTTTAAAAATATTTTAATTTTGAAAGTCAGCATATAAAATAATAGCTTTCTGTCTTAGTCAGAGTTTCTATTCCTGCACAAAACATCATGACCAACAAGCAAGCTGGGGAGGAAAGGGTTTATTCAGCTCACACTTCCACACTGCTGTTCATCACCAAAGGAAGTCAGGACTGGAACTCAAACAGGTCAGGAAGCAGGAGCTGATGCAGAGGCCATGGAAGGATGCTGCTTACTGTTTTGCTTCCCCTGGCTTGCTCAGCTTGCTTGCTTATAGAACCCAGGACTCCCAGCCTACAGATGGCACCACCCACAATGGGCCCTCCTCCCTTGATCACTAATTGAGAAAATGCCTTACAGCTGGATCTCATGGAGGCATTTCCTCAAGGGAGGCTCCTTTCTCTGTGATAACTTCAGCCTGTGTCAAGTTGGCACAACACCAGCCAGTACGCCTTCCTGAAGGCATTATTCAAACATTTTTGCTGCTCCTCCATGCCCTGCCCTTTTGTGTTCTAGCCCCGGCCCCCTCCCCACTTCATGCTCTAGTACCTTCCCCATCTCCAACACCTGTTTAGAACTTTTGAAGTATTATGTTTACATCATAGGTTAAAGGGATAGCTTAAAATAGCTAAAGTTTGAGTAGGTCTTGGTTTACATACTGAGATGGATTTCCTTATATTTCATGATGTGCTTCACTCTTATTCACACACACACACACACACACACACACACACACACACACACACACAC
>JANHMN010000014.1:18563974-18567758 GCA_030674055.1 Rhabdomys pumilio | reverse complement strand
AGCAGTCTTTATGGACTGTTTCTACAGCAGCAGTCTTTGTGGACTGTGTCTGCCCTTTCCATTGTTTTGGCAACCTTGTCAGAAAAAACAATTGAGCATAAGCAGAAGAGACTATTTCTGGATTCCCCAGTTCTGGTTTGCCCATCTGTTTGGTTTCCTCATGCCAGCCCTCTGCAGAATTAGACACTGTAGCTTTGTGATGACTTTTGAAATGGGGGAAATCCCCCAGCATTTTCCTCTTTCAGGATTGCATTGGTTGATCGGGCTCCTTGTGTTTTTATGTGCATCCTGTGATCAGTTTATCACATTTATCTGTTTAGTGAAAGGCTCCTGGGGGGGTGGGGCGGTTTGTAGGCATTTCCCTGGAACTATATATGGATTTGAAGAGTCTACCTTTCTTTCTTCCTTCCTTCCTTCCTTCCTTTCCTCCTTTCCTTCTTTCTTCCTTTCTTCCTTTCCCCCTTTCTTCCTTTCTTCCTTCCGTTCTTTCTTTCTTTCCTCCTTTCCTTCTTTCTTTCCTCCTTTCCTTCTTTCTTCCTTTCCTCCTTTCCTCCTTTCTTTCTTTCTTCCTTTCCTCCTTTCTTTCTTTCTTCCTTTCCTCCTTTCTTCCTTTCTTTCTTTCTTCCTTTCCTCCTTTCCTCCTTTCCTCCTTTCTTCCTTTCCTTTCTTTCTTTCCTCCTTTCCTCCTTCCTTTCCTCCTTCCTTCCTTTCTTTTTCTTTCTTTCCTCCTTTCCTCCTTTCTTCCTTTCTTCCTTCCTTCCTTTCTTTCCTTCTCTCTCTCAATTCTCTCATACAGCACATCCCTACCACAGCCTCTCCTCCCAGTTCCCCCCAAACCCCTTGAGGAGTATGTCCACCTTTACAACATTGGCTTCATGAGATGCCATGAGCTGCCTCTCCCTGTGTTTTGGTTGCTACTGTATTGTTTCCTAGTTCTTGGTTTATGAGTCATGCTTCTTAGGTTATTCCTAAATGTGCATTGCTTTCCCACTGAAGTGGACTTGTGACTGGAATCTATTGCACATCCTACACATACAGAAGTGCAGTTGATTCTCTGCACTCATCTCTCACCTCCGCCGCGCACGCCCATCTTCAGGTCTTGTAGCCTGTAACGGGGAGTGGGTATTGTGTGCTGTGACGTGGAACACGTGCTCTTCTCTCTGCAGGAATGGTAGTTCTCGGGTACATCAATGAAGCCATCGATGAAGGGAACCCTCTGAAGACCTTAGATACCTTGCTGCTGCCCTCTGCTAATATCAGAGATGTGCACCCAGACTGCGCCCAGCACTACCAGGATGTTTTGTTCCATACAAAATCCCAGAAACTCAAGGTAGGTTTCAGCTATATTTCTTGAGTTAAGTTTAGAAGAGGGAAGACTTTTGATCCATTTTTCATAAATTTCATGAGTTTCTTAATATCAGTGAATGAAAATAAAACCAGGCTGCTTTCCTGGTATCAAACAGAAAAATCCAGATCCAAAGAGAATTGCTACTTCTCCTCCTCCACTGAAAACTCAGTTGTAGGTGAATTCTTATCCAGAGTTCAGTTCCTTGGGCATTCCCTGTATATATCTTCTGTTCCCATGCACTGCACAGCATCTGGTGAGGACAGGGGGTATGATTACAGAGGGGGAGTGGTACATGATGCTATTTGAAAGTTTCCTGTCTTTATGGTCAAAATGGTCAGGAACTTACTGATGCAGCCGCTATTTCTTATGGCGTGGAGGGAATAAGGGTTGAGATATTGTGCTCCAGAATCTTAAGAGAGGTTGCCATGGAGATAGAACAGGAGTCATGCCTGAAGGAAAGGAAGAGGTGGTTGAGCAGGTAGGTGAGAGGGGCAGCAAGGTACCGGCAGTACTCTGCTCTAGGCATGGGAGGGGACTCACCTGGAGTCCTCTTAAAGAGCAGTGATGTTATTTATATCTGGACTTATACTGAGGGGGTCTCAGGAAGACTTACTGCTCTTAGTAAGAAACTGGGCTGAGTGTCGAGGCTTGTAGGACCTAGCACGCAAGAGTGAAAGTGATGCCGCCTGGTACAGTGGCCATCGGTGTCATCCGTGTCCTCAGGTACAAACCCAGCTGGAAAGAATAGTAGCTCCCTGTCTACTACTACCCTCAGAACCCAGGATCCGCCTCTTCTAACTGGTTAGAGCACAAGTTAGAGATACGACCTGAGTATCTATCTCCGGGTTGTAGGCACTACAGTGGTACCTAAGCATCTCTCGTTTAATTCCCATAATAGCCCTGAAATCATTTCCCCATCATCACGAGTTCTGAGATAATGAACTAGGAGTTAAATAACTGTGTCTGTGGCAGACAGCAAAATAACAGCATTGAGAGGGAAAGTTGCTTGCTTTGGAGACAGGCAGGCACCATTCAGATCCTTGCTCTGTGGCCTCAGCTGCCGCGTTTCCATGTGCTTATTTTCACGTGCATAAAATGAGAATAATATCTGCCCTGTGATATTTCAATGGCCGTTTAACCAGAACAAGAAATATACAAATAAATGTACCTTTATATCTCAGAATATTAATGGCATTATAAATATATGCATGTGTGGGTTTTTTAAAGATTTATTTTTAATTATGTGGATATGTGTACGTGAGTACAGATGTACTTGGAGATCAGAGGTGTTGGATCCTTCTGGAACTGGAGCAGCAGGTAGCTAGCTGTGTGCTGCCTGGTGTGGGTGCTAGGAATCCAACTCTTGTCCCTGGAAGAACAGCCAAGGCTTATACCTGCTGAGCCATCTCTCCAGCACTGTGTGTATGTGAGTAGCTATAGTATATTCTGTGGATACCAACACCAAAACAGACAGCAAAACTGTAGCTTACATGGTTCAAGCCTCCTGTGGCTGCTTCCCCAACCCTCTTCTGAAAGGTGATTGGTTCTGGGACCATGACTGTGTCCACTTGACTGAGAAACATATGATGGTGTGTCAAGACACGAGAGACATCTCATACAGCAAGGAGAAAAGACAAAAATAAATAAATAAATAAAGGACCTTAATAGATTATTTTCCCTTGGAATGCTGGAGATCAAAGTTAAGGTCTTGTGTAGCAAACAAGTATACTAACGATTGGGAAAATTCCCAGTCCAGCAAATGACTAAATGTTTCTTTTTTAATAACATACTATAGCATACATAAAAATGGGATACACATCCTTGGGAGGGTGAGACATGCCCTTAAATGTGCGTGAAATATTTCTAAAGGAGAAGGATCTTCTGGAAAGTGGACTTCAAGGCTGGGGTGTATGGGAGATGTTGTTAAACCTGTTTTTCCATTGGTTAGATGTTTAAAATCTCTAAACAACGCATGTAGGCTTTCCATTGGTAACTGTCAACTGTGTTTGCTTCCCACTACTAAGTGGCCTCAACGGAAGTCCAGAGATCTGTGACCCGAGGCAGGACGTTCCGTCAGCACTGGCGACTGGGTTGCTTTTCTGCTGTGCTTTCCCAGGAACTACTCTTTACAGAGATCTTGCTCAGCTAAGCTTTAGCAAATAGTGGATGCAGCTTATCTGAAAGAATAAGGTTGGGGCTCAGGGTAATGCAGCCAGTAAATGGGAAGGTAAAGACTCTGGCTTACAGTTGTATTACTGTGATGAAACACTATGACCAAGGCAACTTAAAAGAAAATGGTTAACTTGTTGGGACGCATGGTTTCAGAGGGCGAGTCCATGACCATCATGGTGGGGTGTGTGACGGCAGGCAGGTTCAGTGCAGAAGCAGTAACTGAGAGCTTATATTGGGTCCGCAGGTTACTTGCTTGCTATAGGT
>JANHMN010000014.1:18523974-18558974 GCA_030674055.1 Rhabdomys pumilio | reverse complement strand
GATGAGAGTTGTGTAACAGAAGACAGTGACCACAAACGGGACGAAGAACCCGAAGACTGCCAAGGAGACGAAGTAGTAGAATTGGAAGGGTGACGGGGACTCGCATGTGTTATGGACATCGTGGCAGGTGGTGATCTCCGGCTGGACGAGATGGTACTCCTGCTTCAGGATGGCAAACGGCAGCATATATAAGAAAACCATGACCCACACCACACCACACATGAGCAAAGTGAAGTTGCGTTTCGGCAGCTTCCGGTATGTGAAAGGATGAACCGTGGCCAGGTAGCGGTTGATGCCCATGCAGGTGAGGATCAGAATAGCACAGTACATGTTGCCATAGAAAATGACTGTGGTGATCCGGCACATGACCTCACCAAATACCCAGTTGTTCCCATTGAGATGGTAGGCGATCTTAAACGGCAGTGTGACACAGAAAAGGAGATCTGCGATGGCCAGGTTGGTGTGAAAGATGACCAGACAGATGGATTTGGTCCTTGAGGCGAGTTTCCACAGGGTCACGATGTTCGCTGGTACACCAACCGCAAACACCAGGATGTAGATGGCAGGTATCACTTTGGTACTTAAGGAACTTCTCAGGTAGCCCATGGTAGCATTATTCACATGGAGAGTTGAAATACTTTCTTCAGGGCACCCCGCTTTGATAGTTGTGGTGGCTCCTGTCCAGCCTTCTATGTCAGAAAGTGGGAAATCTTCAAAGATGTTTTGGGGACCGCCATTAAAACTCTTAATAGTTAAGGTTGGCTTTGCTGAGTTGCCTAAAACATTTTTCATGCCTGTAATTTAAAGGAAATATTAGCATATGATTTGTTACCGAGTCCCACCTGTGGTTTGGATAAAAATAAAAATGAAATGTTTGATGCTATGTGATTTCTATGGTTATAGAATTTGGGGTCATATTTTAAAAATTAGTATAGATGGTGCAAACCACAGATGTGTATATATAGTGTGCATCCTATGCTCCAGGACTGTGCTTTTCTGTGGGAACAACTAGATGACAGGTCCCTGAGTGTCAGGAGTTTTTGATAGTGCTAGATCAGTGGCCCTTTGGCAAACCTCTGTCTCTAAAATTATTTACATTATGAGTCATAACAGTTAGCAAAATTACAGTTATGAAGTAGCAACAAAAATAATCTTATGGTTGGGGGGTCACCACAACATGAGGAACTAAATTAAAGGGTCACAGCATCAGGAAGGTTGAGAACCACTATGCTAGATGAAATTAAAACCACACATTGGAACACTATAGGAAAATGGTTTATTGCCTATCAACTGTGGGTGGGAAAGGCCAGTCAGTTGATTCTGAAAATGTTGGTCGCATACTTACATGGCAGTGCTGTGTCAGTTCTAAACTCCACTGCCATCTACAAGGAACACTTAGATCAGGGCCGAAGGCGCATGCTCATGTGCTGTCTTGTGCTAAATTCATCTATGAGATGAACTTGAGAAAGTAGGTCACACAGTTAACTCCCAAAGGACCTCTAAACTGTCCTCTGAAGCCACGATCTTTTCATACCTTCTGGCACATAAACGCCACCCCCCCTCCCCGCCACCACATGTTGGTAATTGAGCCCCACTGCCTTGTCCCCACCTGTGCACAGAATTTGCAGAGAGATAGCTACTATAGTAAATAGAATAGCTTTCCACCCAACCTAAGATTCCACCTGCCAGCTCCTAGAACCCATGATATGTTATCCCATGGGGAAAGGGGGTTATTTAGTAGGAGATGGGAACAGACTCCTAGATTGGCCATGTGGTCATAATGCAATGACTGGATGTGGCATTCCCAAAAGCCAAGAGCAAATGTGAAGTGTGACTTTCTTAGTCTTCACAGAGCCTGTAGTTTAACTCAGAGAGTGGAGAGAGGGCCTACAGAAAGAGCCTACGGAGAGATGTGGGAAGAAGAAAAGCAAAGATGGGCTTGAGGAGAAATGCCAGGTTTTAAGACAAAGAGAAAAATCAAAAGATAAACTCACTGTGATAACCTGAGGTGTTAAAATGATTTTGTTTTGTTTTGTTTTGTTAGTTTTTAAGATAAGGTTTTTCTGTATAACTGCCCTGGCTGTACTAGAGCTCACTCTATAGACCAGGCTGGCCTTGTACTCACAGAGATCTGCCTGCCTCTGCCTCCTGAGTGCTAGGATTAAAGGCATCCACCACCACCACCACCCAGCAAAATGAATTTTTTTTTTAAGTGAAAGAAACATATCAGCTATGTGCTGTAGCTACTTGGCATGATTCAGTCGGTTCCTGTTATTCTGCAAATGCCAGTGGAAGCCTGGTACATTCCCATTTGAAAAGCTCTCACTGAGATCTGGACACAAAACTGCATCCTTCATTTTAAATATTCCAGGATGCTGTTCAGTAGACTGTCCTCATTTGGAGGCACGTTCTCTTCCTGATTTAATCTCTGGCCTTTGCTCCCAGGCTTCGGAGTTTGCATAGGCTGAATTCAATGTATCAGGTGGAATCAATGTTGTCCTAACAACTGGTAAATGAAGGTGACCTTGTATTATTCGAGGAAAGACTACTTTGGAATATAGCGCTCTGTGTGCCTGTGTTTAGATGCAAGCATTATTGGAATGTCCTGTTACATTGGAGCTTGGCCACGTAAGTCCTTCTGCACATGCACATTTGAGTAAAGCCAAGTCTGATATCACTCAAAACAACGCCTGGAAAGGAAGCTGGGCAGAACCGTGTGTACAAATTTCTTCCCTCCAAGGTCTGACGAGAAATCTGATGAAACCAAGTATTAGTCAGCTTTCAGGAGAGTCCTGTGATTGGGCAAGACCCATGTCCACAAACACACTGAAAGAAGATTGTTCCCATAATATTTCAGGTCTGGCACCACCTAGATCTATTAGTCAGAAACTGACTTTCCTTAAAAATAGTATTCCTTGTTAAATTTTATTTATAAAAAGACAAGCAACTGACTAGGATTTTTTGGTTTTCATTTGGGGCAGTGTTTCTGAAATGCTCCTGGCCTGGGAGAAGGCTTCAGAGAGAGTCTAATCCAAAGAGAATGGCCCTCAGCATCCCATCACATCTCCCCAAGGCAGACTGCGAGTCCACTGCCCCGCCACTCCTAAAGTCCCCACTTTACACTTCTCCCAAGCAGGACTAGCATCAGGAAGGAACTCTTTCTCAACTCATTTCCTTGCAACCATGGCTCAGCTTTTTGGCTTATCCTCTCAGAGAAACCATAAACCTAGCCAAAACCTGCTTGTACAGCCCCTGCCATGGGTCCCCTTAAGCAGGGATCTCAATTTAAGGATCATTCCTTTTGCAGAGGGCTGCCTTTTGTTTAAGTTGGTTTCTTACCATCTCCCCCTCCTAATTGATTGCCCTGTGGCCTGACAGTGAGAGTACTGGATACAATCCTGTCTCAGAGTAGTTCATTTCAGAACAATCAGGAAGTTACAAGCTACCACAATAGAAGACACGTTCAAAGTGAAATAATTATATTTGGAAGAGCTTATTTCTAAAATTATACATAACCAAATTATATATAAAGATATCATATACATATATATTTGTATAGACATATATACACACAGACATATATCCATATATATGGGAGGGACAGAGAGAACTCGCTGGTTCTGAAAGATAAAGAAAAGAAGGTATTTCACCTTGGAAACACCTAACATCATCGATTAACATCACTGGCTGCTGAAACCAAATTACTTTTCCTGGCAGTATTTTTTCCCACCAGTGCCTCAACAGAAATGATAAGATTTAGAAATTTGAAAAGATTTTTTAATGCCTTGAAAAAGTGCAATCTTCTCTACATCTGAACATTCTACACATACAAACACTTCTCACTCCAAAAAAAAATATTTTTTGACTTAATCATAAAGTCACAAATAAAAGATACCCTACTAGTAGAAAAAGGTTGGTCTTTGACAAGGTTTGACCTGGGAACAAATTTAAGATGCTTCCATGATATATTACACCAGGTTAAAAACCCAGATCGAACTGTGCCTTTGGGTTCAGAGTTTCTAGGAGTCAACAAGAAAATTAGGGCATTTGACTCCTACAGAGGAAACCATCCATTCACCCCTCCCTCACCCCCATGCTAGTCCACAAGAAGGGGACTTACCACCTTCGCAAACAGTGGCCGGCAGAAACAGCAGCCTAGTCGCAAGCAAGATAAGGACTTTGATCTCCATGTCCCGAGACCCAGTTATGGAATGTTATTAAATGTACAGAGTCACGAGGCAGATTCCCCTCGGCTCCATGTGTGAGCAGCAAGTGGAAGCCTGAGAGTTCTGCCAGCCTGCACTGTGTGGCAGGGACTTGTCCTGCCGCTACAGAGAAAGGATGTGGCCACTTGACGTTTGTGTCTGAGTGCATGACTCAGGCCAAGCCTCTCTGGAGAGAGTTACCATATCCCTTTAACTCTTCCTCACCCCCGCCATTATTTCATTTTGAACCGGTGCTGTATTTCTCCCCAGGGGCTGGGAATAATGGCAGAGATTGCAGAGTCCCTTGCAAAACAAAGCTGAGAACAGATGCTGGGCAGCAATTAGCTTTGAATTGGTTCCACAGCTCGGTTCTCTGCCCCATTTCAGAGATTGTACCTTCTATTTCACACAAGAATGGTCAGACATTACACTCCTGTATCAGTCACTCAGCCACGGTCAGAAAAGCCTCTTCTTACAGTAAACGGGAACAAGCACAGAGATCCATAATGTACAGAGAGTGGGAGACTTTGGAACGCTCAGTCCTACATGGAATGTCTTCATCAGACCCTTCCCCTCAAGGCTCAGAGATCTATATGGAAGAGAAGACAAGAGGATTGCGAAGAGTCAAAGGGGATGGATAACGCTAAGGAAAAGTGTCTTCCGGATAAAACAGGACTGGTGCACATATGAACTCACAGAGAAGGCAGCACACATAAGCCCTGTACAGATTCAAGCCAAGGAGGGTCCCAGAGCTGAGATGCGGAAGGGAACCAGGGCTCCCACCACTGACCAAGAGAGTTCTGCAGTTGCTATCCACTGGCAAAGGAAAGAGTGGTCTCCTCCAATGGAATCTCACTGGGTGTCTTAGCCACATGTCAGGGTAGGCCCTATGCCCAGGAGTGGTTGGCTCACACAAAAAAGTATGATCAAAATATAACATGAAATTTCTTTTTCAAAAGTCAAAATGAAATTGTACTTTATTTCAAATTTTAGTTCCTAAACTGATCACATAG
Organism: Rhabdomys pumilio; assembly: GCA_030674055.1. NCBI lineage: Eukaryota > Metazoa > Chordata > Mammalia > Rodentia > Muridae > Rhabdomys > Rhabdomys pumilio. The sequence goes on along the minus strand of JANHMN010000014.1, from coordinate 18,553,756 downwards.
TTATAAACTAAATTAATCATGAAAAGCAAATACACACACACCCTCCATTTTTTATTTTGTGTTATTTTGTTCTTCGAGACAGAGTTTCATATAGTCTGGGTTTCATTCATCTTGCCTTGAATTCAAGATGTAGCTGAAAATTGACTTACGCTCCTGAACCTCCTCCTCTGGCCTCTGGGTTGCTGGGACTGAACCCAGGGCTTCACATATGTCAGGCAAGGAGTTACATCCTCAGTCCTCTCAAATAATTAAGAAGTTCAAATTGTATCAGAGGTACTATTTCTAAATTTCTCTAGTGCATATTTATGACCCCAGCATTTGACAGACAGGCCACTGTAATGAGCTGAAAGTCGCCCTTGGCCATGTTGTGAGTTCTAGCCCAGCCTCAGGAACACAGTGAGGCCCTGTCTCAGGGGGAAAGAAGAAGAAAATTCTCTACCTACCTTCCATTGTCCTGAGAGTCCTTAGTGCCTGTCAGGAACTTAGTTTTGTTGTTTCTGGGAAGAAGGTTAATTTGCCATATATCAGTGTGTCTTACACCATTTAATAACTCTGTAGGGTCAGGTAACAAATAGTCTCAAAATAATCTCATAATCAAAAAACCCTATTTGAACGGAACTAAATTAAAATTATAATGAAATACTGAAGAACAGGAACTTGCTTTATTCCATGAACTTTTTCTCTAGTCTTGTTTTGTTTTGTTTTGTTTTGTTTTGTTTTGTTTTGTTTTGTTTTGTTTTGTTTTTAGACTAGGTTTCTTTGTGACCTGGCTTTCCTGGAACTCTATCTATATAGACCAGGCTGGCCTTGAACTCACAGAGATCCACCAACCTCTGCCTCCTGGGTGCTAGGATTAAAGGTGTGTGCCACCACTGCCAGCTTGTTGTTCCATGAATCTTGATGAACAGGTCTATAATAAACATTTTGAGATATGATATATATGTGTACACACACACACACACACACACACACACACAAATCACATTTATATCTTAGCTATCATGAAGTACAGTTCATTGGTGTTAAGTGTTAGGTTTCATACCTGAGACAAATGGCTGAGATGCCTATTTAACAGATCAAAGTGAACACTGACCACCAGGGTCTCCCAGCATCCCTCAGACCTTACCTGGTACAGGTCCCTCCTGGCTGGCATACCCTGTACCCTACCCTAAACTTCTCCAATCCAGGGGCCTGGGCAGCTCAGACCCTAAAAAATCCAACTATTTTGGTTAGCTACTCTTTGTACCTTTAGGCTTCCTGGCTGCTTCACCTGTTTCCCCTCTCTCTCCTCTCCCCACCCCTAACCCTCCTCCCACCCCTCCCCCTCTCCCTACATGGCATAGCTCAGTATGGTCGCATATACTCTGGCCTCTCCCAGATATCTCTGACTCTAATTACACTCTCCCTTTTATCTACAATAAACCTAGGAGTCATGTTTCCTTCCCTTTTTCTTTCTTTTTTTTTTTCTTTTTTCTTTTTTCTCCCTTCATTTGGTGCTGAAACCAGGAATAGCATGAATGAGCCCCCTTCTGGGGAACTGGACCATTCCAAACCAAGCTATGGTCTGACTCTCCTAAGGTGTATATAGATTCTTGGTTATAATAAGCGTGTGTGTGTGTGTGTGTGTGTGTGTGTGTGTGTGTGTGTGTGTATGTATATATATGCATATATAAGCATGTGATATGTAATGTGATAAACAATATAATGTGATATATAAGCATATATATCACATTTATATCTTAACCATCAGAGTTCGCTAGTGTTAAGTACATTTAACAAAGTATTAAAAAAAGAAAACTCGATTATAATACATTTATTTTAAATTCCAAGGCAGGCAATCCCACCTCTAAAATGCAGCAAGAATCAGAAAAGTCAAACTTGATATGAGACTTAAAACGAGATGAAGAGGCAACTAGGAAATAATAGAGATCTATAATAACTTTTCTCATCTTGATTAAATCTGGCCAAGCTACATCATTTCCAAAGGTCAGATTTAACACTTCAACTGCGTAATCTATGGTACCATAAACTAAGATAGAATGTTCTAATATTGTAGAAACAATAAACCCAGAAAATTTGTGTGTGCGGGGTTGGGGGGGGGTCATCTTTCTTGGCACCACCCAAGTTCAGGAAAGTGTGGTGTGATTTGCATGTGGCCTGGGTGCTGGTTTCATCCACTGCTCATTCAGGCACAGCCTGGCTGTGGAGCCCGGTGGAGGCCCAGCCCCCGAATTGCTGTCCCCAGTCTTATGCTCAGTGACTGAAAAGGGGATTTCACTTCACATCGGAACATTTTTTGTTTTCAATTTTGGTTTTGTGTTTAGCTTTCCTTTAGTACAACAGGGTCTCGAAACTGTTGGCTTAAATTTTGCAAAGTCTGGGCTTTCGTTTGGCTTCTGAGACTAATACTTTAATCTTCAACAGGGGACAGCTGCCATTTTCTCATCCCGGCAACAGTGTGTTTGGTCTGTCTCCTGCAGGGAAGCCACATCTTCAGAAGATGGCTGAGATGGGAGGAACTTGTATAGCGCTAGATTTTTAAACTATTCCTGGGGAGTATAGAGTATTGGATTTGGAAACAGGAAAAAATTCCTAGGGCCACTGAGAAGGCACAGAGGGTAAAAGGCACTTGCTTGCTACTCAAGCCTGGTGACCTGGGTTCCACCCTTGAACTTTGAACTTCAACTAAAGGTTGTATACTAACTCCACAAAATTGTCCTCTAACCTCACACATGTGCCACACATTTACACACACACCACCACACACACCACCACACACACCACACATGCACCTGCGCACACACACACACACACACACACACACACACACACACACACACACACAGAGACAGACAGACAGAGTAAATGACTTTTTTGAATCCTGCTTTCCTGTCTCCTCTTCTTCAAGCCTCATATTCTTTCCCTGGTTTTGCTTAAAGCTCTTCTAAAATTTCATTTCCTAAGCAATCACCAAGCTGCCTGCCGATGGTTCCTGTGTGGCAGCGGTAGCTGGGGATGACTCAGGAAACAGGCCTCATGAATATTTTAGAGTACTGTGTATTCCCCCAATAGTACCGGAGGAAGCAGCATGGGTCTGGTTTATGAGACCTCACCACGCACTCTCTCTCGAATTGCTCCCGAGGGAAGCTGGTGAATATCTATTCTCCTTCCAGACCAGACCCTTACACTTCCTGAGCCCTCAGTGATGAAGTTTACCCCCAAAGGATTCCAATGCCAGAGTTGATTCTTTCTTCGTGCTACAGCTATGTATGAGTGTATGCATATACGTGTGTGCTTATGTATGTGGTTACCCATGTGGAGGAGGGGGGCATATATATGCAAGCAGGTGTGTGTACATAGGCATGTAAATGTATATGGAGGCCACCGGACAACTCAGGTGTCATTCCTCAGATGTTCTTCACCCTGGTTTTCTGAGACAAGGTCTCTTATTGATCTGGAACTTGCCAGTGAAGCTGATTGGCCAATGAGCCCCAGGAATCCTCCTGTCTCTACGTCCCCAGTGTAGGAATTAGAATGGCATACTACCAATCCTGGCTAGCTTGCTTGCTATCTTTTTTTTTTTTTTTTCTGACGGGTCCTTGGGACTCAAACTCAGGACCTTGGGCTTCCAGCTGAGCTATCTCAAGAGCTTCCCCTAGGCGTCTTGGTTCCAAGTGTAAACCACAACACTTATTCCTCCATGTGAACGAGCCCTCACAATTTGAAAATCGAATTTGAGAGGCTAGAGAGATGGCTCGGTAGCCGAGAGTGCACACTGCTCTTACAGAAGACCTGTTCAGTTCCCAACGCTCATGTCAGGGAGCCCGCAAATGCCTATAACCAGCTCCAGGATCAGACGCCCTCTCTGGATTTGAAGGGCAGTTGCACCCATGTGCACATAGACACACATAGTTAGAAATAAAGTAAATCTTTTAAAAAAGTGGACTTCTAAATCTTTCCTGAACGTACTTAATGTCTGCTCATAAAATTAACTTGAAGACCCATTTAATATCCGCCAGAACTGTGTTTGTAGCAAAATCTTCAGAATTCACACAGATGTAAGACACTAAAACAAATTCTGTGCGTGCTCACTGCTGCTGTCACCTCTTTCTTAAGCCACTTAATAACTATTCAGTTTTTTTCTCCTGTATATCAACCCTTAGTTATGGTCTTATTGCGGTGAAGAGACACAATGACCAAGGCAACTCTTACACAGGTCAAACATTTAGCTGGGGCTGGCTTACAGTTTCAGGGGTTCAGTCCATTATCGTCATGGCAGGAAGCATGGCAGCTTCCAAGCAAACATGATTGCCGAAAGAGCCAAGAGTTCTACATCTTGATTTGAAGGCAGCCAAGAGAGACTCCTTCCACAATAGGCTGAACTTGAGTATAGGAGACCTCAAAGACCCCACCCCTGTGGTGACATACTTCCTTTAACAAGGCCAAACTTTCTCCAGCGAGGTCAGAATGGTCCTAATAGTACCATTCTCTGTGAACCATGCATTCAAACACATGAGTCTATAGAGGCCAAACCTATTCAAACCACTATATCCTTCTTGCTTCTCAACCATGTGCCATAGCTAACATCACCATGAACAGAGCATGTTCTGATCGCTTCTGGCCTCTCTAAGAGATCCTAAGCTCCCTCAGACCAGTTACCATACCTTTGCTTTTGTTTTGTCTAAGTGTCTGACAAACATTGAATATCACTATTTCCCTCCAATATAAAGCATTCCCTGACATATTTGAGCATCTTGGCACTTAGATTGCTAACCACGGTTTCTGAATGCTTAACTACGTAGCCATGAATGGCTTTTTAATAGAGATGGCATCTGAGTTATGAGATATGGCAGGAGCCAGCAAGGGCAGAGTGCTATGGCCTGGAGGAGGTCCTAGAACAGGGATGAGAAGCTTGAGCGCCAGGCAAGGTCCCCATCACTAGTCCTGAGAAGAAAGCCTATGTTGTTTTCTAAGGTTAAACAGAGGAGTGATGTAGTGAGACATCCATTTTGAAATGAGCGTGGGTTCTTACAGAGATCAACTATGGTGCCGACCAAACTGGAAGCTATGAGGCTGCATGGGACAGCAGCACAGCTGTCCATGGAGAGCAGTGCTTCTCGTTTTTCCTAATGCCGTGACCCTTTAATCCAGTTCCTTGTGTCGTGGCGACCCCCAACTATAAAACTATTTTGCTACTACTTCACAACTGTAATTTTGCTGCTGTTAGGAATTAGCATGTAAATATCTGCTAGGCAGGATATCTGAGATGCACATGCATCCCACTGGGGTCGTGACCCACAGGTTGAGACCCGGGAGTGATCTGGATGAGGATGTGTGGTCTGCCTGTCACCAGCTTGTGCTGCAAGGTGGAGCTACCTAGTGCTTGCTGAATAAGAAGTACGTGTGATAATAAAAAGACTCCCGAAGAGCGGTGTTGATCCAGTTCCATCAGGATTCATTGTTCTCTGATTCTATGCCACTGTTGCAGGATCCTAAGAGTGTTTCTAAAGTTCTCTGGCTGGATGAGATACAGCAAGCCATCCATGAGGCCAATGTGGACGAGAACAGAGCAAAGCAATGTAAGTCCTCACCTCCTTCTGCTTGCCAAACCTGCCTTGCTTTTTTTTTTTTTTTTTTTTTTTTAAATGTGGGTATGCACCTGAAGTCATTCACTCAAATATCTGGAGAGATCTGAATGCTTTTCTGTTTTCAGTCTCAGATGCATATCTAAATCAACATGTCACTAGCTAGTTGCCCTGTTCCCAGTAGCCAGGTTTTATCACCAACAAAATTCGACAGTGTTGCCAAAAAAAAAAAAAAAAAAAAAAAAAAAAAAAAAAAAAAAAAAAAAAATCAGACATCAAAAATGTTTTGCAGACTGAAATTTTATGTTTAAATTGAATCTTTTTTCCCCTCAATTGATCCATAGAAAACTATTTGTTCACAATAAATGTCTATTCGATTTTTTATGCTTTCCGTTGTTAGTAGAAGTTTTTCTCAGAATCAGACCAGAAGGCGGAGGGGTGGGGGGAAGCAAGGAGTGGAAAATGCAAGGTCAGACTCTCACAGGGACTGGTGTCAGCTCTTAATCACCAAGGGCAGATGGGGGTGGTAGCATCTGATAGCTGACTCTGAAATACTCTCAATCAGAGAGTGATGGAGTTGGCCACTTGTTCCTGATCTTTTTATCCATGAAGCTGACTGGTGGCTATGAAATTCTCTCTTGAGCTGTATAGATGGAGGAGTTCTGAGTCATATAAAACGAAAGTAAGCCAGTGAGATGGTTTGGTGGGGAAAGGTGCTTACTGCCAAGTGTGATAACCTAGTTTAATTCCTGGAACCCATGTGGTAAAAAGCAGACTTCCATAAGTTGTCCTCTGTTCTCCATGTGTGTGCATAAACACACACACACACACACACACACACACACACACACACACACGTAAATATATATGTGTAAGAAAAACTTTAAGAGAAAGATACAACTTGAATCATGAAAACAGTTCTGTCCCCGAAGTCCCATACTGTTGACAAACCTACAGCCTTTATGGGTGAAGAATAGGACAAATTTCTTTGAGACAGGGTGTCAGTCACTTCACTGCCAGAAAATAGTATGGTTAACCTGATTCCCAGAAGACCCACAGGCTTCTGCCTGGTGATGGGGGGGGGGTGGTACATGAGAGACATTAGCAGATTTTTTTCAGCGATGCTGGCTCTGAATGAACTCCAATCCTGGCAGATCCAAAATGGCACCATTTCTGCCCCAGCGTGAGGGTTTTTGAAAGTCAGGTGATCGATGGGGTTTCCCCCTCCCAGGGGATTCAGTGAGACTGCCTAATACACCTTATGGTTGCTTGCCCCATTCTGGAATGCCATAAGCAGGATCCCTACATTAATTCAAAGGATCAAAATTTTGTATTGTGTTTTATACTTCTATTATCAAAGAAGAATCTGAGATGGCTTCTAAGCTGATATACAGAGTTGAACAAGAGTCCCAAAAGTATAAATTAGCCACCCATTCCATGGCGTGATTAGATTCTGTGCCATCCCATCAGGTCACAGAATGCTGTGGGAACAGCTTGGTCTTCCTCCCCAGATGTGGAAGATCTGTAAGGAACATCTGGACTTTATTTTCTTAGCTAGAAAAAAAAATGTGTTAATTTTTCTGACCTGGACTTTTACGCCCTTAGGGACTTTGAAGTCGCTCCTAAGACTCTAGTGCTTAAGGGGAAAAAGTACATTCAAGAGGGGTGTGAGAGCATTTTCCATTTGCATATACACTGAAGATAGCTGTGGTCTGCCAAGTCACGTGAAAGAAATGAGATTGTTATGTAGACACTTGGCCTTCAATGCCCCCTTCCTAGAGACCCAGACAACCTAAAACTTACTGCATTCCTGGTTTTCCTTACACGGAGCCTGTGAGCATCAGGTCTGTTTTTCACATGGAGACTCCTGGTCCCTTGACTTCAGGAAAATTTGAAGTTTCTCTGCTCATGTGGTTTCTTTGCTCTCTCCTGTCCATCAGAACTTCCTCTGTGCTGTCTGAGTCCTGCCCCATGCTACAAGAGTTGTGGTCCCTCCTATAGTGTGTAATGATAAAATAGGATGGTTTTGGTTTTTACAGTGAAAGCTATCTATGGTCAGACATTAACATGAGAACATCCTGATTTCAGTGGGAATTGTCTTAGTTTAAAAACAGTCTTCCTTCTTTGCATGAAAACAAACTCTCATTGTAGGTCTGAATAAACCTAGATTTTTTAACAAAGGGCATTGGCCCATATATGTCACCAAGGGCCAGACTGAGAGTAGAGAGGGGCCAAGGCCCTGAGTGTTTGTTTTCACTGGAGTATCCACCCCCAACATTTGAGTCCTTAGGGCAGTATTTCTTAACTTTTCCTTATCCCAGCATTACAATACCACAGACATGTTGTATACCTGTTTGTGTACCGTACATCGACCCTTGCTTTACACATTAATGAACCAGGGGTTGCTGCACTGAGTGTTTATCTTCCTATGAATGCATCTTTTAAAGAGAATCCACTGGGGTGTGGCTTAAAATGTAAAGCAAACTCTGGGTTTTTTTTTTTTGTTTTGTCTCCTAAGAGGTTTATAGGGGATTTTAACATTTTTCAACAGAAATGTATTTGACTTCCGGAAGATCAGTTATCTGATGGCTTCTACTATCTCTGACTCAACCACAAGCCACAGAGTAAGCACTAAAGTCATCGGAATTGATGTTTTTGCATCCCTGGACATTGGAACTGATCCGATGTTCTCCCTGGGGACCCCTGGGACAGACACAGGAGCCTACCTGTTCTTCCCATAGACAGAATGCTAAAGTCCCTGATTGTTTGTAGTAGAAGCCACAAACTTCACAAACTCCACAGTTTGGCTGCCACACTGGCATGCAGATGTGAGCAGGAAGTGACACCAGACACCTGAGGACTTTGGGGTACATGTATTGCTAAAGCAAATAAACCCAGAATACTGCTCCAAATAAACCCAGAATACTGATGCAAAGTATCACTTAGTTTGCTTGGTACAATCTATGGTCAGACATTAACATGAGAACGTCCTGATTTCAATGGGAATTGTCTTAGTTTAAAAACAACTCAACAAGCATTAAGCACCTACTGTATACCACAGACTACGAGTAAAATGAGGCTCAATAGAGCCTCACCTGTTGGTTGGGATTTTTCAGAGGAGGGTTTTAGATCTTCACAGCAAACAGTTCCAGCTGGTACTGGAAGTCCACCTGTGTGGCAGCTCTCTGTCCATCCATATTCAACTGCAGGAAACATTTCTGTATTTAAGAGCTTTGCACCTGTATCATACATCTTTCAAGGAAAATTAGCTTGGCACATTAGTGCAATGCAGCCGTCCTGTGTAGTTCATCTTTGAGGAAGTCTTTGTCACTTGCTTGTTCCTCCTACTCCCCTGAGACCACAGATTTCTCAAGTGTCATTTCTTCATCTTGCAGAGCAATTCTAAGAAAGAGGACATGATGGCTGGGGTTCACCACTGTTAACCTCGCCCCTCGGCACAAGAGCAAAGGCTCGCTGCTGTCAGTACCCGTCATTCAGTAGCCAGTGGGGTTTGCTGGAGAAGTCCCCTGATACTGTTTGTGAGCTTCTCTGAACTCAGGGCTTTGACTCCACGCTAGCAAAAGTCAACATGTGTTTCTTAGTCCTTCAGCTGCATCTGTGTATAGTATTTCCCCTAACACTAGGCATGTGCAAACATAATTTGATGACAACCATGTATTCAGTTCTAGTTTTACTCTGACCAAAAGCAACGTAAGGGAAGGAAGACCTTATTTGGCTACTCCTTCTAGGTCACAGTTCATCACCAACAGAGGTCAGGGTAGGAACCTGGAAGCCAGGACCATGGAGAAATGCTGCTTGCTGGCTTGCTCTCTTGCTGTTCAGTTAGATTTCAAACACAGCCCAGAACTACCAACCTAAGGATGGTGCCAACCACGGGGGACCATGTCCTCCTGCATCAATTAATAATCAAGACAGTTTCCCCAGAGATGTCCACACATCCGTTTGAAGTACACAATTCCTCAATCAAAGCTTCCCTCTCATGCACACTCAATAGATTACATCACATCAAGCCCCGCCAGGTTAGTCCTCATACCTACACAAGCCTAACCAGAGAATGTTACAGTTACAACATACCATGCTCCATAGAACCTTCTTTTCACAATCCAAACCAATAGGTGAATTAGTGATTGACCGGGTGTATATGGCCAGACTGTCAGAAAGAGAAGAAGTTTAATAGCAAAATACCAATGAATTTCTAGAAGGTTGAATTATGTAATTATATAATATCTTATTTAAGTACAAAGTAATGACTAACCAAAACTTTGTTCTTCTCATTCCCCAGGGGTTACACTGGTCGTTGCCGTCAATGACTGTTTGGATAGAAAACAGTCAGATCATCTCTTGACTGCACTCAAGTCATCTTCTAGTAATAGCAATAACATACTCCCAGAATGTGCCGACAAGTACTTTGATTCCCTGGTGAAGGCGAAAGAGTCAAAGACTGACAGTGGTGAGCATCCCCCATGACTTAGCACAAGCATGTCACTTCAAATATGGTGGTTTCTGTGGCACTGTGATTTCTTACATTTTGAGACAATTATTGCTTTCACATCAATATTTCTGAAATGTTTAGCATCTATGACAAAGGAACTGGTTTTAGATTCTTTTTTTTTAAGCTGCAGTTATCTCAGCAGTAATGCATAGATGTCACATCATAGAACTGAGAAAATATAAGCAGGTCTTTATACTAATAATTGCCATCATTTAACCATCTTGAGACAAATGAATTATACAGTATTAAATGGGAGAGACGAAGCAGGAATAGGTGAGCAAATGTGACAGCCGTATACTGCAATGTTAGCAGCCACCAAAGGGATGAAGAAGATGCTACAGTATAGATGACCATGAAAAGAGTGTGTTTAGTAAAGATGGGTACAGACAGTAGGGTCTGACAAGGTGACTCAGTGTACAAGCTTGATGACCTAAATGCTATGCCTAGAGCCCATGACAGGAGGAGGAAATGGACTCCAAAGAGCTGTCCTCTGCCTCCCATGCATATGCTATGATATACATGTGCTGGCACACATATACACGTGCGCACAAACACACACACACACAGACACATACACACATACACACACACACACACATGCACACGCACACACACGCACACATACACAGATACATACACACACACATACACAGACACACACATATACACACACACATGCACACGTACACACATACACACACACATACACAGATACATATACACACACATACATACACGCACACACATACACAGACACACATATATACTCACACAGGCACACATACACATGCACACACGTGCACACACACACACATATACAGACACACATATATACACACACAGGCACACATACACACGCACACATGTGCACACACACAGAGACACACATACACACACGTGCACACACACACACACACAGAGACACACATGCACACACACACACACATATTTAATTAAAAACAAAAGACCAACAGTTGTCCAACTGCCCATTTAAAGAGAAAGCTGTTACTTTTTTGGACACTGACAAACTGAACACTTGAGTACTTAAAACCAAAAAGAATGAGCACATACTTATATGACTTGGTTATTCTGTCCAGTTATTTTAATGTATTAGAACATTTTATGGAGGCCGTCACTCAAACTTTGATTTACCTGGAAAGATGGGGAGTCTAGTGGCCACTTAGCAGAAGTTGACTTAGTTTAGTCAGAGTTTTTCAGTGGTTAGGGTAGATCTTAGGCCTCTAGTTTGGGTCAGAACTAAAGGCTAATTAACAAACGTAAGAATATCTAAATATACTATAATGTGTGGCCCACAGATTTGTGAGGAAGAAACATTCTTTTCCACCAATGTGAGCCATGACTGCCACAGACTTTTGTAGCCTCTTCCCACCTACCCAAGCCATGTTCTTTCAGCAATTTTTTTAATGTGGTTATAGAGAGCATCATGAGTCAAATCAGGAACTGTCTTCTCTATTTTCACTGGCCTTCATGTTGCTGCACGTCTTTTATTTTGTACTTGGATAAATTTGTCCCCAGAAGTAGCTCATCTCTGCCTTCAATATGGATCTTGGTTCTTGTAAATCAGTTCTCGTCAGAGAACATTCTGGATGACTTTATGAGCAAATACATTCTGCTCCTTGATCCCCTTCATCTGCTTGTGAGGGTGTCAGCAGCTACAGGTAACATTGCATTACATATTCGCTTTTGATTTTCGTTGGCCATTTTTGACTCAAGCTATCCCTAGGAAAGAGTTGGAATCCAGAGTCAGTATTAGATTTTTCTCTTTCCCCCACTTGGGGGTGAGGTAGTAAGGAGCTACCATTGAATACTCAAAGTTCATTCCATTTTACTCTGTCATTTCTAGTGACTGTAACATAGACCAACTGAACACTTAGTTTAAAATGGTTTTACTTCATCATCGCATGTACTGGAACCTCTGTCTAGTCTACCAGACTTGACTTACCGATACTGGCCGCCTCCGCCCACTCCCCATCCCTTTCTAACCAGAGTCCTCGTAACTAGAATGCCTCTGAGCTTCTTGACAGGAAAGCTTAAGAGCTCTGTTCCTCTCATTAATAGTCTCTTCTTCTTTAGAGTTCAGTGAAGGTCCATGGGTCAAAATCAACGTGCAGCAGAAATATAACTACTATTACAACACGGATTCCAAAGAAGGTTCTTGGGTCCCACCTGACTCATGCTTGTCTAAAGAATCATGGCTCACAAGAGAAGAAATTGAGGTAGGAGGCTGTCGTTTGGTGGAAAACTGTACCGTCTAGCGAGACATGTGATAGTTGGTCTGTTCATCATGGAAGTGATGGGAGAGACTAATCAATTTGACGAGCGTGTAGGAATATTCTTCTTGAACTGGAGTTGAGTGTGCTGGCATGCTAACTAAAAACACTTCCATGTCCTAGCACAGCCAAACCAAAAAGAACAAGGGGAAGATGCATTTGCGATTCATCTGAGATGATAGCCTAGTCTAAGAAGTCAGTCAGCCTGAAAGTTTTTCTTATCAAAATTACATTTGACTAATAAAAATTTCTTAGTTGATGATATGTTTTATGTCTTTCCTCCCCCACCTCCCCTTTTTGCTTAACACTTAATATGAAACTATTCCAGGTAAAATCCACTTTCCCCAGGAAGTGCTGGAATGGGCATCTGTGCCACAGAGAAGCCCAGCCATCTTCAGGATAGCTTTAGGAGCAGACAACACTGAAGTACAATCAACTGGTAGAAAAACTTTAAATGTTTGCTCCTCTGAGACAATTGTCAGCATGTTTTTATTGTTTGATGTCATTTTTTTTTTGAGGCTTTGCATGTTCTAGCCTCTAAATACAATTGAATATTTTATACATGACTTTTATTCAAGTCATTACTCATATAGCATACTAACCCAAATTTAAACATGATACAGCGCATCTGAACTTTGATTTTACCACTAGAGATCTCTTTGAATGGATCCTTGACCCATATTTGTAAGTTTTAGCTGACCATATTTTATTTATTTATCAAAAACAATTTCTCTATTCTTTCCCATCCTGTGGTTTTTTTTTTTTTCTACCCTGCCTTAGCTCTGGGAACAGGCCGCACTACCCACCCCCACCCAGCTTCCCTTGACTCCTCCGATAAAAGATATACACACTATTGTTCCTTTTCAACTTGCCTTCCTGAAACAATTACTGAGTACTACTGACTCCTGCCTGGCAAATTGTGCCCTTATCAATTTCCTATCTCTGCACCTCCCACCTGCCCTAAACTGTAGGTGCTAAGATACATCTAGTCGCTACTAAGCATCCCTGACCCCCTGCTCCTTCCAAGCCCTCACATGGCTTCTTGGTTCTTCTCTCTCTAAAACATGGCAAACCTCCCTCCTCCCTTGCATCTGTCTCCTTTCCTCCAGGGACCCGGAAGTCCCACCTATTGCTTCCTCCCAGCAATTGGCCCATGGCTTTCTTTACTGACAGATAAAGAACCAATTGGTGATCAGAACCTTAGCATCAGAACTGCCCCTACATGATCCCTTGTTAATCAGATCCCTTGTTAATCAACAAAACACTTGAGTTTGATAGAAACTGTGCATGTGTTAGTACATACATTATTGTTGGCCATTAGAACATTGCTGTATTGCGTACAAGATGAAGCCCATTCAGAAGTGTCTGTCTTAGCATCATTGATCTAATATTCTCTCCTCTTCTGTGGAACATTGGCCTAAGCTTTAGATTGTCAGTGATTTCTCCTGTCTGCCTAGTCCATCTTAGTCTGGATGCATTCCCAGGCACACAGGAGATTTGTTGCTGTTGTTTTATATGTATAAGAACTCAGTTCTAAGTTTTTGCAAAGGAAAAAAAAAACCAATAAGAATAATGCTATAGAAAACATTGGTCCAAAATACCCTTTACAGGCTCTGTGCTGTAGTCCATCTTAGTCTGAATGCAGTCCCAAGCACACAGTAGTTTTGTTTTTGTTTTGTATGTACAAGAACTCAGTTCTAAATATTTGCAAAGAAAATAGAAAAACCCCAGCACTTGGGAGGCAGAGGCAGGCGGATTTCTGAGTTCGAGGCCAGCCTGGTCTACTGAGTGAGTTCCAGGACAGCCAGGGCTACACAGAGAAACCCTGTCTCGAAAAACCAAAAAAAAAAAAAAAAGAAAGAAAGAAAGAAAGAAAGAAAAAGAAAGAAAGAAAGAAAATAGAAAAACAACTTAAGAGTAAAGCTATAGAAAACATTGGTCCAAAGCACTCTTTGTAGGCTCTGTTCTAAGTCACTTTCCTCTTATTTTCAATTCTCCTGTCCTGTGTAAAGGAACAAAAGAAAGAGCTTGGTAAAAGACTGGCCCCTGTGACCATCCTGTATTAGGTTTACCTTTTTTTTTTTTTTTAAAGAACACAAAGTTCTTAAAGCATACGTACTTAGAACATAAGTAGCCATTCCCTATAAGTTTCCTTTCAAAAAAATAAGCAAAATCAAACAAACAGAAGACCTAGAACTAAGCCATAAGTAGATGGTCAGGTAGCTATTGCTAACATGGCCTTGTTCACGGAATTATGGGAAGGGGGCTGGGGCGGTGGAGAATAGAAGTCAAGTCAGAGGGATGTGTAGGATAAACCCTTTTATGGTAATCAGATGTCAGAAGTAAGTTTCAGTCAGAAATAGTCTCTCGAGTGTGCCCAAGAGCAAGAATGAGTAAGTAGCTCTACAAATGGGTCCTGTGAAAGCTCAAACAAAGCATAGTACTGTTCAAGGCACCGCAAATCAGTGCAGTCACTATATTATTCGCCGGGGGGTGGGGGTAGCATATACCATCAACTTCAATGTTCTTACATGCAGGAAATGAGGCGTAGGATGGGGGGAGGAACTAGGATTAATCCTACAGCTTGCATAGACTATGCCAACAACAAACAGAGGCTTTTCCCCAGTGCTTCTGGTTTTTAATCTAACTTTTCCAGTCTCCCAACATTGGCGCTGTTTCTAATGCAGCCGCTGGCACATCTGAAGACGCGCCATTGCTCTGGGATTCATAATACAAGATGCAGCTCAGGAAACAGATTTATTCCGACGCAGAGGATAAGTGGTGTCTCTCAGGGGAGGAAACTTGGGAAAGGATGCTCAGGAAGAGATTGCCTCGAGCTTGAGACTAAAAGTTGGACTCGAGAGACATGAAACTTGCTGCTGAAGCCAGATGTTGGAATATGTTCAGAGAGAAGATGTTGCTAATAATTATTCTGTCTTGGAGAAGAAAAATACGACGCTTAAATATAGATCATATTAGTACTATTAAAAGTCAATACAGTCAGTGGCCGTTGGGTGCGATGGCACACACCTTTAGCCTCAGCACTCGGGAGGCAGAGGTAGATGGATCTCTGTGGGGGCATCCTGCTCTACGTATTCCAGGCCAGCCAAGATGACCTACTAAGACCCTCTCTCAGAAACAAATAGCTGAAAGTAAGAGTCAGTATCCCCGGGGATGCTGCAGGATAGAAATATGTGCTACAAGTGCAGGGAGGAAGTGTGTCCTGAGAATGTGTGACAGAGATGCCAATGAGAATAGACCCGAAGGATGTAGTTATTAACTAGTTTCAGATGTTCAACGTGCTTACGAGTTGGGGCAAAGAATATGAGAATCATGATCAGTGCTGTTTTCCCCCCAAATCCCATGCCAGGATTGAAAAGATGTGCCAAGCTGTGAAGGGGTAGCACTGAAGATTTGAGTTAAAAAAAAAAAAAGTGACTCATGTGGCATCCAAAGATACCCAGATGCAGCTTTTTATTGCATTGAATATCTATCTCTTACATTATTAAATGATAGAGGGTCTCAGCCTCTTAAAAATAATAATAACCTGGAGTTATTGTCTTTATTCGATGAGTACACTTACTTACCTTAGAGCTTTCTATGCACCTTTAAATGATTTCCCTTTTATTGCTTATACGAACCAACTGCTGCTTGCATGCTCGCCAGATAAGAATCTTCAGCTAGCCCGGCAGCGGTGGCGCACGCCTTTGATCCCAGCACTTGGGAGGCAGAGGCAGGCGGATTTCTGAGTTTGAGGCCAGCCTGGTCTACAGAGTGAGTTCCAGGACAGCCAGGGCTATACAGAGAAACCCTGTCTCAGAGAAAAAAAGAAAAGGGAAAAGAAAAGAAAAAAAAAAGAGTCTTCAGCTCTAGGGATGAGTTCAGTCTTTGCGTCTACATAAGTGTAAAAAGAAATCCATCAGGAGCCCAGGAGCCCACAGGAAAACGTGTCAGGATCCCCCTTCTCCTTTTGCCTCATTCCTCTGGGCTTCTTGTTTGCCCTTGATTACATCTGTCTTTCCTCTCCCACCTGCTCTCCGCCTCAAGTATCTGATTTCCCCTGGCATATCATTTGGAGCTGGGGAAAGGGAAATGGGAACCTAGGACTTTATGGGGATTGCCACTTCCCCCTCCCCGCTCCAGTAGCCTGAGAGAGTTGGAGACGAGGTCCACTCTTATAGTAGTCAGCCTTGACCCTTTTACAGTTTGTGATTCAGGCCAGCATCACATGAGATCATTCTTTACCTTCTTAATCCACTGCCATCAAGCTCAGAGGATTCAAAACTCAGCTCACTTAGAAAAAAGCTAAGCCAGCTCAGCCCTTGGCTCTTGTTAAATCTGTCTAGGAGCCAAGTCCGAAAGAACTACCCCTTTTGTTTCCTAAAAGCCATCATTCCCAGACGCTGTTCTCTATGTTCCTTTCTCCTAATGTGTGGAGAGTAACCTTAAGCTGTATCTCTTGCCAGGACATCGTGGAGGAAGTCACATCAGATTACATCCGTGAGAACATGTGGTCTGCTTCAGAAGACTTGCTTGTCCGCTTTGAAGCCACAAACTCAGGACCCATCCTGAGGAAGGAGTTTGAAGCTAGGAAAGCATTCTTATATGAACAGACAGAGAGCGTGGTCAAAATACAGGTATGCAAATCAAGTACTGCGGTTACAGTCCTGTATGTGAATCACCCACCACAGATACAGCCCATTGTCCTGCCTTCTGAAAGTGCTTAGAAAATAGCACCATCAACTGCCAACATTCTGATAGTACCAATGCAGGCTCTTCCCTGCCCTTTTTTGAGAAGCCTTTAAAATGGGGACTGCCTTAGTGATGACATGTTTTAACTTGTGGCCCTCAGAAGAATATTATTAGGGCTTGCTCAGAGCTACCCGCCATCAGTATGGTTGGAGTGGAATGGATACCTCAGCTCGGGGTTGAAAGTGTGCTTCTCCAAATAGCAGTTTCTCCACGTGTCCACCTACTGCTAAACTTGGAGTTTTAGGGATTAGTGGATGATCATTAATGTCAAGCTTCTAGCCTGAGCCAACAGAAGAACAGATGACCTGGGCACATTTAACGTCTCCAGGGGTCTTCTTTGTATAATGGTCACTCTTTGTTCAGGCCTGCAGGAAAAATCATCAGCACCCACTCTTTAAAGACTGAGATATAACAACAAAAATGCATGAGTTAAGCTTTCCCATGGGCAGGAAAAGAACTTGGCAGAGTTACATGTCTCTCCTGTGTTCTCGCATCACTCTCTACCAGCCAGCTTCCCCGGGTCTATATGTGTGTCCTTTTCTCCAGAGGCTAACACAAGCATGTCAGTGATTGGCGGAGCTTGAAGGACTTTGCTTTAGCTGGTATCTATGAGGTTTCCCACACTGGAGATGTTTTGGTGGTAGAGTTTCTCTTTTGTGGCTATTGATAAAATTCTGTGCCTTGCTTTTATGTTATTTGGGACTGAGGATAATTTGATTTTTTTTTTTTTTTTTAAATCTCTTTTGTTGACCTGACACTTAGCTTTTTCTATGTGAGCCAAGGAGTTTCTAATAACTTAAGTGTTGAATACACAGCCTAAAAATAGAATCATCTACACCCATAAAAGCTAACTCTAATTGCATACAAAATTCAAAATATCTGCCAGCATCATACAATTTGAACCAGCCCTGCACTCTCCAGTCTTGAAACAATGTTGCCATTGGGGATCTTCCTGAAGACCCCACCTTTAGAGATTGCACTTTGAAGTGGAACCCAGTGATGAAGTTACCAGAATGCTGAAAAAGGACCGAAATGATCACATGGGGCCTTGCTCCTCCACCTCACCGGTGGTTCAGGATTGTCACTAAACTCATCCATCATGCCCTCTTTCCCTCCATCTGACGAATTTCCAACAATAACCTATGAGGTCTAACAGTGAGGACATTACACTGATACAGCCCAGAAGTGAGTAAACTGCCTGTAACCTTCTGACCCATAGAACCAAATGACCAGGAGGCAAAAAGTATCATGTTAACCTAATATCTCAGCAAAATTGCTAATAGATGCTACATTAAGGAAATACTGGAAGATTTCCCTCTAGATAAAACAATTCACACTTTCTAGACAGGTAACTGGCCCAGACATAGTCTTAAAATTTTTAGAAAAGAGTACAGAAGCAAATCTTCTTGCCTCAAGCCAGCCAGATCCAAACTATATCTGGAGTTCATCAGAAGGTGTCCAGTCCAACACCTCTGGAGGGAAGCCAAAGAGAATCTATTTGTATTTTTGTTTCTGGTGATGGCAGTTGAATTCACTGCCTTGTGTATGCTAGACTACACTACACAACACCCCCAACAAACCACCCAGTTTTAGAACAATTAGAAGTTCCTAATAGAATTGTTTAAGTGTAGACCTGAGTGTATGGCTCAGTGGTAGGTTTACTGGCATTACCAAAGCTCTGGGTCCAATCCCCGACACCAAAAAAAAAAAATATATATATACATATATATATATATATATATATATGTATATATATATATATATATAAAACCAGAAAAAAACATCATAAGTAAAGGAAATTTATCTATATCAAATATATAGAAAACAAATATAATTATAAAATGTAAATGAAGTAAAATTGATATTTTTCAAGAAGAAAATTTATACTGAAATTCTCAAGGAATTTAATAATGAAACAGTATGGGGGTTTGTGGGTGGGGGGAATGGATCAGTTACAAACATGGCAAGTAAAGGAAATTATGACATCATCAAGTGTAAATGAATGAAAGTTCAGAGGAAAATAGACATTGAGAAGTACTGAAACAGGCCTTTAGCTCTGGCTGTTTACATCTCTACTGCTCACAGTGTGAGCCACATTCCAGCATGCTCATTGTGGAAGCTTTGGAGACATGCAAATGAAATCCTGCCCGTGCTAATGAAATCCACACAGGAACTCATCTTTACCAACCGATACTACAAAGTCATTTGAAAAATTCTAAACCCATTTCTCAGTGTTTTTAACAATTGTGTTAAAGTCTTGGGGTTTTGGGGTTTTTTTTTGATTTTTTGTTTTTTAATTTTGGTTTGTTTTGCTTTTGTGTGTGCGTGTTTATGTTTTCGGGGGTTGTTTTTTTTTTCTTTAACTATATTTTTATGGGTCTTTTGCCAGCTTATATTATGCACCATGTGCTTACCTGTGCCCCTGCAGGCTAGAAGATCCCCTGCAACTGGAAATCTAAATGATTGTTGAGCCACCAAGTGGGTGGTGGGAACCAAATCTGAGTCCTCTGGAAGAGCAGCCAGTACTTTATCTCCTGAATCATCTCTTCAGCCTGAATTAAAATAAAAACGGGGAAGGGGGGGCAGTCTTTTTGAACTTGGCACCTTTATAATGATGACTTTTAATCTGTCCCAAAATATAGCACTGTAATTCTAATTCCTTTATCTCCTTTTTTGTTTACCACGTGTAGTCAAGCCTTGGCTAATATGAACAACATCTTTAATATGTTTTTATTTTTGACATACAGAAAAAATTTCAACCTTGTAATCAGTCTTTTGATTCCCTTGTGCAATAACTACTTTTAGTTTTTCGAGACAAGGTTTCTCTGCATAGTCCTGGCTGTCCTGAACCATACTCTGTAGACTAGGCTGGCCTCAAACTCAGAGATCTATATGCATCTGCCTTCTGAGTACTAGGATTAAAAACATGTGCCACTACCACCTGAAATAAATAATTACTTTTTATAATTCTCATTTTTAAAAAAAAATCTTGAATTTGGGCATAGTGGCACATACCTGCAATCCCAGGGCTTGAGACACTGAGGCAGGATTGTGAATTCAGGGCTAGCCTGAACCACATTTTTATCTTGTCCTAAAAGATCATGAATTCTGTTAAATATAAATTCATGTGACCTTAATAATATTGAAAATGGGCCTTCAAGGTTGCTCAGTGGGTGAAGACGCTGTTGCCAGGACTTGTCTGGAGGGAGGAGAAAACTGACTTCTGCAAGTTGTGTACACACATTCACACACTGACACACACACACACACACACACACTAATAGCTATATAAATGTACAAAAGTAATATTTAAAAAACTATAAAATTTTAGGGACTTTAAAATTGCTTAGGTTTGACTTCCATTACTGGGGAAATAGAATACATATTTTGCCTGTTTCTTATGTATAAAGTTGTTTACTGCAAAAAAAAAATGGTAATAGCCTAATACCTCTCTGTAGGGAGATTGCTAAGTCAGTCTAGTCTATACTTTATAAGGCAGCTGAGTTACCAGAGGTTTCAGCTATACAGAAGCAAAATACTATATGCCTTACATTTAATTTGTCAGAATTCTATGTCTTTCTCTTTAAGCTTTGAAGTTTTAATTCCAGTAGATCTGCTTTGTCTGAGTCTGTTAATATAAATATTTCATGTATGTGTTAACTGGAGACTTCCGTGTAACTTAGAGGAGAAAGCAAACCCTGGGATATTGTTGGGTCTCTTTTTATCAAAAGAAAGAAAATGATATATACATGATATATACTTTGTATTTTAGTACACAATGATGTGCATATGGGTAGATATGTTGTACATATTTGAAAATGTACATGGTAAACAAAACTAATAGCTCATTCTGGAGAAAAACTAGTGGAAATAGTGACAGGTAGATACATAGTTAGGTCTCATTTTATGTGGGGACATATGAAATGATAAGCAGTCAATTATAGACATATAATATCTTTAGGGATTATAAAATATAATATAAATATAATAATCTCTAGAAATTTGGAGTCACAACTGAGTGAAGTACCTTCCTAGGGTAGCCCACTATAGGCTACTTGGTACAGTAAAATAATCATATATCAATCACTGTTTTCAAGCATTTTGTATTGTGACCAGACAATACTATTAATAGAACCCAGTTAACACTAGAAGAAGGATTTCTTTTATTGTTTGCTTTTGTTGTGCAGGGTCATGGTAAAATTAAGCTTTCAAAACTGGGAACTAACCTGGTTGTTGGTTTTTCTTTCTCTGCTGTTCCAACTCTGGCCCTGTTTTGTTCATAAACCGGCATCCTCTGCCCCAGTTAAGTGTCCAGCAGTGGACATGGTGTCCCAACTCAGTGCATCCTGAGATGTGTTCTGTGCTTGCAGCTTCCAAAGCTTACCTGTCACTCATCAGTCACTCTTAACCTACTCTTTCTTTCCCCTCAGGCTTTCTGGAAGGGATGCAGACAACGCCAAAAGTATCTGCACAGACAACAAGTGTTTGCTAGTAACGTTGATTCTATCGTGAAGGTAAGTATCACTTTCCGCCATATTGAGTGCTCGGCTTACACAGTCCCTTGCATTTTGTCCTGGATCTAGAAGACAAAGCTGTTAACCGGAGATGTGTGAGCCTTGCAAGTCAGTCCTGGGGGTGGAGCATCTCCAAGCGAGTTGATGCAGCTGTGATGGCCTCACATCCTTTAAGCAGTTATGTAAGAATCTAATTTGAAAGTGGTTTTGTACCCAGCTCTTTGTCTGGAAAATCCAAATTAATTTTTAAAGCTGGGATCCTCTCTCTGCTCTGCCCAGTCTGGTCTCACATTCCTCTGATTGCATTAGCTAATAATGCTTAAGAGTGTGCAAACATCCCAACAGAAAAGCTTAGGTGTTAAGGCAGACACAAAGCCTGTGGCCCAGTGGATGACTAGCTCTGAACTACAGAAAGAAAAGGCACTGTGGAGGCCAAAAGCAAAAGGGTCGAACAACAATAACAAAAGAACTTGTAGACAACTTGGAAATCTAGATGAGAGTCAGTAAGGGTCAGAAAGAAATTGAAATGGGCAAGTTGAAAGATATTTGAAATTGTGGGGACAGAGAATGACAGGGCTAGACCCACTGAGTCTTCTCACTCCTTCAAGGCACAGTGTCCTGAGTCCACTGTGGAATACGCCCGTTCCCTCAGAAAACAGTAAGAACACACCCCACTGAGGCCACCTGAGCGCTTCTCTATAGCAACCTAAAGGATGGAGCTGGGGAGTTGGCTCACACAGTAAAGGTGCTTGCTACCGAGCTTGACCATTTGAGTTTGATCCCCGAGACTCACTTGGTTGAAGAAGAGAGCAGACTCCCTCAGATTGTCCTCTAACCTGTACACATGCCCCATGGCATACATGCGTGTGCACACATGCAATACACAAATGAATAAACCCAGTTTAAAAAAAAAAAAACTAAGGCATATTAGTTGCATTTAAGGGATGATGAAAGAAACCCTGGATTTAGTTTAGTTTGGTTTACCGACTCACTATAGCTCAGAAAACTGCCTTGCTTTCATGACTGTTACTGGGTTGAAAACTAAACTCTTTAGCCCAGCCCTTTCCTATTAAGGCGGTGAGGTTAATGACCACATATAATGGGTTTTGAAGACCTTGAAAGGACCAAACAAACAAACCAACCAAATGAGTGAGAAATGAAGGGGAGGCTTTGATATTTGATATTGTGTGGTAGGCTGTTAGTCCTTGGTTTTCCTTTGACAGGGGGTCTTGTATGAAGCCCAGGCTGGCCTCAGCCTCCTAGGTGCTTGATTCACAGGTATACAAGGCTACTGGTGTTCAGCAGATAATATTCTTAGGAAGGCAATGTGGGCTTGAGGATTGTGTGCTGGCCGTCATGGTTTCTCTGGTCTGCCATATTTCAGATTCAGTCCTGGTTCCGAATGGTGACAGCAAGGAAGAGTTACCTTTCACGACTGAAGTATTTTGAAGATCACGTAAGACACATGGCTTTTCATTTGGGCTAAGAATGAACTAAATCAATAGTTATTGAATGCTGGTATTGAATAATTTGACTAAACAATACCAGTGATGACCTGGGAATAAACAGACCTCAGAACTCAGTGTGACAATAACCGGGAGCTTATCTTTTAACTCAGAAGTCACACTGAGTCAAGGATAGAGAGGACATGGTGAGAGGAAAAGTGTGGGCTAGTAACTCCAAAGAGAAGATTCGAGTCATGTATTTTCTAACATGAGATGTAAGAGTTCTGGCTGCTAGCTGATATTTAAATCAAAACTCATAGAAAAATGTCAGACTCTTCAGAGAATAAAAGTGTCACCATAGACTGGATCCTTCCGGTTCTGGGCATCCTTCCCCTTATAGGTGTCTTTATTTAGACAGTCCTTCTACAGTTTTGCCTGTATTTGTAATTAACCTAATTTACTCCTTAACAAATAAATGGGGGGCCGGGTGGTGGTGGCGCACACCTTTAATCCCAGCACTTGGGAGGCAGAGGCAGGCGGATTTCTGAGTTCGGGGCTAGCCTGGTCTACAGAGTGAGTTCCAGGACAGCCAAGGCTATACAGAGAAACCCTGTCTCGAAAAAACCAAAAAAAAAAAAAAAAAAAAAAAAAAAAACCAAATAAATGGGGAATAGATGTTAGATGTGCTACATCAGCGATTTTTAACAGCATCTGTTCTTAAGTAATTTAAATTCCTAAATGTCTTAAATTCTAAAGTAGTGGAGCAAATGGGACTCTGAGAGATCATGACCCTCTGTCAATGTTTTTGCAGAAAAATGAAATCGTGAAAATACAATCTCTGTTACGGGCAAGCAAAGCCAGAGATGACTACAAAGCACTCGGTAAGTGGGCACCTTGGGAAAGAGCCTGAATGAACTCTTTCCTAACCAGCGCAGATGTTTCTTTCCAGCCTATGGACTGAAGAGGCTGTCCCAAGAACCAAGAACAAATGCACTGTCTGGCAGCCTTTGTTCATCTTTGACTCTAAGTTCCGAACAAGTGGGCACAGGGGCAGAGAGGACAGGAGTATTACAAGGAAAGGGACAGACAGAGTGACTATAATTTCTTCATCAAGAATAATGGAATTGGCATAAATCCCATTTTATATTACACTTGAGCTTCAGGGGAATCAAAAGAAGACAGACAAGAAGATACGGCTACATGTCAGATGTTCAGTTTATTACCAGTCCTGATCCCGCTGCTCTCATTTGAAGGATTAAATGTTTATATAAGAAATTTTGAAGATACTAATCAAAGGCCACCAAACATGCTGGCTGTGGCATGTGCATATCTATTACCTCAAAGTGGGGGAAGTGGAGGCAAGAAGATCAGGAGTTGAAGGCTCTCCTCAGCTGTGGTCGCAAGATAAGCAAACGAAATAACAACAGAACAGACCCCAGTCTCATCTCACAATGATGGTAACTGCAGACAAGATCCAGCATCACCTCTCTAGCCCAGATCCTCAAAAGTAGAATCGCAAGATAGATGACTTCTGTGGTCCGTGCTGGGCTCCTGGTGAGTCAGTAGGTGTTGGCTAAAGTGACCAGAGAATCAGACTGTAACTGAAAGGAAGACTACCAGGGCCCTTGACGAGGAGGACTATCCGACAGGTTACAGAAGCTAGATAGTACTCTTCTAACAAGTACTGCTTCTAACTGGTCACCCCCAGGGTTGGTTTTTACAGTTTACTCAAAGCTGATCTCATGACACGTGGAAGTGTCACAGTATCAGAGAATGAAAGCAGAAGCTCTTGGAATTTCTGCACAAATGTTCTCTCAAGACTGGCTGGCTATGAGGTTCTCAGCAGCTCGTGTTGGGTCCGTGCTTAAAAAGACAATGACCAAATTTCAATTCCTAAGATCTTTGTCCTTCTGTCAAGTAGAACATTCACTCAGTCATCCTTGGGCTGATTCCTGCTTGGCTCCTAGAGGCCCCTCTTCTTTGTGTTTCCTTGTTGGCTTTTGCCTAATTCTGACTCCTTCCCAGAGATCCTTTGTGCTGAGAGAAACCGCTTCCTGCTCCCGGCAGCCAGAATTTTAATCTCTTATCTGGTTCAGCCAGCAGGTCTTAGAGTCAAGGCCTGCTGATTAACTTTCTTTCCTCATCAATAAGGGATAGATAGGACTGTCTGCTCAGTGTCTGAGTCTGGTGACCGTGGGGGAGAGGCCTGGCTAATGAGTATTAGATAAGCAAGAGCACAGAGGGGCCAGGCATTATCAGTTCTGTGCATTTGTTTATGTGGCTTTGCTTATCTGGCTCTCACTGATGGAGAATGAGCCACACCACAGACTGTATATGTCAGCTGGCGTATTATTGTAGTAATATTTTCACCACAGAGCCAGCTGCTTGCCCGTTCATGATAATCCTCGATTAAAATATGCCTGTGCTTTTCCCCACAGTTGGCTCTGAAAACCCACCGTTAACAGTAATCCGGAAGTTTGTATACCTGTTGGACCAGAGTGACTTGGATTTCCGGGAGGAGCTGGAGGTAGCCAGGCTACGAGAAGAAGTGGTGACTAAGATCAGAGCCAATCAGCAGCTGGAGAAGGACCTGAATCTGATGGACATCAAGATCGGACTGCTGGTGAAGAACAGGATCACGCTGGAGGTCAGCGGGCAGCGGGCACGCTGGAGGCCAGCGGGCAGCGGGCACGCTGGAGGCCAGCGGGCAGCGGGCACGCTGGAGGCCAGCGGGCAGCGGGCACGCTGGAGGCCAGCGGGCAGCGGGCAGCGGGCACGCTGGAGGCCAGCGGGCAGCGGGCACGCTGGAGGTCAGCGGGCACGCTGGAGGTCAGCGGGCAGTGGGCACGCTGGAGGTCAGCGGGCAGTGGGCACGCTGGAGGTCAGCGGGCAGTGGGCACGCTGGAGGTCAGCGGGCAGTGGGCACGCTGGAGGTCAGTGGGCAGTGGGCACGCTGGAGGTCAGTGGGCAGTGGGTCCCTCAGCTCCCAGAAGAGAAACGTGTGTGCATGCGTGTGCACAGGAGGATTGGTCCTGGAAAGCACGTTGAGAATTTTGCATTAGTTGTCCAAGGTTTATCATTTTTTTTGTTATAAGTTACTCTTTGTCATACCCCTTGCCTATGACATATTTGTAAAGCTTTTTAACCAGGCTGACAAGATTGGCATCATTCAGGGTGGTATAGGTTCTGAAATGAAACCCTCATAGGATAAAAACCTATGTCCATACATACCTTCCTGTAAGTATTTCACCATTTAAAAATACACGTTCGAATAGGAAAATATATCGACCTGATGACAGCAGACAGCACGGTAAGGCTGCCGGGACTCAGGTCTTTTCCCAGAATCACTACTGATTGCGTTAAGAGGGCTGCAGATGATCCCGATACATTGAAAGGTAGTGTAGTCGGGCCTAGTTTCCAAGTCCCTGCAAAGTGCAAGACAAGTGTGATCTGCTCCCAATAGACACAGCAGTTGCAATCCTAAAAAACCAATTGCATATTGACATTTTTGTGTATGGAAAAAATACATTATGCATATATGCAGGACACTTAGATCCGAGTCCTAAGTACTTATGAACACACCTATATGCATGAGTAGAAAGCCATGCAAAATTTCTACCCTGCAAGATCATTCAATCATCCTACAAAAGGCAGAGCCTCTGTCATCCATCCCTAGCCCCCACCAACCAGAAACCACAAATGTCTTCCAATTAATAATGGAAGTTTACACCACTTAACACATGCCCTCAAAACACCCCTGCGGTTTCCATAATGCCCCCAAGGGTGACACTGGGTTACCAGTGGCCTCCACACAACCTCTGAAACATGCTAGAACTACAGAAAGAGAGTCATTGTTCCCCAGGAACAAATTCCTAGGGTAGGCTTGCACTCTGTGGCCCTGTTCTTTTCTGATAGGCCACATCCATTTTCAGAAAGCTGACAGGCCAGGAAGGGAAGCTGAAGCATGAAAGCTTGGTGAGACCCTGGAGAGTCAGAGCCAGAGAGCCAGTTCTCTGTGATTGAGCATATGGTGACAGATGGGAGTCATGGGACATCCCTGGGAAGTGGGTATGGGAATATTCCACCCTCAGACTCCAGATCTAATAAATATGCCAGAAAGAGCTGAAAAGAAGGAAGAAAGAAAGGAGGGGAAGGAAGGGAAGAGAAAGGAAAGAGAAGAGAAAAAGAAAAGAAAAAAGAGAAGAAGAGCAGTTTGTAACATTAGGATTCCATTATGGTGCTTTGTTTGTTGGTTGGTTTTGGTTTTTTGAGACAAGATTTCACTCTGTAGACCAGGCTGGCCTAGAACTCAGAGATCTGCCTGCCTCTGCCTCCCAGTGCTGGAATTAAAGGCTTGTGCCACCACTATCCAGCTTCATTCTGTTGTCTAAATATTCAAAGACAAAACTACAACCTGCTATGTTTCTAGAAAAAAAAGAAAGAAAAGAAAACCCCTTAATCTTCCTTTTATTTTTCATTTGCATGAGAACTTTAAGAGTGTAATGTATCCCAAAGGGTCTTCCAGAATGCCTTTTATGGACTTAAAATATATAAATAAGAAATGCCTTTTATCTCAAAATAAAGGCTTAGTTTCACATCGGCAGATACTTTAAACAGTATGTATTTGTGGAAATACAATCACGTGGCAGATGCCCACATCTCTATAAATGTTTAAGGTTTGGGTTTGTTTTATTAAGAGTATTCATTAATAATTGATAGCTATGTGAAACAAACTTAATTTTTTGAGCCAGAAACACTGGTACATAGGTAATGCCAGCTACTGGGGAAGCTAAGGCAGGAGAATTACCTTAGTCCAGGAAATTGGGCATAGGGCATAGGCAAAATTCTGTCCCCTCCCTGCAAAAAGTTCAAACTTCTGTGTATATTTTCAAACACTAAATGTACACCCAAGATTTATTGAAAGCTAAACTGGTGATTATTAAATAGAGCCTTTTTCTTATCACCGGTAGTTCCATATTTGATTTGATAAGGTTAGAACAGTGGAGGTTTGCATATTATGTTACTGTAAAAATGAAGAACAACTTAGAACACTGGAGACCTGGGGGGTTGGGGCAATGAATTAGTTACTTCTCTTGCTGCTTTTGAAAAATATTTGACAATTTAGTTTTAGGGACAGGTTCTCTTGGCTCAGTTTGAGGGCACAGTCCAGCGTGGCAGTGACAACTGCCGGAGCTGAGGCATCAGGAGTATATGGCATCTGTTCACTGCCTCCACAGGAGTGTGTGGCAACTGCTCACTGCCTCCACAGCCAGGAAGCAGAGAGGGGACTGTGGGTGCTGTCCCACTGTCTCCATTTTCTACTTTATTTCCTTTGTGGCCTCAGCCTCTGGGCCACAAAGGTGGGTCTTTCCTCCTTTCTAAGCCTCCCTGCAAACTCCCTCACAGACATGCCAGAGGCATCTTCCTAGGCCGTCCCAAAGATTAACTATTTCAATCATGAATTTAGCTTGCCGTGTGTACTATGTAACCACTAAAAAGTATCGTGAAAGACTAGGGGCAGGAAATGGTTTACAGTAGACTAGAGAAAAAGACAGAACCTGAACAGCATGACTTCTTTATCAAAGAACTTTATCAAAGGAGACTTTGTAAAGAAACCCAGGAAAAGAAAACAGCGACATGCTCCTTCAACAACAACAACAACAAAACAGTGTTGAGCATCTTGTCTTTCTTAGCCACGTGCACATCTTATATCTTCTACAGGAAGTGACAGCTCTAGTCCTTCGCGTGTTTTGGGGTTCCGAGTCTTTCTGGTTTTTAGTAGTAAGAGCTTGTTTATTCTGCAGGCATTTTCTCTTCACCCTGTAAAGTCATGAAACCTTCTAGTTTTGATGACGGCTGATTTTGTTGTTCCTTTTGTAACGTGTATTCTGTGTTATGTCGAAGAATATGTTGTCCAGTCCAAAGTCAAAATTGTTGGCTAGTTTTCCTTTCTGCTCCTGTGTGTATTTCTGTTTTGAAGTCCTTGTGCTGTGAGGTAGGGATCTGACTCTTCCCTCATGGATGTAGTTATCTAGCTGTTCCACCATCGTGTTTTTTTAAAAGTACTCTTTCTCCATTTAATTTTCCTGATGCCTGTGTTAAATCCTGAGAACAAACAAGTACAGCTTTGGGTAAAGCCTATGGCAAGGCCTGAGCTCACCCACAAGGTGCAGTTCTTCAACTTAAGCTTCTCTCTTCCTTTGTTTCCAGATGAGAGAAGCAGAAAATGCAAGTTGTGGTGTGTGTCTTAGTTTGGGTTTTATTGCTGTGAAGAGATACCATGACTAAGACAACTCTTATAAAAATAATCATTTTAATTGGGCTGAGTTACAGATTCAGAAGTTTAATCCATTTCATCATGGCAGCAAACATGGCAGCAGTGCAGGCAGACATGGTGCTGGAGGAGCCAAGAGTTCTACATCTTGGCTCAGGCAGCAGGAAAGTGTGTTCCACACTGAGCAAGGCTTAAACATATAAGACCTCATTGCCCCCACAGTGACACACTTCCTCTGGCAAGGCCACACCTACTTCAAGAAGGCCACACCTCCTAATAGTGCCACTCCCTATGGGCCAAGCACTTGAAGTCTTTGGGGACCCATTCCTATTCAAACTTAGACCGGGGGTGGGGGGGAGATTTTGTGTGTGTGTGTGTGTGTGTGTGTGTGTGTGTGTGTGTGTGTGT
>JANHMN010000014.1:18477456-18520769 GCA_030674055.1 Rhabdomys pumilio | reverse complement strand
TGTGTGTGTGTGTGTGTGTGTGTGTGTGTGTGTGTGTGTGTGTGTGTGTTTGGTGTGTGTTTGGTGTGTGTGGTATGTATCTGAGATGTATGTGTGTGTGTGTGTGTGTCTGGTGTGTGTATGTGTCTAGGGGTGTATGTTTGTGTGTGTGTGTGTGTGTGTGTGTGTGTGTGTGTGTGTGTGTGTGTAGTGTGTTGTTGGTCCCTTGTTCTGGAGGGTGTCCCACGGCGATCTCCCGATTGGGGACAGGGTAAGAGGGGAAGGCTCGCTACTGTCTCCGCACTGCCTCCAGCTTGCATCTCCACTGTCTGTAGGTCTCCGGCCCGGCCTGATGTGGGAGGTCGAGGCCAAAGGACACAGAGTGCGAGCAGGAGGGGAGATTGCCTGTGTCCCCGTCCCCCCCCACCTCTGCCTGCTCACCATCACTGTCGCTGACCAGTCTCTCCCAGGTGCTGCGCCTGTCTCTCCCCGCTGAGCCAGTCCAGGCCCGGGCTGAGCTGATAAGGAGCTGGCTAGCTGGCAAGGAGGCAGCTTGGTGTCCCAGGCAGGTTCCGGGAAAGCAGAGCTCTCCTCAAGTGTTACAGCTCTTGTGACAAAAACTCTCGGACACCAGGATGATTCTTGAGCGAATGCCTTTACTTCCCTTAAATAGAGCCCTTATATACAGTTTTGGGGTGGGTTAGGGTCTGACAGCAGATAATGTCTATTGGCTTGACCTGAGAGCTTGGAGATGCCTCATCTGCATGTGGGAGAGCCTGAGGGACCGTTCCTCATGACTGACGGTCATAAACCTCTCTGTGGGAGGGGTTGTTGGAGGACTGAAGCTAAATGAAAAGAACCAGGGCCTAGGAGCAGAGCTGAACTCCTGCCATCCGATAAAGGTTCCGGGGTTCGAAACTCATGCTCAACCAAACACCCAACTGCTTCTCACAGCCCACTGCCCTACAGTGTGTATGCCTGGTATGTGTGATGTGTGTGTGTTTGGTGTGTGTGGTATACGTCTGGAGTGTGTATGTGTGTGGTGTGTGTCTGTGATATGTGGTGGGGAGGAAGGTGTCTGGTGTGTATGTCTATGATGTGTGTGTTGTGTATGTGTGTGGCATGGTATGTGTGTGTGTTGTTTGTGTGTGATGTGGTATGATGTGTGTGTGTGTGTGTGTGTGTGTGTGTGTGTGTGTGTGTGTGTCTCACAAAGGTCAGCAGACAGTATTGGATCCCTGGACCTAGAGTTACCGGCAGTAAAACACCAGGCTGGGTCCTGGGAACCAAACCCTTGTCCTTTGGAGGAGTACAAACTACTTTGGACTGCTGAGCCACGTTCCCAGCCTCTCTTCACCTCTACAAAAGGCTTCGGACCACATTATTATTTTTTTTTTTTTAAGAAAAAAATCTGAGCAAAGTGTATGATGTATACTGAATGACATAAAGCTACATGAGTCAGAAAAATGAGGAGCGTTGTAGGAAAAGGTAGTTTGTGTGTTTAAAACTCTGAGTTTGAACAATAGAGAACATTTTGGTAAAAATATATAAACAAAACTATTAAGTTCCAAAGTGGTCCCTAAGAAGGAGATGTGGATTTAAAATTCAGACCTAAGGACAGGTCCCAGAGAGAGGCATTCACTCAAGCTTTGTGTGTCAGTCAATGAAGGGACGGCATACCAGACTTTAATGGATCAGTAACTGGTTTTGTCTGGATCACTGACTTTACCTCATCCATCTTACCAGCTCAGGCAACTGGTTAAAAAAAAAAAGAGGCCGGTGTGGTGCTAGCACACGCCTTTAATCCCAGCACTCAGGAGGCAGAGGCAGGCGGATCTCTGTGGGCTTGAGGCCATCAAGTTTCAGGAGAGCCAGAGTTGTCTCTGACAGAGAAACTGTCAGAGAGAGAGAGAGAGAGAGAGAGAGAGAGAGAGAGAGAGAGAGAGAATGTTTAACTATGAAGGAGTGGCTAGGTCCAACAGAGACCAGAACAGACTATACAAAAGAGGGAGACTTAGGCAAGAGGAAGTCTTCAGAGCCAGGTAGCTCAGCTGTGGGATGCAGCCAGATGCCACGTGGCAGCAAAGTTAAGAGGGATCTGAAGATGGCGGAGCAGTTTGTTCAGCCAAAAAAAAAAGTCTTCAAAATGGGGTGAACAGAGGGACAGCATCACCCAGCTATCTTAGTCATGGTTCATTTGCAGCTCCTCCCTCCCTGTAGGATGAGACCAAGGCTGTCCAGGCTGTAGCTTAATTTTCCAGGCCTTGAATTGCTCGGGTAAGAAATGTGCCTCTTACAAGTGGCAGTTTATGTTGAAGCCATATCAATTCTGTTTTGTATGAAGAAAAATAAAACTCCGCAAAGGTCTTAGGTGCCTCAGATAGTCTATCTTGTTTAAAACTCTCTCCAAAAAAGCCATCATCTTGTCTTGGGCTTTCTTAGGTCAAAGGTGGACCAGGTACAAGACATAGTGACAGGCAACCCTACAGTCATCAAGATGGTTGTCAGCTTCAACAGAGGTGCCCGGGGACAGAACACCCTGCGCCAGCTCCTGGCTCCTGTGCTGAAAGAGATCATTGAGGACGAGGCCCTAGTGATCAACACCAATCCTGTGGAGGTGTACAAGGCTTGGGTGAACCAACTGGAAACACAGACTGGAGAGGCCAGGTAACAGAGGCCATGAAGGGCTGGCTTTGTCATGCTTTGTAACATTAATTCTTAAAGGTTTGTATTTGTTTGGTTGAGTTTTGTTTTGTTTTGAATTTTGTGTGTATTTTACCAGGCACATGTTGTATGTAACAGGCATGTGCCTGGTACCCAGAGAGGTCAGAACAGGACAGCCGATCTCCTGAAATTAGAGTTGTGGATGGTTGTAACCCACAATATGGGTGCTAGGAATTGGACCTGGGTCCTCTGCAAGAGCAACTAGTTCTCTTAACTTCTAAGCCATCTCTGCAGCCTCTCGTGTTCATATACAGCACATGTATACTCTTAAGCCCTGTTAAGGGGAAATAAAAAGTTACTATCAGAAGTAATTTTTTAAATCTGAAATGTAATCTTCCCTTAATATGCCTATGCTGTTCAAATTCCTAGACGTGTGTGTGTGTGTGTGTGTGTGTGTGTGTGTGTGTGTGTGTGTGTGTATGTGTATGTACACTTGCCTACTCTCTTTTTTGGAAATAGGCTGTCTCACTGGCCTGGAATTCACAGTTCAGTGAGACTGGTAGGTCAGCTAGCTCCAGGCATCCTCCTGTCTCCATTGCTCCAGAGCTGGGATTTACATGCATCCCTGGCCTCTCTTCCTAGGGAGCCCTCCATCCCTGGTCTCTGGCACTATCACGCATGCCCCCACCCTCCTGCATAAGCCCTTTTCTGGCTGAGTGAGATCCCAGCTTCCTCTTCATGTCAGTGGTATTTTCACATTTCAGAAGCAGCTGCTCCCACCTCTGTCCCTCTAACTCCATTCTGTATTTATTCTTTGTGTTTCTAAAGCTAGAGCAGAAATCCTTTGTCAGTCTCCTCCTCAGTGACTGTGAGCAGCCATGGTTCAGGTAGATGAAGCTTCTTCTGGGGGAGCTTCTAATCTAAGGCCCAAGCTTCTGTTTTCCTACAAGAGGACCTAAGTAATGAAGAATCACAGAGAATTATGTGGGCTGCTGTCATAGCACTGTTTGTCATAGTGAGAAGTCATGAAACTCAAAATATGTACTTTGGGGTTTACTCAGTAAATGCATTTACACCACATAACGGAGTAAGTGCCTGTTGGAGTGGTAGTGTAGAGTTGTGTTTATTGACACTGATGATATGTTCATGGTATATCTTGATTTTATACTTCAGTCCAATGACCCATCTTAAAGAAAAAAAAAATCAGTCACACATATGCATATACCTAGGATTTCAAGGGTTTCAGTTGTACGAAATTTCCTTGTATTCATGAGTGTGTGAGGCTTATATACACATACACAGAAGGGCTTGGCAAGTTATTTACTAAGATATGAAAAAAAAATCAGTGCTAATTTTTTATTTGCTTATATGCAGGTTTTTGTTTCTTTCTGTTTTTGTTTTTCTTTTTACTATAATGAAAGCATAAGATTTTTAATGCATAAAAAATTTAAAGGAAGCCAGGCATGGTGGAACACACCTACAATTCTAATACTTGGGAGATAGAGGCATGAAGATCAGAAGTTGGAGGCTAGCCTCAGTATGGTTGTTTGAAGGAAAAAGGTTCTAATTGACTCATATATTTGAATACTCTGTCCTCAGTTGGTAGACCTTTTTGGGAAGGATTAGGAGACGTGGCCTTGTTGGAGGCGTGTCACTGGGGTGGGGTTTGAGGCTTTAAAAGCCCATGCCATTCCCGGTTAGCTTTCTCTGATTTCTCATCTGCATATGAGCTCTTAGCTACTGCTTCAGTGCCATGCCTTCCTGCACGCATGTTCCCTGCTGTGACTCTAACCCTTTGGAACCATGAGCCTCAGATTAAATGTTTTCTTTCATAAGTTGTTTTGGTCATGTTGTGTCACAGCAGCAGAAAAGTAACTGACATGCTCACCTACATAAAGGCCAGCCTGGACTATGTGAGATCCTCAGAAGCTTAAAAGAGGTGGGGGGATGTTATAGATCAATAGTAAAGCATTTACCTAGCATGCACAAAGCTATAGGTTCAATCAACAGGAAAAGGGGAAGGCAGGGAGGGACGGACAGATGGAGGGAGGGAGAAAGTGTTAGCTGAGTCTGCATAACCTGGTCCACCCTTTATCATTCCATTAGAGCTATGTTGGATGCTTGGAGTCCTTCCTGATTCATCAGTAGTGAAAGGTGCACTATGTGTGTCTTACTTAGCAAAACCGTGTTGCGGGAGTCATGGACAACCCCTAGCTTATTCAGCTCATCTCACAAAGCTTGACTACAGAGCCCACTAGTGGGACGCTGGTGTTCACATGTGTACCTCAGAAGCTGTTTATTTGAACCCTTATTGTATTTCAGCAAGCTGCCTTACGACGTGACCACAGAGCAAGCCCTGACACACCCGGAGGTGAAGAACAAACTGGAGGCATCTATTGAAAACCTGAGGAAGGTCACCGACAAAGTCCTGGGCTCCATCATTTCTTCCCTCGATCTGCTGCCGTAAGTTGATTCATAGCGACTTTAGCAGTCTTTGCTGACGTTCTTAGAATATTACCTAAGCCCCTGGAGTAAAGACAGGAATTCTCCCTTGTGTCCTGTTTGCTCTTTAGCGTTATGATCTAGAGCCAGGCATGGTGATCATGAATATGAGACCTTATCTTTTTTCTTTTTTTTCCCCCGAGACAGGGTTTCTCTGTGTAGCCCTGGCTGTCCTGGAACTCACGCTATAGACCAGGCTGGCCTTGAACTCAGAAATCTGCCTGCCTCTGCCTCCCAAGTGCTGGGATTAAAGGCGTGTATGAGACCCTACCTTAAAACAGCAACAACAACAAAATAAACCCAGAAATCCAAGTTGGCCTGCACAGTGATTTTAATTCATAGCACCCTCTAATGAAGGCGCACTACCCTGGCTAGAGCCACACCCAGCACTCAGGTGTTAGAGGCAGCGGAAGCCCTGTGACTCAGGCAACGAAAACCCCGTGACTCCATCGCATCTCACCTTATGTTGAATCTTTAGACTGAGCGCTGTTTGACTGGAACAATTTGCTATCTTTTGTTCACTTAGCCTTTTTTTCCATTATTTTCCTTTGTCATCTGTTCCACGTATAGTTATGGATTGAGGTATATAGCCAAAGTACTGAAGAACTCGATCCGTGAGAAATTCCCCGATGCCACAGAAGAAGAGCTGCTAAAGGTAGACTCTCAAGGGCGACCTTTACACAGCTTCTCTGAGGGGTGGGGGCGGGAGGGAGTTCTGAGCCAGAATTGCCAAGGGACAGTTGTGTAAAATTCTTCCTCCTGTGTGACAATAGCTGTAGATTGTCTGTGTGTAATGGCTGTTGAGGTTATTGTCTACTGAGGCTAATCTAGAAACTTTAGGCACTGTTGCAATTCTCTGTATTAGAACGTTTGAGGGTCATAAGCCTATTTTTCACCGGAAAGAACTGTGTGACATATAATGTTAGTGCTGGGCTGTGTTTACCTCCTTGATCTACTACTTAGTAAAGGAATCGTGTCAGAGGCGGTAAGAGGACTCAGTGGGTAAAGATATTTGCCACCAAGTCTGTCAACCTAAGTTTGATCCCCAAGACACACATG
The DNA here is from genome assembly GCA_030674055.1 of Rhabdomys pumilio. Classification (NCBI taxonomy): domain Eukaryota; kingdom Metazoa; phylum Chordata; class Mammalia; order Rodentia; family Muridae; genus Rhabdomys; species Rhabdomys pumilio. Next base: position 18,514,565 of record JANHMN010000014.1, on the reverse strand, counting down.
GTAGATAAAGAGAATCAACTTCTACAAGGTGTCCTTCAAATTCTACATGTGCACCGTGACATGTGTATATACATACACACAAAGAAATAGACAGACAGACAGACAGACAGACAGACAGACAGACAGACAAATATATAAGTGATATAATTCGTAAAAATTTAAATGCTAAAAAAGATTTGTGTCTGAAAATGACCCACTCTTGCAGAAAATGGAAATGTAAAAAAAAAAAAAAATGTATACTTAAAGATAAAAAGCAACCAGACAGAGCTGGTTTGTCTCTTAAAAATGCCCTTTTCCCTTGTGCAGATTGTTGGAAACCTGCTATACTACCGGTATATGAACCCAGCCATTGTGGCTCCCGATGGCTTTGACATCATTGACATGACAGCCGGAGGTCAGATCAACTCCAACCAAAGGAGAAACTTGGGATCCGTGGCGAAGGTTCTGCAACACGCAGCCTCCAACAAGCTGTTTGAGGGAGAGAACGAGCATCTGTCATCCATGAACAATTATCTATCAGAGACTTATCAGGAATTCAGGTGAGAAGGTCCATTCTTTTAAAAAACACATGGGAAGACAGACAAGAATGAGATTCTGTGCGTAGAACCAAGCCCGCTGAGGAAGGCAGAGCCCCACGAGGCTGCGTGCCCTCCAGCAGTTGCCACGGGAAAATGAAGGAAAGGAAGAGACAAGATGTTCCCACTTAGGCCTGCTGTTCCCACCCCACCCCCTCCATCCTACTACACTGAGTCCTTCCTGCTTTAGGATCTGTGCTTCTGATAAAACACTCTCCCTGATGTAGGACACGTAATCATAGTGTTTAAAATAAGACACTCAAAATAACTGATTTTGTTTTGTTGAAAAAAAAAAAAAACGTAACTTTATTTTTTTTTCCCCCAAATTGTTTTCCAACTGGGAAGAATTTGCTTTCTCTTCAACAATGGTAGGAAATGACGAGATTCCTTTGGGAAGGCTGGGGAACCCCAGCTTTTGTATGTATAGGGGATCCTGTGTAAATATGCCTGCCCTGTCCTGAAGCCCTTCTCCATTAGGTGTTAAATTGTTTAACTAGTGCCTGTGTTTCTTTCTCCTAATTCTATCACTAATGATTCCATGAGGACAGAGGAGAGAGGCCTGCTGACAGTCACTTGTGCATCTGGAAGCTCTGAACAGACACTTCCATCTTGGCTTGTGTTTGCTTTCTTGTCTGCAACAGATTATAGGACTTAGGTGACATCAGTGTGACCTCTGTCCTCCTCACTTGGACAGGGACTTCCCATTCCTCTGGGCTCACAGCTTATCTACTAAGTCCCATCTCTGTGTCAAGTCTGTGCCATTTATGAGGAGGTTGCCCCAAATCCTCCCGCAGTAGGAAGTTTCCATTTCTTCAGAGCCAAGTTTAGTTCTCTTCACTAAGGAGAAACCATGTTGCTCATGTTCCTCACAAACCCTCTTAGCCCTTCCCTTTCCTTCAGGTGTTTGTTTGAGACAGGGCCTCCCTATGTAGCACTGGCTGGTCTGGCACTCACTCTGTTGACCAGGCTGATGTCCAACTCATAAAGATCTGCCTGCCTCTGTCTCCCGAGTGCTAGGAATAAAGGTACTCGTTAGCACACCTGGCTTCTTTTTTCTTGTTGTCCCTGTCAAGTCTCTTGATTTCCCAAGATTATCCTCCTAAATGTGTCCTTTTTCTCTTTCACTTATATTTAATCTGGTATTTATTCTCTTCATTCCTCAGCACCCCATGAACAATTATAAGCAAAACCTAAGAGGAAGACCTACCCTTACTAAGGCGCATGAATGACCCCTGAAACATGGTTGTCCCACCCAACCCAGGGAGCAATCAGTTCTAGTACAGAGGTCTCAGGTGCCCTAGAAAACGTGTCATAGCCGGCGATGGTGGCGCACGCCTTTAATCCCAGCACTTGGGAGGCAGAGGCAGGCGGATTTCTAAGTTCGAGGCCAGCCTGGTCTACAGAGTGAGTTCCAGGACAGCCAGGACTACACAGAGAAACCCTGTCTCGAAAAAACAAAAAACAAAAACAAAACAAAAAAAAAAACAAAACAAAAAAAAAAAACAACAAAAAACAAAAAAAAAAAAAAAAAAAAAAAACAACAAAAAAAAAAACGTGTCATAGAAGATTTCAGGCATAAGAAACACTTGAAACTGTGTAGAATAAAACATATATTACATACACATATTATACATATACATGCACATATATACTACACACATGTATTATGCTCACACATATACTACATATATACATATCACACACACAGTCATTTACATGTGTATGTGTATTAAGCATGTGTGTGTACTGGGTGGGTCATATGCATGTGTATGCACATGCATATAGAAGAAAGAGGTTGACACTGGGTGTCTTGCTATGTCACCTTCTACTTCATGTTTGAGACATGGCCTCTCACTGAACCTGGAGCTCATCACTTTGGCTAGGCTGACTGGCCAGTGAGCTCCCAGCATTTGCCTGTCTCTGCCTTCCTCTTCAGTAGTCTGGGTTCAGGCACATGCCACCACACCCATGAGTTACACACTCTGATGTTCATGCTTCACCCATTGGGCTAGCTCCCCGACCCCAAGGACTTCTTCATCTTAACATTTTCACTGAAATTCCAGAGGTCATTTTAAAAATTATAACATTATTAAGAAATCCCATCCAAGATTTGATCATTCTGGGTCACAGGGCCAAGGCCCACATTTCTCTCTCATCCTGTCTGATGACCAGTTTGAGGTCGAGCATCCCGAAACATGGTCAAGCACTGACGAGCCACCCTGGAAGATACTGTAACAAGTACCCCAAGCTTGGGGTGGAGGGGTGCTCATTTCAAAACTTGGTTTAGTAGAGTTACAAATCTGACTCTATCTTAATATCCCTTTTTCTCTATTTCTAGGAAATATTTTCAAGAAGCATGTGATGTCCCTGAACCAGAAGAGAAGTTTAATATGGACAAATACACAGACTTGGTGACCGTCAGCAAACCAGTTATTTACATCTCAATAGAGGAAATCATCAATACACATTTAGTAAGTAGGGTCAGAGGGGCGTCTTGGCCTGGGCCATGGATCAGACTGGAAAGTCCCTAGTCCCCGCAGAAGTTGCCTGTGCTCATGTGTCTGTTTTTAAGCCCAGTAAGCTTCTCCCATAATTATCCCCCAGCTCCTGAACCTTGGGAAAACCATTGCCAAGCAGGACAGTTAACCTTTGCAATACATCACGGTACAGGAACAGTTTAAACCCAGAAGAAGGCACAAGCCCGGGATTCGCTCATCCACCAGAGCACTTAATCTTAGCCAAAAGGTCAGGAAGTGAAGTGCTGCTCGGAGAGGGGGTGGGGAGGAAAACCCGGCTATGCAGGCAGATAAGGGACCCTCTCCGTCGGGGATGGGCTGCCATTGTTTTAAAACCAGGTTTCTTAGAATTTCAGTCTGTGCCGTGTCACAGTGCCTGTGTCACATGCAAGCATCCTAATCAGCCACCAGCACTCCGAAGTGACCAACTCCAGGAAGGAACTGGGAAGTCTTGGGTGGCTTTTCCAGACTTTCTGATAAAGAGAAGCCAGGAACCAGAAGTTGAATTGCTAATTAGAGCTTAATTTGCTTTCAAACGCAATTGGGATTAGGTTTGGTTTGTGAAATTTTTATTGTTTTGTTTCTTTCAAGGCAAGACTAGCACTTGCTAGCTAGCTCTAACTGGATTCAAATTCAAGACCCTCCTGTTTCCGCCTCACTCATGCACACAGGCATGCACCTCCACACTGTACCGCAGCATTGCCTAATTCAGCCAGAATATTATTTATTTACTTTGGTTTTGAGGGGGGTGTAGAGGGCTTAAGACAATACTTTATAGCTCAGGCTAAAGTCAGAAATTACTATGTAGCTTAAGCTAGCCTCCGGAGTGGTAGGATTACAGATATGAGCCACAAGGCTCGTCTGGGAATTAGGTTTTGAAAAGGTCACTTTTTCACAAACAATTTTAAATTTTACTAGTCTAAACAGGGTCCTGGGATGGTTCAGAAACATACCCCAGGCTACCAAGATCCAAACCTGCATCCTAAGGATCACAGGGATTCATATCCACATCAACATTCTAGAAACCTAAGATCTGTCAGTAAAGAATAAATCTGACTTTGGACTGTACTCAACATTAGAGGTTACAAACACCTAGCCCAGTACTTCAGACCTCCCAGACCTGGGGCAGACTGGCTGCTTGGAAGTCCAGCCTTGATCATGAGGCACATTCACAGCTTGAATGTGGGGTTGGAGGAAAGCAGGACCCAGTTTTGACTTTTGTCTTGCAAGGCTGAAGCAGGGAACTTGTCTGATGCTTGCTGCAGGACCTCAGTATGTACCAATCAAATGAGTGGATTCAAGTGAGTGGATTCGAGTCAATCAGCTTCCTTTCTGCAGGTCCCCTAGATCAATATCAGAAGTGTCCAACAATGAACTGCTTCCAAGAATTACTTTGTAATGAATAAGTAAACATGCACATTTCATATTTGATCTATTTCGTTTGCACGCTTGCAGGAAGGAATGTCGACATGCAGAAGTAGCAGGACATTCCCTTTGAGAGTGAATGTGAATTCCCTTCTTTCTCACGGGTGGCAGAGAGAAAATACTACTGAGTTCATTTAGCCTGCTGGGATTTAAAGAGAACAGTCTGCTCCTGTGCTAACAAGAATTGAAAACAGAACAGGTCCTGGGGACAGGGCTGGTGACTGACTTGAAGTGCCTTTGTGTTGGATTGGGAGCAGATGTAACAGGACAGTGCGTCACAGCCCAGTCTGTCTGTTGTCTGAGTGAGGAGGCGTCTGTGGCAGACACAGCTGTTCAGCTGCGTGACCTGCCAAGCTCATGGCTGTGTGCTTCCTCCTGGCTCTCTGCAAAACTCGGAACGCCAGCATCAGCTTCTTTAAGACAGACTTTTTTAGGAAATGATCTACGTTCCCTAATAACGGGATAAAGGGTAGACACTGGCTACCTATAATAAATCTTCCACTCCCGAGATAGCAGCCAAATCGGCTGGCCCGTCTCCAAAGAGAACTAGAACATAAATTCATCACCCTGTGGATTTTCTTCTCTAACTCCTCCACCAAAAAGAAAAGCACACTTCAAGATTCTGCCTTTCTGCCTTTATACCATCTCTCTGTCTGTGTCTTTCCTTGAAACTACTCACTTTTAAAAAAAAAGCAATGCATAATCTTTTACTTTAAATTTAAGTGTGTCTATCATGAGAAACTGACATGTCTTTCCATAAACAGGAGCTTTAGAAGAAAATAAATGTGATGTGGTTAGGCACCCCGCCCCACTGGTTGCTCACCTAGGGTACTCTGAGCTCCAGTACTGCATATATGGAATGTGGCAGTACATGTATGGAACCTCGGTGCTCAGAGAAGTGAGGCAGGAGAATCAGAAGTAGGTTAGACTGCATACTGAGTTCAAGACCAACCTGCACCACATGAGACCCTTTCTTTAAGAAAATAAGTACAATGAACACAGACAGAATGGATGCATTCATTCCCTTGCCTTGGAGCTCTTCAGTTTAAAATCCAGTCAGCTCCTGGTATGGTGATAACATTCCTATAATCCCAGTACTAGCAAGGCGGAGGTGAGAGAATTGCCATGGGTTTGAGGCTGGGTTACATAGCAACTAACAGGCAATCACATACTGTAAAGCAAAATATTATTTATAGAGGAGGAAGAAGAGAGAGCGAGAGAAGAAAGGAAAGGAGAGGAGAGGAGAAAAAGAAGCCATTACCTACACAATTGGCAAGTGTCTGGGAACTGTTAAGAAAATTCAACATTAAACAACCCTCAGGCTGAGAAACCTTTAATCCCAGCACTCTAAAGGCAAAAGCTGGTGGGTTGCTGTGAATTCAGGTCCAACCTGGTCTACACAGTGAGTTGCAGGTGAGCCAAGGCTACTCAGAGAAATACTGTCTCAAAAATATATAAGGAAACAGCCTTTCATTAATTTTACAGATTAAGAGATTGGATTAAAGCGACAAAGAATGGATAATTAAAATTTATGGTCTAGAAATAAGCCCTCAGATTTACTGTTAATGCATTTAATTAGAGGCTAAGCCTTTTAAATTGAAAAAAAAAAAAGTGTTTTTCACGGTGCTGGGAAAACTTCAAATCCACATGTTAAGAAGTGAGGCTAGATCCCTTCCTAAAACCTAACTGTCTCAAAATGAATCACAGTTAAGTGTAAAAGTAAACGGTATAAAATTTTTGGAATAAGATATAAGAGTAAATTTTCATGGCCCTGGATTAAGCTGTGATTTTTATAGGTAGGACACAAAATACACAGATTTCAACAGAAAGAAATGAACTTCACCAAAGTTGACAGTTATTGTGACTAGTGCCATCAAAAAGTTAACTTTGCATCTAAGAGAGTAAAAAAAAAAAAAAAAAAGTAATTGCAGTGTACTATCTGCTACAGATTTTGCATCTAGAATGCAAATCCTCTAACTCTCAATGGTGAGAAGAGAAATTATTCCATTTGGGTTTTGTGTGGATTTGTTTGTTTGTTTGTTTGTTTTGGGTTTTTCAAGGCAGGAATTCTCTTGTAGCCCTGGCTGTCCTAGAACTCACTCTGTAGACCAAGCTGGCCTCAAACTCATATAAATCCACCTACTTCTGCCTCCCAAATGCTGGGGCTAAAGACATGCACCACCATGACTGGCTCAAATGATCCAGCTTTAATATGAGAGCCAGATATCAAAAAAAAAAAGCAGCCCATAGAATAGGAGAAAGCATTTGAGAGGGATGTGTCTGGTAGAAAGTTAATATATGCAACATATGAAGAATTCATGCAACTCAACAGTTAGAAGACCTGATGGAAAAATGAGGCAAAGACTGAAATATGCCGTTCATATACCGGTGGTCCATAATGAAAAATCCAACAGTACTGATGATGGGAGAAAGCTACATCAAAGCCAAAATGAGATCCCATCTCAGACCCATCGCGTGACTGCAAAAAAAGAAAACAGAAAAGAACAAGTGTTGGCAGGGATAGGAGGAGAGCAGAACCCTTGTATACAGTATTGATGGAAATATAAAATGATGCAGCTGCTATGGAAATATGGGAGTTCCTTGGAAATAGAATCTACAAGTAGCATGTAACCCAAGTTCTACTTCCAGATGTGCACCCAAAGACTGGAAAGCAGGGTTGAAGAAGTCTGTCATACAGTGGCATCCACCCTAGCCAAGTATCCACCAGTAGGTGAATAAATGAAATGTGTCACAAGCCAGTTGTGTGGTCACACACTGGTAAGCTCTGTGCTGAGAAGACTGAGGACAGAGACTGGTGTGTTCTGGGCCAGCCTGAGCTACACAGTGAAGCTCATGTCTTCAAAACCAACACACACAAAAAACTGATTACTTAGCTTTAGAAAGGCAGAAAGTTCTTAACATTGGTAATGGCTGCACAACTGTGAACAGGCTTAAGAGACATGGTGTAGTTTAAATGAGTGGCTTTGATGTTATATGAATATCTCAGGAAAGACTGGCTTTATGGTTATGATTCACAGTTAGGAGCTTGAGGCGAGTGCCTTTGTCTCCTGACCCCAGGGCTTCAGTAACCTAGAAACAGTTTCAACTTAGTTAGAAATTCAAAGAGAAACAGATGTATTTATTGCCTTACCTGTTTTCAGCCTCCAGCTTACCTACTGAATCTTCAAGACCAACAGCACTTCCTGTAAGGCCAGGAAGGACACCCAACCCTTGTCACTCTGTTTTCTGACCAACTAACTATTCTAAGGGGTGGGGGTAGAGGGGCTGGGAAATATTTGAGTGGGACCCAGGTTAAGTCCTCAGAACCTGTGTTTTGGTTTGATTTTAAAGGGAAGTATGGATTACTGAAGAAGTGGCTTAGAGGTTAAGAGTACTTGTTGTTCTTGCAGAGGACAGGAATCTGTTTTCCTGCACCCATGTGGTGGCTTCCAACTATTTTAACTCCAGTTCCAGAATAATCCTGATAGATTTCTCAGCCAACAAAATGAGCCAATTCAAGCCAAACCAAGAGTATAAAGGCAGGTTTATTGAGAGGCAGCTCTCGGGCAGGTTCACCAATCCTATAGATGGAGATCAGTTAAGTCACAAGCCTGGGCTAAAGAAGGGGTTTATGGGTCTTAGGCTCAGGGTGATGACCTGTAAGCTAGGAGCTGGGATTATGCCCATACAAGGTAAAAAGCTGAGCCCCTGGTGGGCACTCTTGGGTGTGTAGTGGCAAACTCAAGAGATGTTGAGAGATGACATGTTAGCCCAGAATTTTCTTCTTGAGGGTGGGGTTTGGGGAAGAAGAGCAAATGGGATTTTTTTAGCCTGTGCAGGGAATGAACAGGGATTCCCAGAGTAGGAAAAATGGCAGTGAACTATAGCTCAATGGGTGGGAGGTCTCCTTGGCTTCCTGGTATAATGACTTAGCCATAATAGCAAAATTGAGGCTCAAATGTCTAAAGAATCCCACCAGGCTCAAAAATGGGGGTTGTAGGTCTCTCAGACTCCACTCTTGGTCCGTGGTGAGGGTCTTAGAACCTTGGCTAAGTTGAATGTCCAAGTACATTACGGTGGGAAAGCATAGTTGAGCTTTAGATGGGGAGACACCATATCCCAGGGAGCCAAGGTAGTTTAGAAACAAGGAGGTGGCCCTCTGAGACAGACACAGGGAGGGATTGCAAAGTAGGAGGTCATCTATATATTGAAGAAGTATACTAGGATTAAGGTCAAAGGAGGAGAAGTCCTGGGCCACGGTCAAGCCAAAGAAATGTGGGCTATCTTGAAAGTCCTGAGGGAGAACTGTCCGTGCAAGCTGTCTCTCTGCCCATGTATCAGGGTCCTCCCAAGTGAAGGCCAGAGAGAGTCAGCATGTAGGGGGGCATTGAAGAAAGCATCCTTTAGGTCCAGGACAGTAAAGCGGGAAGTTGTAAGAGGAATGTTAGAGGAGGGTGTAGGGTCTTAACCACAGAGTAGATTGGGATGACCACCTCATTAATGAGGCAGAGGTACTGAATTTAATCGGCAAGCACCAGGGCTTATGCACAGGGAGAATGGGGTGTTGCAAGCTGAGTCAATAGGAACTATTCATCTCTCAGACAGGAGGCAGGTAACAATGACCTTGAGACCACAGTGGTGGGTCTCAGAAATGGGAAATTGGGTCCTTAAGGCAAATGAGGACTGGCTGGTGGTGGATAGTAATTACTGCAGTGGAGATATCCCATACTTGGGGTAGACAGGATCCAACAGGGTAGTCTGAGGTAGAAATCTGAGAGTCAGGAGAGGTTATGAGGATTAGAGAGAGGGTGGCCCCAGGCTGCTGAGGATATCTCAGCCAAGTAAAGGCACTGGGCAGACAGGCATGACCAGAAGAGAATGTGAGAAAAAACATCCTGCAAGAATACAGGGAAGTGGCATGGTCTTGGGTAGGATGGAGGGGGTCCCGTCCACCCCCATAACAGAAATTAGTAATGGAACCCTGGGCAGTCACGACAGAGAAGGTAGCCCCTGTGTCCACTAGGAAAGTGATAGACTTTCCTGCTTCCTGGAGCATCACCCTGAACTCAGCAGGACTGAGGGAAATTCCTGAGTGCCATTAGTCCTCCACCAAGCCAAGGAGCTTGAAGGCAGGAAGAGTTTGAGGTGCCTGTGCTGATGGAGCTGGACTTCCATGGTGTGGCACAGAGGATGAGCACAAGGACAGCATTTAATTGAGGCTGGCTAACAGGTTCAGAGTCCATTAACATCGTGGTAGGAGCATGGCAGGCAGGCATGGTGCAGGAGCTGAGAGTTCTACATCTTCATCCGAAGGCAGCTAGGAGAAGACTGACTTCCAGCACCTAGGATGAGGGTATTATAGCCCACGACCACAGTGACACACCTACTCCAACAAGGCCACACCTTCTAATAGTGTCACTCCCTAGGCTAAGCATATACAAACCATCACAACAGGTGTATTGGATCATGGTCTCTTGTAATGTATTTAGAAAGCAGCCCAATTTTAGTTAGCTTTCTGTCTAATTTAGCAGAGCTCGTTAAAGTTAACTTTATTAGAACCATTTCCATTCCCCAAATGGACCTTGAGGTCTCTCCTTTGGTGGCTGTTTGACCCGGCTGATGATTCCAATTAGATTCAAAAGGCATAGGCTTCCCTTAAGCCTTCCAATGACCTTGAACTTCTGATCCTTTCTAATCCTCTTGCTTCCACTTCCCCAGTGCTGGGATTACAGGCTGCACCACCACACCCAGGTAATACAGTGCTTAGGATCAACCCCAGGGCTCTTCACTCAGAGGAGCACTCAAGCGAGCTATATCTCCAGCCCTTGCTACAGTTTCTTAATGTGCCACTGGCATTTCCCTGTGAGACAAAAGTTGAAGCAATGACTGTGTCTGTGTCTGCAGCTTTAATAGCCGTCAGAACTATTTTTAATATCTAAGCAGAGCTGAAGATGTGACGTGGCTAGGAACATGCACTGCTCTAGCAGAGGACCCAAGCTCAGTTCCCAGCACCCGTATCTAACGGCTCGCAACTGGAGTTCCAGCTCCAAGTTCGCATACTTCCCTCAGGCTTCTGTGAACGCCATACTCACATGTACAAACCCCACACAGATACACACAAACACACACAATTAAAAATAAAATTGTTTTATAAACTTTCTGTATTTTCAAGCTTGTAATAAAATTACCTTTCTTCCCTCTAAACCTCAAATACTACTCCTTGCTCTCTTTCAAATTCATGGCTTCTTTTTCTTTAATTGCTACTGAATGCATATAATGTACATACATATATATTCCTAAATATAACCTACTTAGTCTGTGTAACATTATTTGTATGATTTCAGGGCTGGTCTTGGTATGGACAACACATCAGTGTACTCTTCCCTGGGGGAGACTATTTCTCCTGTTCTAAACATTACTTAGTTGCCCATGGTTCTTGGGGTAGGTTGAGCTTCATGGCTTTTTGCCATCCACTGTGGCTTGTTTACTAGTGTCCTTGTCCAGCTCATGTTTAGAACATCATGTTGGTGACACTTCATGGGTGTAGCCTCTGGCATTAGAAAGAGACACAATCTTACAGCAAACACCCTGACCTCCGGCTCCTACAGTGGAGGGAAGCAACCAATGGTCCTACCCAGATAGGATGCTGAGAATCTAAAAAACAAAAGAGTGAGTAATATTGGGTGAAAATATCAAGACACTAGAGTCTGAAGCCTGCGAGTCTAGGTGGCCGCTGGACTGACTGCTGCCTTGTGTGTTTGTTGCTCTGTGTCTAGCTCCTGCTGGAACATCAGGATGCCATTGCCACAGAAAAGAGTGACCTGCTGAATGAGCTGCTGGAGTCGCTGGGGGAGGTGCCCACAGTGGAGTCCTTTCTAGGTGAGAGCCTACTCCAGTCCTAGCTTGTTTATCTAAGGGATAATAATTACCATTCTCTCTCTTTCTCTCCCTCTCTCTCTCTCCCTCCTCTTCCTCTTCTTCCTCCTCCTCCTCCTTCCTCTCTCTCTCTCTCTCTCTCTCTCTCTCTGTCTCCTTCTCTTTTTCTCTCTTTGGGAAAACAAACCTTTTCAAACAGTTTATTTGAGTCATGTTTCCCCCTCCACCTTGATCCTGTAGCCTCTTCACCCCCCTACCCAACAAGCTTTGTTCTTTTTTTATCTTAAAAAGAAAGAAAAAGAAACACAGCCCTCCCACAATGCACACAAGAGTACACAAACACACACACAGAAATCAAGATAAACAAGAGACCAATAAGACCCCCCCCAAAAAAAAAGAATGCCCAAATAAAGCAATGTTAGACAAAAGTCTAAACATACTCTTGAGTGCATTTTGTGTTGGCCAACTGCTCCTGTGCCCTCGAGTGTGGTTGATATGCCCAGTGAATGAGGCTCCACGGGGAGAACTGATCTCCTTGCAGCAGATGGGAACTAACACAGATACCCACAAATGGACAATGTGCAGAGAGAAAGACTTTGAAGCACTCAGGCCTAAATGGGATGTCTCCGTCACACCCCTCCCTTCAAGGCTCGGGGATCTATGAAGAAGCAGCAGAAAGATTTTTAAGAGCCAGAGATGACATCATATGAACGCACAGCACACTCAGGGCCTGCACAGGTTCAAGCGAGAGTCCCAATACTTAGGGGGAAGTAAACAAGGGTTCCTTCCCACTATGCAAAAAAAAAACAAAAAAAAAACAAAAAAAACTATCTATCTGCAACTGATCCTTATTCTCCTGCTGACACAATGAGAACTCATTAACTCAGGGCCAGGGGGTTGCTCTGTGGGAAAGCACCTGTTTAAGGGCCCTGGGTTCAACCCTCCAGAACTCCCCTCCCTGGAATTCTGTAATTTCTTGCATCTTGGGTTACAAAATAGTCTGTTCTTGTTGAAGGTAAATCCTAGAAACAATGAAAAGGACTTAAAATCTGTTTCACAAAGAAAGAAAACATGAAAAGTGAACCCACCCAATATGGCGAAGTCCTGCATTTTCTCAAGGGTTCTTTTATTTACGATTCCCTTTTTAAAGTGTGTTCTTTTATGAATATTTATGCCCCACATTATTTTAAGGTTTTTATCAAATGCCTTAAAATCCACTCCAGATGTCCTAGAATATGCAGACTTTATGAGGCCCGTAAATCTCCCATGTAATTCCTGAGTCTGCTCTGTTCCTTAGAACCCCTTATCTTGCCGTGTGAGGCAGTGACCATGGAGTGAGCTGGAAAAATAACACTGTTTTGTTCTTTTTCCTTACAGGGGAAGGAGCAGTTGACCCCAATGACCCTAACAAGGAAAACACACTAAATCAGCTCTCAAAGACTGAGATTTCCCTTTCCTTGACAAGCAAGTACGACGTCAAAGATGGTGAGGCCATCGATGGCAGAAGCCTCATGATAAAGTAAGTCTGGGCCTAATGGTTCATGTCTGCAGCAGCGTGACCTGAACCACGCAAGCTCAAGTGGGGCTGAATTACTTAGAAGTGGGTCATAATTCACTTAGAAGTATGCGAATATTGCAATACACTGCTTGTATCCATCAAGCCAGCCAATGATCATTTAGGAGGGAACTAAATGTTGGAATAGCCTATAAAGTCAGCCTTGGTTTTTAGTTTTACATGTCATAATTAGATTCAGTGACTTACTTGAGATTGTGTTTCCGAGCAGTTGAAAGATTAACAAGGAAACACTGCTAGCCCTTTTTTTTTTTTTTTTTTTTGGGTTTTTTTTTTTTTTTTTTTTTTTTGGTTTTTTTGAGACAGGGTTTCTCTGTATAGCTCTGACTGTCCTGGAACTCACTCGGTAGACCAGGCTGGCCTCGCCCTACTTCTTTAATATACATGTTATTAGTCGTTTGAGGATTTCACACATGACTTGATTATATTCAATTTCTCACCCGTCTCTTCTCAGATTCATCCCTGTCTTCTCTTCCTACCCTCTTGTGTCCTCTTCTTCTTCTCTCCCATCAAGGCCAATTTGTGTTGCCCAAATATTCTGGAATATGTAGTCTTGCCCAGGAGTGTGATTAACATCTCGGGAGCTACATTCTTAGGAAAAACCTGAACCTTCCTCTCTTAGCCACTAACAATTGCTGACAACTCCCCAGCTAGGCGTGGAACCTCATGCCCAGCTATGCTCTCCATAATGGAAAGGTGTCTGTCTCCAGCTTACACAGGTCTTTGTGCATTCCTGTGCACCGCTCTGTCCAGAAGACCGTGTGTCCTTGCAGCCCTCCACTGCATCTGCTCTTACTCTCTATCTCCTTATTCACAATGAGCGCTGACTGTCTCAGTTCAGATTCTATGGCTGTGAAGAGACACCATGACCATGGCAACTCTTATAAAAGACAACATTCAGTTGGGCCTGCCTTACAGTTTCAGATGTTTAATCCATTATCGTATCGTAGGAAGCATGGCAGCATGCAGGTTGACATAGTACTGGAGACAGAACTGAGTTTTCTACATCTTGATCCACAGGCAGCAAGAAGAGACTGTGTGCCACACTGGGCATAGCCTGAGCATATATGAGACCTCAAAGCCCGCCCCACACCTCACTAACGAGACCACACCTACTAATAGTTCCACTCCCTATGGCCATGCATTTGTACATATTCATTCAGGCACATAGGCACCAAACCTATTCAAACCACCACACTGAGCCTTTGGTGGTACTGTCACATGTTTCATTTAGTGCTGACCATCATCTGTCGTCTCTTATTCTCTATACCTTAGTCAGCTGTGGCTCTCTGTGTTGAGCCTCATGTACTACAAACAAAAGCTTCTCTGATGCTTCAATCTACAGTTATAATGATAGGTTACTAGAGGCTGGTCCAATAACTGTGTGTGTTTAGCAGAATAACTGTAGTAGGTACTTGCCTAAGACCTGGTACCTGTCTAGCCATAGGTTCTTGGTCCAATAGTGTTACCAAACTCAGGCTCCATCTTGTAGAGTAGACCATAAATCTTCTAAACACTGGCTACTCATATAATGTTCAGGTCATCATTTCACCACTGAGCATGTCTTGCCAGGCCGGATATTATCAGAGCTCACAGGGTTCACAGCAGAATAGCATGGATGCCTCCTTTTCTCTTGTGGTAGTGTGCAAGACCCCTTCCAGCACTGTGAGTCCAGTAGGAACGAAGCTTCTAGGTGAATACCATGTTCTATGTGGTTCCTTTGGCAATAGGGTCTTACTCCACTTGCCCTCAAAGTCTTCAATAAAACATTCACATTCAAAAGCAAGTACTGTATTTCTCATGCCTGTGCCCCATAATTCTCTGACAGGAAGGGTAGGAAAGAGGGATTTCCCCCACCAAACACTATAAATGAAAGCAGTACACATCAAAAACTCATGCTAACCAAACAACACAGTGCTCAAGACCTTACATAAACAAAAAATGCATGTAGGCACATAGAGCAGGTATATGCTGGGATGAGGGAGACCGAAGGACAGAAAAGGAGCACACAGGAATAGGCATGCATTCATGTACTATTAAATAACTTAAATAAACCCCAGCGGCACATTACATGCTATCTGCCCCAATGTTCTGCATTCCCGAATGAAAGACACACATATAACCTTTATATTTTGTATGCTGAAAACAGCTCAATGGCTGGACCACTTCCTAACCTCCGCTTGGCTAATCTGCCTCCCACTAATAATCCCGAGTTATCACTTACTAAATCCTGTATTCTACCTTGGCTGCCCTGGACCCAGCTCCTTCACATGATTGCCACGCCTCTCTGTCCTGCACTCACCTCAGGCATGGTGTCTCTCCTCTGCTTCTCCTTCTCCCTCCATCCCTAGCCTGAGATTCCACAAAGTCCCGCCTCTGTCTGCCCTGCTCAGCCATTAGCTGCAGGTAACTTTATTTACCAATCAGAACCAACTTGGGGGGGACAAGATCCCTCAAAGTCTATCATGCGGATGTACAGACTCTTGTGCAAACAATTTTAGGGACCTAAATTAACAAAAGAATACAAGCAACATTAGGCCAAACCCACTACACACTAATATGACATTAAACACACGCATTCTGAGTTCCGTGTCCCAACTGCTCATGTTTGCACTTGAGGCAAAAGCCCAGCTAATGTGCCTCAAAGAGCATCCTGTCTCGCTTGATTTTCACCAGATCCTCAACTACTCATGTAACTGCCACTAGCATCTTAGGTATGTCGTGTTGGGATCTGTGTTGCTTTGGTGACATCTGTTTATTTTGTTGTCAAATCATGGAAGGCATGATTCATTCTCCTAAGAACCCCACGGGTGACTTAGAACTGGGCTCAGCAGTCATGAGGCCAGCACCACCTCTGCCTTCCAGGGCTCGAGGCTGGCTGCGGAGAGCACAGTGTGGCCCCAGGGCAGAGGCTCAGCTGCAAGACAGGCCCATGTCCCTGACCTTACAAGGCCACAGGCAGCCCTGTGCCATTGAGGGGCCATGCCGAACTGACAGTTCAGGACAGACCAGGGGGAGAAGGGGGAAGAAGTATCCACCCTTACTTCCTCTGAGCAATGCTCAATTATCCAGATAACTGGAAAGCCAGATAGTACAGTTCTGCCATGCAAATGAAATCAGACCAAGTCTCTCCCACAAGCTCAGAAGCTTTGTCCTTATAAGTAATGGGAAGAAATTTCCTCTTAATTGGTTCTGTGTGTTGTTCGAATGCTGTCTTCTCAGTGCTGTCAACTCTAATGTCTACACTGATGAATAGGAATCACAGTTTGGGTCACCTAAAGTATGAAATCATTTTGAACCACACATGCGTGTTCACTGATTGGAGACAGGAGTCACCACAGTTCAGCACATTCTTGAAATTCACATTTTACAAACAAAACCATAAAAGTTAAGCATGTTTGGGAAGGGACGGGTCTGGGAAGTGCTGCTGCCGCCTTTCTCACCCTGGGATCTGGCTCCCTGGGGCATCACCAGCTTGCAGTACCTCAGTACCTCGTTCCATGGCCATGCTGTACGGAGCTGGCCAGAGGTTTTGAGACACATATAACATAACACTTATTACTCTAATCCTTTAAAAGTGCACAATGTGTGACATTTTAGGACATTCACAATGTCATGTGACCATCAACATTTTCACAATATTTGTTTTTAGTTTGCTCAAGTCTGACCCTTTGCCCTTGGCTCCTACCAACCACTAGTGTGCTCTCTCTATGAACTTACCTCCTCTAGGTATTTTGTGTAGAGCAATCACATAGCATCTGCTTCTCTGTGCCTGTTTTCCCTTACCCGTGTAATGTTTTAAAGACATCATGTTATGGCATGCATTTTACAGCTGATATTTCACTGGATAATATTCAAAAGGTAGACTTTGTGGGCTTAGTCATCTGTTCATTGACATTTGTGTGGTTTCCACCTAGATATTGTGACTAGTGTTATTATATATACATTCGGGTACAAGTTTCTGTTTAAACACTGCTTTTCCTTTTTTTTGGTTGTATACCTGGGTATAAAGTTGCTGGTTCAGATGCTAATCCTGTGTATAATTTTTGGTAGCCCACCAAAATGTTTTCCACAGTAGTCATGCTAGGTCATGGGCTACAAGGGCTCTAACTCTACATTCTTAATACCTCCCCTTTCCTTCTTTCATTACTGAGCACCTCAGTGGGTGTGGAGGAGTATTTTACTGGGGCTTTGATTTGTAATTCCCCATTCATTCACAATATTGAACTTCTCATGTGCTTACATGTCACCTTTGTGGATTGTACATCCATATATTCTTCTCATTTCAAGGGCTCAGTGACAGTATGCCTAGTATTCATAGGGCCCTTGTTCCCAGAACTGAAAACAAACATACTTTACCTAGTTTTAAATGAAGTTGGTTTTATTCCTGGGTTGAAAGTGTTCTTTATATATTCATAGTAGTGTATCTGTGATTTGCATATATTTTCCCTCTTATATACAATTTTGAATAGAAAAGGACATTAGGACTGAAGAGATGGCTCAGCAGTTAAGGGCACTTACTGCTCTTGCAGAGGAATTGGGTTTGATTCACAGCACCTATGTGGAAGCTCACAACCATCTCAGGGGTCTGGTGCCCTCCTTCAAACTCCAAAGGCACCAAGCATGCATGTGTTACACAGACACACATGCAGGCAAAACCCTTGTACCACACAAAATTATAAAATAACTAAAATAGAAAAAGACATTAATAAGAAAGAAAAAAAATCAGAGGATGGAGAGAGGAGAGAAAGGAAGAGAGGGACGGAGGGAGGTAGAACTATGCCTCTGTGTGTGTATGTGTGTGTACATACGCATACTTACATACTCTCAGGAATCCCATGAGGATGGAGGCTACCATCAGAATTTCACGGATGAGAACAGTAAGGGCAAGACAGATGTAAACAGATGTAAACCTTTTCCTGGGCAACACGCCAGTTACTGGAATCGAGATTTAAATCCAGATAATTTTAAGTCCTCCAGAGCCTACACTTTTAATCCCAAAGTTTTGCAATCCCTAAGGGCACAGGACCTCGGAAGCCCTAGAAAAAAAGAATGAAAACCATTGCAGGGCAGTGACACCGTCACATCTCTAAATTATAAAGAATTATACAGCTGTAAATCTCAAAATCATTATCGCTTACGATTCATTTAAAATATGTGTGACCTTATAGCTTTATTCAGCTTGCTTTTCACAGAACTATGTGTTGACCTTGAGCCAGTTATTTGTGGTTTCCAATCCTACTTAGCAGTGATATCGATCACACTGTCATCTCTTAAGAATTTTCTCCTAGCCTATGGTTCAGTTTACATAGCCATTTCCTACCAGAGACATTCCCTCACCTTCAGTTTACCCTGGCTGGAGTGCTTAGTGGACGAGGTGATGTTTGAGGTCCGCTGCTAAAATATGTACTGATATTGCTGCCATTTTAAACACTGCCAAGTATTTCTGAACTTCCACATGCACCAGTTTCTTGTCAACCTTGGGTACACTCTAAAGCAGAAAAACAGAGCCATACGTGGAGAGACCAAGCCTAGCAGTAATGCTCTGTGCTCTTGTTCACAGCCAAGTCCTGATGAGTAAACTCCCTGGTGGATTTCATTATTCTTCAGTAATTCTTTCCCAGAGTTAGAGGCCTCTTCATGTTTGGATGAGTCTGTCTTACAGATGGTTGAACACTCTACGGGATGGTATACAATATGCGGGCTAAACACAGCTAGAAAGTTACGTTTGCACTGGTTACATTTAGAAGGTCATTGGCAACCGACCATGAGCCAAAATGTGAACTCTGTAGATGCTACTCTGCGAAGGTTTAAAGACCTCAGAGGCTTTTTTTTTTTTTTTTTTTTTTTTTTTTTTTTTTTTAATCTTGGAAAGGTACTAGAAAAAGAGGGGATGGTGACTTGGGCTGTGACTCCGTGGTAGAGAATGTGCTGTTTGTGTTTCCTTCACAGCACAAACAGGAGGTCGGGATGGTAGGGGGCACAGGTACCTCCCAGAGTGATAAGGGACATGGATAATGCAGACCAGCAGCTTGCCTTGTCTTCTGCAGTGCCAGAAACCCGAGTGTGATGATCTTTGTCCACCCCTCAGGCCTGGGATCTCTTTGTTGCCCCATCTGTGTTTCAGACAGTGGGCTGTCTTCCAGCGTCCTCTTTGTGCTGAGGGCCTATGACTAAGTAGGTCTTCAGACTACTAACTTCCAGTCGAAGAATGGAATGTTTGACTATTGCACTTTCAAAGAAAAACATTTTAGTAGGACCCACACATAGAACCTTAAATGTCCTAAAAACCACATTCTAGAAAGAAGCAGATGAAACCGGTTTTTTCTCTTTTCATTTTTCAAATGTTTATTTACACATTTTAAAAATGACACATGATGAGTGTTCCTATTTATAGAATGTAGTGTGACATTTCAATACATGGTTGCCATAAGCAGTGGTCAGATCAGGGTCGCTAACAGGCCTGTCACCATCCTCATACGCCAGTGTTTTTTGTTGGGAGCAGAAATTATCTAGTAATTATGTTCTCTTTAACTCA
This sequence comes from Rhabdomys pumilio, assembly GCA_030674055.1. NCBI lineage: Eukaryota > Metazoa > Chordata > Mammalia > Rodentia > Muridae > Rhabdomys > Rhabdomys pumilio. The sequence continues at coordinate 18,495,062 of JANHMN010000014.1, read as the reverse complement.
ATGTATCAAAGATATTTTCATTTTTTGTAAGAAATGAATGGAAGAGATTGTTAAGGAGGTATTATGCATCCGTGACCTGCACCCACATCCAGCAGGTTTCAGGGGCTCAGTGGTACTTGATGGCCAGCCATTGCCATCTTGTGTAACATGGTTCCTATGGTAACAGGTATGCTCCTCACCATCTGTCAGACCCTAGCACAAAGGGCTTTTTAAATGATGTCTTTCTGTCAGATTGTTGTTTCCATTTTAAAAATTAAAACAAGACAAGAACCCCTATAAGGATTATGTAATTTGCACAGACCCACGTAGCTCATAAGTAACAAACTGTGAGGGGGCAGGTGGGAGGAGCTCCAGGTGGCCTTCTACCTGCCTGTCCAGAATGCCCTTCGCCCTTGAGCACATAGCAGGGAGGGGGAGTTGAGATCCCTGCACTTGAAGCAGGTGCTGGCTTATAGACTGTGAAGGTAGCAGAACTTTGGCAATGAATTCCACAGGCCTGACATCATCTAGAATTCCAAGAACAACAACAACAACAAAAGTTATTTGTGCTATTTGTCCTTCAGCAATTTGTGAGCAAATAGAGTTTTCTGTCCTGATGGAAGCCGATATAAATGCTGTCACATATTCGGTAATTAGCTAAACATAGCTACTAGGATGTTATTTCAAATGAGAATCGTTCAGTGTTGACAGTTTTTAAAGTCATCAAAAGCTTTTGTTTTCAACTCGGTGTTTCGGCCTAAAGGCCAGGCATGGAGGATCGTGCCTGTAATCCAGACATTTAGGATCTCAGATTTGGGGCCAGCCTGGACTAGATGCTAAATCTCTGTCTCATTCATTCCTGATGATGATTAGAGGAAGCTGGGGTGTGTGTGTGGGAAGGGACATGCAGCTTCCTGAGGCCTGGCCACCTCAGGAACACTGCCATCTCCCACAGGGCTATAATTAGCTGTGGACCCACAATGGACTCTGAAGTCTTTAGCCGTGCATTCTCAGACAGCCTGAAAATCCCTAGCAGGCAAGGTCACAGGGCTGGAGGAAATTGTTCTCCAGAGACCAGGGAGAAGGAAGAAAAGGAAGCTGTGTCTGTCATGCTCGCTCTTCTTGTGACGATGGGAGGTAAACAGGGAATGAGAAAGGCCACATTTGCAAACAACTTACTGGATCTTCTCCCATTTCTAAAATCTCACATTTGGGGTTAACCAGGACTGATTCAGGAGAAGCCCCCTTGTGCCTCAGAATATGGCTTATTTTCATCTTCAGTTTCATGCTGCATGAGCATTTCTCGCTGTGGTTAAGGAAGAAAGTCATTCTCTTTGACAGCACTGAAATTCTGTAGAGGACCAGGGCTGTGGTAACTGGAGCTGCAGATCGGCCATGTGTGTGGTTCATCAGCTACTGTTGATGTTTCTGTCTTTTGGGAGAGAACTTCTTTCAAATAATAGACTTCCCACCCTGGGTAACAGTGATCAAATGTTTGCCCTTTGGGGGTTTTGCCTTGTTGCTGTGTGGCTTCTATAGTAATGAGGGTTTGAATTTAGTGCCTCACACGTGTTCTCCAGAGATACATCCTCAGCCCCTACCCTCGATGTAATTACATAACCCAATCCCTAATTAAAAGGGACAGCCAGTTGCTAACGAGCACCTATGGAAGAATGAATGGCTCAGCACTTCCAGGGTGGTTTGCCAGCCCTGAACTTGTCTAGAACAGCTCTCCTGTTCTCCGCCCACTTGCATCGCACATGCGCACAGGAGCACGCGCATGGCCCTGTCTGCCAACCTCGTGTGTCCTTAAAGTCCCATCCCTTTGCTGGGCTCACCAAAAGCCCAAAGTTTCCAAGGCTCACAGGGGACTTCTGCTTCCACTGGCTTTCACACTGGCTTATACTTTTCTCACTTGAGCAAACGAGGCAATTTAGTTATGATGAATCCACAGGCCCAGAAGTCAGTTAGGCAGGCCTTCCTATGTCCTTTCCAGCAGCAGGCCTTATCTGCAGCACCGCTCCCTGGTGCCGTAAGGAATCTTATGTCGTATTTGTGTACAGTACTGAGAGACTAAGCTTACTGTTAAACATATAAAGCCCAGACTCTGTTTATCGAACGAACGTTTGCTGGCTCTTAGGCATTTTGAGCAAAAACACTTTACTTTAGGGAATCATTGAAGCTGCTTAATGCATTCCTATGAGAGAAACAGATTTTGTGCATCAAAACTGCTGTCTGAACATCTGTCTCTTTTTTTCTCCTTTGTAAGGACCAAAAAGCTGATCGTGGATGTGATCCGGAACCAGCCAGGGAGCACACTGATGGAAATCTTAGAGACCCCAGCAACTGAGCAGCAGGTGACTTGTCTCTACACGCGTACAGTAATAAGTTAATAGATAGATGGCGATGGTCTTAGTGTTCACACCAATGTTCACTGTCACACAGGGGAACATGCATGTCTGAAGTCCTTGAGTGTAGACTGCAGACTTTGTATCTGAAGCCCACGTGGAATATCAGTGGGAGAGAAGCAGAAGATGCCTTCTCAAATGTGTACTGGGTGTTATTTATTTCCTACAGTAAGACTAGAGTTCTGTACCTTTCAGAGCCTCTGGGTGTGAACCATAAGCTTTGTCATTCAGTACATGGCTAGATACATCAGGGGAGAAATCATGCTGTTTGATAGGGTGTCAAAATCCTTGTTATGTATCTGCTAACTTAGAAGAGAGATAACTCACACAATCAAAGGGTTTTTCCCAAGCATCCAAAGTGAGAGTCTAAGACCATGGTATCCTGGTACCTTTACCTTGCCACTAACAACTCAGGTTTCATGACAGTCTGAGATTAAAAATTTTACCAACATCTTTTAAGATGCATCATTAAACTAGGCATAGTGGCACATTGCCATTAATCCCTGTACTTGGGAAACAGAGACAGACAATCTGAGGCTGGCCTAGTCTATATAATGAGTTCCAGGATAGCCAGAGCTACATTAATTAGGTGCCTGTAACACCAGCACCAGACAGAAGGAGCTCAAGGCCAGACTGGGCTGCCTCAATAACAACAAAAGGGAAAAAAATTATTCCAGTTCATTCTGAAATAAATCAATTAATCCCTGTGTTATTATTTTAGTGCCAATAATTGCCACTTCCTAATCAACTTAGCAGAATTGTCTAATTACTTCTTAATGGATTGTGCTCATAAATTTCCTGTTCTTAATGTAATGGGTTGCCAAGAAATCATTCTGTTTCCAGACTTAATTAAAAAAAAAAAATCAAAACTTCAAGCCATCTTACGTGAAAAATGTGTGAATGTTTTTAAGCAATCTGGATATATAAATATACTGATTTAAGATTAAAGGTTTTTTTTTTTGCCCTGATTGTTTCAATATATCCCAGATGTAGCAGAAGCTAGTGACAGAGACCATACACAGACATCTGGACTCTTGAACACCTTCGTGCCTCCTAGCCTGTGACTGTGGCCGATTAGAAATCTTTCTGGGCCTTAGCTGCCTTACTTGTAATTTCTAATTCACAGACAAGAAGTGAGACAGAGGTTAAGGAGGAACATGCTAACCAGATGCAGTAGCGCCTGACACAAATTAAGTGTATCACCTACCGGCTCTACTGTTGTTTACTGCTGACCCAGTAAGCCATTGCTGTGCCCAGATGCCCTATTAATCTGTAACAGTTACACCATAGAATTGACCTGTGGTGTCGGTTGTCTGTACAGTGAGATAGAACCCCTCAGTCTCCTTGTATTACTGTCTTCTTGGACATACTGGCTGGTTAACATTCATTTGTGTGCACACTGTGCGCTTTGGAACTGTCATTTGCAGGAATATCTTTAGCTTGTGGTTCAAAGGAACTCTGCCCAGTTTACTGTGAGAGAGAGATTCTGGGATGAAAAGGACACGCTCTGGCTGCTTTGCTGTTAAATGGCTTAGGAATGTGTCAGTGAGGCTGGTTTGTGAGACCTCAGCAGACTCTTAGAGCCCCACTTTAGTACAAAATGTACTATTAATTTTCTCAACTGGGCTACCCAGAAATTGAGGTTCTTCATCCAGGGAATTACAAAGTAGTTGTTATACTAAGGCAGTTTGTCACCTTGGCAAGAAAACAGCACCTTTGAACTTTGACCAAATTAGGTCCAGTATTACTTCTGTGTTTGCTTTTGTTTTTGTTGTTGTTGTGTTTGTTTGTTTGTTATTGCTTTTTTTGTTTTTGTTTTTTATTGGAAATGATTTTTCTTCCAGAGCTTCCTTCAAAACCATAAAGAATACATCCAGGTGCTAATCTTTAAGACTTGGTATTTGTGACATGGAGGGACTGGAGGTGACATGTTGATATTCTCTCTTTAGGAGCTAGAGCATACCAAAGACATGGAGAGCCGTGCTGTTGTAGACTCCAGGACCCCAGAGGAAGGGAAGCAGAGCCAAGCAGTGATAGAAGACGCATGCTTGCCTCTTGAGCAAAAGAAGAGGAAGATCCAGAGGAATCTACGGACGCTGGAGCAGACTGGACACGTGTCATCCAAAAACAAATACCAAGACATTCTCAACGAGATTGCCAAGGTGTCTGGAAATATCTTTCTTCCTTTTTCCCCATAGACATTCGCTGGCAAATGTGGGGCATCCCGGGAGATGACATGGGGACTTGTGAGAATATACGGGGTTCCTGTTTTCCTAGTGTTCTGAACTTTTAAAGGTTTCAAGGATTTGCGGCTTCAATGAGGAATAGATACAACTCCCCCAAGCCAGGAGGAGAGTTCAGACACACCAGGGTAAACACTCTAGCGCTGTGACGAGCAGTGCTGTTACAACTTTAAGCCATGGCTAGTTGGTTTTTTTGCTTGCTTGCTTGCTTGCTTGCTGGTTTTATGACACTTTGGGAAATATTGTTTTCTTCAGTGTTAATTGTCATAAAGTCCCAATTGCTCCTCAGAGCTGCCACTGAGATGGTAACTGTATGTCCCTTCGAATTTGCTTTGAAGCAGTTAAGCCTTAACCCCAGCTCAGACTTAAAAGGTTTCTGTTTCTCATGGTATGTTTCGCATTTGAGAATTTCCTGGGAAAGTGATCTCAATTTTGTGCAAGGAAACAGGAAGTGGTTGAGATCTGTTTGCTGAGGATAAGGAAGGACATATTTGGCTTAAAAGCACATTTCATTCTTTTGATTCAAATGTACACATTCATATGGGTCTGAGCTTAAAAGCAGTTAAATTATGAGAGGCACATCTTCTTTGCCATCCCCTGGAGGAAATGCACAGTCTGACTCTTTGGTAGAAAATTACGGTCACTTTAGCAGAAGGGTTATTTCTCCTGGCCTGAGTAATCTAAAGAAGCCATCCTTTCTCTTCCAAGTGTGGCTGGAGAATAGTTCTCTTTGAGAATATGAGAGAGAGAGAACTCAGAACTGTTTGCCATCGTTGAGAAGCCTCTGTCTAGTAGTGGAGTTGTGTTTCAGAATGTGTTGGGGAACGAGCCTCTGAGTTCCTGAAACAGTTGGTTTTAATCTGTTCACAAAGGAAACATAGTGTGAAACAGACAGCATTCTCAAGTGAAACATTCTCATAGTTTACTGGATTATTTTTAAATTTTATTTAAAGAGAACATGAGTGTGAGTGTGTGTGTGTGTGTGTGTGTGTGTGTGTGTGTGTGTGTGTGTGTGTGACAGAGAGAGAGAGACACCATCAGCACATATGTAGCACATATGTATCAGAGAGAGAGAGACCATCAGCACATATGTATCACAGTGTATGCGTGGAGGAAGGAGAACTTTTTGAGGCAGAGTGTCTCCTGTCTCTGCTGCACAGAATCCTCCAGGGCGGCTGGCCCACAAGCTTCCAGCCAACTCTGGTTCCCACCTCCCACCTCATAGAAAGAGAGCTGCAATTACAGCTTCATGCTGCCACATCTGAGTTTTTTACATGGGTTCTGGGCCTCAAACGCAAGTCAGTGGGCTTGCACGACAAGTGCTTTTGCCTACTGAGACCTCTCCCCAGCCCTTACTGAAGGATGCTTTAAACCTAGATCTGCAAGTTTAGTTTTAACACATCTCTCATAATCTATGGGCAGGAAGAAAAAAAAAACTGCTTGTTGTATTCTAGGAATTCTATTTAAATCTAAGTATAGTCACTTCTTGCTATCTGGAGGAAACTGGGTTTAGGATTCCAGATGATAACCAGAGTCCATGGATACTCAAGTCTCTTATATGAAATGTGGAATGTTTATATGTAAGCTATTCACACCCTCCTGTGCATGTTTTACTAAAAAGTAATATGTGTCTTGCCATGTTGCCAAGACTGACTCACCTCTGGGTTCAAACTGTCTTCCTGTCTCAGCCTCTGAAGTGGCTGGGACCAACGAGTGTGTGCCATCATGGTGGCATATACTCTAAGTATGTCCTTCCCATATACTCTAAGTTGTATCCCATATAGTATATAGATGCTTAAAACCCCAAATAGAATCTAAGCGCAGTCTGTAAATATGTGTTACCCTATATTGCTTAGGGAGTAATAAAAGGCTAAATATGCTCATTACAGAGACAGTTTCCCTTTTCCTCTGTATTTTTTAGTTCTTATTTGTTCAAATTCAGTATGGAGCTGTAGAAATGGAGACTTAGTCAATTGTGAGTTTTCAGTTTTCAATCTTCTCAAGTCATGAGAGCCGCTAAAGTGAGATACTGTGTAAACATTAACTTTTGGGGCTTAAAATATTCTTCAAAGAGGAAAGTTCAAAGCAGTCTGAAGAAATCACCTTTCTCTAACTAATGTTTTCTTTGTATTCCTTTTTCCTTTACTGACTTAGAGTCAGAGTCTCCTCTTTTCCATGTTTGCTCTCTAGTTTGTCAGGAACACGTTGATCTAAACTGCTTGCCTCAGCCTCCTGAGTGCCTGGTGACAAGGTGTGCACCATCGTGCCTAATTTATCAGACCAGGCCTTCATACATGCTGTTAGCAAGCGGTCTACCAAGCTACCCCAGCCTTTTGAGCATTTTTTTTTTTTTTTTTTTTTTTTTTTTTTGGTTTTTCAAGAAAGGGTTTCTCTGTATAGCCCTGTCTGTCCCAGAACTCACTTGGTAGACCAGGTTGGCCTCGAACCTTTTGAGCCTTTTTGATAGCATTTTTTTTTTTAAACTATTAGGTGATTCTCAATTTAGGGGTGAGTGGTGTCTATAGCGTGTGTGTGTGTGTGTCTGTGTCTGTGTCTGTGTCTGTGTGTCTATACTCTCTTCTGAGCAGATGGATGAAATTCAGAGGTTAACACTGAGTGCCATTCTTCATAGCTCGCTACCATATTTTTGAGACAAGTCTCTCTGGAACCTGAATCTCACAATAGTTTCAGCTAACTATCTGCCTAGCCAAGTAGCCCCCAAGGGCTCCCTGTCCTTGCTCCCAAGCTCTGGGGCTGCACATATGTATAACCATGCTGTAGGGATCTGAACTCAAGTCCTCTAGAGAGCACTTTACTGACTGATCCATCTTCCCAGCCTACCTCTCACTGAGGGGTTGGAAATAAACTTTAGTAACCTTCTTAAAATAAAAATTGGATTTTTTCCAGATCTGAAGCAGAAAGTGATAACAATGTGTTCTGTTGTGTTAGTATATATAATGAGGTGCCTGAGATAAACTATAATCAGCAGTTATACACTGGCCTGCTGCCTGCTTTTTCTTCTCCTAAAGTATCAGTCTCTAGAAGAAGCAAGAAGCAGGCTCCCTTCAGCCCGTCATTATAGCCTTTCCTTGTTGCAGGATATTCGAAATCAAAGAATCTACCGCAAGCTTCGAAAAGCTGAGCTGTCGAAACTTCAGCAGACCCTGAACGCACTTAATAAGAAGGCAGCGTTTTATGAGGATCAAATTAATTATTACGACACCTACATCAAGACGTGTGTAGACAACCTGAAAAGAAAGTGAGTTTAGATCCGCTTGGTGTCCGTTCACAGTGTTGTGGCTTGTTTGGGGAGACTACAGTACTGGTGGTGGCCTGGGTTGGTTTGGAACTGTTCTAGTTTGCTTTCTATTGCTGATGAAGACCATGAGTAACTAAAGCAGCTTGGGGAGGAAAGGGGTTTGTTTTTTTTGGCTTGCGTGTCCTAATCGCAGTCCATCAGTCAGGGAGCTCAAATAGGAACCTGGAGGCAGGAAGTGAAGCAGAGAGCGCAGAGGGGTGCTGCCCACTGACTTGTTCCTAGTGCATTGCTCAGCCTGCTTTCTCATAGAACCCAGGACAGCCAGCCTAGAGATGGTATCACCCACAGTAGGCTTCCCCCCTCTATACCCGCCCCCCATTGATTACTAACTTAAAAAATGCCCTAAGGCTTGCCTCCTGTTGATCTTATGGAGGTGTTTTCTCAATTGAGGTTTCCCAGATTGGCCTTAAAGTGACTTTAAGGTCTCAAATGACTTTAGATGAGTCAACTTGACATAAAACTACCCAGCACCTATATGTTTACTTGGCTTGAGAATGTTTATGATGGATAGGATTTTGTTTACCTGATAGTGTTAGATAAGCCAGGTATTTGCTAATTGCACAGAGCAACTTAATAATCTAAATTTTAGTGATTTAAAGTACCTTGTTGATTATTTTTAAAGTCAGTACTGATACAATAGGCCAGATCTTGGCAGCTCTCTCTCATATCCATTAGTGTACAAATTACAGACTTTCATATACAACATAATGACTCTCAGTGACAACTCTTTGCTGATAAGTATTCTTATCACTAGACTGGGTCAATGCTGATTAAAGCTTAATTACCCATTTAAGTGTGTGATACAATGTTTCCAGATAACCTTCGTCTGCATAAAAAAGCAGTAGGAAATGATACTGTGTAGGAAAAATCGATAGTATTACTCACAGGAAGTCTGAAAAAAGAGATAGTCTAGTCTCCTCATCTCCTGACTCGTCCATTTGCTTAAAGGCTGGGCAAGTCTTTTTTTCAATGCTCTCCCCAAGAAGAAATCAATCAAGCAAACTTTCAGTCAAAAATGACTCCTAGGAGTTTGCTTCACGAGGCGTTCCAGCAACATTAAGCTTTGAACTCTGTAGTCTTAATGTGGGTTCTGAGTCTCTCACAGTTTGTGATCTGGATTTCCTCATGTCTACCACAGAACTGAGAGTGCCATCTTCTCCAGTGTTACTCTAAAAGCTCAATGAAGTTACTTATAGCAAAGGAATGCACTGATTTCAGAGCGCCATGGAAACCACTCATTTTGGAAAATACAAACTGATATGTTTAAAGTATATATTTGGAACAGGGCTAAATTAGTTTTATTAATACCTTTACTTTGGAACAAAAAGTTCATGTAATTACTCAAGAGCTACTTACGGTGTCTTATAAGACAGACACTTAGTTCAGTATGCCTGAGAACGCTTAGGAAATCCACTCGGGTAGTGATTCCAAAGCATGAAGACCATTGTCACCTTCTATCACAGATCAGTATGGCCCCTCCCCCCAGCCCCACCCTCACCCTGTGAACAGTGGGGTCACTCTGGCCATGGTTGCTGCACTGTCTGGAACATCTTAACAACAGGTCATCTGATCCCTTTTGCTCAGAAATTCTCGGAGATCAATTAAACTGGATGGAAAAGCAGAACCCAAAGGAACGAAGCGAGTGAAGCCAGTGAGGTACACAGCAGCAAAGCTACATGACAAAGGTGTCCTGTTGGGCATAGATGACCTTCAAACCAACCAGTAAGTACAGGCTAGCATCTACTGAGAACACACCTGCCCTCCACTCACACACAAGCTGACTAAGCATTCCTCAGTGGTCTTGAGTGGCTTGGAGGGTCTGTTTGTTCCAGCAAGGTTTAGCCTACATTACAGATCACTAGTCTTACCCCCAGCACCTCACCCCCCACCCCACCACCCGACCTTCAGCATCAGACACTGATGTGATCAGTCCTAGGAAGGGTGTATAACCCATAAGTTATATGTCCTAAGGTTTGTCCAGTGTATGGATATGAGGGTCTCTCTTAGTCCCTTCAAAAGAACTGAGTCAGAGCAGTGAGCATGAAAGGCTGCCTTTTGATCTTGGTGTAAGAGTTACCTACAGTTACTAAACAGCGTTTGCATTTTAAAACCATGAGCTGTGACAGCTCCTGGTCAGAACCACTTCCAAGAGAGTGCTGAGAGTGTGTGAATTCAAAGTGGAAGGACCAACAGAAGCCATGGTGCATGGCCCCAGCAGGCACACCACACATGCAGGCACACCACACATGCCAGAACACCATGTATGTGGGCACACCATGCTCTGCCTTTGCAAAGGACCATGAGCCTCATGCATATCCCTCCTGTCTTCCTTTGTCTCAAGAGAAGTTGTCCTTTGGCTTTGACCTTAGCAGTATAAGTCAATGTCCAAGGATCCCACCTGCTAGTTCCTTTGTAATTTAAAAAAAAAAAAAAAAATCTAGCTGAGATCCCAGCAGTGGAGGATGATGCAGGGTGTTTGGCTGCCTTGGGATCTCCACACTAGTCTGCTCACTGGTCCTAAGCTGAGGCTCTGTTATAGTTTGTTTCTTCTAGGTTTACTTGTGATTGCACGTGTCTGACTGTTCCTCTTCAATAGGTTTAAGAATGTAATGTTCGATATCATAGCTACTGAGGACATGGGCATCTTCGACGTCCGATCCAAATTCCTCGGTGTTGAGATGGAAAAGGTGCAACTCAATATTCAGGTGAGCTGGGATTTTATACGAAGGCCACTGTGGTTCTCTCTGTGTCACACAGTACCTGACAAACAGTACTGCAGAAGCCCGGAAGTCACACAGAACCTGACAAACAGTACTGCAGAAGCCCGGAAGTCACACAGAACCTGACAAACAGTGCTGCAAAAGCCCGGCAGCCTGGGTCTAACTCCTGGAACTCAGGGGGTGGAAGGAGAGAACCTACTTTCACAAATTGTCCTCTGACCTCCACATGCATGCCACATGCATGGACACACACACGTACACATACACACACACACACATACACACACACGTTAATTGTTAAGACTAAAATGAAAATTGTGTCTGATATTAACTGGATAATAGTTTTCTTTCATACAGTTTTTTTTTTCCAATGCTGAAGCTCAAGCCCAAAAGCTCTCACCCACAAACTAGCTCTCTACCCCCAAATTCTAACCGCAGCCCCCTCTATCATTAAGTCGCTTTCTTCCATGCAGGGCAGTAATTCTCTGAGTGTGTCCTGACCACAGCACCACTCACTGTCCCTTATGAACATATGAAAATGCAACTCTCACCCCAGAGCTGCCACAGCAGAAGTCCCCAAGCCTAGGGCGCAGGATTCCAAGTCCTAACTCACCTGTGTGTTTAAGCCAACTAATGCTTTAGAAGCCACGGTGGGATTACTGGATCAGCCAGGTCTATTACGTCATTGATTCTTCTAGTCCATTCTTAAACAATGACGTCACACTGAGACGCCATCCTTGCCTCTGGTTCCAGGACTTACTTCAGATGCAGTATGAAGGGGTGGCCGTGATGAAGATGTTCGATAAGGTGAAGGTGAACGTGAACCTTCTCATCTACCTGCTCAACAGGAAGTTCTACGGCAAGTGACGTGCCATCTGCCGAGGGACGCAGGAGTCTCTACTGCCTGCCTTGAGAAATGAGTTTGTCTAGTATTTTTGTTTTAAAACACGATTGAAATCACGGCTTATAAACATGTGATTTTTTTTTTAAGACCAAAACTGTTCTGAAGAATGTAGCCATGTGCCTTTTTGATAATTGAATACTGGAGCAGAGGGACAGACAAGATGGGCTGGTCGGACACACACACACACAATACTGTGGCACAGGTACGCCATCTGAAAGTTCTGAACACCCTGTGATCTGTTTTAAAGTAGGGAGAGAAAGGATAGCTGACTAGGGACAAATTGTATAAACCTATTTTCCTACAAAGAGAAATTTTAAACGTCCCACTTAAATGATGTAATTCTTCATAGATTGTTTTCTATCTGTGGAGAAATAGAGATCTAATGAATTTGTAATGAATTATTTAGACATATAGCTCTACGCCCTGTCTTCTGGGAATTATCAGTTTTAAAGAGAACTTTTGTGCAATTCAAACATGAAGTTTTTATAAGTAATTGAAAGTGATGATACAATAACACTTTCTGTATAAAAGTCTATATTTTATGTGATTTATTCGATCTGCTCAAAGTGCACTACTGCCTCATGGAAAGGCTCTGTGTGAGGAGCCCCAGGAAACACAGTGGACAGCAGGTATAGACCCCCCACCTTCACCCTCACCGTTTATTTGAAGACTTCAATTGTGCCTCTCAATTTTTTTGTAATGCTATCAAATCAGTATCTAGATGGTTTTTAAATGTATTCTTTGAAAATTGTTTTATGTAAAATAAATGTTACTTAATTACGTGAATGTGGTTTTTTTGGGGGGGTGTTTTAATAAGTCCAACTCACTTTAGTGGGTAGAAGACTTTTGTGGGGCTCTTCAGGGAAAGAAGCTGTACAGATTAGGCTTCAGAAGAAGCTGCTGTAGGAGGGGACATAAGACCTCAAGTTCAACCATCCATGGGTGAGCTGATCCACAGGCAATCCCGAGATACAGTCAGTCTTGGACTTACCAATGATCCCAACCAGAGGTGGACAAGGGGGCAGAAATTCAGAACAAAATGTTTTGAATTAAAAGGTCACTCTTGCTGGGCAGTGGTGGCACACACCTTTAATCCCAGCACTTGGGAGGCAGAGGCAGGCAGATTTCTGAGTTTGAGGCCAGCCTGGTCTACAGAGTGAGTTCCAGGACAGCCAGGGCTACACAGAGAAACCCTGTCTCAGAAATAAATAAATAAATAAATAAATAAAATAAAATAAAAGGTCACTCTTGCCTACTTCCTGTTAGCCAACAGCAGGTTCCAGCCAGCTAGAGTCTCACCTCAGTCTGTTTTGTATGGTTATAATAAAATGTGCTTGTGGCTGGGCACTTTGCAAGACAAAACTGCTCGTTTCATTCCAAGTTCTGGAGGGCTCTGAGCAGGGTGGCCGCAGTAGCAGCTCAGTATTACGTAGTAGTACATGAGGTGAGAAAAGGCTTCAAAATAATATGGGAATATCATAATAGTACATGAGGAAGAAACAAACTTCCCAGGGCACTCTTGCTTCGTAACAGTGTTTCTAAACCAGGGGTCAGAGGACCCTTTCACAGGGGTCACCTAAGACCATCAGAAAACAGAATATTTACATTATGATTCATACCAATATCATAAAATATAGTTATGAAGCAGCAACAATATAATAATTGTACGGTTGGGGGGTCACTACAGCATGAAGAACTGTATTAACGGGTGGCAGCATGAGGAAGGCGGAGAACCAGTGCTTTATATAACAACCCACTCTGCCCCCCAGCCCTAATCCAGCCTCTTGAAGACATTACTCTATTCATGAGGTTAGAGCTCCGATGGTTTAATTAACCCTTAAAGGTCCCACCATCTCTCAACAGCTTTATGGAGACTCAAATGTCAAGATGGGTTCAATATGCAGTTGGAGACAAGCTGCATCCAAAAAGTGGTGATCTCTAAATAGGCAACTAAGTATCCAGTTAAAAGAAGGAGTGAAGAGAGAATGATCTACTGTTGAAAGAAACAGAATGCATAGTAGGAGTTTGGGCCCTTGGGCTAGACCCTCCCCAACACCTTCCTCATTTATTCAACGGGCTTTATTTTCCTTAGGGATTGTGTAAAATCTGCTTATTAGAGAAAAATGAACTTAAGTTTAAACTCAACAGAATTTGGAAAATTCTCATAAGTAGAGTCCTATTTTTTTATAATTTATGTGCATTGGCATTTTGCCTGCATGGATGTTCAGTGTGTAAAGATGTCAGATCTTGGAGTTATAGACACTTGTAAGCTGCCAAGTGGGTATTAGGAATTGAATGTGGGTCCTCTGGAAGAGTAGTCAGTGCTCTTAACCACTGAGCCATCTCTCCAGCCCCAGAATCCTCTATTTTTCATAGTTGTTCCAGAATACATTGGTTTTTTTTTTCAATTTTTAAAATTTCTATGGATATGAGTGTTTTGACCTCATGCATGCATGTGCACTGTGTATATGCCTGGTGTCCAGAGCTGTCAAAAGAGGGTACCAGACCCCTTGGCACTGGAGCTATGGATAAGCCATTGTGTGAGAACTGGGAATTGAACCTGGGCCTCTGCAAAAGCAAAAATTGCTATGAACTGCTGAGCCATCTCTCCAGCCCCAAGCAACATGTATTCTTGGCAAATACTGCAGAACAATCCTATCAAAACAACTGATAACTATGGGAGTGGTTTGTTTTGGGTTTTTTGTTTTGTTTCACTTACACATCATTAGCCTTAATGTGACTCTTAGTAGAAGCAATCTGATAAGTTTCAGCTTAAGAGCAAACTCTCCTCTTCCTACCACCAGTATTGGAAAAGGGTCTTTTAGTTAGGGTTTCCATTGCTGTGAACAGACACCATGACCAGGGCAACTCTTATAGCGTGTTTACGCATGTCTGTGGGGTTGTGCTTGCCTGTGCATGCACGCGCGGGACCAGAGGGTCAGCTTCGAATGCCTTCCTCTATCACTGTTCCATCTTGTTTTTTGAGACAGGGTCTCTCACTGAGTCTAGAGCTTGCCTTTGAGCTCTGTTGGCTGGCTAGGCCTAGGCTTCCCCTGTGACTCCCCACTGTCCTTCCCAGCACTGTTCATTACAGGCATGCTGTCCTATGCTCAGCTTCTACATGGGTACTGGCACTCGTTCTCTACTTCTCATGCTTGTGCAGGAAGCCCTTCCTCCCACTGAACCATCTCCCCAGCCCCCACCTGACTTGCCTTTGTAGGCCGCTAGCACTAAACAATTGAAACTATAAGCTTTTCACAAAGCTGGTGCCTACATTTCTATATGATCGTGTTTCCACTATTATAAAAGACATCTTTAGTCAAGACAGTTGAGAGTACTGTATTCCCCTAGCTTCTATAGAGGCACCTGACACTTTAGTTTTTATACAGGGTCTCACTGTGCAGTCCCGGCTAGCCTGGAACTAGCTATGTAGACTGGCTGGCCTAACTGCTGGGACTAAAGGTATGTGCCACAACTGGCCCATACCTGGCTCTTTAAAAGGCAAAAACCATGACAGTGCCCGCTGTCCCAATCACTCTCCAACGATATGCTCTTATGAGCTCCAGAGAGGGAAGACCTGTGTATGTTATTCAGGAAGTTAGTGGCCAAGTAGGATACCAACCTGTGTTGTCATTGTGTGGTACAGACCATAAGAGCTTTAATGTGCAGGCCCCCAGGGCAGCTTGTGGGTATGTGTGTGTGGACACTAATTAGAATTACTATTCATGATGTGACTTATGAATTTTGTGGTTAAGTGGCGGTTAGTGGTATTCCTCAAACATCTAGAGAAGCAACCACAGGACTGTAAATGGCGAAAGAGTATTTTGTGTGTATTAGATCTTACTGCCTGTTAGCTATTTGAAAGTGCCATCACCTCAGGTACTGAAGCCAGGACCCAGTAATGGGTTAAGATCGTCTCTAAGCTCTAGGCCAGTGGTTGTCACCCGTCCTAATGCTGAGACCCTTTAATATAGTTCCTCATGTTGTACTGATACCCAACCAAAAATCATTTTCATTGCTACCTTGTAACTGCAATTTCGCTACTGTTGGGAATCATAATGTAAATATTTTTGGAGCTAGAAGTTTGCCAAAGGGGTTACAACCCACAGGTTAAAAACAGCTCTTCTAGAAGTGTGTTTCCCACTCCTCGGCTGAGCCTGGCAAAGCCTTATCAATAGTAGGTGCAGAAAGGAGTCGGAACTGGGATGAGGACAGTATGCATCCCTTCCCATGAGTCCAGTACTGCTTTACATGGACAGTTGGATGGATGGAGCTTCTACTGACGGTCCATAGTGCTAACTCAACATCCTTTCGACTTCCATATAAAACAGTGGTATGGACTTAGTCAGCTGCCTTGTTTTCCTTAGAATGTCCTACATTTCCTTAGAACTCTCTACACTGAAATACACTAGAGTTTATCCCTTTATACACAAACTGAAGTTTCTGTTTTAAGATAGGATCTCATGTCACTCAACTGACGTAAAAGTCACCATAATATCTAAGTAGCTGAGGGTGGTCTTGAACTCCTGGAGATCCTGCCCTTGCCTCTCAAGTGCTGGGATTACATGTGCACACCACAGTAACCTGATGAACAAGAATTTTGTTTTCTTTTGAACAGACACTAAATTTGACCTTTGTGTAGTAACCTGGGCCATACAGGGGCATTACCACTCTCCTGGGGGCTAATTGGTGGAAATACTTGTTGTTCCATTAATGGACACGCTATTTCTAAACCTAAAATACCAATACAAGTTCATAACCACAAAAGGCAAAAGCAGGTCTCCTCCTGAACAGGTTGTAATTTATTTAAACCTACTGTTGGCTTGGAGAACCACTTCTGAGGTCTTAGGCAGACCAGGAAGTCTCTCTCCTTACTTCCTGTGCTTTCATGGGACAAGTGCTCTCATATTACCACCACTAGCTGCTAAAAAGAAATTAGCAGGTGAATTCCTAGAATATTCTATTATCTTTGGAGAGCTTTGAATAGAGCCATTGAAACAATACCGGAAACAGATAGCATTAGTGGCTGAAAGGAACAGTGCTCCTAACATCTGGAGATTAAAGTTTACACCTTGATGATGCCAACACTGGTGCAGTCCATTAACGGGGAGGATGGCTAATGACTCACACTATTTGTGCCAGGCAAGTTAAGATAGAAACAAAAGCCTAGAGTGAGCAAGTGATTCCAGTGGGACCGGTGCTGTAAAGCTAGAACTCCTTTGTGGGGAATGCTCATTGGCTCTGATGAGCTTGTCCACCCTCCACAATGGACATCGGCTATAAAAGTGACCGAAGGGTTGGGCATGAGTGGCAAGGAACTAAAGAAGCAGAGGGACTCGACATCCTTTCCACCACAGCTGCGTTCTATTAGACACAACTACTGAGAGACAATTTCAAGTATAACGAAGGATGTGTGTTTGGTAATACGCAAATATCATGCTGCTAAATATAAAGGGTGTGGCATCCTCAGATCAGGCTTTCCTTAGAGATCTGAAGCCAATCACTTTTGTTCACTGAAGGATACGTGAATGTGGAATATTAGTTTGTTTGATTTTGTTTCAGACAAGGGCTTACTATGTAGCTCAGGTTGGCCTAGAACTTCCCACTCCCCTGCTTGTGTCTCTCTGATGCTGAGATCGCAGGTGTGCACCACCATGCCTGATTTGGAACCACGTTCAGTTTTTCTGGCTCTCCCTAAAGCTATGATTGACAAAGTATGTTCCCTGCCACACACAGCCCGCATATATCCACAGCAGCAGCAGCACCTCAGACCAACTACATCAAAATCTCTGGAGACACAACCCAGCACTGTGGCTTAAATCTTCCAGGTGACTCTGGTCCATGTCTGAATACCATGTCTTACCTGTGGGAGCTCTCAGAGTTCACCATCACCCAGGGACATTTTCAGTACATTGGTCCAGAATGGCATCCAGGGATCCATATTTGTACATGCTAAATGTTACAATTGCTTTTGAAGGTCCTTCTTTCTCTCTCTCTCTCTCTCTCTCTCTCTCTCTCTCTCTCTCTCTCTCT
>JANHMN010000014.1:18440302-18475326 GCA_030674055.1 Rhabdomys pumilio | reverse complement strand
CCTCCCAAGTGCTGGGATTAAAGGCGTGCGCCACCACCGCCCGGTCCTTTTTCAAACATTTTTAAAAAAGGATTTATATCTGAATTCACTGTTGCTATCTTCAGACACACCAGAAAAAGGCATCAGATCCCATTACAGATGGTTGTGAGCTGCCATGTGGATGCTGGGAATTGAACTCAGGACCTCTGGAAGGGCAGTCAGTGCTCTTAACCACTGAGCCATCTCTCCAGCCCTAATTTCAGTGTCTTTACAATCAATTGGAGTATCTCTTACAAGCAGTGGTGTTGTGTTCCTTGGGTTAATTGCAGCAATTTTCTTTTTCTTGCCTGTGGTCCATAAAAGTGATGAACCTAAAATCCCAACAGCATTTCAGAGAGGTGAGAAAACGATACCATGTTATTAATGTGTGCAGAAATATGCTAATGGTCCCCACTTACCCTAAAATATGCTTTCTCAAAAAGATTCCAGTGGGAAGGATTTTAAATGCCGTTGTTTAGCTGGGTGATTGCACAACTGACTGAGCAGCTTATGAAGACTGTGAGGCAGCTCTGAGGGGAGAGGAGGAGATGACCTCTAATCTTGTTTTCCCCATTGTTCGAAATGTTGGGATTCTAGTTAGGGAAAGACAGTCTGTAAGCAAAATTGCCTTTTTCGAAGCCTTTGCCAGAGATTGCAGAATACCACCGTGCTGGCTAGTTTTATGTCAACCTGACACAAGCTAAAGTCATCTGAGAGGAGAGAAGCTGGACTGAGAAAATGCCTCCCTAAAATCTGGATTTGCACATGCCTGTAGGGCACTTTCTAAATCACTGATTGATGGGGAAAGGCCCAGTCCATTGTAGGTGGCGCTATCCCTGGGCTCTCAAAGAAAGCAGGTTGAGCAAACCCGAATAGCGAGTCAGGAAGCAGCACCCCTCCACAGCCTCTGCTTCAGCTCCTGCCTCCAGGGTCCTGCCTTGATTTGAGTTCCTGTCCTAACTTCCTTTATCGAGGAACACTTTTATGGAACTATAAACCAAATATACCCTTTCCTCTCCAACGTGGTGTTTCATGGCAGCAACAGAAACCCTAAGGCAACCACAGCACTTCAGAGCGCTGAGCTGTGAGCTGGCTCTTTCAGAAAACTCTGGGCAGGAATCATTTTTGGGGTATCTTCCTCGCCAGACTCTAAGCAAAATAAGCTTGGGGCTCCTCCTCACTAGGCATCAGCCATGACCCCTCTTTTGATATCTAATGCTGAAAATGTAGCCAAGTACGGAGGGAAGTATGAGGGCCCTGGGCATTGGAGCCCGTGGTTGTGGCTCTGGCTCAGGTCGCCAAGGGAGGCAGGGTACGGTCGGTCAGGAAGAGCTTGGAGAACCTGCGCCTGGATACCTTGTCCAGGTCCACTCGTGTGGAAGATCAAAGGCTCAACGTGATCCGTCTAAGCTCGCAAAATAAAGTATTTCGAGAAATGTCAAGACACATCCGGGGACACCTCTGTCACTGCAGCATCAATCTTTAAATGAATCTCCCATAATTACAAAAACAGAAGTCAGTAGCCAACTTTTAGCTAAACTCAAAACTTGGTGAGCGCGCCCAGACGCCTGGAAGGCGGAGAGACTTGGAGCACCACCACGGGACTGTCCCCGTCTAGCTCTGCGTCCCAGGAGAGTCATTGAAACGCCTGCAGGCGCTCTCCTAGGACCCTGAGGGGCTGAGTCACTCTTAGGCTCGCGGCTCAACCGCAAGCGGCGAGATGGAGGTGGGAGGACTGGGGGCGGGGAAGCATCTGGCACGGAATCCCGCTCCGGTTCCGGAGCGAGGGTCTGCGGGCACGAGCGGAGGCTGCGGGCACGCGCACAGCCCGCGAGACCCCGCCCCACGTCCATGAACCGCCTCCAAATACTCACCCAGGGGACGCGCAGTCGCCACTAGTCACCCGCAGGCTCCGAACGAGCTGCTCGGAAGAAAGTAGGCGACGGCGGGCCCCGGGCCGCGCGGGCAGCCTCGGGACAATGGGGCCCCGGCGCTTGCTGCTCCTCGCCGTCGGCCTCAGCCTGTGCTGTCCCATGCTGTCTTTCCGCGTCCCTGTGAGCCAGCCAGGTAAGAGATGAGAGTGGGTGTGCAAGGGGGAGGCTATTAGAAGTTAGGTTGCGCCAGCAACGCAAGGGGGTGCTCCCGGCTGCAACCCTGCCTCAGTTTCCCCCAGAAGCCAAACAGTCTTTTGGGCCGAGATCTAGAGGCTCTCCTAATCACACCCATGTGGGGTGTGCCATGTTCTCCCCCCTCCCCACACGGCCGATGCTCTTTTGGACTCGGTTTTGGAGGGTGCAGTCCGCGGGCCACCCGGTGTTGGATCCGGAGGAGGGACCCCGAGGCTCCGCGGAGCGGTCTTTCCAGTTGCTTTTATTGTTACTGTGTGGCCTGTTTTGCAAGACCACCTTCAGAAGTCTTGTGATTCTATGCTTTCGGTGTACGGTGGAATCACTGTCCTGAAGTTTTTGCTTTGATGGAACTCTCTTTTTCTCCTTTGATTTACAAGGAGGGAAAAGCGATGTGAAAGAAAAATCCACAATCACACACAATAAAGACTGGAGAGTCCCCAGCACGGCCTGGTACCCAGGAGGGGATGAAGGTTTCTGATTGCAGGGAGAGGAGTGGGTCTTTGTTTCTCTGGACGGAGAAAAGGGACCCCTCTTCAGAATCAGGCTCCCCTAGAAACCATCTAGTCTTAGTTTTTCTCAATGGAATTTCTCATCTGCTGCGAGGTTGCCTGCCTCCAGTACATTCATTACTTATAGTGTATTTTTAAGTATCTGCCTGTTTGACCAAGTAAATTAATTTGGTCAACTTATTTCATCAAATATTTTCTCCTTTCTCCAAAATAGAGGCGTTGCCTGGAAAGTCTAATTGTTTTGAGTTTTTTAGTACGGATACTATGTTAGAAACCTTTAGCCATGCCTTTCACGCTGAAGAAAATCTAGTGGGTTTTTGTTATCGCTTAAAGAATGTGCACTCCGGTGCTCCCACACATCAGGATTAAGAGGTGACAAAGAGTAGGGTGTTTCCTGCTCTCTGTCTTGCCTCAGTGTGAGCTTCAGGATGCTCATGGGAAAACTCAGAACCCCACAGAGGGCCCCAAGTTGAGCAGTGACTAACCAGCCTGCCTGCATTTGGTTAGTTGTCCTTAATCATGGGGGGTGGGGGGATGGGGGTTGGGGAGGGGGTTCCATAGTGTATGTGGAAATGTGAGTTCACAGAACTTTAGGTTACTTCCTTGGTTTTATTTTGGGACAGGCCTTTTAAAATATAGACTATGAGATCTGGCCAGCACAGAGCATAGGTGTGATAAGGAGATATTTATCTCCTTTTGCTGATTCTAAACTTAAGGCCCAGAGAGATTGAGCCACCTGCCTTGAGGAGGGAGTATAGGAGTGGTTCTCTACATTAGGTGCAGGCAATAAGTGAACTCACAAACTCAACCAAAAATAAATCCACTTCTCTTTACCACTGCATAAAAGAAAGAGAATAGCTGTCGGTAACTGTGGCCAAATGCCTTGGGATTTCAGAGGCTGCTGTCCTTATCTCGAGGCCAGGCCTGGTTCCTCAGCAAGAAGTGAGAGGTCCCTGTACAAGACAGGCCCCAGCTTTGCTCTGCCTCCCCTTTTACGCATTCCCCACTTCACCCAGCCTCTCTGGCTTCTTCCCCCATGTCACTCCAGGCCAAGTTGACTTTTCTCGACTTCAAATGTTCTTTTAGCCATAAACTGCTGCTCTGTAGGAAGCCACCACCCTAGCTGCTCCTGCCTGGGTCTGTCATGTGAACTTGCTCTTTTTAGGGCCCAGGACTTGCTTCTTTTCCAAAAATCTCCTTCCCATTCACCTTCCTCCTCCCCTCTCCATGCCTCTTTCATCTCTGTTGCCCTAGTGAACTGGGCCTTAGCTGGTTTCTAAACAAAAGGACCCCAAAATAATAAATAGGATTTCCCAGAAACCTGGGTTTCTAATGTTGCTACTCTCTTCATTTGGGGCTCACGTCCCATTTCCCCTGGTAACTCCTCTCTCCCTCCGCCCCCCCCCCATTTCTCACATTCCCATTTCCCTTGGTAACTCCTCTCTCCCTCCGCCCCCCCCCCCCATTTCTCACATCCCATTTCCCCTCCTTATATTATTTCTTTCAATTGAGATAAAATCTTCAGAACATACAGTCATTCACTCTGAAATCTAGTGCCATTACCATTTCTGCCACTGAGTCCCAGAAGTTGCCACCGCACGAGGAATCCTGTGAGCAGTCAGCCCTGTCTCCCTTTCATCTGCCTTAACATCTGCCAGTTTGCTCATCGAATCTGTGGGTTTACCTGTTCTCCAAATGTCATCATCCACATGTGGTCACGTGTTTCTGGGGACAAATCCATTCACTAGGGTTGCTATGTCTCCAGGGTCTGCTTCCAGAGACACCATCGGAGCACCGTCATTGTCAGGAGCGTCAGGAACTGTGACTTGTGTGGGTGTTTACCATGTTGCTAGTATCAGACTCTGTGCTTTCTTTAATTTTTTTTTTTTTTTCAAGACAGGGTTTCTCTGTGTAGCCCTGGCTGTCCTGGAACTCACTTGGTAGACCAGGCTGGCCTCGAACTCAGAAATCCGCCTGCCTCTGCCTCCCAAGTGCTGGGACTAAAGGCGTGCGCCACCACCGCCCAGCCGACTCTATGCTTTCTGCAGCTAGATTTTTCTGTTACCTGATTTGTGGATTCTTTTATTCAGCTTTTTACTATCTCTTGCTAGAACTGACAGAGTAAATGGCATTCCTTATAAGCCAGGTGTTTTTCCGGATCTCCCGGCCCCCATGCTGTAGTTCTCTATTAAACCCATTATGGTTACCAAGTTCATGACTAGGGGAAGGGGATATGTGCAAGCCTGTGTCAATAATTTCCAGTGACATTGTGTAAGCGTGCTATCAATAATTTCCAGTGACATCGTGTAAGCGCACTATCAATAATTTCCAGTGACATTGTGTGAGCGTGCTATAATTTCCACACACACGTGCTTGCACACATGTACACGTACACACAGTACTAGGATAACAGTCATACGTGGGTGCTGCAATGGGAACTTAGTCCTTCACGCTTTCTTTGTAGCAAGTGTTCTTCCTCACTGAGCCATCTCTCCAGACCTGTTTGTTTTTTGAAACAAGACTTTCTCTGCAGCACAAGCTGGTGTTAAACTCAAATCCTCCTGCCTCGGCCTCTCAAGTTCTAGAATTATAAGAATGCACTACAATACCCCAGGCTTTGAAGTGAAGGTTTTATCCCTGCATCCTTATATCCTACAAATCTCCTATAACCTTGTGTGTATTATTGGCTTTCAAAAGGAACTTTGCTGTCTGAAACTAATCTATGAGTTGCATGTGGCAACAAGCAAATCTTCACCGCTTTAGGCAAAGATATTATAGGATGTATATTTAAAGTTTGTGGCACCTTGCAGATTGGATTTTAGAGTACTACAGAAACATGGTTTCTGTTTTGTTTTGTTTTGTTTCTATCTGTTTTGCTAGTTAGCCATAAGATAAGTAAGAAATACATTTTACTTTGTGGCACAGTTGGAATATACATAATAACATGCATGACACCCATGTGACTCCAGCCTCAAGGTGTCTAGACACCTCGGGCCTCTGTGGGCAACCGCACGCATGTGCACATACCACCTCTGAGACAAACAGACAGACAGACAGACACACACACACTGCACATAATTACAAATAAAGTAAAAATATTTTAAAAATGTGCGGCAACCCTACAATTGGATTTCATAGCCATTGCTCAATCTCTGCTGGGATTTTAAACCTAGCATAGCAAAATCAAGGCCTTGCCAGAAGAGCTATACTTTCTCAAAGTGTCATTTATGATCTCTACCTTGTTTAGGCTTCATCATTTCAGTTCAGGTTCGCTGACTGCAGAAAGACTGGGGTAGAGGGACAGCTGAGGTCTGAGAGGGACTGTGGACCCTGGACACTGATTGTGACTTGGTCTTTATCTCTTGCTTTGATTAGACAGTGACTTTCCTGGGACAGGAATCTTGGGGACAGTGATTCAGGGCAAAGGGGAGATCTCGGGGATGTGAATAGTCAGGGAATTACTGGCTCTCAGGGAGGCCTTTGGGCATCCTAACCCCACATTTGTCTCCGGCTTCCAGGCAAGAATCTTACAGACTTGTGTGCATGTCCCTGTGCCTTGGGAACACTGCAATAACTTCCTGTAGTGGGCCTGCCTGCAGCTTCTCCTGGCCTGTCTGTCTGAAAACTCCAGGGTGTGCCAGAGAGGCAGCCTTCAGGACATTCTGCCTTGAACTCTGCCTTACTGGTTTGTTCTCCTGCTGTTCTTAGGTAGGCCCCATCCAGAACATCACATTAAAGATAGCATTGGAGGGTCCAGGGAGAGTGGCGTTGAGTAGGTAGGAGGACTTGGTGTACACACAGGAGGTTCTGAGTTTGAATCACAAACACCGGGCCTCAGCATTGGATGACAAAAACAGGCAGATCTTGAAAGCTCTCTGGCCAGTCAGCTTGCCAAGACAAAATGGAGAGCTTCCTGTCCAGTGAGAGAGCCTGTCTCAAAGCAGCAAAGCTGAGAGCAATAGGCAAGACTATTGCTGCCCTACTCCAGTGTCTACATGCACACACATGGTTGCATGTACACACACAGTCATGCGCGTGCACATACACACTTATATACACATACAGAGGTTTTTCACTATTCATCTCTGTTGGTGTTTGTCTACTTCCTACACATGTCTAGGAGGACTGAGTTATGGACAGGGGTTTGTATATAACCAAAGCCAGTAAACTCCAGAATTCCCAAGCAACAGGAAGATTTGACCCCAAAATAAACATAAAAACAAATTGAAAATAGAGGGCAGATGGTTCATTGTGGTCAAAGGGTATTAAGCCTTCATGCCTATCTAGGTTCAAGTCTTGGCTCTTCCACATACTAGCTGTGTGATCTAGAATTAGTTACTTAGCCTCTCTGTAGCTCTACATTGTCATTTATAAAATAAAGTTATAAGATAAAAGCAAGGGTCTGGTGTTTCATGGATGTTCAACACATGTGAAGGTTTCCTGGATTTTTTTTCTACATACTAATTTTTATATATTTCCCCAAACCTTTAAAATGTTAATACTTTCCAGCCAGGCTGACACACACCTTTAATCCCAGTACTCTGAAGGTAGAGGCAGGCAGATCTCTCTGAGTTCAAAGACAACCTTGTCTACATAGCAAGTTCCAGACTAGCCAAGGCTACATAGTAAGAGGTCTCTAAATAAATAAATAAATAAATAAATAAATAAATAAATAAATAAGATGTTGATACTAGATGATTTCTCTAAACATAAAGCCATATTCATGAGAACATTCAAGAACTTCTCCTTGAACTAAGACAAAAACAAAACACAAACAAACAAACCCAAAACCCAGAAACAACAATACTTACATCTGGACTAGAAAGATGGCTCAGAAGAACATATACTGTTCTTGCCAAGGACCCAGGTTAGATTCTAAGTAGTCATGTCAGGTGGCTCACACTAGCTCTAGAAGGGCACCTGCTCATACAGAGAGAGAGAGAGACAGAGAGAGAGAGAGGAGAGAAACACACATACATGCACATATGCACACAAAAAGACATATACAGACATGCATGCACACATATAATTTAAAAAAAATTCTAGTGACAAATAGGTATCATAAGTTGTTTTTTTTGCTTTGCATATATTTGTCCATGACCCATTATCTGGCTTCTTTTTAGCAAGACCCTCACTGTCCTCCACAAGAGAATTTTAAAGCAAATCCCAGACATCGACTCAGTAAGTTCTTAAATAGAGGATGTGAGGGTGATCTGGCTCACATCTGAGGATGTGAGGGGAATCCATTAGCCTATCACCAGGGTTGATCTGACAGTATCTGGATGCCTGGGCAGGTGCCTGTCCTCCCTCTCCGTGCTCCATGGCCTTACTGGAAGGAAGGGGGCTGGTATTTGAGTATCAGTGCTCCCTGATGAGCCTCCAAACACGATCTTAAGATCTGACCTTAAATACACTATTTTATTAATGAAAATATAAATTATAAGCCAAGAGGTAGTAGCATATGCTTTTAATTCCAGCACTTGAGAAGCAGAAGCAGGTAGATCTCTGAGTTTGAGGTCTACAGAGTGAGTTCTAGGACAGCTAAAGCTATACACAGAAACCCTGCCTCAAAAACTACTAACTAACTAACTAACTAACTATATAATTGTCTCTGAGTTTTTAGTTTGTTTGTTTTTGTTAGTTTGTTTTTGTTTTAGTGCAGAAGGAGGAGAAGTTTTTTTTTCCCCATAAGTGCAATATCATCAAAAGAAAGTAGTGGAAATTTCTTAATGTCATCCACTATGCAGAGTGTCCAAGTTTCTCAACTGTCTCATAAATGCCCGTTAACATTGTGTGCAAAACCAGGATGAAAGAACCCCACTGCTGCGCTGGATCTCTGTGCCATCTAGTCTTTGCTCTATAACTGCTCCTTACCCTTCCGTGCTGGGGGTGGAGCCCGGGAACATCACGGCTCCACCCACTTGCTATTTATTTGTCCTATCTCGAAGGCTTCCTTACAGCTGCACCTGATTGGCTGCTTGGCTGCGGCTTGATGAGACAGACTCTCCACACAAAGACACGCTGGACCACCTCCATCATCATTTATTCTACGATCAAAGCGCTCTTCTTTGGCCAATGGGAGCCCACTGGGTACTGACCTGATGCTAACAGTACTCGGAGATATCCATGGCTGTGCTGTACATTCCCTGCTCCTGATTCTAAAGAGGGCGTTTCCGGGGATGGGGGATGGAGGGGGGAGGGGAGGTGCTGGCTCCTGCCATGGGAAAGTGGTGTTTGAGTTGGAGGGACTAGAACATTCTAGAAAGGCTGCAGTGTTTCACTTCTCTGCCTGGTTTCTGCCACGCTTCTCCAGTGTCCTCCCTGCCATTCCATTTGGCCTGTGAAATGCAGGCAGTGGCTGACCTGCTCACTGTGGGAATGTGGGCAAGATCCTGAGACTTCAAGGTAGCTAATTCCCCAGAAGGGCGAGCATTAGAGCAGAACACTGAGTCACAGTCGAGGCCCTGGCATGGTGTGAATCCCAGACACAGTGAAAGGGAATCTTAGTCCCCCCTCAGCTTCCAGCCAGATCTCAGCAAAGTCAAAGGAGCCATTACCTGACTCTAATTTCAGGTCTCCAGGTTAGTCTGTGTTTAAGGTAGTTAGCAATATGCTATATTCAATATCAAAACTGAAGCCCTGGTAAATGCTGGGAATCCCAGCACTCAAGAGGTGAAGATAGGACGACTGGGAGTTCAAGACCAACCTCAGCTACAATAGTGAGTTCAGGGCCCGCCTGGGATGCAAAAGTCATCATCTCAAAACCACTTGGGGGCTTTAGCGAGACTTTCCTTAAGTAAAACTTAGCAAGAAATGTACGGATCTGCTTTGGAGCTGCACTGCTTTCTCTGTAAGACCGGAATTTAACTGTGCCTTTTGTGACTATTGCTCAACAAGCAAGGTGACTCTGAAGAGCTCTTGGCCAACTCACAGACACTTTCCCCTTGACCTCTGAGTCATGCTGGACTGTAGGAAAATCAAGAAGAGCAGACTCAGATTCCAGCATGAGGGTCTTGGGTGTGTTGGAAGTGTCTAGGCACCTTGCCTGGCCTGAGGCTTGTGACGGTAATATTCACTTCTTAAGAATACTTTCTTTCTGGCATTTTTTTAATTTCATAAAAACTAGCATATCAAATCTAAAGTGGGGAGGAAGGGCACCGCCTCAGGCAGTGATATTTAGTTGAAGGGTATGTTCTTCCCCGTTCCAGACTGCAAATGCCAAGTGTTCCCTGAGGTATAATGTTTCTAGAGTAAATACTGGGCTGCTGACAAAGGACGTGCTGAGAAGGGCGGGTCAGAAAACAGTATCGGCAAAGTTGGGAGTGTTGCTTTCATACCACGTGACAACATTCCGTCAGCTCAGCTAGATAAGTGACTTGAAGTCGTGTCCCTGTTCCAAGTATTATATAGGTTCCTACGTGTATGTCGGAGCATGTTGGTAAACATGTAACTCTTCTCTGTGCATCACCAGAAAGCCTCCATCCAGCCAGGCTCACGGAACTGAGCATCAAAGAATTTCCTTTGTGTCCACGCTCACTAGTGGGACCGCTGGATCGCGGGGATAATTCTGGGTTTCATTTTCTGAAGTTCTGAGCCATCTTCCATAATGGCTGTACTTCCAGCTCCAGCTGGTTTCCAAGATCCCGGCTTCTCCACACTCTTGCCAGCACTTGTTAATCTTTCATTCTTCATGGTAGTCACCCTAAGGAAGTAAAGTGATCGCTCGTGGTGGTTTTAAAGGGCAATTCCATGACGATTAGCAATGCTAAGCATCTTATTACATAGCATTCAGGCATTTTCGTGTATAATCTTTAGAAACCTCTATTTAGTTTCTACACCCTCCCCCCTTTTTTATTTAAACAAGTTGTTTTCTCAATAGTGAGTACTGAGTTCCTTCTCTGTTTCCACGGGAATCCCTTATCAGGTAGGACGTGTGATCTGTAGTAGTGTCTCCCATCTGTAAGGTATCTCTCAATGGTGATGGCCTCTCTGCTGTACGGAGCTTTTGTGTTGATTCCATCCCATCTCTCTGCTTCGGTTGCCTGTGCCTTGGGTCAGATCTACCGCGCTTTCCCTTCTGGGTTTCCTTATTGTAACTGCATAGTTTCGGGTATTAGGTTTGAGTCTTTAGTCTAGTTGGAGTTAGTGTTTCTAGATGATGTGAGATAAGTGGAAAGGGAAGGCCCAGAGATTTCATTTTGTTTTTATTCTATGTATATGGGTATTTGCTTACATGTATGCCTGTGTACCACATGTGTGCAGTGCCTGTGGAGGCCAGAAGAGGGCGTTGGGTCTCCTGGATCTGGGGCTACAGACGATTGTGAGCCACCTTATAGGTGTAAGACTTGAACTCCAATCCTCTGGAAGAGTAGCCTCTTAATGGCTGAGCTGTCACTCCAACCCCAGAGCTTATTTTGGTCTAAAAGATTCGAGCAGAGCTAATAAAACTCCCAGTTCTTTTAGTTCATTGCGTTGTCCCCCTCCCTTATTGGTATATCTGAAACAAGGTCTCACTTTGTAGCCAGGATGGCTTACATGGCAGCCCAGGTTGGCCTCAGTTTTTCAGTTCTCCTGGTTCAGTCTCCCAAGTGTTGGCATTACATGTACCTGCTACTGTGCCCAGCTGCCCAGTTATGGTTTGGTTTTTTTGTTTTTGTTTTGTTTTGTTTTGTTTTTTGTTTTGTAATTATTTATTACTGATGCAGGAGATTACACCCTGGGCCTTCTACATGCTAGGCAAATGTTCTGTCACTGAGCTAGAATCCTGGCCCCTTAATTCTTGTTATACTGAGATTTGAGATTGTATTCTGGACTTTGGGTTATGAAAACTCTGGATTCTGGCACATTCCTTCACAGAGTATTGATTATTGGCGTTCTGCGTTAGCAATCAGTTAATTTGGCTGCCATCTTAAGCAGAAGCTAAAGTATCACTTCGGGGTGGTTTGGTTTTGGTTTTTTGAGACAGGCTTTCTCTGTGTAGCCATGGATGACCTGAAAATAGCCCCGTTGACCAGACTGGTCTTCAACTTAAGAGATCTGCTCTCTTCTGCCTTGCAAATGCTGAGATTAAAGGAATGTGCCACTCTGTTTTAAAGACAGGGTCCATTATAATCCAGGCTGGCTTTGGACTCTCCATCCTTCTGCTGTCAGTCTTCAGAGTACTGGGATTACCAGTGAGCACTACCACCATGCTTGGAGAGGTTTTGGTGGTGCTGGTGGTAGTGCTGGTAGTGGTGCTGGCGGCTTGGGGATTTTGTTTTTGTTTATCTTTAGCAGAGATGTATGTAATGTGCATGACTCAAGTGTTGCCCAAACCCTCGAGCAGAGGCCGGTTGTGGCGGCATATGCCTTTTGTCCCAGCCCTTGGAAGGTAGAGGCAGGTGGATTTCTATGACTTTAGGGCCAGCCTAGTCTGCACAGCAGGTTCCAAGGCAGCCAAGGTTACAAAGTATAACCCTGTCTCAAAAAAAAAAAAAAAAAAAAAAAAAAAAGCCTAGAGCAGATTTTGCACTGGAATTTGGGACTCCTTTCCTGAGACTTTTTTCTTCCTTCCTGAAATTCCTTCCCAGTGACTATGGAACTTGTGACCAACCAGCTATGCACTGTGACCTCCTCCTTCCTACTAATTTGCTAGGGTTTAGGGAATGCAGTAAACTTTGGAGACTGAGAACAGCTGTAGAGCAGAAGTTCTGGAACTGTTGGCACCACTGCACGGTGGAGCTCTGTAAGTGGTAGATGCTCTTAATGCCTGCATCACTACACAGCAGGAACTCTGTAGATGGCTGCATCAGGGAGGGCTTCTAGGAAGGCTAAGTCATCACCCTGAGGGATAATTATTCCGCCCATCTCCTTAGCATGTCTTGCAGCTTTCCTGGGAAGTGGTACCTTGACCTGCCTGGTTACTGACAGGGCCAGATGGATTAACTCTTCAGGGGGAGACAGTAGATAAGTGATCTCATTTTAGGAGATCACAGTGTCATCTCCACTCAGGGCCAGAGGTAGAACTCAAATTCCATTGTACTCAAATTCCAGAAAACAGTGGTCTCCCCTTAATGGACTTTAAGAAACCCTGACACCTGCACCTTGTTATAGTTGGGGCGAGGGTGTGGGGGTGGCAATTGGGATGTTTCCCTTTCTAGTGTTAGCCAGGAAAAAGGAGGTGGGGTCCAAAATAGATTATAAAAGAGGGGTCCATTATAAGTGACTTCCAAGGTGACTAATTCCTGTCTAACTACCTGATATCCTACATTCAAGATTTAAGATCACTTAGGAAATGGGCTGGAATTAGGACTTATAAGGTCTTAGGATCTCCATTCATAATGACCTTGGAAGGTGATAAGGGAACCCAGACAGATCCTGATAGACTTTGACAAGACCATTGAGTACAGATCTGTAAAGAAGAGATAAAAATCAAGACAACACTTGAGTACACAAGATCCAGAGACTAATAGATCACTACCAAGATTATAATCGATAAAACCCATTTCCACTGTGAAAACTCAGAGGTCAATCCCAAAGCTCTTCACCAGAGGCGGTTGGTGATGCCTTGACCTGGAGGTTAAGTCACACCCTCGTGTAGAGCTTCTAGGCATCTGTGTAAGGAGAGAAGAGGCACAAGAGTCCAGAGCAGGGGTCTGGTCCCTAAACACTGAGTGCATCCATGGCCTGCAGCAAGGATAAAACTTGTTCCACAGAACCAAAAACAATTCCAGTTCTGGCCAAGGACAAACGATGCGGTGCCTTGTCCCTGAATGTCAGTTTCCTACCCGCTGTCCCCAACTGCTCTTACAACAGTGCAACAGCGTGTGTTCCCTACTGTCTGGCAGCACCTCCCTAAGTGCTGTGAGCCCTGAGGGATCAAGGCTCTTCCCCCTTACACCACCACACTGTCCGTCCTCAAGCAGATTCTCCAGTGGACACCAGCCATGTGTCTTCTCGGTTCATTCAGTTCTGACACCGTCTACCAGAACATAGAATCGGAGCTCTATGTTTAAGGGATTATCCCATAAGACTGTCTCAAACATAAGATACCTAACCCTTGACCTCCAGAACTCAAACAGGCTGTGTATTAGGGGGTCCTGTGACTTGTACTCAGATTCTATAATCTGCTAGAGCAGCTAGCTCAAGTTACCCAGAGAAAAGCATCACCTATGCCTCCAGTTTATCAGAAATGATATTACGGAAGATGCTGATGAATGAATGGCCAGGCGGGAAAGATACCCAGGGCACAACGTGCAAACAGGAGCAGGCACACCCCTGCCCTCATGCCAGTCATGCCTCAGACTTTCGTATGACCAGCCCTGATTCTGAAGCTATCTAGAGGCCTTGAACCCCTAGTCAGCTCATCAGCATACAAAAGATACTCTTATCCTGGAGATTCCAAGAATCTTATCTGTATGCCAGGAAGTGGACGGAGAACGTGTCTCAAACTAAAAGTCATTGGGAAGGGGTAAAAAAAGACCTATCCTTCCCTACCTGTGCCTTCTACTGTCCTGTGACTCTGAGTACCTTCAGCCATTAGTAGGGAGTAACGGGAAGAACAGCAGAGCCTAAAGCTTTTTTCTAAGAGGATTGTCTCTGTGGGACGCTTCATAGCTGTGCAGAGGCAGAACTCCGCATTGCATTACAGATTTCAGAGCCTCTCTAAAAGCATGCATTTTCAAGAAGGTTCCACTAAGGAAAACAAAGCCCACATCTGAAACCCCACTGCACTTGTCCTGCTTCCAGGGTTTAACTCTGGAAACATCTCTGAGAGAGAGGCATGCCCAGCTTTTGCCACAGGCATCCCCAGAATCAGGGACTTCGTGTTCTCTGTCCTTCCTGTTTGCACCCCTCAGCTTCCCTGCACCCAACAAATGTAGGATTTTAGCAAAGCTCTGCTCCCGAAAGCCTGCTGTCTGACTGGTACTGTTAACTTTTCTCTAACATTTCAAGTGGTAATTTTGATGGAAGGAGGTGTATATAACTGAGCCTTTATTTGGACATCTGGTTGATTCTCCAGAGAGCCTGGTTTGCCAGGCATGCACCTTGAGACATATAGCATTCTAGAATAAGATCATGATCTTATTCAATGGCCATGGCCAAGCACATCTGCTAAACTGACTTGTCCAGCGAGGAGGCAAGATGCTGACTGAGGGGATCAATGCCTCCTGGCTGTGTGAAGAGGTAACTTGAGGGCCTCTACACCTAGATAGGTAAGACATCTATGACATCCTACTTTGTAAGCAAACTGAAGATACAGGAAAACTACTTTGGTCATCAATTTGGAGAGCCTTGGATCCTACTCTGAATGGCCCCCTATCCTGTGACCTGTAGAATTTCCTCTCTGCTTTCTATGTGAATTTTTCCTTTGGGAGAGGTGGGTTTCTCAGGATGGCTCAAGCTAGCTGGGGAAGGAAAGAGAAGTCTTGGAAGCTGGAGCTGTACTTATAGATGGTGGGGTACAGCCGGGGAGAAAGCATGGTTTGAGGGCTGGCAAGGTAGCTCAGTACAAAAAGATACTCAATCACCAGGCCTGACAGCCACAGTTCAATTCCCTGGGTCCACATGGTGGAAGGAGAGGCCCGGCTCCCCCTCCACTCTGTGGTATGCCTGCTTTCTCCTACCACACAAAATAAGCAAAGCATCGTTTGATCTTTCATGGTAAGTGAGGTTTGCAAGGAAGATCTCTGGAGTGACTTTTCATTCCCCTTTGTTTTGTGGAGCGGCAGAGTAATAGGAATATTGTATCCAAGCAAAATGCTGTGCAATATTCCAAGCTAGGAGCCTGCGTATTCACTAACAAAGTCCGCAGTCCATCTGTGCAGGATCCGAATCTAGCCATCTGCTCCTGGGGTAAATTACAGAACAGACAAAGCGCACCCTCTGCTTGTCGAGGCTGCCCGTTTATGTCACTCACATTCTCAATTTTCTTCTTTCAGATTCAGAGAGGACAGATATTACGATGAACCCCCGTTCATTCTTTCTCAGGAATCCCAGTGAAAATACATTTGAACTGTTCCCCCTGGGGGATGAAGAGGAGAAAAATGAAAGCATACTGCCCGAGGGCAGGGCAGTCTACTTAAATAAAAGCCGCTCTCCTCCCACGCAGCCTCCTCCCTTCATCTCGGAGGACGCCTCGGGATATCTGACCAGCCCCTGGCTGACGCTCTTCATGCCCTCCGTGTACACGTTTGTGTTCATAGTCAGCCTTCCCCTGAACGTCCTGGCCATCGCAGTGTTTGTCTTGCGGATGAAGGTCAAGAAGCCGGCCGTGGTGTACATGCTACATCTGGCCATGGCCGACGTGCTCTTCGTGTCCGTGCTCCCCTTCAAGATCAGCTACTACTTTTCCGGCAGTGATTGGCAGTTCGGGTCTGGAATGTGTCGCTTCGCCACTGCAGCGTTTTATTGTAACATGTACGCCTCCATCATGCTCATGACCGTCATCAGCATTGACCGGTTCCTAGCGGTGGTGTACCCGATCCAGTCCCTGTCCTGGCGCACTCTGGGCCGTGCCAACTTCACTTGCGTGGTCATTTGGGTGATGGCCATCATGGGGGTGGTGCCCCTTCTCCTCAAGGAGCAGACTACCCGGGTTCCGGGACTCAACATCACCACCTGCCACGACGTCCTCAATGAGACCCTGCTGCAAGGCTTTTACTCCTACTATTTCTCGGCCTTCTCCGCTATCTTCTTTCTTGTGCCGCTGATCATTTCCACAGTCTGCTACACGTCCATCATCCGATGCCTAAGCTCCTCCGCGGTTGCCAACCGGAGCAAGAAATCGCGGGCTTTGTTCCTGTCCGCTGCAGTGTTCTGCGTCTTCATCGTCTGCTTCGGGCCCACCAACGTCCTCCTGATTGTGCACTACCTGCTCCTCTCCGACAGTCCTGGCACAGAGGCGGCCTACTTTGCTTACCTCCTCTGCGTCTGTGTGAGCAGCGTGAGCTGCTGCATCGATCCCTTGATTTACTACTACGCCTCCTCCGAGTGCCAGAGGCACCTCTACAGCATCTTGTGCTGCAAAGAGAGCTCTGATTCCAACAGCTGCAACAGCACGGGCCAGCTGATGCCGAGTAAAATGGATACCTGCTCTAGTCACCTGAATAACAGCATATACAAAAAGCTACTAGCTTAAGGAAAGGGTTGCTGGAAGGTTCCATGGGAAAAGGTTGAGAAGTGAACAGCCTGG
Source organism: Rhabdomys pumilio (assembly GCA_030674055.1). Taxonomy (NCBI): domain Eukaryota; kingdom Metazoa; phylum Chordata; class Mammalia; order Rodentia; family Muridae; genus Rhabdomys; species Rhabdomys pumilio. The sequence continues at coordinate 18,458,497 of JANHMN010000014.1, read as the reverse complement.
GAATCCCATTAGTCCCTGGCAAGAAGACTAATTTACTATTTACTTCAACACCTAAAAAACAACCAATGTCTGATTTGCATGCATGCTTCTTACAAGTGCTATCGGGTGTATAGATTGGATAATGACCAGCAAGGTGATGGGAACAGAGGTAAAAGTTTCCAGTGTTGCTAGTGCTACAATAGTAACTGGATGTCACTTCTTATATATCTAGGTGACTTTAATATATAGGTGGTACGCAGACACAAATTCACCATGCCGGATGGAGTCTGCTTTGACACTTCCTTGTTTATTCCCTGGCCATTACTATGGAAATGATCTGATTCTCTGACTTAATAAACTAAGTCTGGGTTGGTGGATGTTAGCACTGGGAAGCTGAAGGTATCTAATGATGGGGAAGGAGTCCATGATTTAGACTTAACACAGCTTTTGCCTATATATATATTTTTTTTTTTCAAATTATTTGATAGTAATGTTTAGTGATGGAAGGATGAGACAGTATTACCTATGTCGGGGAAGGTCTTGAACATATCATAGTTTAAGAATTATCAAAGCAAGTGGAAAGCCTGTTTTTATATGGATAGCATTTTTTTTTCAATTTACTTACTGAATATATGGACCAAGACTGAGCATAAGACTCACCAGGACTGTAATAAACCTTTCAAAGCAGCCAAGCCTGATAACTAGACACAGCCATCTGCATGGAGGCCTCTGAGCATCAGGTACGTCGTACTCCTTCAGCTATGCCTCCCAGAGAGCAGAGATGGAGACCACCAGGCCTGCTCCATCCTGCCTAGGATTCTCACTAGCTGTGAACTGACTGTATCTATTAGAAACTGGCAAGGTAAGGTATGCCATCTTGGGAGGCAGGAACTATGAAAGACACCTGCACATCTGACAAACGGAGAAAGGTGTGTTTACGTCCAGAAGCTGTCCTGCAAGGCTGGCCCTTGCACAGACAGACACACCCATGTGCCCTGGTCACACTGTTGGTTAGTGGGCCATTGACTGACTATAGGACTATAACTGAGTCCTGCCCTTACTCAGGCAACGCAGAGGGCTGACGTGTGGTCAGGTATGACGTATGCACTGCAAATACACCATCGCACGTAGAAGTTGTCCTCAGCCAGATGCCATCAGGCATATCTCACATGAACAAGGCTTATCAGCTAAATGGCTTTGGACATTTGAGTTTCTACTTCCGGTAGCTATAAATTAGGATAAAAACACAATACAAGATGTATATTTTTAATACATAAACCCTTCAGTCTACAATAATTAGATGCTATTTATTTACAAATGTTTTATCAAAAAATTCAAATCAGCCAGGCATTACGACACACGCCTTTAACCCCAGTACTTGGGAGGCAGAGGCAGATGGATCTTAAGCAGTTTTTTAAAGTAAGCAAAAAGTCTTACTTAAGTCCAGTTTTAAAAAAAATATATAGGTCAGTTTGGTTAAAAATGATGATGATGAAAGGAAATTTAATTGATTGAAATGTAGGAAAATTATCCTGTATTTTTCTTAAGAGTTACTGAAATTATTTTTAAAGCATTTTTAATGCCACAGTGACTAACAAGACTATAAAAATCTCCATGCCTTTGACAAAGTAATTTGAAAATTAATTTAAGACATATTCTTTTTCTGATTAAAAACTATGTTGGCATCTTAAGCAAATAAGAGTAGAAGGGGTGTTTATTTAAGAGGACAAAGCATTTCCAGATACTGTAGAATAGCTTTCCTGAAAGTCCTACAGTTGTACAGTTAACTTGGTTCCTGTGTTGATTTAGCTAAATCACCGACTCCCTGTCCCGTGTTCTGTCCGTGATTTAATGTTACTATTATCGCTGCACTTGTGAACTTTTATGTCATTGTTTTGTGTTCACCCTCTTTTTTAAAAAATATATTAATAAACTAAAAACATGCTTGGTCTCTGGGATAGATGATTGCTGTGGGCCCCGTGGGACGACACACTTTAGGTGCTTTACAGTCCTGTAGCTAGAGTGAAAAGGTCAGCAGGGGATGAGGAAGCTCCCCAGAGGCTACAGGTTAGGGATAATGCTTACCAGCCAGACAGAGCAAGGCTAGTGAGGCACTAATCCCTGCTACATGACCCTCCCACCCCTTGCTGGTGCTTCCCATTTGCTGCTCCAACATGTGTGCATGTGTGTGTGTGTGTGTGTGTGTGTGTCTGTGTGTCTGTGTGTCTGTGTGTGTTTGTGTCCGTGAATGTGTTATTAAATCTGTTTCCATACCTGTATGTAAGGCACTTTGATCATCTTTACCCCTCCCCGTCCCTTACCTCCGTTCCCTCCCTCACCTCCTGATTACCCACAGACACTCCCCTCTTACTGTCTTCTTCCCCTAAATTCCACATAATAGCAGACTCCTCCTGGGTGCAGCCACAAAGCCAAAAGCCGAGGGCACCAGGGGTGACATCCCTCGTAGATCAGCTTCCCTGGGCGAGGAGAAGGGATCTAGGACAGTAGGTGGAGAAGCGAATACAGCGTGGCTTTTGCAGAGGCATTCATTGGATGGTTACCTTCCCATTTTTAAATCTCTTTTTTGGAAAATTGATTACAACATTGAAAACAGGCAGGAGGTTCCCTGACTTAACAAGCTTTGTGAGTTACATATACAGTTCTCTTTTAGTAAGAGACAAACATGTCTGAGGTGGGCACTGAGCATTTGTGGGGCCTGTCAACTCAGCATTCAGGATGAGGCAGGGGCATTGCGCATTCCCAGCAAGCCTGACTGAGGGTGGCATAAGACAGGGACAGCACTGCCACCTCTGGGCATGAGTGACCATCCTGCACCATGTGGGGAGGGGGGGAGGTGAAGTCAAAACGGTGCTCAAGCCTGGGAATTGAAAAATCAATAAAAAGCTTTTAGTAAAGTGTTTCTAGACTCGTGGTTAGTTGCTTTTGTTTTTTTAATTACTTCATCTAAATAAGCATTCTGTTAGCACAGAGAGTTTTCAACATCAGTTTCCTGAGGCCACACATACAGCACACGAACCACAGGGTCACCTCAGCTGGGACACCCCAGCATTAGGACCCTGCCTCTAGTCAGAAAGCAATCTTAAGCTCTCCTATTAGAACTTTTTGAGATGCATTTGAGCTCAAATAACACACTTGAATTTTATCAACAAAAAAAAAAAATGTTGCGCTTTCCGCCTCTAATAAATCAAAAGCAACTTTTTTTTTTTTTTTTAATAACAGTGCAATTTTTCTTTTTGAGGGAATGGGATGTTCATGTGGCTGGTAAATACGCAGCTGGGAATTTTCAGGTTGTATTCCATTTGAGAAACTTAGGGAAGCAGGTTGTCCTTGAGGAAGCCCTGAGTTTCAGAAGCCAGTGGAAAGCATTAAACGTGCTTTGTGAGTCAGCCTTTTCCATCCTGAGGCCCAGATCTTCCGAACATAGCTTCTTTTCACAAAGGGCCGTATGAAAATGAGGAAGCACATTACACGAATGTATGAAACCCCCAAACAATAACTTAAATAACGGGGAAGGACTGTCCAGCAGTGGTCACTGTGCTTTGTGTTGAACCTTTCAAAGTTATTAGACCAACAGTGCACAGGGGAAGTTGGCCTCAGGAGAAGACAGCTGGAGCTTTCTATAGAAGCAGTGTGTGAGACGGGAGAGGTCAGTGCAAGCCATCCTGGGAGACACCTGTAATCTCAAAACTAACTGGAAAACTAGGAAGCTGTCTCTTCAACCTTCCCTGAGTGTACAGCTGAGTTTTCCAGAGGCCATTTGGCATGTGACAATACAGCCCACTGACCTCCAAGGAAGGCAGACAGCAAATGTCACCCACAGAGCCAACCTTTAAAGAGATTGTAAAGAGATACAAACATGGGGGGGGGGCTGGAGAGAGGTCTCAGAGGTTAAGAACACTTATTGCTCTCCCCAGCGCCCACATGCTGGCTCACAACTACCTGTAATTTTTATTCCAAAGGATCTAATCCCCTCTTCTGATGTCTGAGAGCATCAGGCGTGCACACAGTACACATGTCTACATGTAGGTAAAACACACTCCATGTGTACTGTAGTGCTCACCTACAACGAAGTCCAAGAGAATTGTTCATGAATATAATTTCCCAACTTCAAGGAGACAGAAAATAACGGCATGATGGCTCCCACGTGTAATAGTGTACTGAAGGCTGAGGCAGGAGGGTCACCAAGAGTTTCAAGACTTTGTGAAAAGTTCTAGCCTGTTTTGGGCTACAGTGTAAGATCCTATCTCAAAAGAGAGGTGGGGGGAGAAAGGGAGGGAGGAGGAGAAGGAGAAGAAGGAAGTAGAGGAGGAGGAAAGGAAGGAGGGAGGGAGGGAAAAAAGGAGGGAGGGAGGGAGGAAAGAAAAAGAAGGGGCAGAGAGAGAGAGAGAAAGGAAGTAAGAAACGAGAACGGGAAAGGCAGAGAAGGGATGAGAATCGGGGTGTCAGGGAAGGTGAGGTGAAATGAGAAGAAGAAAGATGGTGATGAAGAGAACAGAGACGAGAAAAGAACAGGAGAGAGGAGGAAAGAGGAAAACAGAAGCAAGACAATTCTATATAAAGCAAACAAGAGTAAACAGTTTATCTCACTGCTACTGGCCCCTCACAGGAGAGGGGATCCCACTATGAAGCAACAGAAACTACAGAATAGGTAGAGTCAAATCTCTGGGTACCGTGTGGCCCACAGGTCAGACAGTTGTGTATAAAGTCTGCTCTTCAGCCAGCTGCTGTCAACAATAAGTGGACTTTTGATGAACATCAGCTCCAGCTGCCAGGGCAAGAGGCAATTTAAAACAGCAGTAGTCTCCCACGGAAACATACTGACATATGGAAAAGCAGTGTGATACTGCATACCTCTACACCCAACACTTGGACCACTGAGGCAGAATTGCAGGTTCAAGGCCAGCCTGGGTTACACAAGCAAGAGTTGGTCTCAAAATGGCTACAAAAACCAAGGAGTGAAAAGCCAGAGTTTGCACTGTGCTGTCCTGTGTGCTGCTTTTCTAGAAACACATGGAAAACCAGAGGTCAGATTCGGCGGCATCTTGGATTTCCGATCAGACAGCATTTGTGGAGTATTTGCCACCCAGGTGGCTGCCTGTTTGTTCCTTAAGGAAATGACTCATAGCCAGTACAGAGAATAGCCTCAAAGGCTGCATCTACAATGGCCTGAAGCCTGGGTTTGGGATGGGGCAGGCCTGGCTATCCTAATGACTTCAGCATAGATTATAGTAGCAGAACAATTCCAAGGTACTACTGGGCGACCCACTCAGGGAGCTGAGAGCACTACCGAGAGAAACAGTCCATACTGCCACACTGTACTGCCGTGCGCAATGCATTGTGGTCCAGAGCGCAGTACAGCGTGGCCCAGTCGCTTAGCTAGCCTTTGCTTCCTTCAGCTCACGCGTGATCAGCAGGCTCTTTTCCACCCAGTTACATCTCTAGACGGGTTTGTGTGTTAAACACAATATATAACAAAACTAGTTAAGAAATATGGGACCAAGGACCTCAAACTTAGAAAAAGTTTTAGCAGTTTGCCCTTATTTAAGGAAGTTTTGGTAACTTTACATCAGTTCTGAACCACTAGAGAACTTCTGAACAAATCAAGCATCCCCACCCCACACCCAAGCACTGAGTCAGAACCTTTGGGAACTGGGGCACATCACCAGTCGGAACTGTTCGCAGTCTCCTACGATTCTAATGGGTAAGCCAGAGTTGATAGCGACATTTTAAACAAAATGTTTGGGAGATGGCAGAGTATTTGCCTAGTGTGTGACGGCCTTACTTCCCAGCACTGCAAAAAGGAAAGGAACGTTTGGCTCAGCTTTGCCATCTGAATCTTACAAAGCTGCAGGCTCCACGCTGTAGGCCTGGGGTTTGGGTCTGACGCACATACCTCACAGCAGCCCAAGAAATGTCAACGTTTCTGCTCTTTGGACCCTGCGCTGTGTAGGGAGGCCTTAAGAGCCAGCCCTTGCAACGTTGGCTTGTTTGCAGATCCAGGCGTCCACAATATGGAATTCTTTGGTCCTTAAGATAGCTTTCAGAGCAATTGCTTTATTACAACAAAAATGAGGCAGTGTTGTTGCTATTGTTTTGAAACAAGGTCTCACTGTGCAGTCCAAACTGGATTCATTCATACATACATACATACATACATACATACATACATACATACATTGCATTGATTGGTTTTTCAAAACAGGGTTTCCAGGCTATCCAGGAATTCTCTTTATAGGCCAGGCTGGCCTCAAACTCACAGAGATCTGCCTGCTTCTACCTCCCGAGTGCAGAGATTAAAGGTATGTGCCACCACTGCCTGGCTAGGATTCATATTTTCAATCCCCCAGATCGGCCTCCCAGGCACAGGGATTGCAGGTAGACCCCACCACACCCACTACACGGGGACAGTTTGTAAAGTAACATGTGCTTAGCTCAGCTTAATTCAGACTTGTTTGAGGCAATACCTCCCTCATTGAGGTTTGCTCTGTTGCTCTGTATTGTAATGCTAAGTGCAGGCCCCTAAGGCCTGGTTGCCACAGAGATGAGAGAGTCTGCATGTAGACCCAAGTGATGCTTTGTGACTTTGCTCCCAAGTTATTTCTGATTGGTGAAAAAAGATGCTGACAGCAAATAGCTGGGGGTTCCTAGGCTTGGGGAAAAGAAGGTGGTTAGAAAAGAAAGCTGCCCTGGGCTAGGTGAGTCATAAAATAACGGCCATGTGGGTTGGCTAACTGGAGTTAAGAGCAGCCCAGACGAAACATGGCAAATTATATAATGGGTTTATTGGCTGGGAAATAGACATAATAGCATAGAGGACAGAGATCTGCCCAGCTCTTGTGCTGATTAAGGCTTATTGTAAATATAAGGGTTGTATGTGTCCTTTATCCAGGAACTAAATGGCTAAAGGTTGGCCGGGGGGGCGGGGGGGGGGGGGGGGAACAACCTAGTTTGGGATTAAATATTTTCTACAACACTCCCTAGTTTCTTTTTTAAGGGAAAAAATATAGTTTAAAGGGCTCTAATCTCCACAGCACTGTGGGATCTTAAGAGTGTTGACTGTGCTTTTTAGAGATAGTGCTCAGCAGATAGACAAAGTGCCTGGTGGCCAGAAAACGGACGTAAGTGCTTCTCACAGTCTGACTCAAAGATGGTGACATTGAGAACACCCACACTAGTTAATATCAGGAACATCAGTCTTGCCCATGCTGAGATGGGGATACAGACCCTGAGGCAAATGACTCAGCCCTAGGACTGTCAATAGACTTCAGTGACTCCACAGTGCCTGGGAACAATAAAGGTCACACACACACACACACACACACACACACACACACACACAAAACCACTGGGACAAATTCTTTATTCTTAGAGTGGCGATGGGGTGGGGGTGTAGGGGACTACTCAATGATGAAAGCAAAATTGTAATTTGTTTACCAGAGTAGGAAAAAAAAATCACACAATTCAGCAATGATCAAACAGCTGCCTAAGGCTAGGTGGTATGTCTCAGTGGGTAGTGGGACTTGTAGTGAAAGCCTGGTGACCTGAATTTGATCTCAGGCACTCACCAGGTGGAAGAGAAAACTGATTTCACAAAGTTGTCTTCTGATCCACACACCCATGCTGTAGCATGCATGCACCATACCCCAATAACAAACATAAACATATATGTGTGTGTTTAATTATATAGATACTAATTATATATGTAATTATTAATATTATATATATATATATATTACATATATAATTAAATAGCTACATAAGACAATCCTGGCTTTTACTCTAATTAACAATAACTTTTTTCTACAAAGGATACAAAGAGACCCTAATAAACACTTTCCTAGGAACAGAGGACACAGGCTTAACAGTATAAATGCCAACAAGGGCAAGATAATGTGAGTGGACTTGCTTTTCATAGGCAATCTCCCAAAGTGTCACCATTTTTAAAGATGTTTGTGGCCTTTGACATAATTGTCTGACTTCCAGGAACCTGTTCTCAGGAAATAATTATAAATAAGACCTTCAAGACAAAGCAATAGGATCCTAGTTGTTAACGCAACCTTACTAGTACAAACAGCAGAAGACTGTTTTCTTCTGTTTAAGTTATTGTTAATTAGAGAAAACTTTTATATGCTCAGTCCTAGATGTCTCCAGAGACTACAATCAATACTCATTGAAAGTGGTATGTATTACACTGGGCATGGTGATGCCCACATATAATCACAGCACTTGGGAGGTGGGGTAGGAAGAATGCTGTCAATTTAAGGCTTAGCATCTGCTCTACAATGAACCCATGCCAGTCGGGGCTACACAGTATGACCTTGTCTCAGAAAATCAAATATATCTATTGATAAAGGCACAAAGAAATACATGAAGCATTAATTAAAAACAACTCAGTGACACATTCATAATATGACACTAACAATACTGGGCTCGACCTAGCATACGGCAGAGGCTGGTGACAAACACACCAAAACAGTTCAACTCGTGTTTAGAGTGTGACTTAGTTCTCTATTCTATTTTTACGTTCCCTACCCCTCCCCTGAATACACACTACTTCAACAGAATAGCAACTCACTTCACAACGAAAGTATAGTAACAAAACCAAACGACAGAACACTCCTGAACATCTGCCAGCCACAACGAATGCTTTGCACAGGGATAGGTTACTCAGGCAGTGGATACAGAGGCCCAGAACGTGGTAGAACCTATAAGAATTCTTCCAGAATTATCTTGTGGAGCCTGGGCCCTTTCAAAATCAAGAACAGAGAAAGTGGGTTTTTGAGCAAGACTCTGAAGCCACAGCTGCTTCCATTTGTCATGGCAGCTACTGGGAACATTAGTGTCATACCCAGTCCCCACTCTCAGCCAGAACCTAACTATGACTAAGGCTTCATGCTTACGTCACAAAGACACTTATTTGTCTTCTTCGGGAACTCTTGGTTCATCAAACAGCAAATGGAATTCACCCAAAACACCAGACTTTGAAAACTAGAAAAATAATTTAGTCCTTTTACTGAAAATGAATTTATCCATGTAAACCTTCATTTCACTGCCCAGTGTTTGAGAAAGCTGGTAGACTCTTCTTCAAGGCCATTTCTCCATTTTATTTTACTTTCAGTGTGTGTGTGTGTGTGTGTGTGTGTGTGTGTGTGTGTGTGTGTGTTTGCACCATAAGCATGAAGGTGCACCCAGGAAACAATATCAGATCCCCTGGCACTGGCATCATAGGAAGTGGTTAACCACGCAAAGTGAGAACTAAGAACCAAACCCACGTCTCCTGCAAGAGCATCATGTATTCTTGACGACCGAGCCACCTCTTCAGCTCTCTCACCACAGGCCCTCTTCTTTCTATATTGTATCTTTGGCCTCTAAAACTCCTTTAGACACAAAGGTACTCGGTATGGAAACCATACTACAGCCCAGAATAGGTCAAACACTTATTGCTAACATTCCAGGGAACTCAGACAAATGGTCCTGTTGTTGTATCTGGCGACCATGAGCTCTGTTAGGACAGCCACTCAAGGATGATGAGGGAAGAGAGAATGGCTTGTCTCCCATCTTCAAGCATACTAACCCCCACACCCCTATACGGATAGCAAAGGCACAAAACATAAGAGTAGGGCTAGGGACATAACTCAGTTGATAAAATGCTTTTCTGGCAAGCATTTAGACATGAGTTTGATTCCTAGAACCCATCTTTTTAAAAAAAAACACACCAGGTGTGGTGGTGTATGCTAGTAACCCTGGCGTTGGGGAAGCGGAGACATGTAAGTTCAGTGGGAGCAGCCTGGCCTACTTGGTGAGGGTCAAGCCAAGGAAATCCTATCTTAACAAGGTAGGAGCCACGAGGTACTCAGAGGATAAAGGCATTTGTTGCCAAGCCTGATGTTCTGAGTGTGATCCAGTCCTTGGGATCCACATGATGAAGGGATAGATTAGAGCTCTCTGACCTCCACATCTGTGCCATGGTACACATAGACACACCCCTACATACGTATCCATACCTAAACACATGCAACACACACACTCTCCTGCTGCACATATATCCCTACACAAACACAAAAACACATCTACATATACACAAACCTATACATATACCCCTACACAAACACATTTCTACACACAAACACACACACCTCCACAGACATCAACATATACCCTTACCCAAACACACACACACACACCTATAAATACCTACTCTACACATATACTGCCTACACAAATATACACACGTGCACACCTATACATACACACATACACAAATAAGAGGACACAACCTGTGTGGGCACACCATTAGAACTGGCACTTCCTCAGAACAGTCGTATTCAATTGGTCAGTCTAGACACAGGTCACCCAAGGTCACCAAGCGTCAAGGAGACATAAAACTAGACAGAGTTTCTTCAGGGGAAGGATTTCAAGGCCACAGGACCAAGCCATAGGAAGAGATGAAAAGTTAAACCCATCGTTGCAATGTTCTTACATAATGACTGAAAACTCATCTTAAGAGTTTAGTTTCGAATCCACTGTTGCTAAAACATAATCTAATTTCTAAGGTTTTTCAGTTATTAAAAAAACAATGTTTTGTTTTTTTTTAAAAAAAAAAACAACAACAAAGAGTTGTAAACTATCAAAAGGATTGGGACCCAGGCTCAAAGCAGTCAGCACGCACCTTCACACCTTCAGAGGAGCAGGGAAAGACAGAGTCTCGTCACAGTGCTTTGTATAGCCGGAAGTGCAACATGGCAAGTCTGTTGTGGTTTGCTCTGTTCTGTTTTGCAGTTTTCTCAATGCCGGAAATCACTGATCCCAGGGCTTTGCACCTGCCAGACAAGTGTTGTACCAGAGGGCTACATCACCAGCCTGACAGTGGCAGTTTAGTGGAAGATTCAGATAGGTCACTTCCTCCAACAGAGCTACATCGGAAAATGACCAACCATGGGGGGCGGGGACGGTGTGATGGAAAAGTTTCCACCCTGCAGTGCCAGCATGCCTTGGGGGGGACTGTTGTTAGGATTCTGGTTCCAATCACAACTTTTGACTTTTTAAAGTCATGATAATCGTGCTCTCAGAGTGACCTTGGAAGAAGGCCTTCGAAGGCAAATGTCATGAGCTATGCCTGTCTCTGTTTCCCATTTAACTTAATTTCAGTTGCTGTTATGCTTCTTTTGATATGTAAGCTTTGCTTCCTAAGATGGTCCTGCCTCAGATGCTATCTGTAGCCTCATCCTCCTAACTTTTAAAAAATAACCTTTTTGCTAGAATTTCCAAGTGCTTCAACATGCATATGGGATCATTTAGGCATATCATATTTCTTGACTCGGGTGTATTCAGTCCCTCTTGTTGGGAAGGAATCACTGGAAGGGCAGAGCATTTCTCTCTGATAGGAATGAGAGGTAAAACTTGGTATGACTCAGAGAGTAGGCCACAAGTCCAGGAACTACATTTATACTTAAGAGTGAGATTATGGGGATGATGAGATGGTCCAGTGCATAAATGCTCTTGACAACAAGCCTGATGACGTATGCCGTGGCATGTGGGATACATGCGTTACATAAACAAATACAAATGCTTTTAAAGAGCCTAGGTTTAAAGGTAAGCTTGGGACACGCACTAGCTCTGGATGGGGAGAATTTTGCCCTGTCATTGCCCTATCCGACAATGGGCAGGTATGAATAGGTACACAGTGCCTTCCAGACCCCAGTTTTCTTCCCCAACCTCTCACACCCCCTCCTCAGTCACCAAGTATATCTGCATCTGAAAGCCCAAAGCAAGTGTTCTTTCAGGTACGCAGGAGGGGGCCCAGGGAAGGTATCTGAGTGGGGAACTGTAGGCAAGATGTCGGGCAGTGGAGGACTAGCCCTGCACATGGGAGGAAGATCGGCGTTCCACAGTCTCAGCTCACAAAGTGCTCCCGGAAACCAGAGTAGGAGAGAAAGCAATAAAGCTGGCCATTTAGGTGGAGCCAAGTGGAGGGGCTGGCAAGCCACACTTTGCCAACTGGACTTCACCTGGCAGAAGCTGTCTGAGCCTTCAACAGTTTACTGATTGGGCGGGGGTAACATGAAGATGTACAAAAGGTAAAGCAAGGGTCAGAGCTTGGGGGGGGTCTCTGACACCCCCCCAAAAAACCCCACCTACATCACTTAGAGCAATGTTCAAATCTCACATCCTATGAGATCTCATAAGTTTCCAGGTAAATTGCTTTTGACTAAGAGAAATCAAGTGGCTTCTGATAATAGAGTTTGCCTCCAGCTCTGCCCTGTCAAACTCTGAGCTCCTTGCTCCCTCCTCCTCCTCAGCTCTCCACTCCTACCCTCTCAGAACTCACAGCTCTCCAGCAACCCACAAGGCCTGGGCAGTGATGCTCACCTCGGATCAGTCTGCCTAGGCCAGTGCTCCCTTGGGCTGTCAGAGAGGCTTCAAGCCTGGCAAGCCCATGAGAAGATGAGCGCCCCTTGTTTCATTCTGGACATAGGAGTTATCAGTCAGGGTCGGTCAGCTCAAAGCTGGTCTTTGTTCAGTTCTGCTGCTTCCCTCTGGCTCAAGTCAGATACTCATCTGGGATGGTCCTCAGGCAGACTCTCACATCCTACTGAGATGCAGGTCCAGGAATCTCACAGAAGGCAGCTGGGGCCTGGGTGCTTAGCGAGAGTGCCTGGTGAGTCTCATCAAGACTGCCAGCTCTGTTCCACCATCCTGAAGAGAAGGGATCTGCAACACTGTGAACGCCTGAGCCCCTCTCAGGAATAGGTCTTTCAGAGCACTTGTAAGCCTGCTCCTGCCATTTCCCAGAAGCCCGCAGACAACCCGAGCATGCCTCTGGCACTGATTCTTCAGATTCTCCAAAACGATGCAGAACGTGGCCCGAGCTTTTGTTTATTTGCATCTTGAGCGAATCCAGTCTCTCCTCTTTTTTGCTATCTTTGATTCTTTAAGTGTCCTTGCAGTGACCACAAGTGGTGGCTTAGCCCTCCTGTGCCTCCATCAACAAGGCAAGAACCCCCAGGTAAGCTGGTACACCCGAGAGCCTGAGGCAGAAGAGTAAAAATTTAGATGGTAGCTAGCTGGGCTTCATAGTGAAACCTTGTCTCAAAGAGAAGGAGGAAGAGCAGGAAGGGGAGACAGAAGGGGAGAAGGCAGCAGCTGATCTCTGATCACATCAAAACGGGTACCCTACACTTGGCCCCAAATCATCGATGACAACACAGTGCAAAGTCAAGTTTCAAGAGTCAGAAATGGCTTCCAAACCAGATAAGCCCGTGTTTTCAAAATCCTCATAAGCTATCTCTTGCTTATGATTCCCACAAGCCTCATTATCTCCCTGCTCCTGACCTCCAGCAGGCTGGAGTCAAGTGACAGAGAAAGATACAGCTGGAGGCAGTCACGTGACTTACCATAGGTGAAAGAGGGAGGGACAGAGAAACTGTAAAAAACCAACAGGAGAGCTTAGAAGCTTCCAGGGGCTGACAAGCTGCTGCTAAAACCATTCTATCACCTTCTGAGAAGCTAGACCTCAAAAGGGTTGGGATCACTGATGCTCCTGATGCTGCTTCCTGGCTACAGAGAAAGATTTTTTTAAAAAGGTCCATGTGCTCTGTCGGAAGGCTTTAGGGGGATCCAAGGAACTCTGAGGATTCACCATGCATTGGACGCTGTGAGCCATGTTCCCTTTCCTCCAGGGATCTTCAAATGCCTGTGCATGTTCCTGAGACATCTTCATGAGCTCAGAGGCTACTTTCATGAGTCAAGGAGGTGGTCTCCTGCCTCCAGGAGCAGTGCTCAATTAGTAACCAAGGAGACGTGTACAATTACTTGGGCTCCTGGAGCCTTCTGGGGACACCCTTTTATTTGCCAACTGGGAGAAGTTTTCCTTTGGTCACAGTCACAGGGCTGGGAATACAGATTTCAGTGAGTGTTGTCCCTTCCTTGACCAGTTCCCCACTTTCCTAGTAACTGTCCTTCCTTGAACTTCCCAGATAAACTGGTTTCATTTTCCCAGAAGAATTCTGCATCCCAGATCTGCCCTTAGAAGAATCCACACGAAGGCAGAAAGGTGCACTGCAGTAACAAGAGCATGTATTTGAGGCAAGACTTGCTCTCCAGTATCGATGGAAGGTGAAATGTGCAGACAATCTGAGTGCTTTGACTTCTGTGCACCGTCTTCCTAGACGGATCTCTGCCTCCTGTTTTTTCTCCTCATTTCTATTTGTCATCCAGCAACTAAGCTCAGAGAGGAGAACAGGGTAAACAGGTATTGCCTTTGCATTCTCTCAGACTACAGTTTGAACTCATGAAACAGCCAAGACCAGAGCATCAGGTAACCTTGAGGGACCTTGGGTCCCTTTGCCAAGAAGCCTAAGAAACCTTCCAGGGCAGAGTTATCTTTCCATGTTCCTGGGGTCTTGGCTTCAGGTGGCTTCTGCTTAGAGCTCAGAGCATACATGGCTTCAGCCACCCAGCTCCAGGCTGTCGAGACTCCTCAGTATCTAAGCTGCAGGTGGCTGTCATATATATACCCTCATCACCTGCAATATGCTTTGTGGAAGCCTCTGTGCCCCATTTGGCAAATCTCAGGAATGTACAACTCAAAGATTTTTTTATTTAGACCATTCAGAAAGGCAGAGACACTGGTTATAACATCATCAAAGGGCGGGAAATTCTCAAGCAAGAAATGCACTGCTAACTTCCACTTAGAGGTTAAAGATTTCCTTGTAAATCACTGGCAACAATCAACAATTAGTGAAGTCAGTAACAATTAAAGAGAAACCCTGTCTCTATACTGGGCAGGGAAGCAAAATGGTGCCAGCTAGACATTCAGGGGACAATGATCTTAGAGTTAGTTCGGAGCCATAGGACTGGTGTCTCTGCAGCTGTCGAGGAGGTGACATCACACTGTAATATCTTCCTGAGATTCCTGGTATTTTCTGATCTAGAGGTTTAATGAAGATAAGTTGAAGTTTTTAAGTGTAAGTTGCAGAATGCCATTAGATTAACTCATAAGAGAGCCAGTCTGAAGACTTCAGATTTTATTATAAAGAAATTAAGAAAGAGAGAACAGAGGAGAATAATAATGGAATAAAAGGGATGCAATGTTCTCCCACATAATTGAGATAGTGATTGTATTAGTCAGGTTTCTGTTACTATAAGTAAATGCCTGAGACTAAAGGCCTTAAAAGCAGGAAGGCTTATTTGGGCTCATGGTTTTGGAGGTTCCAGTTGGTTGGCCCATTGCTTATGGGCCTGTGGCAATTCATGATGGAAATGATATACCTGGGAGACAAAGATGCCCATTTGAAAGAAAAACCCAAGAGATCAATGCCACACAGTCTCCTTCAAGGACACAATTTCAGTACAGCCTCCTCTAGACAACACGTCTTGCATGTCCACCTTCCAGGAGCGCCAAGCTAAAGCCCAAGCCTTTGACACCTGGTCTCTGAGGCATGCTCAGCTCCAGGTGAGTGTGTCTGGAGCAAAGGCATCAGTCAGGTGAAGATGAAGAATAGGTCAGTGCATTAGCGGCTCCCACAGTCTGAGTGTTGTTGCCGTCCACCCACCCACACAGGTCCACAGCTGGAGCTGCATCACCCAATAGGAAAGACAGCTGCGAGACGTGGGAAAGGATGCTCACTGACAGCGTAGCAGCTCATTCTCTAGATTTTCACAATAAATGCTGAGAAAAGTGTGCAAATACTTTGCCATAACCTCAAGGAAGACCTCATCTTAGATTTCACTCTTTGTAAAATTAAGGCCCTTACTTTCAGACATTCCTCTCCAGATGACACTGGAATCCTCAGCTCTTCCCTGGTAGGGCATTAGCAAATTACAGTGCTGGCAACACAGGCTTAAGTGCCACTCTCAGATAGCCCATAGGAGCCATGACCACATCACAGCTTTACACAACCCACGCCTGAGATGGCTCTTAATCACACCCAGAAGGCTCAATTTGTTCAATGTGCTTTGAATGAGACAATGAAGTAGGGATGTGCTATTCATTCATTGTTTCATAAAGTTTATTATTCATGAATCAAAATTAATCTCCCATGACCCAGAGGTGCCTTCCCCCCAAAAAGAGATACAGAAAGGGATAAGTCATGATTCTGCACTTGAAAGCACACTATATAGTATAAGAGAAAGACTTATAAATCAATTGTTTTGTCAACAGCATGAAAAATGTTTCTCTTGGAACTTGAGTGACATGGGACTGGACTAAATTACGTAGAGTAGCAATCCCCAGCTCTGGCTGGCCATATGTACCACATGGAGGATGGTTGGATCAAAGAAGGAACAAGAAAAGGAAACTTAAAAGCTTTTGAGAAGAAAGAAGGGTATCTGGGTTCTAGCACAGATGACTGAAATCAGGAGTATGGACATTACATCTTAATAAGCTCACCAGTCCATCTATGTAATGTAATATTATTCTACAGCAGAAAGGAATAAAACTGATTTGTGTGACAGCATAAGCAAAACTTGAAAGTTCTATGCTGTGGTTGTTGACTAGGAATGGCCCCCAGTCCATTTGAATGCTTGGTCACTAGGGAGTGGCGCTACTTGAGAGGGACTAGGAGGGATGGCCTTGTTGGAGGAAGTGTATCACAGAGGTCTCAGAAGCCCACGCCAGGCCCAGTGTCTCTCCTTCTGCTTCCTGTGGATCCGCATGTAGAATTCTCATCTCCTCCTTCAGCATCCATGTCTGCCTGCACGCCACCATGCTTCCTACTGTGATGGCAACAGACTAAACCTCTGAACAGTAAGCCAGCCCAATTAAATGTTTCCCTTTATAAAAGTTGTCATGGTCATGGTATCTCTTCACAGCAATGGAAACCCAAAGACATTAATGTTATATTGATGGATTTTTATCTCAGTACAAACATTGAAAACAGAAAACACTTTCTAAGGAATCCTAATTCACAGCTCTAATCCCACTTCCCTGATCTATAAATTACTGAAGGTGAGAAGATCTGTTTTTTGTTTTGTTTTTGTTTTTGTTTTTTCCGAGACAGGGTTTCTCTGTGTAGCCCTGGCTGTCCTGGAACTCACTCTGTAGACCAGGCTGGCCTCGAACTCAGAAATCCGCCTGCCTCTGACTCCCAAGTGCTAGGATTAAAGGCGTGAGCCACCACCGCCTGGCCAGGTGTGAAGATCTGTAATCCTGACTTTTTCTTTTGCCTGAACTCCAGTACAGCTCTCCAGCACTTTCCCATAGTTGTAACTAGACTACCCGAGAGCAGCAACTTCAGGGACAAAGGCTGTGGTCTGTGGTTTCAGAGGGTCCAATCCATGGACTCTTGGCTCAGTGCTTCTGCCGTCTACCACAGTGCCCAAAGTGTGAGGCAGCAGCTGCTCACTTCATAGCAGCTAGGAAGAACGAGCCATAAAACAAAACCGAGGAGCCCAGGTAAGATCAGTTCCTCAAGATATACTCCAGTGACCCACTTCCTCTCTCCTTATATAACTATATATATAACTATATATATATATATATGTGTGTGTGTGTGTATGTATGTATGTGTAATATATATATACATATATATGTATATATATATATCCAAACTCTCCTTATATAATTCCATCACCTCCCAACAGTCTGTAAGAATTTAGAATCCATTACTAGAACTGAAGAGATGGCTCAGTGGTTAGGTGCACTGGCTGCTCTTCTGGAGGTCCTGAGTTCAATTCCCAGCACCCACATGGTGGCTCCCAACTCCATGGTTCCAGGGACTCTGATGTCTTTTTCTGGTGTACAGATATACATGCAGACAAAGCGTGTGTGTGCGTGCGTGTGTGTGTGTGTGTGTGTGTGTGTGTGTGTGTGTGTATACATATATATAATGCATATTATATAAAATCATTAACAGATGAAACCATTCATCAAGTTAGAGACTTCAGCACACCAGAGACACTTTACCAATCTCCCAGAGAGCTCCCAATTAAGTTAATATGCAAGATGAGCTATCACAAGCATTGCTATTGATCTCTCTCTCTTAAATGTCTTGTATTTTATTCATCATGGATATTTACATTACTCCTTTCTTGTATATTTTGTTTTTTTAAGACTATATCTGGCTATGTCCCCCAGGCCTGGGCTGGCTCTTACCTGTGTACTTATGTACCGTGTACTTAATCTTCTTGTGTACTTATATACCGTGTGCTTAATCTTCTCGTGTACTTATGTACCGTGTACTTAATCTTCTCGTG
>JANHMN010000014.1:18388073-18440292 GCA_030674055.1 Rhabdomys pumilio | reverse complement strand
TGTACTTATGTACCGTGTACTTAATCTTCTTGTGTACTTATGTACCGCGTACTTAATCTTCTTGTGTACTTGGCTTAGAGGCAAGCATTGGATTACACAAATTCTTTTATATTACTTTTGATTTTCATAATGCTTTATTAACATGTTATTTACCAAAATTGTATTAACTTATTCATTCGTTTGTTTGTTTCTGGTAGTACTCTTGTACTGAACCCCTGCTCCAGCGCTAAGGTTGATGGGACTAGAGTTAGGCAGTCCTTACTGGAATAAGATTGTACCTGTAGAGAATGTGAAACAAATTGGGGACACCGGGCCCAGATTTTTAGTGCATCTGTATTCGAGGCTCAGTAGGAAAAGTGGAGTCCGCACGGTGGACAAGGAGGAAGGAAGAGAATAAGGAAAGCAAGGAAATGCCTTTCTGAAGCAGACACATACTTCAGGGCTCAGAGGACATGACATCAAGGAAAAGGCACAGGCTGCTCAGGAGACACTGGTGACTGGGTTGGGGTGAGAGGTCCCAGGGCCACAGAAAGGCCAAAAAGAGAAAGGGTAGCAAAGGTGTCAGCTGGACTGCGGGAAGGCAAGAAGGCGCTAAATAAACAGACTGACAGACAATATCAAGCTTCACTGCAATAACACATGTGATCTGATCAGGGAAATGAGAAAGAGGGGCTATAATTAAGAAGGGGGGAGATAAATATAGAAGGAGGGGGAGGGAAAAACAATGGTAAGAATATCTGAAAATGTCATAAGAAATCATACTACTTATCTAAAAAAATCGCATACAATATATAATAATTCAGTATGTAAATATACATATATAGTTTAAAGGATGTTTTCTCATCTGGGCCAACAGTGATCCCTCTAAAAGCCAAAAAACACCTAACAAAAATCCCAATACCAATCAAGAGAAAAGTCTTCTTTTGAGGTGTTGTCCAAGGTTGTCCAAGAGACTCCCCAAACATTATAGACTATTCCTTCTGCCCTTGGCTGCCCCCTAGAGGTGGGGGGTAAGTCCCTCTTACTTCAGACACAGGCCCCAGAGGTCCTGAGCTAGAACTGACCTAATGACCCCTCACTCAGGACTAGCTTTCATGATCCCAGAAAGCACATGCAAACTTCCAAAGGAGGGAAGCAGCCAATCGTCTACCCAGCTCTGTTAGCTATGAGGCACAGCAATGACCAGCAATGACCCTAAGGGTGCTGCAGTGGCACACATGCCTGGGCCGCAACCAACAGCTCTCTAACTGTACTTAATACACACTCAACAATAAAAAAATCATGCCTGGGCTGGAAACCTAGCCAGGGACAGTGAAGTCATGGATCTCTTGGAGAACCTACAACCAACACTTTACTAAACCAGCACAGTCCCTAACAGCATTCTAGATATTTATCCTTATGCCCACAGATAAGAGTCTTTCTTTCTCCCCCTCATCAAGGAGATCTCTATTTGCAAGAAATGGAGGCCATTCTAGAAAACCACAATCCATCAGTGTAGCTGCCCGGTGGCCATGGACGAACTGGATTCACCTGAAAGGAAGGCTGGAAATGAAAAAGAGACGAAGAAGCATGAAGCCAAGACCAAGTTCTCTGATCAAGGCTCAAAGTTTAATATTCAACACTCGCATACATAGGGGAAGCCCATGGAACCCTTCCTTTGTTTCAGCTGGATAATGTCAGCAAGGCAAGCTCAGCAGGCAGTCTAAGTTCCTGTAGGAAGTTGTACGGGCAGCCAGGGTGGATGACTCTGCCTGGGTCTTATTGTGGCAAGGTCTATTGTGGTAAACAAGGTCTTTGCGGGCAGCCAGGGTGGATGACTCCACCTGGGTCTTATTGTGGCAAGGTCTATTGTGGTAAGCAAGGTCTTTGCAGCCTGCTCAAAGTTGGGGGAGGGCACAAATCAAAGTGCAGAGTTGTAGAGCCCAGTACCAACGGATACATCTACAACATAGCTTCCCTACCTAATCCTTAGGGAACACTGTGGAAGAGGGGACAGAAAGATTGTAAAATCCAGAGGGTTAGGAACTTTGCTGCGAATTGTATCTCTTAGTAATATCAGAGCTATGCCCATAAAGTCCCACCACCATGACTTCCTATACATGAATGGAACAAGGACAATACCAACAGACATGCTACGGAGAGGGAAAGACCACAAGGCATCAATCCCACACAGACTTCAGGCAACTAAGGAATGCTGAGAGTGGGAGGAATGTCTTCCTCAAAGAGCACATCAATTACTGGTCAAGCCTGAAAACATAAACAAGTAACATTGCACAGACTGAGCTGGTTAGATTTAGGAATATACGTGCATATTCATATAAATATATTCATATAAATATATGCATGTAACAACAATTAATAAAAGAGAGGGGCCATGAAATTAAAGAGAGCAACGTGGGAGAGTTTGGAGGGGGAAAGGGAAAAGGGAAAATGATGTGATTATATTATAATCTCAAAAATTTAAAAAAAAAAATGATTTTAAATGTGTTCCAAGATGAGAAATCTTTGAACAGGTTTGTGGAAAAGACAAAGAAGAGTAGAAGAAATGGAAAATGAAGTGTTTATAAAAAAAAAAAGAGAGAGAAATAAAGAGAATACGTTCTGTGTGTGTGTGTGGAAAGGTGTGGGGGAAGGGGATGTCTCGGCGGGCCCATGTAGAGGCATCTCTTCCCCCTGAGGGACCAGTCACACACCGGTATAGTATAGAATAGGGTTTATTCAGGGCATGGGGAGGGGAGCCAGGAGGGTAGTAGAGGCAGAGAGAGGAGTAGAGAAGCAGAGAAGTAGAGGAGCAGAGAAGTAGAGGCCGGCCATGACCACGTGGAGAGAGGGGGGAGGGGAGGGGGTGGGGGAGGGGACAGAGAGGTGCTAGAGGCAAGAGAGCAAGAGTAAGAAAGAGAGGAGGGGGTAATCAGCCCCTTTTATAGTGGACCAGGTCTACCTGGCTGTTGCCAGGTAACTGTGGGGGTGGAGTTTAGACAGAATGCTAACAGAAAGGAAATGGAGGTGGGAGAAAGGGTGAGGGGGGGACGGTGCTGCTCAACTGGGGTTGGAAAATACAGGGATGTTCCACAGGCCAGAGCCCTAGAAAAAGGCACAGTTCCCTCTCCTTTCTGCTCCCATGCTCACTATAATGCTTCTGTAACTAGGGCTTCTTTGTGACCCAGGATTTACAGCCCATCTCCGGTCAACTGCTGAGAGAGTGGCATTAGCACACAGTGACCTGGTCTACATTTTGTCTCTTGGCTTACATTTTTGTGTTTATTGTTATTTGTCTTTCTCTTGGATAATACATTCTCACTAGACTCCAGAAGTGACCTTCCAGGCCTCATTCTGAGCCATGCCTTTTCTTCAGTTAAGCCGGGGCCTTCACATTTCCTTCTGAGTAGATTGGGGGACAGGCATGTTTTCCTGGTGATGAGTTTACTCTTGGAGCCTTCACTTCCAGCTTAGGGCAGTCAAAGCCATCTATCTCTCTCAACAGAGGAGGTCAGTGGAAAGCACCAATGGGATCTGCTGGGCACTGGGAGGGACGCAGAGCTCTAGGGCTTCCCCCTAATGCATTAGCTAAATCCCAGGAGATATAGAGAAGATAGCTTCCTGGGGATCCATTAACGGGGTGGCCAGGATGCTGGGTAGCCAGAGCTTGAGGAAACAAGGGAGTGACAAAGTAGAGTGACGTTGGTGACCGATGAGTCCAAATTAAAGGAAATCCAAAGCAGGAGCATCTGAGGGGCCCTACCAGTGAGAGAAACAGGCAGCCAGGGCTGCAGGGTGACTGTAGAGTCAGACGGAAGCCATGATTGGGAAGCAGGAGAAGAGACAGCAGAAGACTGCAGGTGTAAACCAAGGTGGGGAAAGGAAGAACCAGGCTTCAGCACCAGTACTGTTAGGCCTATGACAAGTTCACATTATGACCCCAGAAGTAGGTTTTTGAGCTGACATCAAGTCATGCAGCTGAAAAGAAGCCAGCAACCAACCTGGCTTGGCAGTGTCTGTGGAAGGCTGGGACAGGGAGTGGTGAGAAGCTGGTAACCACAGGGACCACACTTTACAATTAATCTCTGCATCGAACTGTGCTGTGGCTAGTGTTTTCCTGCTAGGAATGTAACCCAGG
Source organism: Rhabdomys pumilio (assembly GCA_030674055.1). NCBI lineage: Eukaryota > Metazoa > Chordata > Mammalia > Rodentia > Muridae > Rhabdomys > Rhabdomys pumilio. The sequence continues at coordinate 18,436,175 of JANHMN010000014.1, read as the reverse complement.
GCTTCCAGCATGTTAGGCAAGCCATTGTAGCTAATGCAAATAGGATTATTTCCTTGGAGGGTTTTTTTTTCTGATTAATTTATTGCTAATAATAGAAACACTAATAATAGAACACCAATGTTCAATCTGCATGTGACAAATTCTTCGGAGTTTGGTCAGTTTCGGGTAACCACGTCATTTGCAAACAGATAATTTTGTTGGTGTTTTTTTTGTTTGTTTTTAAATTTCTTTCTCTTGCCTAATTATTCTGACTACATCATCTAGTATGAGGTTGTGACATAGCTGGAAATCAGGGTCTCCTGGGGTTGTCAGTCTTGTTGACAAAATAATTTAAGAACAGACTCAAATGAACTATCAAGAACAATTTTATAAGAGCTGTTTTTTTTTTTTTTTTAAAGCCCCCAAGGCAGGCAAGAAGTAAATCTCAGCAGCTTCCTGGAGGAGGAAGGGGAGGAGGAGGGAGGAGAAGGGCAGAGGAGGAGGAGAGAAGAGAAACAAGCCATGTCATTTAATCTGACATGGAGGTCAGACACAAGGCAGACAAGCAGCTATAGGGCAGGGAGGGAGGCTTCAGAGAATGAGTAAGAAAGCCCAAAATGTTGAGGAAACCCAAATGTTAAGAAGGAATGTATCCTTAGGAAAGGAGAAGTTACGTGTTTCTAAGTAATTCAGAAAATCGGGCAGACTTACAAAGCTACATAGCTATGGTGTAGTAAGCTGCCGAACTAGGAGTAGGGATTCTGGGAAGGAAAATACAGCATTCCAATAAAGGACTAATTATTCTCTTTCAGATGACTTAACAGAACTGGCCTTCCTAGGGGTAGTCCCTGTTGAGGTTCGGTCTTCTGCTATGTAATGCTAAATACTGGTCCCCAAAGTCCGGTTACCCTCAGGGAGGAGAGAATCTTCACATACACAAGTGATGCTATGTAACTTTGCTTCCCAAGTTATTCTTGACTGGTGAATAAAGATGCCTACAGCCTATAGCGGGCAGAAGAGAGATAGGTGGGGTTTGGGTTCCTTGGCTAGGGTCTGGAAAGAGATGAGGAGAAGGGAGAGAAGATGGAGAGAGGACAAGACCATACAAGGTTAAGTGAATCTTGAAAACATGGCCATGAGGGCTGGCCAGTTGGAACATGGCAAGTTATAACTCAGGGTTATTGATGGGAAAGTAGATTCTAATAGCTTAGAGGATAGATATCTGCCTGGCCAGCTACAGTGCTCATTAAAGGCTTATCATAAATATAAAAACTGTATATCTTTTATCTGGAAACTGAATGATCAAAGGCAAGGTAGAAACCCTTGATTGAGATTAAAAATTATTACAGTAGTCCCTTGGTCAAAGATAACCGCCGCTAACTAGAGGAACTTTCTCTGCTCTAACCGTTGACTAGAAATTGAAAACCTACCTTGTTTCTCATCTTAGAGGGAGAGCTTTCAACTTTCCACCATTGGGTATGCTGTCACTATGAGCCCATTATCAACGGCATTAGTGTGCAGAGACACATTCCCACTAGGAGTCCTTATCATGGAAGGATCTAGAATTTTGTCACATGCCTTTTCAGTATCTAGTGCCACATCGTCCTTCATTCTGTTAATGGGTTATAGCACATGTATTGACTTGCGGATGTTCGGTCATTCTATAAGTCATCCTATAAGGATATATAATCTCAAAGGATGAATCCTGGTTGATCCTAATGTGCTGTTCAGTTTGCTTTTCTAGTGCTTTTAATATTTTACGTCTGTATTTATCAGGGACATTAGCTCTTCTCTTTCTTGTTTACAGGCTTATTTATTATTTATATAGATGAATATGTATATATTTTGCCTGCATGTATTCGTGTGTCCCATGTGTGTGCAGAGCCTGAGGAGATCAGAAGAGGGCACTGGATCCCCACAACTAGAGTTATAGGTGGTCCTGAGCCGCCATGTGGGTGCTAGGAATGGAACCCAGGGCCTCTGCAAGAGTAGTCAGTGTTCTTAGCCACTGTGGCTCTTCGTCTTTTTTGTGGTGTTCTAATCTGGCTCTGGAATCAGGGTAATGCTGATTCCATGAATCACGTTTGGAAATACTCCATCCTCTTCAAACAAAACAAAACAAAACAAAAACTGAAGGCATTTGAGAAAAGTTAAGATTAATTCTTCCTTAAATGTTTGGTAGAATTCAGGAACAAAGCCATCAGGTCCTGGGATTTTCTTCAGTGAGAGGATTTATTATTGATTCATTCTCCTTATTCGTTACTGGTTTCGTTTTTGGTTTCGGTTTCTTTTTGTTGTTTGTTTGTTTGTTTGTTTGTTTGTTTTTGCAGTGCTGAGGATCCAACCCAGGACCTTGCTTAGGCTAAGTGAACTCTGCATCTTTGACCCAGGTTTAATTTTATAAGATACTCCACCATGCTTTGTATATAGTAAACTCACAAAACAGACAGGGCAAAACTTCATAAAAATCCAAGGATCTGACCTACTTTGCGCCACCCACAGAGAGTTTTGTTGCAGGCCAGAGCTGGTGGGTTGGAGCTAGCCCTGAGTTCTCTGTCACAGCCCTCCTGATATGAAACCTATCAGGAGATGTGTCAAGCTGCACGTATTACAGGTCCAGCCCAAATAAACAAAGAAAGTAGCCAACCCAAAATGCTCTGCCCAGATTCTTCTTTTTTTTAATTTATTTTATTTTTAAATTTATGGGCATGGGTGTTCTGCCTGCAGAGGTCAGAAGAGGCATACGTAAGTCATGTCATGTGGGTGCTGGGAATTGAACCTAGGCCCTCTGGAAGAGCAGCTGAGCCACATCTCCAGCCCCCTGAGGTTTGTTTTTAAAGTAATGAGTTTCTATCCCACATGTACTTTATTTGAAATATCCTTTTTCAAGTCAGACTCCACATGGCTTTCAGGAAACCACAGTGCCTGACTTGGGAAGGAATCCTGTGCTCTGGATCAATTTCCTTTTACCAAAGGAAACTTAGCTTTTCAACGAGTGGCTTCCTAGAGCTCTTTGGATTCAGAACATTTAAAAACAAAACACTGGTTTCTAGACTTTACCTATAATCAGCTTATCTAAAATAAATTGAGCTGAGCAGTGGTGGCGCACGCCTTTAATCCCAGCACTTGGGAGGCAGAGGCAGGTGGATTTCTGAGTTCGAGGCCAGCCTGGCCTACAAAGTGAGTTCCAGGACAGCCAGGACTACACTGTCTCAAAAAACAAAAATAAATAAATAAATAAATAAATAAATAAATAAATAAATAAATTGAAACATTCATTTTAAAGCAACTCCTTTAAAGGATTTGGGTCTGGTGCTTTCAAATGTTAATTATGGAAAATTAAGTTGAAGGGGAAAACGATCTGATTGCAAACCTTAGGACTGATGACCTAAGAGAGCAAAACATGCTTTTATTGTGTGTTCAAAAATATCTGAAGGGCTTTGGCCAAACAAACTTAAAACATAAAATTAAAAAATTGATTGTAAGATAGACAGAGATAGTTTTGTCTTGGTTGACTAAATGTACTGAGCACCTACTGAGATGAGCTCAATTTTGTTTTTGAAACAGTTACTAAGAAATATTATACTGTGCTGTAAATACTGTATTTTAGTATCTAAAAATGTTCCTAGTGTTTCCTTTCAGTCTCTTCACGTGGTGATGTGAATTTGAGAAAAGCGCTCCACAGCAAGACAGAGGGAGAAGGTAACAAAGCAGAGATGTTATTGGGGCCTGAAGGCCCCACTGCCACAGCATCTACTAAGAGAAGCTGAGAAAGAGTTGGGTCATGGGATAGTTTTATTCAAGTCTAAGCATGGCAACTGAAACCTAAATTTAACTCTAGCTCAATAGCCCAAAATAAATCCCTAGCCAAATTAAATTAAAATAAATTGTAATCCTACTTCCAACCTAGACTCTAAAGCTAGGTTTAAAACTAACCAATATCCTGGGTCTGACATGAACCCTAATCAGACTCTGCAGGCAAATGCCCATGCACATCAAATAAATTAAAGGTAATTTTTTACACACACACACACACATATATATATATATATATATAATCTTTGCAGAGCATTTTGTGTTGGCTTCTTTCTTCACTTGGGCTGGATCTGTAATGTGTGCAGATTGACACATCTCCTGATAGGTTCCATATCAGGAGAGCTGTGACAGAGAACTCAGGGCTAGCCCCAACCAGCTCTGTTTAAGTTCCCAAGACTTCCCTGGGTAATTGACATCCTATTTGGCTGAAGAAAACATGTACCTGGTAACTGACACCCTGGTTGGCAAGTTGAGACACGAATGCTAAGCAAGTTGCCCCGCCACAGTTGAATAAGCCACCCTAACTTTAACTTGACTCTAACCCTAACTGGACAATGAACCCTAACGACAATCCTAGTCCTAACTCTGTGCCTATCTCTAACTTGAATATTAACCTTAGAAATAAGACGAGCCCTAACCATAGCCCTTTGATCCTTTAGCAAGAGCATCTTTGAATTTGAGGCCAGCCTAATGTACATATGAAGTTCCAGGGAAGCCAGTATCACATACCGAAACACTGTATTACAAAACAAAACAACAACAGCAACAAAATAATATTCATCTTCGCCGGGTGTTGGTGGCGCACGCCTTTAATCCCAGCACTTGGGAGGCAGAGGCAGGTGGATTTCTGAGTTCGAGGCCAGCCTGGTCTACAGAGTGAGTTCCAGGACAGCCAAGACTACACAGAGAAACCCTGTCTCGAAAAACCAAAAAATAAATAAATAAATAAAAATAATATTCATCTTCTCAGTGGAGACTCTGAAAGCCAGAAGGATATGGACAAATGTTCTACAAGCTCTGAGAGACCACAAATGCCAGCCCAAATTATTATACTCAGCAAACTACCAATCACAATTGATGGAAAAAGAAGTCTTCCTCTGTAATAGTTCGTATATGCTCAGCCCAGGGAGTGGCACTATTAGAAGGCATGGCCCTGTTGGAATAGGTATGGCCTTGTTGGAGTGGGTGTGTCACCGTGGGTGTGGGCTTTAAGACCCTCATTCTAGCTGCCTGGAAGCCACTATTCTGCTAGCAGTCTTCAGATGAGAATGTAGAACTTTCAACTTCTTCTGCACCATGCCTGCCTGGATGCTGCCATGTTCCTGCCTTGATGACCATGGACTGAACCTCTAAACCTGTAAGCCAGCCCCAATTAAATCTTGCCCTTATAAGAGTTGCTTTGGTCATGGTCTCTGTTCACAGCAGTAAAACTCTAACTAAGATATCCATGATAAAAAAAAAAGAAAAATTTAAGCAACTTCTGTCTTCAAATCCAGTTCTATAGAATACACTAGAAGAAAAATTTCAGTCTTATTAGTTTACCCACGCCCAGGAATGAATGAATGAATCCCAGAACATAAATCAAAAAGGAAGAAACACCACAACATAACAACAAAAATAACAGTAATCAATAAACTCTAAATATTGTTTTAATTCCCCCCCCCCAAAAAAAAAGACATAGATTCCTGAAGCTTCTCCACCACACACTTGGTACAGGCCTCCCACATTCTCCTCCAGAGTCTAGGCTGGTGAGTGCCCCTGACCTCCTCATCCATGCCTCTGCAACTGGCCAGATATAGACTGGATCTAATAACCACTGCACCAGCCTAATCTGGCCTCCCCTGCCTGTCTACAAAGGAGCTCTAGACTTCTGACAATATCTTCCCTACCCATGTCCCAACCCACAGGACTCCTCCATGGTATATCCAAGCTTCCCACTCAGCCAGATATACCCCCACACTCCAGGCTCAGAACAGGAAGTACATACTGTATACCAACTCAGTCCCCTCTGTTCCATCTGACCTTATTCCACTCAAACGCATTCCAACCCATAGAGTCAACCTGCCTACAGATCCTCTCTTCTGCCACAACCTGCTCTGTCCATAACAAACTCAGAACTAATAAAAGAAGTTCACATGTCCAGAACTCATTCCAAAAATTACCAAAAACACAAAATATCAAGCCAGCATCTTCTCTCCAAAACCTGCCAGTCCCGTAGAAATGTTTGACAATGAGAACTATCTAGATGAACAACAGGGCACAGAGTTTAAAAGAAAAATCATAACCTTCACCAAGGAATTCAAGGAGTTTAAAGAAATGGCTCAATGAAAACAAGGAGAAAGAGCTTAAGAATAATTGCTTGAGTGATGCCCAAGAAAACATAAACATAGGATGGGTGGAAATGATGAAGACAATCTAAGACTTGAGAGCAGAATTCATTTGGGAGATGAAAACCTGAAGAAGACTCAGCTGAAATGAAGATGTAACTGAAAAGTCCAATAGCTCAACTACAAAATTCAAAGGAGGGAACTGGAGAGATGGCTCAGTGGTTAAGAGAACTGACTGCTCTTCCAGAGGTCTTGAGTTCAAGTCCCAGCAACCACATGGTGGCTCACAACCATCTGTAATGAGGTCTGGTGCCCTTTTCTGGTGTGTCTGAAGACAGCTACACTGTACTCACATACAATAGATAGATAGATAGATAGATAGATAGATAGATAGATAGATAGATAGATATTTTTAAAAAGGAAAGCTTTACAAAGTAGGATGAGTCAAGCAGAACAAGATTCAAAAATAACATAAATGATATAGACCAAAAATAAGAAAGGAATATAAACACTAAACACACACACAGAGAGACATGCAGAAAAAAGAACACACAGCAAATGTGGAACACTGGAAAGAAAAACAAATCTTTGAATTATTGGCATACATAAAGAAGAATCCCAAGTCAATGGCAGCATAGACATGATCTTCAACAAGATCATAGAAGAAAACTTTCCCACAGTAAGGAAAGACATACAGATACAAGAAGGACACAGAACACCAAACAGACAAGACCAGAAAAGAAAAATTCCCATAGCATATCATAGTTAAAAACACTAAATATGAATAACAAAGAAAAATATATTGAAACAGAACTGTTTGGGAAGGATTAGGAGGTGTGGCCTCCTTGGAGGAGGTGTGTCACTGGGGGGTGGGGTTTGAGATTTCTATAGTTATCTCTCCCTGCCTTGTGCTTGTGACTCAGATGTGAGCTCTGGGCTACTGAGCACCATACCTGCCTGTCTGCTGCCATGTTCCCTACTGTGATAGTCATGGACTCTAACTCTCTGGAACCGTGAGCCCCAAATGCAAAGCTTATTTTAATAAGTTGCCTTGGTTATGGTGTTTTGTCATAGCAATAGCAAAGTAACTAAGACTATTGTCTTTCCTGCGAGGAGATCTGACAAGTTCACTGTCTGAAATGTTTTCCTAGGAGACAATGTTCCCCTTTATCTGGAAGAGGTCTCTTCCCTTTTTCTTCTCTCAGCATGAGAGGAAGAAATCCTCTCATGGGAGAAATGCTGGGAGAGGATTCCGTTCTTTGGGGTACCTTGCTTCAGAAATCCAGACAGACAGAGTGAAGATCTCAAGAGTCTTTTCAGAATATTCCCATTATTTCCAGAGATGGTCTTTAGACAGGCTGGCCTTAAACCTTTGGTCTCTGTCTCCATCCTAAGTGTTGGGGTTACAGGTATGCACCACCAGCTCTCCATTCTATTGTAGCGTAATTACCCTATTACGTGAGAGTTCCGTTCAAACAGACACATTATTAGACATGACACCAGAAAAAGCTCATGAGTCATAACCGTTTTTGCTGATTGGCATTATTTATTCTTTGATGGTGTAAATGGTTGTATCTGTTTTTTTCTTGGAAAGATAAACTTCTTAGGAATAAGAAAATGATTTTTCTATATAAAGCACAATTCTAGGAAGCATGTGAGTTAATACTTATTCTGAGGAATAATCAGGGCTGCCCCCTCCCTTCAGCTTGTGGTCAGCATGCCTTCCTTGCGTGTCCCCTTCCCAGTCTGAACCATGAGTTAATGCATCAGTAATCCAAACACATCCAGAGACCTAGCCAAACTTACAAAGCTGCTATATAAACATGAAAGCAATGGTTTCTGACAAAAGAGAAAAACACCCAGTCCTGGTATTTATAAAAACACAGACAAAATGGAGGGGGGGTCAGGGATTCCATTCAATTTATATGAAATGGGGTCCAATTCAAGAAGGTAAATGGAACATATAAATTTATCATATGTATTAGTTACTGTCTTGGCCACTGTTCTATTTCTGCAAAGAGACACTATGACCAAGGCAATTCTTATAAAAGAAAGCATTTGATTTAGTGTCAGAGAGTAGTCTGTTATCATCATGATGGAGAACATGGTGGCATACAGACAGACATGGTGCAGGAGAAGTAGCTGAGAGTTCTACACCCTGGTTCAAAGGTAAAGAAAGAGAGGGACTATACCTGGTATGGGCTTTTGAAACCTCAAAGCCCAGCTCCAGTGACACACTTACTCCAATAACACATACTTTTTAATTCTTTTCAAATAATGCCACTCCCTGATGACTAAGCATTTAAATATCTGAGACTATGGGGGCCATTCCTATTCAAACCACCACAGCTACTTTTCTTTTGTTGTGATAAAATACCTTGAATAAGGCAATTTAAGAAGAAAGAGCTTGTTAGGGCATATGGTTCGGTTTCAGGCTGTAACATTAAGTCTATCAGTGTCCCTTTTCTCTCCAAACTGTAAACTGTACCTCTCTGCCCCTTCTACTCCTTTTTTTTTTTTTTTTTTTTTTTTGTAGACTTGTATAAGAGAGATTACTAATACTCACCAAACAGAGTCCTTGTTAGGCTGTCTTAAAATCTCCTCCGCCAAAGTCCAGAACTTTTAAATACAGTTTTGGGCAATGTGTTAAAAACCTGGACAGAAAGCAGCAACACTCTTCACCAAATATCACAGATATAGTCTCTAGCCCAGTTGCTAATACTGTTCCCTTCAGAAGTCTCTCCAGTTGAGCCTCCACAGTCCACATGGTTGTCAGTGCTGCTGTTGTCCAAGTTTCAGCCATAATGGTCCATTAAGCTCTGCCAACAGCATTCATTTGCTTTTCTAGTACAAAGTCCCAAAGTCTTTCCCATTCCTCCCAAACCCAACATGGTCAGGCCTATCACGATAGCTCATTCCCTCTATTAACTTCTTTATTGGTTACTTCTTCATTGCTGTAATAAAACACCATGTCCAAGATAACTCATAGAAGACAGAATTTTGGAGTATGGTTTCTGAGGCTGAGAGTCTATGATGGTAGAGAGAAAACATGACAGTCATATCAAAAGTAAAACAGAAACTGTTTAAAGGGGGAAAAGGGGTCTAGAATGTAGCTCAGTGAATCTGCCTCTCCTAAACACAGACTGGGTTTGATTACCAGCAACACATGCTTATACTACATGGGGAGGGGGTAGGGGGGTGAGGGTTAGGAGAAAACCTGGTGGCAAAGACATGTTTCTGTTTTTTCTCACCTTAATTTCTTAAGAAAAGGTAGGTAAGCCATGAAAAAAAGTATACGAAAGGACCAGGGTTGGCATAGGACACACCAAGACCAAGTTTACAGTGCAAAGGAGATTTGTTTGCCCCAGAGTGGGAAAGGACAGGAATAAGAGACAAAAACAGGAGATAGAGGATGAGAGAGAAGAAAAGGGGGCTAAGAGAGAGAGGGGGGAAGGGATATTTGCCCCTGAGGAACAAAGACACCTATGGATAGAGAGGACAGACATGGCACATAGGCAAATAGCAGTTTATAAAGGGAAAAGGGGAGAACCTTGGTTAGGATGAAGTGTTTCATTTTGATTGGGAAAATTAATTAGGTGAGTCAAAGGGGGCTTCTGATCGTTGGACTTTAGTACTTTGATAGCTGAACCTTGGTGGTCAGCTTCCAGAGGAAGAAGTGGCCAAATAAGGTAGCTAGCTTTAGGAAAGCAATCTAATGGTTTTTAGCAAGGGAGAGATGGGTAAAAGGCAAAACCCATCAGCGCCATGTTTGCTAGTCATGCGAGAGCCCTTCAGCATGTACATGTAGTCCTACTTAGGGGCTTGAAGGAGGATCGCTTGGGTCCAGCAGTCTAGGGAGCTTGCAGGACCTCATTTCAAACAAAATAAAGAGAAGAAAAAGTATATTATTTACAACTATGAAAATGGGCATTCAAAATAATTTGAACCAATATGACTTTCAACATTAGGGGCAGTGAACTGAGATTGGGTGTGAAGACCCACAAAGTTGGGAGACCCTTACTCAAGTCTCGGGAAGTCTCGGCCACCCAAAAAATCTCAAGACACCGTATCTGGATGCAATCAGCAGAGGTTTATTGGGGAGAGAATTGGCTAGCCAAGGTCAAACTACATACTCGTGCAGGAATAGAGTTTGACCCTGAGTGGCGGGCTAAGGAGCCTTTTAAAGAGGAAAACCACAAACCAGGGGAGTGAGGAGGGGGTGAGGGGTTGTCAAGGATACATAACATAAAAATAGCAGAACATTCCAGAGGAGCCCAAACCTGAATGATACAGGATCATGTGGAAAGCACTCTGCATACCCATTTCTCACAAAAATGTGGTCTTGTCATGTCACTTGTTCAACTATTTCTCAGTTGTTACCCTGTCACTCGCCCTGTCATCATGGCACTACTAGTTTCCCAGCCCCACCCAGATGACTTGCATCTTTCTTTGTCAGGAATGTGTCTTCCTGCTTTGGGCCTTCCCCACCCACAGGTGGGTTCTTTTCCCTGAGGCTTGAGGAATGTTAATACTCTTCCCAGGATGTATCCCAGGGCAGTGAAGGCCTGAAATCTTACATTCAGTTCCACCTTCTTGGAACTAGTGAGCCTGTATATTTTATAAAATGGTCTTTATAATTTTTCACTCTACAGGTCCAGGTGAGCTGACTCCTCGATTTCATTATTAGAAGTCAATAGAGATTTCTGGAACTGAGAATCATGAGATAGACACTGGTCCATGTAAATACCAAACCAGGTATCACTGGAAATATAGAGTTAAGGGGAAAACCTAGGTGGGGGATGGGCATGACAGCCATGTCTAGGATCCTAGCACTTGGGAGGCTGGGACAGGAGGGTCATGTGTTTAAGGTCATTTTCTATTACATAATTAGTTCAAGGCCAGGCTGGCCTACACTGTCCCCAAACAAAAGCAAACAAAAGACAAATGAAAAGGTTTTGTTTTTTTTTTCTCAGCAAAAACACCATTTTTGAAAGAGAGAGAGAGAAAGAGAAAGCATGCACTGGGTGTGGTGGTACACACTTTAATCCCAGCACTTGGGAGGCAGAGGCTGTCAGATTTCTGAGTTCGAGGCCAGCCTGGTGTATGAATCAAATAATCAAGCTCCAGGACAGCCAGGGATACACAGAGAAGCCTTCTCTAGAAACACACACATACACATGTGCACACAGACACATACAGATGGGGGAGGGGGAGAGGGGAGAGGGAGAGAGAGAGACAGACACAGAGACAGACACAGACAGACATAGACAAAGAGGGGCATAACATATCAGCCTGAAGGGAAATCATTTCTCAGCTCTAGTAAATCCAAAGAGAGAAACAAAAGTTTGTGGGATATGCTAGCTGTACGTCTAAGATCTATACAGTAAACGCAGCAGACCTATAATTAAGTTAGTGGAGACGCCGGCTCCACCAGGCCTTGTGCACACCTGGAATCTGACTTAGCCAAGTCCTGTGCACGGGAAGAATTTTTAAAGTTTCTTCTTCTCTGTAACCTTTCACTTTCCTGGTTCGAAAGTTCTTCCTCTTGATTGTCCCATGTTTCTTTAGCCATACTACAGTCACAGTCAAAGAAAGCCTTGGTGCTGTTTGGGGACCGCAGGGAACCTAGAGTCACCAAGGTCCCCAGTGAACTGCCAGGGTGTCCCTGTTCCTGCCTGCTCTTCCATTTCCTGGGTTCTGCCCCATGCCAACATCATAGCTTTGCTTTTAAGTAAGTGTGTGAGTGTGTGCACGCACATGTGAGTGTGTGTGTGTGCACACGTGTGTATGTGTGCTTGTGTGCATATGTGTGTGTATGCCACATATGTGAGTGTGGCTTTGAAGACCAGAAAAGGGATCCCTAGAGAGCTGCCTGTTTGGGTTCTAAGAACCAAATACGGGTGCCCTGAAGGAAGGGCAACAAGCATTTTTAACTGCTTAGCTATCTCCAGACCCAACAGGATAGACTTTCAAACCACAAGAATTCTTTCAGCTGTCTTGAAAACCTCTAACATCCGGCTTTAAAGGATACAAGGTACATATATGCATGGCAAGGAGCCCCCATCTTAACAGACCAACTTTGGTGGGGCACGTAAGCCAAGAAACGAATTCAGAGCTGCACACATGCAGAACACGATCTTTGCCATAGAGTTCCCTAGAGGTGAACTTTGCTTTTAGCTATCTGCTTTTAGCTTTGGTTTGCTAAAGCAAGGGCGGCAGGCATATGGGCAGGCTCATGCCCATAATCATACCACTTGAGAGACTGAAGTAGGAAGATTGGCCTGTATCTGAGCCTGTCCTGGTCTACACAGTGAGTTCCAGACCTGCTTCCTCTACAAAATGAGACTCTGCATCAAGAAAACAAGGTAACAAGAAGGAACAAAAGTGACGGTGGGAGGGGAAAGTTGAGAATCACTGATCTTAGCAAGGACGGTCTTTGCTCTTTCAACTGCCGGGGGTTTGCTCCACCAGGATCTAAACGAATGCAGACTGGAGGAGTTACATTGTTACTCCTTTTGACACATCTTCTCTAGAGCATCCACTCCAACATCCCTGTTGTCTCTCACACATGAGCAACAGGACCACGCTTCTAAACAGGGCTAAAAGTCTCTGAAAACCCCCTGGCATTTCCGGTCTGCTGTCAGGACACATTTCCTTTTGGTTCATACATTCTCCCCGCTTCGGGCTCCAGTGGAGCAGAGTGGAGCACCCTGTGGTCCAGCGTTTGATCCCCAGCACTCCAACCCCAAAATAGCCAGTGAGTTTTCACAAATATTTAGAACTTTTTTTTCTCTCCAAATCCCTTTGAACCGTTTTTCTTTTTGTGTCCACATCCACGGATCCTTTCGAGTTTTAAAAGTCATCAGTACGTAGCGGTTGAATCGCAGGTTGTGTCAACAAGCGCTCTGACTTGTCAGGTGTCTCTGAAGAAAGGTATGGTTAAGAGATGACTATCATCAGTTCTTTTAAGTACAGTACTTAGTTTTCCCCCCATTGATTACAGCTTTCCGCTTATTTGATTTCACAGCAGTTTTTAAAATCGCTCCGAGAGGATAGCGATTAGCGATTCTCGAGCTAGCCGTTCAATGGAATAAAGTTCTATTTTTCTTTCAAGTCCTTAGAGCATCCCATAGGGAAATGGTGTCATTGTGAAGTTCTGAGTGTACCCTAAAATCACAGGTGCCTATGTGGCCATGGCATTACCTAGAACCCCCAGTTACTATGAGGGAGGAGAAAGCAGGGCTGGCAAGCAGCAAAACAGGCCTCTTCTGCCACCTAATGTCTTTCTTGAAAACTACACCTTCTTGAACACCATATCTGGGTAAGGCAAACAAACCAAACCAAACCAAACCAAACCAAACCAAACCAAACCAATCAACAAAAAAGCCCCTGGGCCTTAGCTGGCATTCATCAACGTAGTTAAGTGGGCGAATAGGAAATACGATTTCCAAGACTTATATAACAGTTTTTGGGTATTTAAATGAGTGCTTGATCAGATGGGTTATGCACATTATTAGTAATGTTCTTTCTACTGATACTTTAACCTTTATAGAATATCCTCATCTTCATGCAGACTGCAGTGTTCAGTGGTGAAACGTCAGTTCTTCAGTGACTCTCGGTCAGTTTCTCTTCTCCAGCCCTCTCTCTCTCTCTCTCTCTCTCTCTCTCTCTCTCTCTCTCTCTTTGTTTTGTTTTGTTTTTTGTTTTTCAAGACAGGGTTTCTCTGTATAGCCTTGGCTGTCCTGTAGACCAGGCTGGCCTTGAACTCAGAAATCCGCCTGCCTCTGCCTCCCAAGTGCTGGGATTAAAGGCGTGCGCCACCACCGCCCGGCTTCTCCAGCTCTCATAGTGGTCTACCGTGTCCCGTTCTTTCCACTTCATTACATATCTGAAATTTGTGCGTAATTTTGAAGGAGAGCTAAGAATGTCAAGGCAATGACGTGTTCTACTCAAAGTTAACAGATGACATAGCAAAAGAAGAAAATTTTATGAATGAAGGTAACTCTCACAAATACAGGAAAGACTGGCTCAATGGCAGAGCTGGAATTTCTCCTAATAAAGTTTATTCTCATGTTCCAAAACTGTCAGCGTGTGTCAGAGGCAGTCTGCCAGCCTGGTGTAGCACATCTCGTGGTGACATTTGCAGTTAGACAGCACACAATGAAAGCTGGATACAGTGAGATGGATTTGTCGTATCCATGGCAACACCTTGGAGGAGGACACGCCCCACTACTCTTTCTGCTGGCCAGGACAGGGTTCGCTGAGTGAGCTCCTCTCCTGCAGTGCACACTGTGGTTCGCTCCCCTCTGGGGTGTCAGAACGGCTCTCTGGGAGACAAAATGCAGAGGCGCTAGGCTATGTTTCATTTTTCCCTGCTTGGATGCCAGGCTCACAGGATGCCGACATGCCACTCAGGACATGTTTCTCTGGGTGAAACCCGGCTGGGCTGGGATGGGGGCTGTGTTTCTCAAACTCCTGGGCACCCAGATGCCGCCGGGAACCATGGAGTTGAGAATGGGGCATGCAAGGCCGGGCAATGCAAGGCCGGGCAGTAGTGGCACACGCCTTTAATCCAGCTTAGCTCAGGATGTGTGCCCAGAATGCATAGAGGCCTTCTGCAGGAGACATAGGCACAGCTCTATATGAAGAAGGCCTCCCTCCATGGCAATCTGGTCTTTGATGAGAGAGGCAGTCCTTGCTTGTCCAAATTGTTTATTCATGGTGGAAAAATGGATGCATAGGACTTACTCAGGGTGGACCAGAGATTAAACACCTTTTGCATGCAGGAAGGAAGCTTATTGGCTAAACCCTTGGAGCTCATCTAGATACCCCATTAGCATGGAGAATTCTGGGTTTCTATACTATGTGACTAGTTGTCATGGTCCTCTTAGTGTGGTGTCGTGGTCACATGCTCAGGACAGGAATCTGGTCTGGAGCTAGTGAACTCCTGCTGTTCTCAATTAAGAGTTCGGGCCTCTGAACTTTTGCTACTACTTTACCTTTTCTTCTGTCTAGTGGCACGGTCCACTGCCCCATAGCACACCAGGACAGAATTCTGGAAAATGTCCTGTCTGTCCTAAGTACATTCAGACTCCTGTATGTCCTGTGACCTAGACACTTCCTTCTGAGTTCATTTCCTAGAGTGTTTATCAGACAGGAGTAACCTGGCATCAATGTACTGTTACTGATGGTGGTTTGGGTCAGGAGTAAGTTACTATCTCCATAAGAACAGGGAAAAGGAGCTGTGACCGGTTAACAGCATTGGCTGCTCTTCCAGAGGTCCCGAGTTCAATTCCCAGAAGCCACATGTGGCTCACAACCATCTATAAGGGGATCTGTTGCCCTCTTCTGGCCTGCAGATGAATATACAGTAGAGCATTTTTTTAAAAAAAAATTAAACATTACATATATAAAAATTATATATTATATAATATGTATGATTAAACTTATATAAACTATATATTTTGTTTTTAAAAGAAGAGGGAATAAAATGCTTTCAGACACTGTGAAATACTATGTAGGGCACAATAACTAGGATTTGAACAATCGATGGTGATCCGTGGGTGTCTCTAAGCCACTAATATTTTAAAGGAAAAAGTTTTAAATCTTGAGCTTTGGGGGACTGGAGAGATGGTTAAGAACATTTGCCGCTCTTCCAGATGACCTGGTTTTGGTTCCCAGCATCTACATGGTGTCTCATAATGCCAGTAGCCCTGGAACTAATGCCTCTTGCCTCCATGAGCACCTGCACTCGGATGTACACAGCCACATGCTGACACACCCACACACCTACATGTACTTAAAAACAATAAAAATGAACCTTAAAAACAAACAAAAAAAATCCTTCTGCTTGGAATGGAACTTGTCGGTAGACCGCTCGCCTAGCATATATAAACCCTAGGTTCAACCCCTAGGAGCGCTGAAATAAACAAAATACCTTAAAGCAAAAGTTGCTAATTAATATTATCTACAGACTCAAACATAAGTGACTTTTAGCACTGTGCAAAATCACTGGTAGTTTAAAACCCCCAGATAGAACTGCCAATTTCCACAGACATATAAAAATATCACCTGCTTCCCGGGAGTTTCAGGTTTCCTCTTTAAAACAGTCTTGTTTTGCCTACATGGTCCTTCTCCAATAATCAGGACAGACCTTTTCCCCCAAGAGGTTTATTTTTCAGGTGCATTATGAGTACAAAAAAAAAATAAATACACCCAGCAATTACTCAGCATAATTGTGTCATAACAATGTAATTGCCCTTCCTGCAGATTTGGATGGAGCTTTCAAACACTTGGGGATGTGTTCTCAGGGGACTTCGGTTAGAAACAACAAAAGCTCAGCTGGGTGTGGAAGCAAATCTGTACCACAACTCTGAGACTGAAGGAAGAGACTCCCCAGCTTGTGGCCAGCCTGGGCTACATATGGAGGAGAGCGAGGGAGAGACATAGAGACAGAGATAGAGATGATAGATGATAGATGATAGATGATGATGATGATAGATAGATAGATAGATAGATAGATAGATAATGATAAATGATAGACTATAATAGATAGATTATAATAGATGATAGAAACATGATAGTATATAGATGATAGACAAATAGGCAGACAAACAGATCTGTAGATAGCTGGCAGAAGATAGAATATGAATGAGAGATGTCATGTGTGGAGCCTGGTCCTCCGTTGAGCTAGACTTTGAAGCCCTAAAAACCCTGAAGGGACAATGGGAGCTTCTCCTGCTCCCAAGCATCAGGTCCCTGTCTTATAGCCTCAGCCCCGCATAGATTTGTGGCCATCACTCACATAAGGGCAATGCCTCAAACCCTTCCACTTGTAGATGAGACATCCCAATCATCTTAGTCTGGGCCTGAGATTAAATACCTTTTGCAGGGAGGAATGTCTGGGAAGAGAATCTTATTGGCAATGCCCTCTAGGCCTCTAGGAACCTCATTAACATGGAGACCTTTGTCTTGAGCCTATGTGACCTGTGGTCACATCTCTTTTATGTGAGAAGCATGGCACATGTGTTCAAGTCAGGGGTCTGGCAGGGAGCTGGGCGTCACCTTAACCGCAGGTGTGTGCTCACTGCGTCTCCAGGTCTCAACCTGTTCTACCTTACCAAACTTCCTGGCATGGTTTTATGTCCCTCAGTCATGGAGGCAGGAGCTTGAGGCAGCTAGTCACAGTGCATCCACAGCTGGGGACCAGAGTGTGACGAGAATGCCACTATTCACTCCTCTCCCTTTAGTGTACTTGGTGTGATGGTCATTCTTGTTGTCACACTTGACTACACCAGATGTTCATTCATTCCAGAATGAACTAAACCCAAGTGTGGAGACCAGCTGAGGTATCCAGCCTCCTGGATTCTTGAACTTCCCATCGGTAGACAGCCATTGTCGGACCAATTGGACCACAGCCTGTAAGCCATTCTAATGAATCCTACACAAAATCATTTTGTCAGTTCTGTCCCTTTAGAGAACTTCACTAAATATAGACTTGGGGACCCCAATCCATGGAAAGATGTCACTTACATTTAGAGTGCTGGTACACACCTTTAATCACAGCACTTGGGGGGTAGAGGCAGGAGGATCTCAGTGAGTTTGAGGCCAGCCTGGTCAAATAGTGAGTTTCAGGTTAGCCAGACCTGCACAGTGAGACCCTGTCTAAAGACACACACATGCCGGGCGGTGGTGGCGCACGCCTTTAATCCCAGCACTTAGGAAGCAGAGGCAGGCAGATTTCTGAGTTCAAAGCCAGCCTGGTCTATAGAGTGAGTTCCAGGACAGCCAGGGCTACACAGAGAAACCCTGTCTTGGAAAAACAAAAAACAAAACAAAATATATATATATACATACATACACAATATGGTAATTATAGAACATCTTTGCATACTGTTTCTATAGTAAATGTTTCTATTCATATGTGGACAGAAAGATCTCCAACCCAAATGTTAATGAAAAATATGTTTTCATCATGTCGATGAAATTATGGCTAATTTTTTAATTTTTCTTTTTATTATTCTCTGATCTTTTGGATTCTCTATCTCTCTCTCTCTTTCTCTGTGTGTGTGTGTGAGAGAGAGATAGACAGACAGACAGACAGACAGTCAGAGACAGAAATGTCTTTTTAAATCAGGGCAGTGTGTGACTAGAAGTTATGAAAGGGGACACTGCTGTTTAGCTGACACTCCAGCAACTTGGGTATAATTCAGTGGGAAAGCGTGGTCTGGTCTGGGCAGGCCTGAGTTACCTCAACAGCATACCGTCATTCTCTTTACTCCTCCTCTGTTTCTCTTTGAAACTTGACATTAACAAACAATCTTATGTACAAGCTGAGCTGTGGGTTCAAACTCAACACTGTAGAGATAAACAAAATCAAGACAGGGGCAGGGTTGGGCTTGAGTACCTTTTGTCTTCTTGTGAATGTATTTCTGTTAGCCTACAGAGTCTAATCGCTGAACCATTAAAGTTGATCTTTTCCCATGCCCATGATGAAGAAGAGATAAGATGAGAAGCTCAAACCAGATGATAGTGGCTTTCAGGCTGCCACAGGGCAAGTGAATTGGACTCCAGCCTGGAAGAGGGCAGGGCCTGTGGAGAACTTGGCTATGGGGAGTCAGCAGCCAACCTGGCAGGCCAGCACTTTCCCACAGGTATGCTGTGGTATTGACACAAAACTCAGAATCACAATAGCAATAAGGAAGTCCACAGCTTCCGGGCCACACACCTGGCCAGACCGCACACCTGGCAGAGCTAAAGACCACAGGCCAAAGCCAACCACACAGCCATGTTCTGCTACCCGGAGCCACAGTATTCACCAGCAAGCTTGTCAGGCCCACTGGCTGCTCCGTGAGGTTCCGCCAACATGCTCACGTCGCGCTTTTTATTAAACAAGGTTTTTTGTTTTTTTTGTTTTTTTTTTTTTTAGATGCAAAGGACACAACAAGATGGAAAGAAGGTGCAGCACCCACAGGGTAGCTCATAACTATGTAACTCCAATTGGAGACCCAATGCCCTAGTCCAGCCTCTGTGGACACTGCATGTACATGGTGGTACATACATATGTGTGTGGGTGTGTGGGCAAAGCACTCATGCACATAACATAATTTAAAAATATTTTTGATTACATAAAAATGACAAGTTAAGCCAGGTGTAATAGTTCACACCTTTAATCCCAGCACTTGGGAGGCAAAGGCAGGTGGATCTCTGTGAGTTTGAGACCAGCCTGGTTTACAAAGGAAGTTTGAGGACAGCCAGGACAGAGAGAAGCCCTGTCTCAAAACAAATAAACAAACAAACAAACAAACTCAGAAACCTTTAAAAAATAAAAAAATAAATTACAAATTATATGTAACTCTGATTTCAGGATAGCAAATGGGACATTGAAAATATTTTTCTTGAGTGCTGGGCATCTAGGTCAATGGTAAGGCATGTGCTCCGTATACATGAGACCCTGGGCTCAATTCTTGGTACTAAAGATAAACAATTTAATTTTCTATAGATTAGGTGTCTCACTCAGTGGTGAAGCATCTGATTAGGTTGTGTGAAGACAGGTTTGTTCCCCAGCACTCTGTGTAGCTCTGTGTATGTGTCTTTATTTGTGTGTATGTATGTGTATATGTATATATGTGTGTGTGTGTGTGTGTGTGTGTGTCTGTGTGTGTGTATAAGTGTATGAGTGTGTATGTGTGTATGAGTGTGTGTGTCTGTGTGTGTATAAGTGTATGAGTGTGTATGTGTGTATGAGTGTGTGTGTGTGTGTGTGTGAGAGAGAGAGAGAGAGAGAGAGAGAATATATCCTGGAGGTTTTCCTTATCAAACAGTGCTCAGTGACCATAGTATGAATCAACTATAAAGCAGAACCCGTGTCCCTAGCAGTCCAGCGTGCCCTTCTAATGAGGAACTCCCTATAAGAAGAAGGCTCCAGCCAACTGTGTAGGTCATAGCCTTTCAGTAGGCAGCTGTTACGTTACAGAAGGTTCTTGGTTATAAACAATGGAGCCAGCATAGACAAACAGAAGAATGTTCTAGAAGTCATCTGGGTATCTCATGGTAGGAATGGTGGAAAGCCATGGAACAGAAGAAGTTCATAGGGTTCTGCAGAGGGCACAAAGCAGAATGACACCTTAGCTGGGTGTCTCCCCAGCCATGGTGTGACTGAAGACAGTGCCTCTGGACTCTGGCTACTGCTGATCCTGAAGGTTTAGCACCACTGCAATGGAAATGACCTCATTCTCCTCAGCCCTGTGTGCCATGGCCAGAGTCAATCAGGCTGGATAGGAGTCAGTGACCAGGATGCCCAGGGAGGGTGCAGGGACTACCAATGGTGAACCACTTCTGTTCCCAATGTAGAGCTTTCCAGTAGCCCACATTTCCACAAAGGTACACAGCGTGCCAAAGGGGTTCCTGCACTCCAGGAGACAGTGGCCCTTTAGCTCCTTCTCTATCCTCTGCTTCCTCCACATTTGCTTCTTCCCCCTGACCTCCTTCCTCTCTGCAGTGGTTTCAGTAGGAATGTCCCCCAGAGTCTCAGGGATTTGAATACTTGGCCACTGGAGAGCGGTATCACTTGACAGGGACTAGGTTATGTGGCCTTGTTGGAGGAAGTGTGTCAATAGGAGTGGGCTTTCAAATGCTCAAGCCAGGCCCAGTGACTCTCTCTTCCTAATCTGCCAATCTGGATGTAGACCTCTCAGCTCCGTCTCCAGCACCAGGTCTGCCTGCATGCTACCGTGCTTTCTTCTATGACGATTATGGACTAAACCTCTGAACTGTAAGCCAGGCCCAAGTTAAATGCTTTCCCTTATAAGAGTTGCTATGGTCATGGTGTCTTTTCATAGCATTAGAACATTGACTAAGACAATCACTAACCTTATTCTCTATATAAAAAATGTTCTGTGCATTGGGGTGGGGACAGGGAATGGGAAGTGTATTTAGCTGACCTGTGGTCACTTAGAGGTGGTTAATCCTATTCCGTGGGATTGTTGATCTTGCCTTTCATGGAAAAAGCAGTCTTGGCCCACATAGTTAAGGATCTTGCCATGGAGAAATACTGGGAAGTGCCTGGGTGGATATGTCCCAGAATTACCAAGAGAAGTGTCGTTGGGTGAAAAAAAAAAAAAACAAAGGGAAACTGGACACACAAAGAAAAGGAGATGGCAATGTGACCAGAAAGACAGAGATAGGAATGATGTGTCTGTAAGTCAAGGAAAGCCAGCATCCATAAGTGAGAGCATCAAGGGGCAGTAACCAGCTGAGGCTGGGATGTAACAGGTGGGACACTTAGCTGCCTGTTCAAGGCCCTTTACTCAGTGGTAGGATACTTGGCTGCGTGCTCAAGGTTCTTCTCTCAAAGTTAGTAATGAGGGGTGGTGGATATGAGGTGAGAGAAAGGAAGGAAGGAAGGAAGGAAGGAAGGAAGGAAGGAAGAAGGGAGAGAAGAGGGAGGAAGGGGAGGGAGGGGAATGGAGGGGAGAAGGAAGGAGGGGGAAGGAGAAAGGGGAAAGCTGAGAGGGAAGAAAAAGGGAGGAAGGAAGAAAAAGAAGGAAGGAGGGAAAGAATAAAGGAA
This sequence comes from Rhabdomys pumilio, assembly GCA_030674055.1. Lineage (NCBI taxonomy): Eukaryota > Metazoa > Chordata > Mammalia > Rodentia > Muridae > Rhabdomys > Rhabdomys pumilio. The sequence continues at coordinate 18,414,485 of JANHMN010000014.1, read as the reverse complement.
AGGAATGAAGAGACTTTGCTGACCCAGTTCTTAGTTTCTCCCAGCAATACTGATTCCAGCCTCAAGAGCTGTGAGGGAATGCTGCAAGGATTTCTGGGATTTGTTGCTGTTGTTTGTTTTCTGTGCAGGAGTTCCAATCTGGGGTGCTGGGCATCTAGACATGAGTTTTCTGGCTGAGCTGCAAACCCCGCCCATTTCTGTTGCTTTAAACGGTCTAGATTGTGCTTATATTTGTTACAGCAGCCAAAGGAAACTAACACAGCACAGAGACATGACAAGAAGGGGTTCCCACGGGTCCCAGGGACAGCAGGGTCCTCTCAGAGTTCTTAGTCTCATAAATAAAATAATTTTAAAAAGACCAGAGTGAGCCAGATGGCAGTGGCACTCAGGAGGCGGAGGCAGGAGGATCTCTGTGAGTATAAGGCCAGCCGACTCTACAGAGTGAATTCTAGGACAGGTAGGGCTACACAGAGAAACCCTGTCTCTCAAAAACGACAAAACCAAACCAATAATAACAACAGAAGAAAGACCAAAGTGTCCAAACAAAACATGGTCAGGTTCTAGCCAGTGTCTGGAGGAAAGAGTCACAAAAAGCAAAAGCTGTATTCTTCTGAGTCAGGACAGAGCCAGCCTCCTGAGGCAGAGCCAGCCAAAGCCCATGACAGCTCCAACACAGGGACTGCACCACGCAGTGAAAAAGGCAGAACCACATTAAAGAGACAACCATTCTCCCTCTCTAGCCGGGCACTGCAACCCTCCACAGTGAGGCAAGAGCAGGTGCCGTTGGAGGCTTTGAAGGCATCCAGTGAGGGCTGGAAGATAGCCTGCCTTCCCAGGGGAAACCGATCAGGTTCAATGAGATTGTTAGGTCTCCACCCAGTGCAGACATTCACTTTTCTTGACCTTAATGCTTTCATTTAATGCGTCTTTATTGCCGCTCTAACATTCCCTCCTCTGAAGTTCCTCCCCAAATCACTTAGGAACCAGATCGGGATCAGAGCCTTCAAACAAGTCTGGTGTCTCTAACCTCTGGCCAGAATGAGGCTGCCAAAGGGCCCAAGGGCAGCTCTGGCTTTTAGCCAAAAAATGAAAAAGAAAGAAAGAAGGAAAGGGGGGAGGGAGGGAGGGAGAGGGAGGGAAAGGAAGGGAAGGAAAGAGGACAGGGGAGGGGAGGGGAGGGGAGGAGGAAACTAGTCACTACTTTTTTGGGTCTTTTTTACCCTGTACTGCCTAGCCAGTTTCTAACTTCTCATCTTTACAGTAAAGCAGAGAAAAGAAGGAGGGCCTGGGAGCCAAGGAGCTGGCCAGCTATTGAGCTGTGTTAGTCATCCATCACACAAAGGAGTAAAAGGCAAATAACTTAATCCTGGAAACTATCTGCGGCCTGAAAATAAACCGGAGATTAGGAGAGTGAGGACTGAGCAATGCAGGAAAAAGTGGGAGCACCGCTAATCTGTCTAAACCACGCACTGCAGGAGATCTATAGGAAGCTTTACTTTCTTACCGGTGAGAGAAACGAGGGGAAAAAAAAGACAGACACAGGCTACCTCCACTGGATGACTCAGGAAATCAATTTATCTCTGGATAATTGCTTCCGAATGTAGTGATGGTATGGGCATTAGTCACCTCATGACCCCATGTGAAGGAGAAATAATGAGGTAGCCACTTCACCCTCAACTGGCTGGTGGGAGAGTTCTAGCGAAACCCACGTAATGGTCTCAGAATGGCTCTTCCGTGAAAGAGATGCCGCACCATGAAACTGAGGCTGGAGTGGCTCCCAACACATGCTTCCTGTTGTGTCTCCTTGCTGCCATGAAAGGGAGGGTTGGGATAAACGGAGCAGATGCTCACATCTGGCAAGGAAAGTCCCAGATGTGGGATATCACTGGCAGTAAGTCAGAACTGTTTGTCTCAGTCCAGCAGGGACTAGCAGGACCCCTCTGATGCCTGGCCTGTCTTTAATCAAAGACAGATGCTCTCCAGGCCTGGATACTTTTTCCTAAAAGTGCTTAATCTGGGAGCAAAGTCGGAGGATGGAGAGTAAGACTCTCACCCTTCTTATAATCCATATGTGTAGATAAGCCACACTCAGAAAGCAAGAACCAAGCCAAGGAAAATTTCTGTACTGACACCACCGTACAGGGCTCAAACTTGAGTGCTTACAAACCACAGGCTGAACCCTGTGTCATGACACACACCTTTAATCCCAGCATTCGGGAGGCAAAGGCAGACAGATCTCTGTGAGTTTGAGGACAGCCTGGTCTACACAGTGTATGCCAGGATAGCTGGAGTTACATAGGGAGATCCCTGTCTCAAAACAAAACCAAAAAAAAAAAAAACAAAAAACAAACAAACAAACAAAAAAAACCAACAAAACAAAAAAACCACTGCCAGTGTCATGATACAGGCCTGTGATTTCAACATCTGAGAGGCAAAATTACATGTTCCAGGCCAGCCTGGTTTACATAGGAGACCCTGCTCAAAACAACAAAATACAGATAAATAACAGCAAATACCTAATGGGCAAGAACTAATATTCTAAGTTCAAGTTTCTTTGAGAAGGATGGCTTTTAGCCATATTTATTTTGTTGGTGGGACTTGCTGTTTAATTAGTCAACAAAATCACCTCAGATTCCAGGCTTTTGGGGATGTATGCAAATGTCCATTCACCTCGATAGAGACAGGGCCTGTAGACCAGAGTTGGTCAAGGCCAGCTTGTGGGTGTAAGTTTATTTGAGTTGCTTGCAGGAGCATGAGTCCCTGCCCTCATGAACCAGTCACCCTTACAAATTACTCCCAGTGGTAGGTGGGGCGGGGTCAGGCAGGAATGGTGATTAGGTCTCAGGGGGAGAGTCTTGTGGGGGTCTTATGACCTTCCCTCTCTCTCCTCTTTCTAGAGGAAATCAACACTCTCATAGCAAAGCCTAGCTGTTTGTGTGTTTTGTTGCTAAGACAACAGGCTGTGGGAGGTCTCCCATAGGTCACCACAGCTGCTCTGCTTCATGACGTCAAGCTCAGAAGAAATAGCTGTTCCACGGCAGTGTGGGTCTCTAAAGTTAAAGGGGTTTTGTGGTTCAGCCAGCAAAATCTGACCGGAAGAAAGAGAACATCAGCCTGCAGGGCAGTGAGGCAGGTGTGTGCTCCAGGCTGTGTTTACCTGCAGTGGCTCATCCATCCATTCAGTCATTGAGTGTCTACTTGCTGCCCTTGCTTGGAGACAGGAGAGGGCGGGCCTGAAGCGAGTACCTGCGTTGAAGAGCTTACATCCCCATATAGAGCTTGCAAGGGTTAGGGCGTGTGGGATCTCGAGAGTCACGCATGTGTGGGATCGCGGCTAGACACTGGTTAGTGAGATTATTGAGTCTGGAGCCCCGGAAGGCATCTCCGCCAAAGGGAAGAGCACGGAGTTCAGAGAAAGGCAACACCATCATGGGCTGGGAAAGACACAAGAAGTGGGGCAGACTTGAGTGGCCCATGTCACAGCAGGGAGCCACTTCAGCCAGATCAGGGTCCCTACCTCTCATTCGTGGGTCACTCTCCTCCTCAGCCTCTTTCTCATCACTTTCTTCATTCCTGTTTCCCTTCTTTCTCTTTCCCACCAGCCCCCATCACTTCCTTTGATAGCGTTTACCGCCTCTTTTACCGTAGTCTCATCCACCGGCTCCCAGTAGTGACCGGGAAAACAGTAAGACAACAGTTGGCTTTAAAAATTAAGAGGACAGAAAGGGGTCTCATGAGACAACATTTGATAGAGAATCTCCTCTGTATTAATTCAAACTAGATAAGGCCTTCCAGACCCTCCCAACCCTCCACCCCAGGCTCGCCACTGTGTGAGACACAACTGGTGTTTAAAACCACAACCTTGGGAAAGGCTGAGCTTCCCTTCCCAGGGTGCACTGACTTCGCTTGCTGTTCACTAGGCAGAGAGCACCTGGAGAGCAGATGCTCGTGAATCAGAACTCTGTGTTTTTAAAGCAGCAGGTTTCCAGCATCTGCCCTCTGTACGTGCAACTCCGATGGGTTTGCTAGTGCATGTGATGAATGAATGATGGAGTGAGAGAAACGTGTCCTCATGCCGTTCTCTCAAATACACGTGTGGAAAACACTAACATGCCTGAGAAAGATCAGTGATTTTTTTTTTTTTTCCCCGAGACAAGGTTTCTCTGTGTAGCCCTGGCTGTCCTGGAACTCACTCTGTAGACCAGGCTGGCCTTGAACTCAGAAATCTGCCTGTCTCTGCCATCCCAAGTGCTGGGATTAAAGGCGTGCGCTACCACTGCCCAGCTTAAGATCAGTGATCTTAACACCCTGAGATGATCACAGCTACTGGGTTTTTGTTGTCTAATAACCAAATTCTCCAGTTCTTAGCAATAAATGCTATGGTCTTCTTTCAGAGGCCCTTGAGACTGCTGCAGCTCTGAGGCTGGGCTCTGCTGGGCTCTGAGCTGTGGGTTAGGTTAGATTGTGCAGCAGGTTTTCTCACCGTCCTCAGACTGGAAGCTCCTGAAAGATAGTTTTCCTCATGAAAGATCACAGGAATGTAAAAGGGTGAGCAGAAAACCGGATGTCTCTTCATGGCTTCCCCTGAAATAAGTGTACTGTGAATTCCAGCACATTCCATGGGCCTAAGCGAGTCATCCAACTCCACCCAGTGCCGGCTGAGAAACACATTCCCCGGCCCACTCTATTGAGCCACCAGTTCCCACAGCAGCAAAGAATAGAGTGCAGTCATCTAATCTACCACAGGTGCAGCCGCTGTGGTCCAGTACATCCGTCCAGTCTTTGTTATGTGGATTGTACATTGCTACATCATGATCTAAGAGTGAGCTTATGCTAGGTGTGATTCACACCTGTGATCCCATCCCTGGAGAGGAGGAGGTGAGGGTACCAGAAGTTCAAGACCAGCCTCAGCTACAGTGAGTGTAAGATCCTGTCTCAAAACAACAGCAACAGGGTTTGTGTTTTTAAAAATAGAATCATATCCATTGTATTTTTCTATTTTTAACCTTTAGTGTGTGTGTGTGTGTGTGTAGTATAGTATAGTATACATGTGGAGATCAGAAGACACTTTGGGGGTATTTGTTCTCTCTTCTACCACGTGAGCTCTGGGGTTTGAACTCATGTCCTGGAGCCTGACAGCAAATACTGTCTCTGCCGCCATCTCTGTGGTCTGACCTTTTTCACTCTTTCTCTCCTGTTCTCCTTCCTCATTCAGATTCTTTTCCTTCATTCCCACCTTCCTTCTTCCTCTATCCTCTCTGCTCCTTCCTCTCTTTTCCTGAGGTTCCTTTCTCTGCCCACCTGAGTTTTCTATCCACCCTTTCCCTACTGTGCCCTATAAAGAACAGGAAAGACAAGCAGAAACGCAAGTCATTTTTAACATTCATTCTCCACCTTTCAGAAACCCAGTAGAATAAAACAATATGATGCAGAATTAAAAACTTCCCAGTACCTGGTATATAAAAAGAGCTAGAAGCATCACTTTCTGGAGGTACGCCATATTGGCCTTAAGGAGGTAATGACTTGACTAGCACTAGAGTTCTTGATGCTGTCCGAGTCCATACATGGGTTAACATTGATGCTGTCCGAGTCCATACATGGGTTAACATTGATGCTGTCCGAGTCCATACATGGGTTAACATTGATGCTAAGTTCATACATAGTTAACACTGGTCAAGATAACAGAGCCTAGACTGAGCAAATCAGAGTGACTTAAAGTTAGATAAAATAATTGAGAGGCAATGCTGACTCCATAGATTAGATATTTAGCTCCTTGTGGTAGCTATTCTAAGAGACAAGACTACCTAAAAAAAATATGCAATGTAAAAAGGAGTCTGTGAATAAAATCACCCTCACAGACACCCATTTTGCAAGTGGACTAGTTCTATGTTAGTTTTACAGAATGAAAGCAGACAGTCCACCACTAACCCAGCTCTCTCTTCTGGAAGCTGTCATATATGGGTGATGTTTAAAGATATCAGGGAAGACCAAAGAGACGTATACACGGAGGCTGATATTATGTATATATTGGTGTCTCCTAAGTAAGTAATTTGATGATCGATGTCTTCATCTATCAAGTAAAGAACTCATTGATTTATTGAATATATAAAACAGTATGTCTACCTACACAGAAAATTAACGGGGCATGGTCATGAATCTGGTTCATGTATTCAGTCACTCACTAGGTGATACTCCATGGCAGGTTGAGCATACAGCAACAGACATGACGCTGAGAGACCTGAGCTGGAGAGCCTCATTGTGATGAGGGACACAAGACAGCCCGGCAGTTATGAAGCTTAGATCCACATGGAGGGAGGAAGAAGCCGAGTGTAGTAGAGAAAGGAGATACCTAATAACGCTGGCATCTATGGATCTGAAATTCTCCTCTACAAGGACATGTTTGAAAAGCTTGTATCCAAGCTGACTGTCAAATATTTAGGAGGTGGGGCCCGGCTGGCAGAAGTCAGTCAACATGAGTGGGTTTTGAAGGGTATACCTGGTCTCATTATTTCCTGGTTGGTAATGATGTGAACAGCCACAGCCATGCACCTCTAGCATCATGAGTGGTAGTGCCTTCCCTGCCATAACGGACCACTGCAAGCCTCTGACACCATAACTCAAATAGATCTTTCCTTACAAGAGTAGCTTCCAGCAGGCATTCTCTTAAGTGACACAAAAGTAACCATACCCCGTTTCACCCCCTAACACTAGAGAGGAGAGAAACAAGAACAAAGGGCAAAGAGATCCCTGGATCTAGTTTCTTTCCTTTTCTTTCTTCTTTGACCACGGCAAACCTCAACCAACCTCCCTAAACAACCAATGACCGCCCACCTCATCTTCCAGGACCATCACGGTTATGTACTCTTTGAAAAATTCCCTGCCGGGCCGTGGTAATACACACCTTTAATCCCAGCACTTGGGAGGCAGAGGCAGGTGGATTTCTGAGTTCAAGGTCAGCCTGGTCTACAGAGCAAGTTCCAGGATAGCCAAGGCTATACAGAGAAACCCCGTCCCAAAAAACAAAAAACAAAACAAACAAACAAAAAAAATTCCCAGATATCCAAACGTCACACAATCATAGAAACTATGTGCAGCTGGTAAAACCATGATTCTGCTAGAGCAGGAGACAAATCACGGTCAGCTGCTGTGGACATTCTGAAACAGCCCCACATCCCTACACCTGGGACTAAAAGAAAAGCACATTCTTATTTCTGTGGGTTTTTTTTTTTTTATTGTTTGTTTGGTTTTGTTGTTGTTGTTGTGTTTTCTGTTTGTTTTTTCGAGACACGGTTTCTCTGTATAGCCGGGGCTGTCCTGGAACTCTGTAGACCAGGCTGACTCAGAAATCTGCCTGCCTCTGCCTCCCATTTCTGTGTTTTTTAAAGAAACCAAAACTTCAGAATTCTCGAAAATGTCACTCCATAGACCCTCTACTGGGTGTGATGCTAAAGTTATCATTTCCTGTTTTATTTCACTCTGTAGACTAGAAGGTTGACAGTAGCTTTTCAAAGCATGTGACTCACCCATGGATTGTTATTCCCATCTGATTTTTTAGGTGTGGGGAAGGCTGTAGAATATGCCTATCTAACAAGCCCCCACGTGGAACAAGGTACTAGGGTGTAATAGAGAGTCCTGGTCATTTCCACATTGGTAACAGTGCCAGGTTTCCCACCCACCTTCAGTCTGACTCAAATGTCTCCATCAGACATTTTATCATCGCTTAGTGATCCAGACCCAAGATCCCTTGCAACTCTAAGATTCTGGTGGGGAGCAATTTGAGAATTGTAAATAAAATGGTTATAGTACAAAATAATAGGAGGAAAGTCTAGTGCCGGAGCTTCTGCTTCATCTGGAAAGTGTATTGTTGCAGTGTGCTTTCTACTGCTGTGAGGAGACAACGTGACCAAAAGCATCACAGGGAGGAAAAAGTTTGTTTTACTTACACTTCCACACCACAGCACAGTCCATCAAAGAAGTCAGGGCAGGAACTGAAGGCAGGAATGGGAGCAGATACCACTGAGGGATTCTGCTTACAGGCTTGCTCTTGTTTTTGTTTTGTTGGTGTTTCGAGACAGAGTTTCTCTGTGTAGCTCTGGCTGTCCTGGAACTCACTCTGTAGACTAGGCTGGCCTCGAACTCAGAAATCCACCTGCCTCTGCCTCCCAAGTGCTGGGATTAAAGGCATACACCACCGCCCGGCCTCAGGCTTGCTCTTTATGGCTTGCTCAACCCCCAGAATCGCCTGACCAGGACTGGCCCCACCCACTGAGTACTGGATCCTCCCACATCCAGGACTGGCCCCACCCACTGAGTACTGGATCCTCAAGCATCAATCATTAATCAAGAAAACAGCCCACAGACTCACTTACAGGCAATCAGATGGTGGCTTTTTCTTAACCGAGGTGGCCTCTTCCTAGCTGTCCCTAGATTGTGCTATCTTGACAAAAAAAAAAAAAAAAAAAAAAAAACCAAAAACAAAAAAAACCAATCAACACAAATATACACAGCCCTCTGGAAACTTTCTTAAGACTATAATTATAAAAGCTCCACATGACACTCATGAGTGCCCGGCATGGCCTGGGAATGTCAAAACAAACCCATGGCAGTCGCTCTTCCAAGACCTGCCCTAAAGTGAGGACAAATAACAAGGACTTCCCTCTAAAATAATAGTCATCAAGCATAAGGAGCCCCTGTCAGTTCTAAGTGCTCATTCAATGTTCATAGCAGCCCTCAGTGGAGTAGCTATTACCACCCTTCACATTCCACCACTAATTACCCAAGGAAATCCAGAAAGAGAATCAGCACTAATGGCAGCGTCAAGGCCTGTGTAGATGCCTGCTCTAGAGAACTGCACATCCAAGTCACTCCTTCAGGGCCTAGGAAAGAGACTGGGAGCTCTGCAATGAAGGGTTCTGATCCAGTCTACACAACACACTTTCCACACCTGCCAGCCCTGCTGCCTAATCCTAATCCTCCTCTGGGAAAAGGCTCAAAATATCTGCCAAATAGCAAAATAATAAGCAAACAAACAATAGAGGCAACATTACCCATGAATTAATACTTACATGTCTGGAAAAATCTCCATTCCATATTCTAGCCTGCAGTGACCCACACCGTTTAGCTGACCTGTACCATAATTTAGGGGGTAATGTACAGATCTAAGAGATTTAGGCAATACAACACACTTCATAAGGTGGGGTACACCATCAGAGGTATGGCCTGAGATGGTGACTCCAATGGTAACTGTGATTTATTGACATACTCTGTGCCAGAGATGTGCTGTCTCCATTAATCTTCCAGAAAACCCTCAGAGGGAAATCATCTTCAGTCTCACTGCCTATGTGAGAAGGAAAATGTTCAACCCTAGAAGGCCACTTGGCCAGGTCACTGGTAAGTAAGAAAACCTACGTTTGAGCCCGGCAGTCAGCCTAGCCGTCCCATAACCATATTTAGCACTTTTCTGCTTCTCACAGAACAGCCCTCCAGGCTGTGCCTCCAAACACAAGGAAAGATGTACATCTTGTGAAGCTATAAGGTTATAAAGAGAGGGCTAGTGAAGAAGACGGTGTTTGGTGGACTTTGAATTGTGAATCAACTCCGACTCATCTCTGTCAACCTCTGGGTATAGTACCACAGTATCAGGACACTGTAAGTTGACAATCCATGTTTATTGAGCTGGAATATTTTGCTTACCTGTGTGTGTGTGTCTATACTGTAGTGCGTATACGTGAGTGTGTGTATATGCTATGTGTATGATTGTGTGTGTGTGTGTGTGCAGCATGTGTATAATGTGTGTATGAGTGTGTGTGTGTGTGTGTGCGTGCTCCCAAATTAAGGGTAATAGTTTAAGCTGGGTTTCTTTGGGTGGATCATAAAGTTGGAAGGTGTGGCATGAACAAAGCTTTGCCAAGAACAACCTTCAGTGAGCCTCGGGGAACTATGAAAAACTCAGCCTGTCAGCAATAGAGCATCCAGCCAGTCAAACACCAAATGTGTTTTGAGAACCTGAGGTATGTGAGGCATTGTTGGAGGCCGAGGACAGACAGATGAGCAAGTCACTGCCTTTCAAGTGCTTCACAGTCCTAATTCAAGCCTCTGTGAGATATAAGCAGGAACACAGGTGTGTGCCACACCAGTTCATTGATGACCTAAGAAGGGTGCAGAGCTGACAATTCCGGCCAATGTTCACTCAAGAGGATTAGGCAGGCAGACTGAGAGCTCAAGGCCAGCTTAAACTGCACAGCAAAACCTGAGGAGAGGTGGCTGCCGGCTTAAAGAGCACTAGTGCCCTTGCAGAGAACCCCGATTTAGTTCCCAGCACATGCATATCAGGCAGTTCACTGCCATCTCCAATTTCAGTTCAGGAGATCTAATGTCTCCGTGGGAACCTGCATACATAAGGTGCACATGTACCCATTCAGGCGCGCATACATGCACCTAAGTAAAACTAATAAATAAATAAGAAGGAAGAAAGGGGGCTGGAGAGATGGCTTAGTGGTTAAGAGCACTGACTGCTCTTCCAGAGGTCCTGAGTTCAATTCCCAGCAACTACATGGTGGCTCACAACCATCTGTAATGGGGTCTGGTGCACTCTTCTAGTGTGTGTCTGAAGACAGTTACAGTGTACTCAAATACATAAAATAAATAAGAAGAAGGAGGAGGAAGAAGAGGAGGAGGAGGAGGAGGAAGAAGAGGAGGAGGAGGAGGAGGAAGAAGAGGAGGAGGAGGAGTAGTTAGGAGCAAGAAGAAATTGTTAGAAGACATTTCTTTCTGGGCCATGGGTGAAAGTCAATGGTGAAAGGCAATTTGAGTTCCCAGGTTTTTTAGCCAACTCTACCCGGAAAAACAGAGAGAACTTCTAACCTTTCCTTTGTCAGAGCTGAGGACAATAGTTACTGAAGTTAGGAAAGTAACTCACTTTATGAATTGGGAGATGGCCTCTTTGGCAATCGGACATGAGGACTGGTCCTTGAGGCATCTCAGTGTACTGTAAAGAGCCAGTGAAAGCTGCTGAGAAGGAATCCAACTACTGACCGGAAGCTGATGGAAACCTGGATGGAGCCTGTTTAGGCAGAGTTGTGGGCATAGAGGACTGGCAGGCAGTCAAATGAGAAAAGGAAGAGAGGCAAGAGCAGACAGCCCAGTGTGAAGTAAAGAAAAGGAACTGGCAGCTGAGTGTGCTGGCTTGCAGCTCAAACACCAGCACTTTGAAAGCTGAGGCAGGGCCCGGTCCAGCTTGTTCCCAGGCAGCCGCCATTTTCCCGCTGCTCCAGCTCTGGACCTCGGCTCCGGCTATCTAAAAATACTGGCCCTGGCACCCAAGAGACACCAACATGGTGGCTGGCTCTGCCAATCCACCACGCTACTCCTACAATGCTTGACTGAGCCCAGACTATTCCCGCTATGCCTGCGGTACCCAGTAGAATGAAGACTCTTAATGCTTAAAGATTATCCAATGGATTTATATATTTGGAAATGTTCAGTTAACAAGTTGCCCAACCAATTAGAATTGTTACCCAATTGTCTAACCTAGATATTGTAACTACCTTAGACTGCTAGAGACACGCCGGACATCCACAGCCATCTTCCCTCCTCCTCCCCTCTCTCTTCCTCTTCCTTCTCCCTCCCACTCTTCACTCCTCCCACATTAGCTCCTCCCCAATTACTGAGCTTAATAATACTGAGCAAATGTAGCAGTAGCAGGAAATTATCCTGCTACAGCAGGAGGATTCTGGAATAGAAAGGGATGCAGAGGAAAGACAATCTTAACATCATGTCATAGGGGCAGGCAACAGAAATGAGCCTGCAGAAGGTAGCCATGTACCAGAGAGGAGGGAAGCTTACAGAATGATGCCCTTGAGAGGTCATGGGACCCGGCTAGGCTGGGTGAGGTAAAGAGAGAGGATGGGGATGAACATTGCTAGGACAAGTGGACCTTCCCTTCTGGCTGCTGTTTGCCTTGCTTCAATTGAATGTGGTCCTAGCGGTTTTCTCCTTCCTCTCTTCCCCCACTCTCCTTCTCTCTCTGCTAATGCACCTTTTCTCTCTTTCTCCTCCACCTCTGACCAACCCCCTCACACACACACACACACCTTCCCTGGCCTTGGTCCTTGGGGCCAGTGAATCCAACAAGCAGCTTCCCAATCAGCCTGCATTTACTATAACCTAATCTGATTTGAACTGGCTCATTTCACTGGCAGAGAAATAACCTATCAATTTTCACTTCAATGAAAACTTTGCACCAAACTCTATCCTAAGCACTCTACAAGTATCGGCTCTCGTCATCTTCGCAGTGATCTCAGAACTAAGTACCACTGAGAGACTAGGAGTTAGGGTCCTTTGTAGGCAGACAGGCAGGGAGAGGCCATGGGTAGGTAATAAAGGTGTTGAACTTCCAAGATGGCTGTCTTCTTCCTCAGCCCCTGAGCTAAGACAAAAGGTTGGTAGTTTAAAACAAAGGCCTTGTAGGTTTTTGTCTCCCACTAGCAGGCTAACCAAGTTCAAGGCTAGATCCCTACACGCTACCAACCTCCGTGGGCCAATGAGCCATCCTATCTTTCTTCAAACTGACCAACTTTGAGTTAGGGAAGGAAAACTCTTCAGAGAGCTTCCCCCCTCCCCTTCCCCAGCACTGGAGAAGAAACTGGATTTCTTGGCTTTCCAAGTCCTAGTCTCCTACTCTGTGTGCCCGCTGGTGGTGTTTGTTTCCTTACCCTGATAAGCACCTTTCTTTAGCTGCTGATTCTTTCTGAGGTGTTTGAGATATCTGGGCTGCTTGTGGGTTTTTTTTTTTTTTTACTGCCTTTTAGATCCCTAATTGGGAGAGAAAATGCTATCAAGACCCTTAGATTCTGTCGCTATGGTGACGATCTTTATCTGAGGAGGAGGAACACAGGAGGTGCAGATAAGCTAATTGTCCTGAAAGCTCCAAAGCCGGAAATGGTATAGGTTAAATGCAAACAATTTTCCTCAGTAATTTCAGTTTTAACTAGTGTAGCTCCACTGCCTTTGTTATTCTGTCCCATCACAGCTGCCCTAAAATAAAACTGGTTTTGGAGGCCTGTGACTCATCGAGGGAGGAGGGGCTTTAGCACCTGCCAGGACAGCAGCAGCTTTAAAGATTATTGAGTAAGCACTTCAATCCTGTAGAATCCTGACCTCATCCCAAGCTCCCCACATCGGCTCCCCAGGCTCCTCCTGACCTCATTCACTGTTTCTGGTGTTCCCTTTTGGCTTTCCGTGCTGACCCCTTGGAGGGTGTATGCTAATTTTCTTAGGCTCTTCAACTGTGGGTGCCCACCCCTCCATCAGCTAAACTCAAACTAGCAGGAGATTGCTCCCAGGAAAGACGCCAGAAATACATCGAGGTGAAGGAGAGAAGGTGAGAGAATCTGGAAATGATGGCGGCCCCGTGTGCTCTTGCCCCTCTGACACACTCTGGTCTTTTCCATGGGCTTCTCTAAGGGCCCTGAGCTACTCAGGACTGGACACCATCACTATAACAGCAGATGCCGCCAGCTGCCTTCCACTTGGTCTAAACCATTTACGGTTCAGACCTTGGCTCCAATAGCAAAGTCGGAGGTATTCTGGGAGGACAAAGAGGCTTCCTAAATGATCTTCAAAGCTACCTGTCCTAGTGTGAGACACTAACAGGGGGAGTCATATGCACTTCGATAAGGTTCTGTTCACTTAGGAGACACTGGGCTGGAATGTAAGAAACTGGACATTAGTGTTGAGAATTCCAGACACTGTCCAGCTCTCAGAGGAGCTGAGTAAGACAGGTAGATAGGTTCTTAGCCAGTGCTTGAACCTATTGTTATTTTTCCAGAAGTCAAACCTGAACATGGAACATAGCTATTTGCTCTTAGGGGGCCCATAGGGGGAAAAAATAACTGTATTGTCCACCCAGTGGAATAAAAATCAATCACCTTTTTTTTTTTGGTTATTTATTTATTTATTTATTTATTTATTTATTTATTTATTTATTTTGGTTTTTCGAGACAGGGTTTCTCTGTGTAGCCCTGGCTGTCCTGGAACTCACTCGGCAGACCAGGCTGGCTTAGAACTCAGAAATCCGCCTGCCTCTGCCTCCCAAGTGCTGGGCTTAAAGGCGTGCGCCACCACCGCCCGGCTATCAATCACTTTTCTTAATGTGCAAAGAAAAAAAAAAAAAAGGAAAGAAAAAGAAAAGAAAGCATGGTATCTTCTGTTAACACAAACATTTTGTGTTGCATACAGGAAATGCGTATTAAGATATGACATCTATTTTTTTAAGCCACTTCTGAATCCTGTTATTTCTAACAAGGAAATAATACACGCTTCATTTCCTAAGATGTACAGAGATTAACGTAATACCTAGTTGCCTTTGTTTATTATATTCATTCTTTTTATTCCAAAATTGTTACATTTTCTGACTTGGACAAGCCCGGGCCCTTGGGCTTTCGTTTGGGTTCAGCCAAGGAGGAACAGTCCACATTTGGTAGTTGATCTAAACTCTAAAAACCCAGGCTGACGTCAAAGCGATTTCACTTCCTGCCCTCCGCAGCCCCTCCCTTTTCCCCTTGAATGCACAGCGGGGCTCCAAAGTCTCAAAGCTTCCCTTCAAACTCTTCTTTCAAATGCTAATGAGCAGCGCACAAAAGCAAAACAGGACCAAACTGGTTTGTGCTACTTGGAGCAGCTGGGAATTAACCCCTCTCCACTTCTTCCCAGAGTTTCCCAGACTCCCCTTTCAGTGTGTCTTCGACAGTTGTCTTCACCTGAGCCCCTGCTGTCTCCCCGAAGACACTCTGCCACTTGGTGTGTTAGTGCCTTTCACATCAAATCCAGACACTCCTTGGGATATTGTCACGTCTTTCTCTGTAGTCACAGCAGGGATTCCAGGCAAACCCCAGTTGCTCCCACCTCTAGTCCCAATGGGAATGCCTGTGGGTCCTCAGAATACTCACAACAGGTAGATGGTACTGCCTCATCTTAGAGGTGTCAAACTGGTACTCAGGATGACAAAATCACTCTACATAACCAGAAAACTAGTGACAGAAGAAAGATTCAATCCAGAACTGTGGAACCCGGTGTCCAGATCCTGACTCCTTACTACATGGTCCTCTCTGGAGGGAGGCGGCATTTCTGATCGCAAGAGGCAGGGGAACTGGGCCGGAAAATACGAAAATATCTCTCGTATCTCACCCTGAGGGCTAGTGTGTGCATGTTTGTGTGTGAGTGTGTGTTATGGTATGTGTGTACGTGTCTATGTGAGAGTGTATGTGTGTATATGATACGTGTCTATGCATGTGTGTATGCTGTGCCTGTATGTGGTGTGTGTGTGCTGACTAACCTGCACAAAGCAATTGAGTTTAAATCCCCAGCACCGTGTAATCCAGGTGTGATGGGGTCTGTTTGTGACCCTAACACTTGGGAAGGATCCGGAATCAAGGTTGTCCTTAGCTACATTACAAGTTAGAGGCCAGCCTGGGCTACATAAGATCCTGTCAAAAGAAAGAAAAGAAGAAAGAGAGAGGCAGGGAGGGAGAAGGAGGGAGGGAGGGAGAGAGAAAGAGAGAGAGAGAGGGGGGGGGAGAGAACAAACACTGAGTAGGCAGTACTCTTAGTCACTAAGCCCATTATCAGATCTTAAAGATGAAGGTGTTGCCCTGAGGGCTGCAGAGGTTGACTGCGAATTACAGTGGGGTTTATTTAAAACCAGTATAATATTTAAGATCTCTTTCTTTCTTTCTTTCTTTCTTTCTCTCTCTCTCTCTTTCTGACAGGGTCTCACATAGCTCAGGGTAGCCTTTAGCTTGCCATAGAGCTAAGCATGACCTCACAGTTCTAATTCTCCTGCCTCTATCTCCCAAGTGTTAGAATTACTGTACTGAATGGGTGTGCTACCCTCACCCAATGTATGTGATGCTGAGGATTAAACTCAGGGCTTAGTGTATACTAGGCAAGCACAGACCCAACTGAGCTGCAGCCCCAGCCCCTTTATTTGTTTCTTTGAAACTGGGTCGCATGATGGAGGTCAGGCTGGCCTGGAACTTACAGTGATCCTGCCTCTGCCTCCCAGGTACAGAGGTTACAGCCATGTCCCACCATGCCTAAGTCCTTACGGTTAGCTTTAGAACGACCTTTTGCAATGGCTAGTAAGAGTGATAATGCCAGTACCTTGCATTTTGATAGTGTTCTCTCATGGTTTCCAAAGAAGTTCGTGCCATTATAACTACTCCTGAACACGTTAGGAAGCATGGTGCTAACGTTGTGTTAGCAAGGCAGCTTGTATCCGGACAGATCACACCAGGCCAGCACAGCTCCACAAGAAGAGGGTTTATTGGGGGAAGAGGGGAAGAGAAGAGGAAGAAGAGGGTGAAGAAGGAGAAGAAGAGGAGGAGGAAGAAAAAGAAGGAGCAAGGAGTCAGGAATCTCTGCCTTTTATTTGGGCTGTGACATAATCACATGCACTACTGCACGCAGGATAAATGCAGGTGAAGAGAATGCTGGGAATGTATGGTGGTTGCCATGGCAACAGACACACAGATCTTTGCCGCCTAGGGGTGATGCCATCACTGGATTCGGAGGCAACCGAAAGCCGGTCTCTGATGCCAACAGTTAATGTCACCGCATCAGTGAAAGAGAAAGACAGAGACAAGGAATGACACGGGTTGGGTTGTTGGGGTGACAGTTTTCAGGATCTGCTCCCTGTGATGTGACTGATAAGCTGTAGGACTAAGGGATGCCTGTCTCCACTCTAGCTCCAGAGGTACCATGCACCATAGGAAATTAATCACAGATTCATATGCCACTACTGCAAATACTAACACATTATGATCTTAGCTTATCTCTTTAGAAAAGATTTCCAGCCAGTGTGCTTCATGTCTGTAATCCCAGCGCTCCAAAGGATTTAGGACAATCACTTAGCTACATACGAAGCTCTAAGCCACTCTGGCTAAGAAACAAAACAAAATGCTGTTGCCCATATGAGAGGAACACTCCTAACCATTGTTTATAGTCTTATATATGAATCCACTGTTTCTTAAGGACCATATACAAGAAAAGGCAACATTTCTCCTATCTATGAGAATTGGAGAAAGGGGCTAGCCAGGAACTACTGTAGTAGGGGTTACTGCCAGGGCTATAAACAGAGAAATTGCATGCTAAGTAAATATTCTGATATTAAAAAAATATCTTTTCTCCCCCCCCGCATCCAATGAGATTATTATGAGTGATTTTACAAGAAACCACAATATGGTTTTTCTGGAATGAAACGGGTGCTGTCTCCCCTGAGTGTTAAGCCATGTGAACCTGACTTAGCACTTCTAGAACCTAGTACAGGAGCAAAATCCATCCTTGGTCTCACCCTGCCTTCCCACAGTGAGCCAGACTCTGCCCTCATGCCTGCTAAATGCTCACAGAAGGGTCTGTGTAGAAGAGGGGCAGGCTCTGAAAGGAGGCTGAACAATCCAACAGTGTCCATCTGCATGTTGGAGGCAGAGAACCCGGTAGTGACCTCAACAGTTCCAGTCTGACAGTGGAGGTTGGGAGGGTCACTGGCACGAGTTCCTGTTAAAACACTGAAGAAGATGGGGTCAGAGGTCAGTGGAAGATGGCAGCTGCAGAAAAGAGGCACAGGAGGAGGGCCTGCACTCTGTACCTGCTCTATCCTGCTGTTTGATCTAGGCAGCTGGGCGGAAGTTTCTTCCTACATCTCTCCCAGTCACTGTACTCTGTAGAAACAAACCACTCCACAACACATAGGAGCACATCATCAATCCTAGACACCTCTCAATATGGTCAAGTGAGTATCGAAGACCAACTATCAACACACACACACACACACACACACAGCACAAAAGGGCTGCCTAAATAAATAGCTGAGTTCAGCCGTTCCTCCACTCCCCACTTTATGGTTATCAGGTAGTATAATGACTGCCCTTTGCTCAACACACCAGGCATTTATTTCAACAAATAATCATTGGTCCAGATGTTGCCAGCTGGCTACCCGAGGTCAGTGCCAGTTCTGTTCTGCATGGCATGCTCATTTTCCAGGAGGGTGAGTCCATTGTAGCTGCATCTCCCATGATGTCATGCCTGACTCTGTTACCACATGTCTCCTGTCAAAAGTCCCGGCGTCTGAAACTCCCCCTAAACCATTTCCTTTGAAACTATCTCTAAGAGATGGCTCAGCAGGTAAAGGCTTGCTTCCAAGGCTGGCCACCTGAGTTCTATATCTGGGACCCACGCGGGAGGAAGAAAGAAACAACTTCCCCAAGTTTTATTTTGACTTCTAAATGCCTGTTATGGCTCATTCAGTACCACACATGCACACACAAATACATCTATGTCTACATATTCAATAAGTATAAGAAAAATTAAAATATACATTTCTCTTGGTTTGTGTGGCAGAAAAAAAAATCTAACTAAAAACCAAGAAAGATAGGGCTGGAGAGAAATGGCTCAGCAGTTAAGTACACTTGTCGCTCTTGCAGAAAACCTGATATTGGTTCTATGTCCTCTTCTGACCTCTGTGGGTACCTGGCAAGCATGGGATCCATACACATACATGCAAAAAAAAAAATACACACACATTAAATAAATAAATAAATAAATAAATAAATAAATAAATAAAATTTTTTAAATAAAGAAACTCCATAGATCACATACTTGGCCACGAATGCCTAAAATCTACTCTGGGAGATTTATAGCTAATAGTTCCTGGCTAGTAGCCCCTGTCTCAAATTCTCAATAGGAGTAGGTTTTAAGCATTAGTGGCCAACTAGTGAGATTATTCCTTTGGGTCTTGATGTCATAACAGTTTGGTCTTTGGCTGTTGACCAGACCTCTCAGCCCCACTGTGTACAAGCTGAGAGATGTTAGTGAGGAAGGAGTATTCAGCTCAAAGTACCTCTCCAGCTCAGATGATCTGTAAGTCTAAGAAAGCCAGCACCCAGGGAGATGCCTGGTACTCTGCGCAGGATATAGTAAATGCAGAGGAATGGCGGGAGGCATACTTGACCTGGAAACGGGTGAGCAAAGAAATAATAGAAGGCAAAGCCAGACATTGTGTGTGTGTGTGTGTGTGTGTGTGTGTGTGTGTGTGTGCGAATCAAGGATGGGATAGCAGGAGTATACCTGTGAAAATGTCATGTTTTACAAAGAGGGAAGTGGTACACTTTAATTCTACAAGGAATTGAACTGTTTCGGTGGCCATTTTGACAGATTTACTCTGACTGCTATGCAGAGGAAACACTGGGACCAGGGCTGGGGTGGAGGGGTGGTGGGGTGGGCGACAGTTAGAAGGTGATAGATGAAAGGACTGAGTCCAGTCACAGGCTATTATAATAATATATGCAGAAGGTAGCCAGCACTTGAGCCAGGATGGGATCTGGGATACTATTTCAAGTGGAATTGCTGAAAGGTCAGATATGGAACATAAGTAGTCAGGAGTAAATCAAAAAAAATTTTTTTTAATCTGAAGAACTGGAGGGAAAGAGGTGTGATCTGAAGTGACGGGAGGATGGTACAAAGGAAGGTGAGGTGCTGGGTGAGTCCCTCAGCCATCTAGTGTGAGACTTATACGTCATAGGCCTGTAGGCATACCAAAAGGAAAATGCTAGGTGAATATTTTATTCTTTTTTTTTTTTTTTAATGTATGTGTGCTTTGTCTGCATGTACACCTGCTTGCCAGAAGAGGGCATCAGCTCCCTCTATAAATGATCCTGAGCCACTATGTGGTTGCTGGGAATTGAACTCAAGTCCTCTGGAAGAGCAGCCAGCGAGTGCTCCTAACGGCTGAGCCATCTCTCCAGCCTCTAGATGGTTATGTTATGTCTGTTGTGGAGAAATCTAGGGTAGAAAAAAAACATGGAGTTGTTAATATATAGACAGACCACAGGAGTGGATCAACCAACCAGTGAACAAATAAACATTTGGAAAGAAACTCAAAGATTAACCCAGGGTCACTCCACTGTAGAGAGGCCAGCAGTGTGGTCCTACCAGCAGAGGACCAACTGCCAGTGAGGAGACTCAAAGGCAGAGGGATCCTGGGGAGGTCAACGCTATCATTTCTACAGTTAGGATGGGTGTTGGGAGCCGGAGAGGTGACTGTAGGAGTTATCATAAGAAGTTCATTGCTAGCCTTGTACAGAGTGTCTGCTCAGTGGGTGGGTGAATCAACCAAGCAGTGTCTCCTCCAGCTATAGTTAACCAGGTCCCACAAGCTCAGTGACTTCATCGTTCCAAGAAGAGTCACATGGTTTCGACAAAAAAAGGAAAAAAAATGCAGAATTCTGTTTCTTTTCCTGCCTTTTCTCTCACAGTCTAAATGTCCTCTTCAAATTATAGTGAGTGGGAAAAACACAGGAAGTCCCTTGTCTCTGGCACCCAGGCAGTCAGCAGTTAGCTATTCCTGAGTGTTTCACAGATTCATACAAAAAATACCTCAAGGCCGTTCAGGCAAATGAATCATCAGATCAAAAAAAAAAAAAAAACCACTAGATTTGATAAAAACACCTGCAAACTGACTTCTATGGGCATACTTTGTTTATTTTGACTGCTCAGGAGACAGTGGCAGGCAGATCTCTGTGAGTTCGAGGCCAGCCTGATCTACAGAGTTCCAGGACAGCTAACACCGAGAAACCCTGTCTCAAAATTCCCCTCCCCCATCACATTAATTAATTGATTATTGTGGTGGTGCTGGGGATGAAATCCAGGGTGTCGAGCATGCTAGACAAACTCTTTATCCCTGAACTACATCCCCTGACCAACAAATCACCTTCTGGAGATTATTAACTAATAGTATTGTTCACTAAAACCATTTCTTGGAAATTTTGGTGATTCAGACTCAGTTCCTATATGGTGTCAGTGGAGCTTGGAAGTGTCTGGAGGCCTACACGTGGTTCTCTGAAGAGAGGGACTTCTCACCGAAGGCAATCGCCAAACATCGGTCCTCTCTTCAGTGCCAGGCATGGTGCTCACAAACACTGCATGGGCATTTAACAGACTGAATCCTAAGAGGCACTCCATGAGACAGGAGCCATTATCATGGCCAGATAACAGATTCGATCAATCGTGGTAATTACACGAGGTAGGAAAGACTGGAGGGACATCAGAGATGAACTGGCATCTCTCTTCAGGAGTGGCCTAGCACTTTTCAGAAGGGGACTTGGTTAAGTATGCTCAACTTTGTCCACACTGGGGTGTTTTAGGGCAGGGAAGGGGTATTGTAAATGTGCAGAGACAACAGCATACGTCAGGACAGTTAACAGACAACCCAGGACACAGGCTTTCTTTGAGCAAAGAGGTTAGTTTCCCTGTTCCATCCCAGGATTAGTGAATCAACCCTCCAGAGAAGGGATTTGGACCCTACCCCAGAAAAAGCGCCCCAGAGGACCTTACTGTGGCACAGTGGTCCCTGGAGTCACAGTTAGCCACTTTAGAATTGTGCAGAGTCATGTATGTATGCATGTAGGTACACACACACACACACACACACACACACACACACACACACACACACCATAAATACATAAACATATGTAGAAAGAACACATTCAAATACTGACTCGGGCTTCATTCTCTCGTGTTCTCCCCCTTCCCCTCCCAGCTACCAGCATTTCTTTGAGTAGATCTGGCTGTCTTAGAGCTCACTCTCTAGCTGGGCAGTGGTGGTGCACGCCTTTGATCCCAGCACTTGGGAGGCAGAGGCAGGCAGATTTCTGAGTTCGAGGCCAGCCTGGTCTACCGAGTGAGTTCCAGGACAGCCAGGGCTATATAGAGAAACCCTGTCTCGAAAAAACAAACAAACAAACAAACAAAATAAATAAATAAATAAAAAAGAACTCACTCTCTAAACCAGGCTGGTCTCAACGGCCTCTGCCTCCCAAATTCAGGGACTAAAGTGGTATGCCATCCCCGCCTGGCCACTTTCACCTAATTGATTGATATAAAAAATGTTTAGGTTAGATTACACTCTGCTGCTTTCAGAAGTCAATTTTCTGAAGGGTGAGTCCTGGAGCCACACCCTGAAAGCTGTGGTACAGGGGGGTGGGGCAGATACTCCTGAGAGAAAGGAAAGAGAAAGACATTTTCTACTTCACACCAGAACCACTGTTTTATCCCTAGGTGTCTTTAAAGAGACAAAATGCTAATCCCAGTTTCGAAAGTGAGGAAGCAAAACATAGAGTGAATAGTTTATCCAAGGTCCTAGAGGTGCAGAGAGGGAGAGAGGCCAGACCCCACCCAAGGTCTACACGAATGAAGCCAAGGTCCATTCACATTCCCAAAAGAGCTTAAGAGACTCGGCCAAGAGACCCCTCAGAGATGCTCCATTAAAGAGAATTGTCTCAACCCTTGGACTGCTTTCTCTGACTCGTCCCCCTGTGTGTGTGTGTGTGTGTGCACGTGTGTGTGTGTGTGTGTGTGTGTGTGTGTGTTGGGAAATGTTTTACCTGTCCATTTCTGTCATCCAGAAAGAAAACATTCTATTTTCATGGTCTATTCAGTGCCATTTGCTTCTCTCTCTTTGATTTCTAGGTGTGTATGAGCCCCTGTGGGGGCGAATGAAGAGGCAGAAAACTAACCATCTGTCAGGTATGTTGAGGTGTGACCCAGACCTTTCATCAGATGGAAACTGCATTCTGCACACTTACAGGACTAGTACACACTTGAGCCACCGGACTATGGCGGTGCCATTTGGCTCAAGGCTGTGCAGATATTAATAACTGTCATTAGTGACTGCCTCGCTGAAGGCTCCTGAGAGGATGAGTCAATCTGATCCTTCCTTCTGGAGTGGAACCCCTCTGCAACATGCCAGGTGGATGTCCTCAAACTCGGGAGAAATGGCTAACTATGGTCTTTCTGCTAACTCTGTGGTCATCTCAGAGAGCTGTCCAGGACTGCAGCCAGCTCTTTCTACATTGAAATCCTCCTCCCAGTGGAGACACCTGCTCTTCTGTGCTCTAGCCGAGCCTCTTCTGCTTACGAATCCTTCCAATATCTTTTCAGTAATTTAAATCACAGTTTTATTGAACAACAGTAAACGCTGCTTTATTCTCTTAGTTTTAATTTCTTTTAAAGATAGGGTTTCATTATATCGTTCAATTGGCCTCCAACTCTTTCTGCTTCTGCCTCTATCTCTGTTAAACCCTGGCCCTTGGACATGCTAGGCACACACTCTACCACTGAGCTCACACCCCAACCCATGCTTATATACTTCTTTATATATATTTATATATAGTACATACCCGAGTGGAATCAGGTATAGAGCAACAAATTGTGGACAAATTTCAGTCACAGACCTGAGCTTAGATGTGAGGGACATTTACACATCCTAAATTCCACCTCCTATTCTGTAAAATGGGAAGACAGATGGAGTACTGAACCATTGACGGTTAGTACTTCCACACATTCAGGTTTGTTTAACGACACTGGCAAACAGATGAACTTAAAACCTAATCCCAAAAACGCTGAGTCCTTCCTTTGAACACTTTGATGGTGTTCACAGAAGTCTGCCTTGCCTCTACTTGACCAAAAACCTCACCAGCTGTGCCGGTGGCACAATCCTGGCATCCCAGCATTTAGAGGAGGTCGAGGCTGGAGAAGTGCCACAAGTTTGAAGTCAGGTGGGTAGGGGAGTTAGAAAGCTTTCGCAAAAAGGCAAACAATCAACAAAACAACAACCAACAAAAATCCCTTTCAGGTCCATCCATTACACCACAAAGCCTTCCACACCAATTACTGAAGACAAAGGCTTAGACTTTCTAATATTCACAAGAAGATGACCTCACTGGTTCTCTGAAGTAATTAAAGGTTAAAGATAGTTTTGAACCTCGTCCAGGCTCTAAGAACCCTAGGTCCCAACCTTCCTGTCATTCGCATTCCATTGTAGCCACCTCACCGGTCCAGCCCCACCCGCAGGCGACTCTAGCAGCCAAGTGGACGCTGGCCAGCACACCGGAGCTACGGGCAGGCTATGCAGAGCCAGGTGGCCCGGGGTGGGGCCTGCGTAAAACGTTCGAAGGGGGCGTGGCTGAGGCGTGGCCTCCTGGGGGCGTGGCCTCCCGCAGGTGCGTCCAGGGGCTCCGGTTTCACTGAAACGGGTCCCGCCCCAGGAAGGCTCAGTGAGGCTCGTGTTAAGGGAAGGGGACCGGGAGCTCCGAGAGAGGCTCCGAGTTTCGAACCACCGGTGGCGGATTTCCCCGCCCGCCCCACGTCCGGGGATGCGAAGTCTCAGCCTGGCGTGGCTGCTGGGAGGTATCGCCCTTCTGGCAGCCTCGGTCTCCTGCAACCGAACCGAGAACTTTGCACGGGGTGAGCTCGAGCGGCGGAGGAAGGCGCTGGGCTGGTGGGGTAATAGGGGCAGGCGCGCACATCCTCGCCCATCTCGGGGCTTTCTCGGTAGCTTTAATGGGTGTCCCTAACCAGGGCCAGTCAGCCGGGACACCCGAGAAGTGTCCCCAAAGACGTGCTAGAGACCATCCTGGTCTGGGCACTTGAAATCTCTACTGGTCGGCGTGGTTCTGGGAGATAAGGAAGGAGCGCAGGCAGGACTCAGCCTCCCCTTCCTTCGGCCCTTCCTTTGCAAACACTGAGTCATTAATTGCTTTTCGCGGACCCCGTGAACTACGTCCGGCCGGGTCCTACTAGACCTCTGGATTATAGCAATTTCATGGCTCATGGCTGGGTGGATTGAGTAGGAGCCTGAGCCCTGGGGAGTGCCCACCTCACGTTTTGCAGTCGCACTCACCCACTCAACCCTTTCTTTGGAGGGTTGAACCACAGTGTTCTAGACCCACTCGGGGCTACCGCAGTGGGTACGCTGGGCACGGAACTCAGGCGGTTTGGATGTCACGTGGTGGTAGAAGGGGACCTTTCCGACCCTTACATTTCGACCAGGTGACGTTCTAGCCTAGATTTCGAGACCTTCCCGCCGCCCGGAGCGCACCCTGGCAGCCACCCAGCTCTGGCTCTGAGGCTGCCAAGCCCAAAGAACAGAACTGCAAGAAAGCGGTTCGGGGCGGTGCTTCAGTGACTGGCTGCCGGTTTGGGCTGGTGAGCTCGAACTGGCGCTTCTAGAAGCCTGGGAGACCTGTGCAGGCTGTAGGGTGGGGTAGGGGTATTTACTGCCAGCGATTACACTACTGTGATGCAAAAACCTGGGTGGCGTTTCCATTTCCCTACTAAACTTGCCGGAGTCTTGAAAGCCTTTTTTCACCTTCACTTTGTCCTTAAGTTGAAGAGCGTCTAACCCCTCTCCGCTTGCCTGTCATTTAAAGTTAGAAATTTAGAAATTCAGAAGCAAAGGTTAGTGTGTGCAAACTTAAAAAAAAAAAGTGATTAGAAGTGATTACTTTCCTGATTCACCTAGAATAGGAAGCATACCCTGATTATTCAGCTTTCTTTGTTTACAGAGTGAGGAGATTGGGAGGGTGAGGTTCCTAGTTTACACGGCGAGCTTGATTCTAACAATAAAAAAGAACCAGGTTACTTGTTAACCCGAACTACTTAATATCCCGCCTTGGCTTGTCTCTGCATAATTATGCGCCATTCCGGGTAACTTTCCTAAAGCGTTAGTCTAGTAACAGAGACTTTAGTTATAGGGGGGTCAATTGAAATTAAATTAATTTTGGTTAGGACACGGGGCACCTTGACGTCTTTGCTCACGCCGCTCAGGTCTGGTCTTTCCGTGTGCTCCTTGACTTGTCAAACAGCAGGTTGGGCTTGGTTTTCTCCATCCCCAAAAGATTGCTTCTCAGAAAGGGTCCCAACCTAAGATAAACCTCATTTTTGCAGGCGGGGGGAGGGGCACTGAATTGCGAATGTGGCATTTAAGTCGGCTTCTCTCCTACACAGTCACTACTATCTCCCTCTCTTGCTCACCCCCTCCCCCGTCTTCATATTTATTTGTTCTTGATTTCTTGCCATGATGGGCATCTAACCAGGGCTTTGCACAGGCTGGGCAAGTGCTGGACCGTTGCTATTTCCCTAGTCACACAGTCACTCCATTTCAGTTTTAAGACTGCATCTTTGGTTTTTGTTTTTGAACTCTTCTTTTTCTTCCTTTGGAACAGTATCCCTGTGTATCCGTGGTTGGCCTGGAATTTTCTATGTTGACCACTGGCCTTGAACTTGGAACAATTCTGTCTCCTGAATGATGGGATTACAGGAATGCACTACCATACCTAGACAGCATTTTAAAATTTAATTAAAAAAATTATGTGCACTGGTGTTTTTGCCTACACTCATGTCTGTGTGAGGGTATCGGATCCCCTAGAACCATTACAGACAATTGTGAGTTCTCATGTGGGTACTGGGAACTGAACCCAGACCCTCTGGGAGAGTAGCCAGTGCTGAGCCCTCTTTCCAGCTCCCGACAGCATTTCCTTTCTTTCTTTACTTTTTTTTTTTTTTTTTTTTTTTTTG
>JANHMN010000014.1:18359423-18387973 GCA_030674055.1 Rhabdomys pumilio | reverse complement strand
TGTAGCCCTGGCTGTCCTGGAACTCACTCTGTAGACCAGGCTGGCCTCGAACTCAGAAATCCACCTGCCTCTGCCTCCCAAGTGCTAGGATTAAAGGCATGTGCCACCACCGCCCAGCTTTTTTTTTTTTTTAAATTATAAAAGTAATATGTGGTCACTGTAAAGGAAAGACAAAAAAAAAAAGGGAGAAATTTTAGTGAAATCATCCTAAACATTGGTACTTAAAATAACCACTACTAACCTACTAACATTTTGATTTATATCTTTCCCATGTTTTTGTACATGAGAAATACATAAAATACACATTCTCAAATTAGAAAGCCTTGTACATGTATGGAGTTTCAACACATAAAGGTCAATAACGAAATTTTAACAGCTTTAAAATAATGGGTGTGTATCCACTCGCACGCACGCACGCACGCACGCACGCACGCACGCACGCACGCACGCACACCCCACGTGGGTCCCAGGTATTAGGTACTAAACCTAGGCCTCCTGTGTCATAACCACTTTGTCGCTGAGCTAGAGCCTCAACCCTAAGTTTACATTTTATTTTGAGGCGAAGTCTCCCTAAGTTGCCCAAACTCTCCTTGAATCCTCTAGGTAACCCAGGCAGGCCTTGAACCTGAGGTTCTACTTCCTCATCCTGACTAGCTATGATTATAGACCAGTGCCCGCAAGCCAGGCTTCGTCTTTTTAAATTACTGTTTTGTGAGCAGGCACACAGGATGTTTCCACAGTCTTGTAGTGTTGAAGAACTCTAATGAGCTTGAGATGGGACTTGAGGTTGGGCTTGGTCCCCTTTGCCTTCCTCTTGTTGCTAACTAACCTTGATCACTCAGGCCTCATGAAATCTGTATTTGACTTAATTATGGTTTTATTAGCTAGACAAATGTTGAGGAAAAAGTTCTTCTTAGGAAAAAAAAAGTTTACAAAGTTTGCTAAAAGTGTACCTAGGAAAGGATGAATAGCAACTGAAACCTTCCCCCCCACCCCCCAACCTGTGCTCCCAAGAGTTGGTAGCAAAAGAACTCTGGGAAAGGCCAAAGCATCGAGACCAAGGCCACTCCCATCTGACGTCCTTTAAGCCACAGAAGGACCATCCTGCAACAGCTGTTCTATGCTTTATTTGCATTTCGATAATAAATTTATACACAGTCAGAAGACAGACTTCTGTCCACATTTTGTAGGGGTGTTATAGCTCTTCTTTTTTTTTTTTTTTAGTTTTTCGAGACAGGGTTTCTCTGTGTAGTCCTGGAACTCACTCTGTAGACCAGGCTGGCCTGGAACTCAGAAATCCGCCTGCCTCTGCCTCCCAAGTGCTGGGATTAAAGGCATGCGCCACCACCGCCCGGCTATAGCTCTTATAAACTACTGATGTAGTCCTTTTTGATCCAGAAATGATTATTTTGTACCATGGTTAAACAATAGTTCAACGAAAGTCCTCCACAACGGGGTCAAGTGTGAGACAGATTCCTGCAAGTAAATCGCAGGCCACAAACTAGTACATTTTAACTTTTGATATATTTGCCAAATGACGTTTAAAAAGATCGTATCAGCTTGCACTCTGGGTGGCAGAAAACCCAAGACCGAAAGAGTAAGGTTTGCTCCTCTCCCGTTGTTCTGCTTCAGGGAAACACACTTTTTATAGCTGGTGAGAGATTCCTAGATTTAAGGTTTTTTCGAATAATGTACATTAGAGCCTTATGCAGATGAGAGCATATGATTTTATTGGTTCCTTGTTTACAGTTGGCTGTATATTTCCTGTAGGGAGGTGAGTGTCTACTCTCAGGACTAGGGGTTTGGTAACTTAGGAACCAGGCTGATACACAGGCCTGTTTCCTGTTTGGCAGTCGTGGGGGCTGGATGTTGCCTTGAGCAGGGGTGGGTGTATGTTTTTGTGTGCTTGGCAGGAACTGTTGATTGTAGCCCTAGAAATAAGATGTGCTCAGAGCCAGGTACTCTACGTGTGTCCCCACTTCATAGTCTCTGCTCAGTTTTGAAACACTGCCCGTTTGACAACTAGAATCAGGGATACCAGCGGTTTGCTATGCAATATAGAAGGATAGCCCAGGCCCCAAGGACCTTTGAACAGGGACACAGAATGGTGTAACAGTTTAATGTGAATGACTGTTACCATTTTGTTTTAGTTTGTTTGTTGTTTTCTTTTTTTTTATTCAAGATCCTGCTGTATAGCACAGACTTGCCTGGAACTCCTGATCTCCTTCCTGTCTCAGACTCAGTATTTAAAGCTTCGATTCCCACTTTCATTTTGTGTATGGGGTTTGGGGAGGCAGCCTGGAAATCAAGCCTCGTCCGTGCTGGGCAAACACTTTACCGCTGAGGTACATCCCCAGCCATGATAGTGGTATGTCTGGGCAGGGTTTGGGGTATCTAAGGATGATGCCTTAATGTTGTTTGGTACCTACCACAACAGCAGTGATTAGTAATCCTTGGCTAGATGTGTTTCGTCTCTACCCTCAGCTCATCTCTCTCTGTGTTACTTTCAATAGCTTTATTAGGGGCTCCATGTCAAATATTTTTTTTTGTTGTTTTTCGAGACAGGGTTTCTCTATATAGCCTTGGCTGTCCTGGAACTCACTCAGTAGACCAGGCTGGCCTCGAACTCTGAAATCCGCCTGCCTCTGCCTCCCAAGTGCTGGGATTAAAGGCATGAGCCACCACTGCCTGGCCAAATAATTTTCACAATACACAGTTAGCCCATTTAAAGAGCCTTTTGGTATATTTAAAGAATTGTGACCATCCCTGTGGTCAATTTGAGCATATTTTGATTACCCACAGGAATCGCCTTTGTGGTTCGTTGTATGACAGTCTTCCCGTAGCCAGCCCTGGCCACCGATAGTCAACTTTCTCCCTGTGGACTTGCCTGTTCTAGATATTTGATATGTATATATTTGGTATGTATAAATTCACATAATGTACAGGCCTCTGTGACTGGCTTCTTATTTGTTTTTTTCAAGGCTTACCCATTCGACAGTGTGCATCAACAACTTATTTTCCTTTCTTTTTCCTTTTTTGAACACAAATTATAAACATTTGCTATCACTATCATGCCCGGCATGTTTGATTGCTTTGTGTGTGTGAGTCTCTGAGTCTCATATGGCTCGTGATGGCCTTGAACTCATACTCAAGTTAGCCAAGTAGTGAAGGGTGACATTCAAGTTTCCATCCTCCTCATGGAGTGTTGTGATTAGTGCAGGCTTACTAGACCTAGTTTTATGGGGTGCTACAGATCAGACTCAGGGCTTCTGGTAGAAGCCCTCCAGGCATGCAGCAGTTGAACTATAATCCAGCCTGTTGTTTTTGGGGTGAGTTCTAACTCTGCTGGGGCAGGCTGCTATCACATTCCTAGGCTTAAGCAATCCCCACACCTCAGCTTGCCATGCTGGGACAAGCATGCACTACTGTGTCTGGCTTCAATACTTCATCTTTCTTTACATGGCTAGGTGCCATTCCATTGTGGACGCTTCTCCTTTTGTTTATTTGTTCTTCTGTTGATGGATTTTTGAGTTGTTTCCATCCAGGGCTGTTAGGAATCGTGCTGCTTTGAGTGTTAATGTACAGGTTGTTTTATGAATATGTTTTCCTTTTTCTTGGGTATTGTGGTTGATCTTAGCTGTCCACTTGACGGGACTGGAATCATCACAAAAACATACCTGTGGGTGTTTTCAAAACAGTTTATGTTCTGTTCTTTTGTTTTTCATGAATGTGGACGGGGCACGGTTCTATAGGCTAGTGTCACAGCCGTCATAAAAGGAGACCGCCAGCCGAGCACCAGCATCTGTGTCTACCACTCCTCTCCTACAGATCAAGTGTGATATTCCTGTGTGGTATTCCTGCTGTGAGCCAAAGGAAACACTTCCTCCTTAGTTACGCACTGAATCCTAACGACTAGGAACCTAAGGCTTGTGAGGATGCAGGCGGAGCTGGGAGAGGGGCCTCACTAGATCCTAACCATGCCAGGGCTCCCCCACCCCCATTTCTGTCCACCACAACTGTGAGGAATATGTATGCTGTGTATAAACCACTTTTTAAATTGCCCCCTCTGTGTGTGTGTGTGTGTGTGTGTGTGTGTGTGTGTGTGTACATGCCATTGTGTACATGGGGAGATAAGCAGACAACTTGTGGGACTTGTTTCTCTCAACCGTGTACATTCTGGGGTTCAGAGTCAGGTGTGCCAGCTTGGCACCAAGCACCTTTACTCCCTGAGCCATCTTGTCTGCCCCTAGCTGCTCACTTTCTATCTCCTTGTTACATCTGTGCAGATGTACTCTGATCACGATGAGGTCAGAGTCCATTCCAGCAGGATTTCTTCAGAGTGTCTAATCACCTCCTACTGTGACCTTAGTGGCTATAAAAAGGCAGTGTATTAGCCTAGAGCCCTTCCTTTATAGAGAACATCATGTAACTTTCTTTGGGAACCGAAGAAAATGGATTGACATTGCGAGAACTCTAAAATCTCAGCCACCGCCCACAGTTCAGGGTTATTCACTGGTGCTTTGAATGAGAACGGCCCCCATAGGCTCGAATATTTGAATACCCGTACCCCAGTGAGTGAACCCCTCTGGGGAGGTATGGTCTTGTTGGGGAAGCAAGTCTTGTGGGGCAGGCTTTGAAGTTAACCGCCTCTCCCACTTTTGATTTTCCCCCTCTGCTTCCTGCTTGTTTGAAGGTGTGAGTTCTGATTTTCCAGTTCCTGCTGCCATGCCTGCAGCTTGCGGCCGCATCTCCCCAGCGTGACACAGTCTTAGCGCTCTGGCACTGTAGGACCAAATAACATTTTCCTTCTGAAAATTTCCTTGCTCATAATTGTAACGCGCGTGGTATCCCTGCCCGCAGGAACTCACACGAACACGTGGGGAATCCTTTCGTGGTGATTTTATTCTTTTAACCTGAGTGGGGAGACAGAAAGAGTAAGATAGAGGAAGAACCGAAGTACAGAGAGGGTTACCCGCAAAAGAGACCTGCCGCATGTAACTTTTCGTCTTTTATACCCGGTGGGCGTAATCGATCATGGTTGGCTGTTCACTCAAATTCCCAGGTTCCTTTGCGATACACATGCGCAGTTCAATGGCGTGACGCCGGGAAGTAGGCGTGCCCTAAGACCCTGTGCCCACAGCGATTACGTTTGGCAAGGACGGCCCTCTACACATAATGTTTTGTCATAGCAACAGAAAATTAACCACCATTACACCTAGTGGGCTGTTTCAGGCCTGGATGCCTCTGTGGATGAGTGAGGTCTCCAGGGTGCTGATCCACTGCTCACAGGATCCAGATGTGCTGTACACCAGCCTCTGGGCAGCTGTGGAGGATTTACAAGGCCTTTGTTTATCCCTCAAAAGGGCTGGAAGAACATGTTGACATTAATACTGGTGACTATGTAAATTATTGAAGGAGGGGCTAGTTAAAGAAAGTGACTTTTAGTGTGTTAAATTTAAACTTTTAGATATTCTGCTTGAGAAAATGTATGTGTAGAGTCCACGCAGGTTGAGCTGATCTCTATGGGTTCTAACATGTAGTTTCAGTTAGGTGTGGTGGGGGATAGCAAGAAAAGCCATGGCTTCTGGTAATGAACTAAGGCTAAAGCCCAATCTTCCCACACCACAACCGTTTAACTGCGGGACACGTATGCAGTTACTGATTTGTGCCTTAGTTTCTTCATCTATAAAATGAGACATAATAGCATTAGCTGCCTTGTCGGGTTTGTGGTGAACGTGACACAGGTGCCCTGCACACAGTGCGGACAGTAGTACCAGACCCACAGTGAGTCAGGGCTAATCTCTGTGATGGCAGCCACGGTCCTGTACTTCATTGTGGTTCTCTGTGTGGCCTTTGGCACTCAGTGTTCTGGATTGCCCTCAGTGCTTCCATAGATGTGGGTAGCTGAGCACTGTGATCCAGAGGTTTGTCAGGGCTGGGCCAGGGCTGGGACACTAAAGCAACTGTGGCGTTATGCTAGATTCCCTGCAATTAATTGTTGAGTCTGCAAGCACATCATTTCTGTTTCCTTGAGATGCTTCAGACTTAGTCACTCATGTTTGTGACTCGAAAAAACACTCCAGAGAATCAACATGCATTCTGTGTAGAAGGGTATTTTGTGAAACAGTATTCTATTATGGATCTGTGTACTAAGTACTGGGTTTCCGTGCAGAACACATTCTTCATGGAGTTATCTAATGCAGTATCTGAAGAACACTAAAATATTCGGGAATAATCTTTCTTGAGACATATATCCCAGGCTGGCCTCAAACTCACTATGTAGCTGAGGGTGCCCTTGGATTTATGATTATCCTGCCTCAGTCTCCTGAGCCCTGGGGTTACAGTATCTGGTACACAATAGGCAAACACTCTGCCAATTGAGCTACATTCCCACCTCCTTAGGAATATTCGTTTTAATTTTAATTTTATTAATTAATTAGTTAGTTAGAGATGGAATCTCTATATAGCCCTGGCTGGCCTGAAATTCTGTGTAAACCAAGCTGGCCTCAAAATCATAGAGATCTACCTGCCTCTGTCTCCAGAGTCCCATCTTAAAGGCATATGCCGCTACACCTGGCTTTGTTTTAGTTTTTTTTTTTTTTTTTTTTTTAATGATTTATCTGTTTTGAGTATTCTATCTGCATGTACACCTGCGTTAAATGTGTTTATTTTTCTAAGGCCACCGTGATTCGTAGAGCTATAAAACAACAGATATTACTCTCTTGGTTCTGAGGTGAGGGGGTCTGGAATGAAAGTGATGGAGGAGAGAGAATCTGTCCATCTCCAGCATCTGGGTGGGTGCTGCCATCTTTGGTGTCCCTTGGCTTGTTCCTGAACAGTATTCTAGCCTTTGTTCCCATTGTCCGTCAGGTTGCTTTTTCTGATTTTTTTTCCTTTTCTGTCCCCTCTGTCTTCCTAAAAGACCACTATCATTGGATTGAGGACCTGAGTGGATAGCCAGGATAGTGTTCTTACGATTGTGCGTTAGGGTTGCCAAGACCATTGTCTACTGGGGATTAGGACGTGAACACCTTCCTTATTGGGTAGGGGACACCTTCATTTTTCTACATTGGGCGGAAAGTGAACTGCTGATGTCTGTAACCTCCAATGCTCCTCCCACTCCTCCTACGCTGTCAGCTCTATGTGGTGAAACCTCCAGAAGCGAACGGCCCTGTAGAACCAGAGTCTGGAGCCAGAAGCAAATCAGATAACTGAGCACACAATAAATTTAAAAAGTCAGGAGACATAGACTGTCTTCCTTGGTCCATGAACAATGTTCAGGCCTCAGGCTCAGCATTAAAGGAACATTCTTCAGTATCCTCCCTTACTCCTTCAGGTCTATGAGGGAATGCGGGATGGGGCAGGGTGAAGCATGGGCTTGCCCATGGTGGTAGGTTTGTTCTGTTTCGCTTTGCTTTCGATGGAATCTCACTGTGTCACCTAGGCTGGTCTCAGACTCCTTAAGCTAAAACAATCCATTCACCTCAGCTTTCTAAATAGCTGAAACTATAGGCATGCTCTACCACACCCAGGGCTATTTGTGGTTTTGAATGTTCAATTCATAGCATGAAGGAAGTACCCTAAGTTAAAGCTTGCTGTTACATGCTCCGAAGTCAGAGTACATTTGGTGTCATCAGTTCCATGGCCTCAGTGGGAAAATGCTCATGAAACCAGCAGAGAGGTGGGAAATGCCTACCCATTATAGTATTTCTCGTGGGTGGATAAGGGGATGCCCCCTGGTTCTGGAATCTCCCTAGGCTGGCCCTGGGACAGGGTGTGGTTGACAGTTAGGCTGCATCTTGGCTTAAGGTCAGAGTAGAATAGATGAACACTGGAAAATGAGTACAGAGGCAGATGATGGCAAGACAAGGCTGTCTTACTGGAGACTCAGGAAGAGCCGACCTATGTATGTATGTATGTATGTATGTATGTATGTATGTATGTATGCATGCATGTATCTATGTATGTATGTATGTATGTATGTATGCATGTATCTATCTATGTATCTATGTATCTATCTATCTATCTATCTATCATCTGTTTTTATTAACTGGCTCATTCTTCAAAGATGGCTGATGGTTGTGTGATTAAATAAAAGAACTAATGAATGTAGCTGTTTAAAGAAAAGAAAATGAAATCCTGTCAGTCTTAAGATTCCTTTAAGTCACTAGCCTATACAGAATCCAAAACTCTCACCGGTAACGAAATGCCATTGCTGGGGCTGAGGATGTAGCTCAGTGGTAAAATACTTGCCCAGCACACACAAGAATTAGACTTCAACCGCCACCAACCGCCCTGCCCAGTCCCGCCACGCAAAGAGAATATTAATATTCTTCATAATGCTCTAATAGCATCCATCTGCCAGTGCTCACCTGAAGTGTTCATGTAAGCACAGCAGTCCTATTGATGGACCATTTATCTCAGTAATGACTCTGCTCTGCCTTCTTTGTACAGGACCCAACAGTAAAGGAAGAAGTCTGATTGGCAGGTTGGAAACCCCGCCTCCAATCACTGGGAAAGGAGTCTCAGTAGAACCAGGCTTTTCCATTGATGAATTCTCTGCGTCCATCCTCACTGGGAAGCTGACCACTGTCTTTCTTCCCATCACCTACATTATTGTATTTGTGATTGGTTTGCCCAGTAATGGCATGGCCCTCTGGATCTTCCTTTTCCGCACGAAGAAGAAACACCCTGCTGTGATTTACATGGCCAACCTGGCCTTGGCAGACCTCCTCTCTGTCATCTGGTTCCCGCTGAAGATTGCCTACCACCTACATGGCAACAACTGGCTCTACGGGGAGGCACTTTGCAAGGTGCTTATTGGCTTTTTCTATGGCAACATGTACTGCTCCATCCTTTTCATGACCTGCCTCAGCGTGCAGAGGTACTGGGTGATAGTGAACCCCATGGGACACCCCAGGAAGAAGGCAAACATCGCTGTCGGTGTCTCCCTGGCGATCTGGCTCCTGATTTTTCTCGTCACCATCCCTTTGTATGTCATGAAGCAGACTGTCTACATTCCAGCCTTGAACATCACCACCTGCCACGATGTGCTGCCTGAGGACGTGTTGGTGGGGGACATGTTCAATTACTTCCTCTCCCTGGCCATTGGAGTCTTTCTGTTTCCGGCCCTGCTTACTGCGTCAGCCTATGTGCTCATGATCAAGACGCTCCGTTCCTCCGCCATGGATGAGCACTCCGAGAAGAAAAGGCGGAGGGCTATCAGACTCATCATCACAGTGCTCGCCATGTATTTCATCTGCTTCGCTCCTAGCAACCTCCTGCTCGTAGTGCATTATTTCCTAATCAAAAGCCAGAGGCAGAGCCACGTCTACGCCCTCTACCTCGTCGCCCTCTGCCTGTCGACCCTCAACAGCTGCATAGACCCCTTTGTCTATTACTTTGTCTCGCAAGATTTCAGGGACCACGCCAGGAACGCTCTCCTCTGCCGAAGTGTCCGCACCGTGAACCGCATGCAGGTATCGCTCACCTCCAACAAGTTCTCCAGGAAATCCAGCTCTTACTCTTCGAGCTCAACCAGTGTTAAAACCTCCTATTGAACTGTACCTGAGGATATCAAGCCTGCTTGATGATGATGATGATGACGATGATGTGTGGGTGTGGGGTAAGGATGCACCAACATGCATGGGGCAGTCATTTCCTATCTAAGCTGCCAGTCTCTGCACCAATCTCAAGCATGCAGCTCTCCCCAGGAATGCCAGAAGCCTCCTTGTTTGCATGAGAACAGTCTTCCACTATAATGAAAATGGACATCAGTATCAGAAACTGAACAAACTGAGAAGAACATGTTTTGTTGAAGTAAAGATGGAAATTCAGTGACTTGCAAAAAAAAAAATTACACCTGGCAAGAAGGCTAAGACTCCCTGAAATGCTTTCTTTTTCGTCTGGAGTCCGTCACAGCTTTGTCAGGACCTGAGGCCCTAGTGGAGCTTCAGTCCAGTTGGTTGACTCTACAGACTGGAGGACGAGTCTGCGCATGAGCTTCCTGGCCTGCATTCTAACCGGTTAACAGTGAGCTTGCTGGACAGTAGGATCCAAATGGCAGCGGTTACATTCTCGCACCATTTCCTCAGAGCTACTGGGGATCTTGTTCCGTGTGCAGGTCCCTTGGCTTCAGTGCCCCGGGGAGCTCAGATACGAGGGGGACACTCTACAAACCTCAGTGATGGCTGCATACACAGCACCATGGAGCTGAGTCCTGCTTCTGCTTGCCAGAGCACCACAGTAATGCCGGCAAAGAAAAACCAACAGCAGTGTTTTGAATCTCTTTTTGGTCGGTTTATGATGGATTTGCCTATTGGTTTATTGGGATTTCTGGTTCCTTTGTTACTCCGTTGTAGTTTTGTATGTCTGTAAGTCAAGAGAAAGAAAATGGGGCTCTCAAACGTGTAAATAAAAATTTTTTATTTTTTTTTTTACTTCAGTCAGTGTGGGTAATAGAGTATTTGGCTAATTGCAAATACTGCTTAGTTCTTTAGTTTTAACTACATCATGTGAACTTAAGACATTTTCATGATAAAGCATTATTATAGTGTCGGTTCTCTTCTCCCTAATCATATTCCTTCCTGTGATACAGGCCCTGCCCCTCCTCTCCATTGCCATTTTCCTCCCTCCTCCCTCTCCCTCCTCCCTCTCCCTCCTCCTTCTCCCTCCTCCCTCTCCCTCCTCCCTCTCCCTTCTCCTTCCTCCCTGTCTGCTTTCACGTACCATTTAGTATTTTATATAAAAAAAAAATCATTGGAATATTTATTATCAGTTTTGTTCACCTGATACCGATGATGGAATTAACGTCTTCTCATCCGATTGGGAAAGAGTGGAAACAAGAGGCTATGGCCATTACAGGGGTACGTGGTTCCAGACTTACTTTATGCACTGCCTATATTTGCAGCTTTAAAACATGACCTTGTTATATGAATGCTTTATAAATAATATGTGAACATTAAAAAAAAAAAACTTCTTTCAAACTGTGTGTTTGTTTGAAAGAGGGGAAAAGAGGAGAATCCTCCTGTTGTAGATGTAGCGACCTGATGCTAACCCCACCCTGTTCTGTTCTTTCTGACCAGACCAGCTCAGTCAGCTAACAGGTTCTCCAGAGAAGAGTGAGGATTAAAAAGAAAAAGACAATTAGACAAAACTATAACATGACTCCAGCCAGTGCTGAGGCTGAAGCAGGTTTGTATCTTTCTAGGTCCTTACAGAGAACATGGTAGGTCCTAAGGCATAAACAGGGTAGTTAAGGAACAAACAAGGCAATAGACTGGAAGGTCCCATGGTTACTGTACTCAGGGTCGTAACAAGACCCATCAAGATACAGAGAACTCATTCTTCAGATGTATTCATCTTGAGTGTACTTCCGAGTTCTAGCCAAAATCAAATTCCTGCCCGAGGCCTCTTCCAAGTCCTGGCCCAATGTCAGATTCCTGCCAAGTTTCTAGAAGTGGCCCCAAAAGCTCTTCACATCTTTCTTTTCTTTCTTTTTTCACAGTGTAATGCTCACTCCACCCCTTTCCTTCCTTCCTTCCTTCCTTCCTTCCTTCCTTCCTTCCTCCCTCCCTCCCTTCCTCCCTCCTTCTTCCCTCCCTCCTTCCTCCCTCCCTTCCTTCTTCCTTCCTTCCTCCCTCCCTCCCTCCCTCCTTCCTTCCTTACAACACTAGGGATCTAAACCTGGCCTGGTGAATTTACACTTTTTTCCTCACTAGTTCTTCAAAGCAAAATGTAGTTTACATTGCTCTGCAATGACTACCTTTCATTAATTGTTAGGTTTAAAATTTTTTCCATGTATTTCTACAGCTTGGACATCCATTTTGAAAGGCTATAGACCCTTGAAGGGTCTGGATATAGAGCAATGTATATGCTTCCTCCTGGATGGCACCTTGGCTTACACTAGCTCAGGTGATCTCGTGGCTGCTTTAACGCTATTGCACTGCACATTTGTGTGCAGACATCACTGGCGTTTGCTTTACTTTTTATTGAGACAGGGTTTCACGATACTGTTCTGAAACTTGCTGTGTATGATCAGAGGTCTGCTTGCCTCTGCCTCCCGACTGCTGGTTTTAAATGTCTGCACCGTCACACCTGGGCCCTTGAGAGTGTTTGTGAAGGCCGTACTTCTGGATGGGCAGATAGAATGGGCAGCTGAAAAGTTGTATGTCCAGAGGGCTGGAGGAATGGCTCCCTAGTTAGGAGCATTTGTTTCTTTTCCAGAGGACCTTGGTTCAGCTCCAAGTACCGTTGTAGTGACGGCTCACACACCATCCTTAACTCCAGTGCCAGGGCATTTGATGGCCCCTCTGACCTCTGAAGGCATTCGGCATGCGTGTGGCATGTGGTTCACACACACAGACACACACACACAAACATACACTAAAAACAACTAAATCTTTTTTTTTTTTTTTTTTTGGTTTTTCGAGACAGGGTTTCTCTGTGTAGCCCTGGCTGTCCTGGAACTCACTCGGTAGACCAGGTTGGCCTCGAACTCAGAAATCCGCCTGCCTCTGCCTCCCAAGTGCTGGGATTAAAGGCGTGCGCCACCAATGCCCGGCAAAACAACTAAATCTTAAAAGGAAAAGTTGCATATCACTTGTGGGGTGTGTTAGATGCCTCTTTTAAATATTGGTGATCTTTTGCCAACTGCTTCAGTATCTAAATGCATTATCAAAACCACCTGTGTCTGTTTCCCAGCGCGCTTGTCCACATTTTCTGCCACCATCCTTTTGAAATTGTGCTAGTCAGATTTGATAAATCTGTTCTCCAGAAGCTTCACTGTGTCACAGCTGCAGTACAGGCCTGGTCTGTGCTCAAGCTTCACTCGGCCACTTAGCTTAGCTCTTTGAGGGGATAATTAGATTTCTTTTTTCACATAAAGCCTCGGGGAAGAGCTGCCGGGCACAATTCTGTGCTCCCAAGTTGCATGTAGCTAAGGACACTAATCCCCTCATTCCTAAGGCTTGGTCTTCTGTAGATCAGTTACCCAAAGTCAAACTTCTCTGAAGATACTAAATACTGGTCCATTTTAAAATGTGTGTGTTCTGAGTAAAGGATTGAGGTGAGGCTGATGTGGTGAATCTTTGCCCAGAGTGTCCAGGCTGTTTGCCATTATCCAGCTGTGTTTTGGTTATCAGATCTGTTGGCTATCAGAGTGGACATCTCAGTCCTTGTATTCAAGTAGTGTATTCTTGAGCCCAAGGAGAGAGTATCTGGTAACTGAAAAGGGAGACAAGAAGCCACTATGGGAAGTGCTGAGACCACATTTATGTAACTCCTTTCTGGAGATTTTGTGATTGTTTTGTATTTAGTTATTGTTACTCTCTGTGTTTTATAAAATTGAATTTTATAACAGGTATGTGCTTGGGCATGCATATGTAGGTTTCAGTGAGTCCACGGTTGTTTGCTAGGGGTCTTAGAATGTAGCCCCTAATGGTAAGGGTCTTGTGAGATTGGATCTATGTTACTAGTAAGAAATGAACAGAAAGACTGGATAAAAAGGCCCAGAGGGCCTCCAATGATAAAGCCTTTCTGGTATTTGCCATTTATTAGTCATTTTTTATAGTATATACTGATGATTTAAAAAAAATTAAACTGCTGAGCTGGCTCAGTGGTTAAGAGCGAAAGCTGCTCTTCCAGAGGTCATGAGTTCAATTCCCAGCACCGACATGGTGGTTCACAACCATCTATAAGGGGATCTGATGCCTTCTGGCATGTGGGTGTACATGCAGCATAGAACTCACACATAAGATAAATAAATGAAATAAACAACAAACAAATAAGTAAATTGAACTGGTGGCCAAGTGTGGTGGTACACACTTCTAATCCCATTACTAAGGAGGCAGAGGCAGGCAGATCTCTGAGTGCAAGGCTAGCCTGGTCTGCACAGCAAATTTCAGGCCAGCTAGGGCTACATAGTGAGAACCTTTCTCAAATACAGGCTGGAGAGGCGGTTTAGCTGGAAAGGCAGTTTAGCAGTTGGGAACATTGCTCCTATTGCAGAGAACCTGGATCCAATCCCAGCACACACGTGGCCACTCATAAGAAACTCCATTCCCAAGGGATCTGACACTTGTCTCCATGGGTACCAAGCACCCATGTGCATACACAGACACAGCATCCATACATGTAAAATAAAAATAAAGCCCAACAAATATAACAGCTACTTTCCTTGCTTTCTCAGAGTCTTTGGAGATCTTTTAAAATGTAAAAGATAGTCCAGGTATGTTGCTTACTAATAGAATACAGGGGCTTGGGCTGACCCTTAGTACTGTTGAAAAGTAAAAGCTAAATATAATAAATAATTCAAAAAAGAATATTTTTAGATACAAAAGGGTTTTGGTGAGTTTTACTTTTCTGTCTTTCTCTCTCTCTCTCTCTCTCTTCTCTCTCTCTCTCTCTCTCTCTCTCTCTCTCTCTCTCTCTCTCTCTCTCCTATTCTGGAACTCATTGTAGACCAGGTTGGCCTCAAACTCACAAAGGTCTTCCTGCCTCTGCCACCCGAGTGCACTACCACTACCACTGCTAGGCAGTTCCTTGAGGGGTAGCTTGGAAGCCTCTGGTCTTGAGTTAGCCCCTTGGTTGTAGACAGAAGGAGCCATGCCCTGGGCAGGCAGAGACATGTTGGATGTGATCATCTTTGCTTTTGTGTCAATACTGAATCACCTGATTTGTCTGAAGGACCTGAGTCTTAACTGAGAATGAACATTTTGTACTCCCCTGGGTCATTTACTAAGAGAGCCCCTTAATTTGAAGTCAATGTAGACTTGTCTTTCTGTTCAGGCCAAAGTTCAAAGCTGACTTCACTGAGATGAATTTCCTGAGCATTTCCTTGTAGTGAGAGTTTCAAAGTTGTAATTTCCTGATTATCAGGATTTCATAAACCCTGCGGTTATAATCTCATCCGTATGCACACTTCATTGGTTACAACTTTATTTCTGAAACTTTAACACTTTGAGAGGCTCTGGGAAGAACTAGAATATTTTAGAATCAAGGATAGTTAGTTGCTTGTTGGAGTTTTACTGGAGAGCTTGTCTCTTAGAAGTGAAGCTCTAGAGTCATATGTATTTGTGTGTGTGTGTGTGTGTGTGTGTGTGTGTGTGTGTCTGTGTAAGACAGCTGTCCAGTCCTCCTTTGAGCCCCAGGTCTAAAAGAGAAAGAATTTCCTTAAGTCAGAAGTCAAGACCCTCCACATTACCTGAGCCTTGAGTAACAAAGGTGGCTGTTACATATTTCTATATAAAGTGGGGTCACGGGGTGCACAACAAAGAAGCACTATTATTGAGGGAAGTGTGAGACTTCTGTGGCTTGGGTATGAACTACTCTTGTCTCTCCCTGTTAGTAAATCTCCAGTATTTCCAGGACCACAGACAGCCTGTGGGCTTCCTTCCTCCAGAACTTCAGGCAGACCGTCCTCACCCAGCCGGCAGCAGTGTGAGCGGCTCATGCATCACCAGATGACTAAGTCAGGACTCCTACCTGGACATCGGCCTAGTCAATGATTGATGTCGATGTTCTCAGTGAATACAGGAATACCAAGAAGAACTGCTAGATAGCTCGTGGGTTAAAAGTGCAAAGTGTTTATTGCTTTTGGTTTTCAAAACCTGAGCGACTCAAAACCACTGGCAAGTCCAGTTCCTGGAGATCTATGACCTCTTTTGCACTTGTGCGTGCACACACACACACATAGGGCACATAAAACTCATGAAGAGACAAACATGCACATAATTAAAAGAAATTCAGTTTCTACAGTTTAGGCTACTCAAAAAAGCATTTAAAGTACCCTGCTCCAAAGGTGGATTTTGAGAGTGGTAAATCAAGAAAACAAAGAAGAACTGGGCGTGGTGGCATACACCTTTTATTCCAGTACTTAGGAGTCAGAGGCATTGGAAGCTGCCTGAGTGCAGGGCTAGCCTGGGCCACATAGACCCTATCTCAAAACGACAACAACAAAAAACAAAAAAGACAAGTTGGGGCAGAGGCTTAGAGAGCTAGCAAGAGTACTTCTGCTTTTATGGAGGACCTGGCTTAGGCTCAGCACCTACATCAGGTGGCCCACAACTATATATAACTCCAGCCACGGGTGATCCAGTGTTCTGACCTCCATGGGTACTGCACCAATGTGGTACACACTCAGACAAGCAGTCATATACATAATATAACAAAAAAACCAAAAGCAGAAAACAAAACACAACAAAAACAGCTAGGGCGAGATACCATGTGGGTAATTCAAATTTCTCATGGCTTGCATATTTTTTGGTTTTGGTTTTATTTTTTTTTCTTTTAAAATGGTCTCCATGTGGTTCTGACTTGCCTAGAATCCTCCATTTAGGCCAGGCTGGGCTCAAATTCACAGGGATCTGCCTGCTTCTGTCTCCCAAGTACTGGGATTATACTACATTGTTTTATTTTGAGAAAAAGTTTCACTCTGTGGCTCAGGCTGGCCTGAAAGTTACTATATAGCCCAAGTTGGTCTAGAACCCATGGCAGCCCCCTTCTTTCAGCCTTCTAAATTCTGGGACCACAGGAGGGAGCCACCATGTCTGGTTCATGCTTATACCCTGTCTTAGTCGCTGTTCAATTGCTGTGATGACCACATCAACTTTTATAAAAGCATTTAACTGGAGCTAGCTTACAGTTCAGAGGGTCAGTCCATTATCATCATGGCAGAGAGCATATTGGGGCACATGTTGCTGGGACAGTAGTTGAGAGTTACATCCTGATCCTCAAGCTAAGTGAGGAGAGAGAGACTGGGCCTGGCATGGGCTTTTGAAACCTTGAAGCCTGTTTCCAGTGACACTTTTTCCAATAAGACTACATGTACCCCCAATAGCCCACACCTGCTAATCCTTTTCAAATAGTGCCATAACCTGGTGACTATTCAGATAAATGAGCCTAGAAGACCATTCTTACTAAAACTGTCACACACTTTAAAAACATAGCTTAAAAATTACAAATCAAATACCCATCATATATCTCACAGACCCAAAGAAGTTAGGCAAAAAGGAAGGCCCAAAGTTAGATGTTTGAATCCCACTTAGAAGTGGTAGCAACAT
This sequence comes from Rhabdomys pumilio, assembly GCA_030674055.1. Lineage (NCBI taxonomy): Eukaryota > Metazoa > Chordata > Mammalia > Rodentia > Muridae > Rhabdomys > Rhabdomys pumilio. Next base: position 18,370,913 of record JANHMN010000014.1, on the reverse strand, counting down.
AGTCAATGGAGGTAGAGGAAAGGAGAAACCTAGGTGGGAGAGAGAAGGGTGAGGGGGATAGGGGGGCAGGATCAGACATGGAGAAAGACAGGAGAGAGTCCCAGAGGCCAGGAGAATGAATGGAAATATGTAGCTGCATGTGTGTGTGTGTGTTTGTGTGTGTGTGTGTGTGTAAGGTGGAAGGATTTTCTAGGAGGTTCCAGAGACCTGGGATGAGGGAGATTCCTAGGAGTCAATACAGGTGACCTTAGCCGAAATGCTCAAAAGTGGAGACATGGAACCCGAAGAGACCATCTCTAAGTAGCTAGACAGGGCCCCCAGTGGAAGGATGAGGATGCCAACCCTCTTACAAACCTTTTGACCCCAAATTTATCCTGCCTAAAAGAAATTCAGGGACAAAGATGGAGCAGAGACTGATGAAATGGCAGACGAGTGACCAACCAGCCCATTTTGAGAGCCATCCCATGGGCAGGCACCAATTCCTCACACTAATAATAATGATGCTATGTCATGCTTACAGACAGGAACCTACCATAGCAGCCTCTGAGAGACTTTACCTAGCAGCTGACTTAGGCTGATGCAGAGACCCACAGACAAGCATTGGACGGAGGTTGGGGACCCCTATGGAAGAGTTAGGGAAAGGAGATGGCAAGCCCACAGGAAGCCCAACAGTGTCAACTAACCCAGACGCCTGGAAGCTCCCAGAGACTGAACCACTAACCAAAGAGCAAACATGGGCTGGTCTGAGGCTCCTATGTGGCTTCAGTGGGAGAGGATACGCCTAATCCTGTAAAGACTTGGTGCCCCAGGGTGGGGGGATACGGGGAGGGGGGCACCTTCTCAGAAACAAAGGGCAGTGGGGGAGGAGGGAGGAACTCTGTGAGGGGGGACCAGGAGAGGGCAGCAATTGGGATGTCAAGAAAGGAAGGGAAGGAGGGAAGGAAGGAGGGAGGGAAGGAGGGAGGAAGGGAGGGAGGGAGGGAAGAGAGGAGAGAGAAAGGGAGGGACAGAGGGAGGGAGAAAAATTGACAAATCAAGTAGTTTATATTAAAAACAAAAATGTGATAGCATAAAAGCACATAGAAATAAACAAGCCTTCTCAACCACCCACATCAGAACCCAGTAACTCTCTTTGTGTGTACTTTGCAGTGTTCTTCACATGGACAAGCATGTGTTTTGTACCCATGTTTATATCTGAATTGCATTACCTACTAATAATAATTACACATAAATTGCCTCAGAATTCAGTGGCCTACCCAACCTTTTTTTTTTTTTTTTGGTTTTTCAAGACAGGGTTTCTCTGTATAGCCCTGGCTGTCCTGGAACTCACTCTGTAGACCAGGCTAAACTAGAACCTACAGATATCCACCTGCCTCTGCCTCCCAAGTGCTGGGATTAAAGGCGTGCGCCACCGCTGCCTGGCTGCCCAACCACTTATTAACATGCAGTTTCTGAGGTCATGAATTCAAGAGCAGTCGATCTTCACAAGTCTTTGGGGTCTTGTGTGGTGGCCGCTGAGATCTTGGCTGGTGCCGGCCTGGGGACACAGTGCCAATGTGGCTCACTCACAGGGCTGGCAAGAGCTGTTGTTGGCAGTAAGCTTCCATTCCTCCTCATGAGGACCTCTCCACAGGGCTGCTTGAGTGATCTCACAGCATAAAGGCAGGCTTCCCCTAACAAGTGACCCAGAAAAACAAGAGTGAAGCTGTAAAGTCTTGCTTCAGAGGACACACGCTGTCCTTTCCACCATAGCTGACCTGCCACACAGACTGGCTACAACTCAGCGACTTCCAAGGAGCGTAGGTAGGCAGAGACGGTCATTGAGCAATTTGGAGTCTGGCTTGCACACTGTGCGGAAACATATCTCAGGCAGAATTACCACACCAGCATATGCAGACTTGCCCCGTTGTTTTAAATAACTGTGTCTATTGTACACACATGCACACACAATGCAATCTACAGAATACTATATAAACAATACCTGCATGCCTTTATCTTGAATACTTGCTCATTTAATATCTCCGATTCTTCTTTTTTTTTTTTTTTGTCTGTTTGTTATTTCAAGACAGGGTTTCTCTGTGTAGCCCTGGCTGTCCTGAAACTCACTCTGCAGACCAGGCTGAACTCAAACTCCGAAATCTGCCTCCCTCTGCCTTCTGAGTGCTGGGATCAAAGGTGTGTGCCACCACCAACTGTCTTACTCTCCTCCTTTTATGTGCCAGGCATGCTCTAGGTTCTAAAGGGTATTGCAGAGAACAAACTAGAGAAAGAGTCTTTGTCTTGTGGAATTTACTTTCTGATTGGGGAAGAAAGAAAATCAGAGGTATATTCAACGTCAGTCCATGCGAGGTAAGTGCTACGGGTGTTCTGTATTGAGGAATGGTCTTATCTGAGGGTAAACTTGAATACCATATATTGTAGGTTTTTTTCTCATTGCTGTGACTAAATACCCAACCAGAAGCATCATAAGGGAGAAAGGAATTATTTTGGCTTTCAGTTTAAGAAGAGATAAAGTCCATCACAGTAGGAAGGCTTGGCGGTGTAAGCCTGAGGCATCTGGTCACATTGCATCTGCTCCAGGCTACAAATCCCAAAGGCCTGCCCACTCAGCCACTTCTTCAGTTAAGGATTCAACCCTTGAATGTTCTACAACCTACCGAAAAAGCAGGGTCACCTAGAGACCAATGTTCAAACACCTCAGCCTGTGGGGGACATTTCAGATCTGAACCACAGCATGAAGGACCATGGGTAGACACAAAGCCAAGGCTTTATGGGACCGATTAAGGAACAGAGAGTGTGAGCAAGCAGGTATACAAGCACTGGTATTTGAAGAGCTTTGTGAGAGAGTAAGAAGCTTGACTTTTATTCTTGGTGAGACAACATATAGTTATTTACTAGTCATTTAAAAGGCCACTGGCACTGGGCGGTGGTGGCACACAACTTTAATCCCAGCACTTGGGAGGCAGAGGCAGGCGGATTTCTGAGTTCGAGGCCAGCCTGGTCTACAGAGTGAGTTCCAGGACATCCAGGACTGTATAGAGAAACCCTGTCTTGAAAAACCAAAAAAAAAAAAAAAAAAAAAAAAAAAAAAAAAAAAAAAAAAAAAAAAGTCACTGGCTATCATGTGGGTTGTGGGATTGACAAGAACAAGAGAGAGAACAGTTCAGAGTGGCCCAAGCGAGAGTTGATGTTGGTTGGAGTATGGACAATACCAAAGATGGAGAGAAAGGTGGCCAACTACACTCCATTTTGGAGTTAATATCAACAGATATTAGGAAAGGAAGATTAAAGAGAATACTATTTTTTGCTTGAAGATGATGGTAAAGTGTTTCCCATATCTGCTGTTAGTGCACTGCACCAGGCAGGCCTGGAGGGAGAGAAGCTTAGTCGGGGCCTGGGTAGGTGTAGGCAGAATCTTGGTTGGTGGTGAGGGTGTGGGCAAAGATCGAATACACCCAGGAACAGCTTTGGAGAACTGACTCAGTTTAATTGCGGGTGAGGGAGGTGGGGGGAAGGGGTATTTGTGCCCCTTGAGAGGTAGCGAGGGTCTCTGGAGCAGGGTTTGTGTGGTCAGGACAAGGGTGGTGGAAAATGTTCCATCTACATACTCAGGGCTATAGGGGGAGGGGCACCTTATAAGGGCAAACAAGGAGTGAGGGCTGATGACTGTCAGGTAATCAATTCTTACTAGGCTGGATGGTGGGGCAGCCGGCTTTATGGTGCCAGGTTAGGAGGGGAGGAGGGAGCCAACTCCTGCCATCCTGATCTGAGGTATCCCCGGTTGAAACTCTCCTTGAACCTTCCCCCACCAGTCCTTCATAACCCTGGGCCATTGTGGTCCTGTGTAAGGTACTTGGGTGTGAGCAAGTTTGGAAGTTGAAAATTAAGTGTTCTATTTGATCATTGCATAGTCTTAAATGATTTGTTTTCTGTTACCATAAAAAAAAAAAAACCAACAACAAAAAAAACCCCAAAAACCAACCAAACAAACAAACAAACATGTGAGTTGCTGTGCTCTATAAAGAAGTTTATTTAACCCAAGTTTTGTTTGTGCTCTTTTTCCAAGAATTTATTTTGTTTAATTCATTTTAGCCCCCTCCCTCATCTCTCCCTTACAAATCCTTCTCATAGAAAGGGAATCCTTCTGCCCTTGGGTGCCACCCCACCCCAGCCCTGCAGGACTAGGCATATCCTCTCCTGCTGAGACCCAAGTCTCAAGGCAGACCAGGCAGAGAAAGGGAATCCAGTGGCAGGCAACAGAGTCAGAGACACCCCCCCCCCTCAACTGTTAGGTGACCCACATGAAGACCAAGCTGCACATCTGCTATAAATTTAAACAACAGTTTTGAAAGCCAGATATCTAAGATCAGTCAGCTCAATTGATTCAGCCTCTAGTAAGGGCCTTATGGTGGATGGTGTCATACGCAGAGGGGTATACGAAAGAGATGGTAAGACAAAAGACAGAGATTCAGGGACCAGACTCCCTCTTTTTCTTAAAACAACTTACTCTTGTGGGCACTAACCAGGGGGACTGTATTAATCCTTTCTGAAGATGGTGCCCTCAATTACTGAATCACCTTCCACTTGGGATCCACCCCCCCCTCTCTCTCTCTGTGTGTGTGTGTGTGTGTGTGTTCTTATTTTGAGACAGGGTTTCTCTTTGTAGTATGGTTGTCCTGGGACTCACTCTGTAGACCAGGTTGCTCTTGAACTCACAGAGATTTGCCTGCTTCTGCCTCCCAGGTTCTGGGATTAAGGGTGTGTGCCACCACTGCCTGACTTCTTTTTGGGGGGTTGGGGGGACTTCCATCTCTTAAAGGTTCCACTACTTTTCAGCACATTGCCACACTAAGGGTCACTCCCCCCCCCCAAACCTCGAAGGGAGGAACAGAACCATGCTCAGCCCTGTCCTAATCATAGCACTGAGTCTGAGTTGTCTGCAGATATCCAAGTCTAAGAGCAAGTAAGGCATTTGGAATCAGTCTAGATTTTTTTTTCTTAATTTAAGAAAAGATTTTTGTATTTAATTTTTTATGTGTATGAGTGTTTTCCCCACGTCTCACCATGCACCACATGTGCACAGTGCCCACAGAGGCCAGAAGTATGCCGAGATCACATGTGGTTGTGAGTGGCCATGCCAGTGCCAGGACTAACAGCAGCAAGCGCTCTTAACCACTGAGCCCCCTTTCCAGCCCCCTAGAATATTCCCTAAGCAGTGGTCTCCCGAAATGAAGACCACTCCATTCCCGAATGGGAATGGAGCCACAGCTTTGCTGTTTTGCTAGTGTTTAACCAAAGTTTCTAGACCTTACTTAAGGGAGGGTACACAGGTGGAGAGGAGGATGCTTGGGGAGGACAGAGGCCTTTAACACACCATTGTGAACAGAAGAAGGGCCAATAAAACAGAGGGAAAAGGAGTGACGCTGGACCGGGAGGAACTCCACGGATTGTGCTCTTATGGAAATCAAAGGCATAAAGCAGAGTGTGCCCATATTTTCTGGATGTTTCTAGAGGGGTCAAGTAAGATAAGAGCGAAGAAGGCAGTGTGGGTCATGATGGTGCACACACAGACGAGGAGCCACTCACCTGAGGGAGCGGGGAGGGGCTTTGCATGTTCTGCATTCTAGAAATGGAATGTCTGGGTCAAATGACGTGTGATTTTTGATCATAGTAAATTGTCTTTCTGGACTGTTGCATAGATGTATACACCTGCCAATAATATGTGACTATTTAAAAAATTTTGCATTCAACTTTAATTTTATATGTACGCATGTTTTGCCTGCCTGCATGTCTGCGTACCACGTGCGAGCCTGGTATCATCGGAGGCCAGGAGAGGAGCTACAGCCTGGAGTTTCAGATACAGATGGTTGTGAGCAGCCATGTTCACGCTAGAAACTGAACCCAGATTCTCCGGGAGTGCAGCCAGTGCGCTTGGCTCCCCAAACCATCTTTTTAGCCAAAATATGTGTGTATTTTCATACACACCATAGAAAACACCAAGCTTCCATCCATCAATCTCGGTATTTACCAACATGAAATTAAAGTCTGACTGTAATGATTATTCAGAGTGTGGGCAACTGGGAAGACAGGAAGTTGCTCTACTTTGTATTTTACAAACATTTTTCTCTGTCACTCCTCCCTCTAAGGGATGAGGGATGGTATTGCCATGACAGAGACCATAAGACAAGAAGTCAGAGATTCATGGGAAATCTGATTCCACTTTTCTATGTGCTATTGAAATAAAACTTAAGTTCTTCTGGGAAGGCTCTTCAGGGATGGTTCATTTGACATTTGTGCTTTAGAAGGATCCGTGCTGTTCTTCTGTGGAGGACATAGGGCATGGCTAGCACAACTGGCCTGAGAACCTTATCCCTGGACCCTGGCCAGCTTACCTTAATCTTCACCATTAGGCCAAGTCTCTCAACCCAGCTTTACCAGGTAGCCTGGGGTGAGTGACTTAAGTCTGTGGAAAGCTCAATTAGAGCTTCTAGATAACAATAGGCAGACTAATTAGCTAATCCTGGGAATGCAGTTTTGGCCCAGTCTTGTGCATCTTTCAGATGCCACCTGGGAACCTGGAGGGGACTTTGTCTAGATTTTTCTGTTGTGGGGTATCCACCAGAAAGACTGCTTGGACTTGGGGGTTAAGACAATACAAAGTCTTTATTAGTTGGTTGGTGACCCCAGTGTAGCACTGAGCCTTTCTTAGGGTGAGCTTTGAAGCACAAAATCTATGACCTGGGTTGGGATAACTTCAGTTAACAAGAACACTTAGCCAGAAGCAGAACTACAGAAGTCAAAGAGCAATATCAGTGCATTTAGAGACTTTGCCGGAACTGGACTTTGATAGCTTAGGTCTTAGTTTTCATTTTTGGCAGGTGGTGCTGTCTATGTGCCGAGTCACAGCATGAATGGTCCTTCCATCATGGAGACAGCTGTGCTAAGATCTGCGGGCCTACTAAAGTCTGGGGCCCTGCTGCGTTCTCACTGGTCTTAGTGAATGAGTCAAATCATGGACTCATCTTGTTTTAGTTTGAGACGCAGGGCCTCACTGTTAATCCATTCAGAATGAGAATTTAAGGCTGAGGCGGTGCGGACAGCAGAGTCATTAGCCAAAGGGACCGGGAGAACAGAGGCTGGTACTAATTATTTCTCCAACCATGACAAGACTTTCTCTAATTACTCCTGATCGGTTACTACAGAACAACAGGTTTCTCCGCAAACCACGCCATTTCCTTGATTTCACGAGAAGTCTAAGCCTCTCCATTTTCGTTGGACTACTTCTTCAAGGGAATCTAACTTGTTATAATTCTGAAATGGAAACTTTTAATACCTCTAGGTCCTGATCAACCTGTCTACTTAGTTTGGAAGGCAACAGAAGAGGCGCATTTAGCCAAACCATTTATTAATTCATGCCCATCAAGTGGTTTCAGAGGCCCAGTAATATTGCTGTCTATCCAAATGAGTTAAACCAGTAGGCAGAATAGCAAACGTCTGAATAAGGGGAAGTGCCTAGGTTAAAAGTTTTGGATATTAGACATGTTTTAGCCCCTTATAAATCCTCTAACATTAGTTTGGGTTGTCCCCAGTCACAGCGAGTGACTGCTTTGTTCCTACCCCTGTGTAGTACAGGGGCTGGGTGTCTAAGCCTATCTAGCAATCCTGGCTGATTTCATTTGGGAATAATTACCTATATCCCAGGGACCCTCCTGTGGCATAGAGTCTGCTTCCCCGGGTTTTTCCTGTTTCCCAAAAGTCAGAATCTTTAAAAGGATTTTTTTTTTCAGGAGGCACCATCAGGCAAAAGGGGAAGCTAGATTGATGGTGGCAGGTTTTTTATACTGAACTCAGGGGTGACCAGGAGGAGGGCCTGGTACTAAGTCAAGGGTGACTAGGAGGAGGGTCTGGTACTAGGTCACACAGTTGGTGACCAGGAGGAGGGCCTGGTAGTGGGTCACACCATTGTTAGACAAGCCAGTGTTCTGGTGCTCCTCCTCCTCCTCCTCCATTAGACAAGCCAGTGTTCCAGTGCTCCTCCTCCTCCATTAGACAAGCCAGTGTTCTGGTGCTCCTCCTCCACTAGACAAGCCAGTGTTCTGGTGCTCTTCCTTCTCCTCCATTAGACAGGCCTGTGTTCTGGTGCTCCTCCTCCTCCGAGGGCCTCAAAGGTGTTGTGGAGGCTGTGAGTATAAGGTCTTGCCCCAGAGTTGAATTGTTTACTTTCTTTCATCAAACTAGCAGTAACCACCACGCCAGCTTTCAGGCAGGGGAAAGACCCATATTCCCTCTAACCGGAGGCGTGTGGAGGGGTAACCTTGTCTAAAATTCAGTACAGGGAGGGAGATGGTGGTGTTTATTCCTGGGATGTTTCTACTTGCTAAAACTGGAACTCTTTTATTACTTTCTAAGAAAACCAAGACTAAAGCCTGTGTGGTAGAGAATTTCGATGCCACGCAGAAGGAACTGCAAGGGAATCTCTGTGTCTCCATCTGTCACCTGGCAACCCCCACAACTCAAGTTCCCCAGTAGCTATGCCTGCCCGTGTCCAGATTCCCTGCCCCCATCTCGGGTGCCGTAAGTGATATTTACTTTTCTCTGTTCAAACCAGACCCCAAAGGTCAGATGTCACTGGCCGGTCCTCCCCCAGCTGAAGGCATTGCTTTCTTCTCCTCTTGAAATTTACTTGCTGACGAAACCAGGTTGCTTGTGTGTGGGTTTTCCCACAGTCCGAAACTTGCTGATTGCATCTAGAACTGGAAAACTTTGAAAACATCCCTCGGGACATGCAGGCCTGACTGACCAGGAATTCCAGGCATACAGCCTATTCTCCATTTACCGAATGTGGAATGCTGTAATTCTTATCTCTTGCTGTCTGTCTTCTGTGCTGGTCAGTGTGCGGGGATTGCAGCATGGCACCTGGGGACAGGGACAAATAGGGCCTCAGGCTGACTGTGAGCTGGCACTGCTGGCTCTCCTCGACCCAGGCCCTCACCCTTAGACAGGATCATGATGTGGAGCTGAAACTCACTGTGTAGCCCAGGTCTCCCGCCCCAGCCTTCCACAAGCCAGGGCTGCAGTCTATATCTCTCTGGGCTGGGCACCAACGCCTCTCTTCAAAAGTGCCATTGGGGTCTGTTAATTCACATGCGTGTGCACATGCGCGCGCGTGCGCGCGCACACACACACACACACACACACACACACACACACACACACACACAGAGCATAGTTATTCTATAGTTTGGAGTCTGTACTTTTAGACACCAAACATCAACTTATAGGCTCTTTTGAGTCCTTTGACCTGGACAGAAAATTGATTTTCTCTGGTGAAATGAATGCCAAGGAAGCTGAGACGCCATCAGGAAAGTGAACTATAGAGGTGGGGACACCATAGGACCTCTTGCTCTGGGCTGTTCTCTCCTTTCTTTCAATCTCTCTGTCTGTCTCTTTGTCTCTCTCTGTCTCTGTTTGTCTCTGTCTGTGCCTCTCTCTGTGTCTGTCTTTGCTCCCCACCCCTCTCCTTCTCTCCCTCCCTCTTTCTATTTCCCAGGTAAGGCCACCTGCAGAAAGAGAGCCTTTAGCCCCTCTCCTCTGACCTTGTGGGTCATCCCCACTCCTACCATTTCCTCCTCCTCTCTTCACAGTCTCTCCAGCAAGTTTCAACCACTGTAAGAAACAGAAATCTTCCACAAAAGAACTTTCCCTGAAAGCTGGGGTGAGGCAAGGGCAAGCTCTTATCTTGGTCCCTGGGGGCAGCCATTAGCTTGCCTTTTTCCTGCAGGTAGCTGGAGAGAGCCTGGAGGCAGCAGAATCACCCTCAGGGATTGCAAGCACGCTTGTTCCTTACAAGGAGCAGAAGCCTGAAGTCATAAAGCCTCTACTTTATGACCTACTACCTATAAATTCCTAAGTAAACAGCACAGGAGGATGCTGGGAATCAAGTCTTCCAGGAAACCAAGCCCCTCTGGCACCAGGATCCTTGGCACCGGAATTTTTGGCACCAAGATTCTTGGGTTCAAATCTTCACTTTACCGTACAACTGGAGAAAGCCATGTGTGGTCTCTGTGGTCCTGTGACCTTTGAAACAGAGCCATTGTTCTTCCTTAAGATTTCTGAGGGGGAAATGAAGAAATGGTATTTGAAGCGTCTACAGTAGAGTGAGGCCCTTTTGTGTACATTCAGGGCTGTTTTTGTTTAGCCCAGTACTGTGTCAGGCGAGGAGGCGAGGGTAGGGTACACTGAAACTGGAGGATCCCTTGGACTGACTTGTACATGAGCTTTGGATGGACTCTTCTGGAGCAGGGCCTCAGGTGTGAGGTAATAAAAGCAGCAGAGTTGGGCAGAGGTGCTGGGTGGAGCTAGGGTTCACTGGAATGGAGCTGCCCTGGGTGAAGGTGGGGCAGAGAAGATAGTTTCCTGCAGCCCAGGCAGAAGGTGCTAATGAGGGCGGAGGCAAGGAGGTCCAGGGTTGAGCTCAGAACTCCTACTGTAAACAGTTCAGTTCAAAGCACTGAGGCCCGGCCTCAAGAACTGGGCTTGGAGAGACCCCAGAAGTAAAACAGAGGGGCCAGAGACTGGGAATGGTAAGTCTGGGCTGGTGCAGTTTGGAGTGTGAGATGCTGAGGGGCTGTCTAAGTTGGAGATGCCCCGCCTCCCTGTTCTGTCCCAGATAGGATATAAGAATGTACAAAGTAAGACATGATCATGTAATTTACATAGGAGAGGAAGGAGAAAGGAAACCAAGGAGGAGTAAGTTAGTATAAATAAGCTTCAAGAAACTCCTGGGGCTGGAGCAATGAACGGCTCAGTGGTTACAAACACTTGCTGACCAGAGTTTGGTTCCCAGCACCCACCCCAGGCGGCTGACACACAGTTGTAACTCCAGCTACAAAGGCCCTATGCCCTCTTCCGGTTTCTGCAGGCACCCACATGAATGGACGTATACACAGACACGTAGATACATACCAAAACAAATCTTGGCAATGTATTATTTCTTCATGTGTATGAGTGCTTTGTCATGTGTATTTGTCTATGTACCCTGTGCATGCAGCTCCCGTGGAGGCTGTAAGAGGGCACAGGCTCTGTTGGAACTGGAGTTACAGACGGTTGTGAGCTGCCATGTCAATGCTGGGAATTGAACCTGGGTCCTCTCTACAAGAGTGGCAAGTGTCATCTCTCCAGTCCCCACTCCACCCCAACTGCCACCACCGCCAACACCATCCCTAATTCCCCCTTTTAAGGAAACATTAGTCACAATCTGGCGAGGTTTGACTCAGCTCTACTGTTTGGTTGAATTGCTCCTGTGTTTCTGCTATGTTCTTTATCTCTCTCTCTTCCTCCCTCTGTCTCTGTCTGTCTCTCTGTCACTCTCTATCTCTGTCTCTGTCTTGTCTGTCTCTGTCTCCGCTGTCTCTGTCTCTGTCTCTGTCTCTCTCTCTCTCTCTGTGTGTGTGTGTGTGTGTGTGTGTGTGTGTGTGTGTGTGTGTGTGT
>JANHMN010000014.1:18346371-18359413 GCA_030674055.1 Rhabdomys pumilio | reverse complement strand
GTGTGTGTGTGTGTGTGTGTGTGTGTGTGTGTGTGTGTGTGTGTGTGAATTTCTTAAACGTTACTGTTTTTGGCCTTCTCTAATCCAGAAGTTTTCGGAGCTTTGAATCATATTCTGATCTGACAACAATAACCTAGATCTGACCTCTCGGGAAGTCAGGAAGAGAAGTTCTCCTTGTCACAGTCCCTGCTCTGTGTGTTGTCTCTCCAACCCTAAAACAGTGTCAGATGCCTGGCCTTTATCCTCATAGACCACTGTCTGAGTTCACACCGATATCAAGTGTAATCAAATAAACTTAGTCAGAGAGCGATTGTTTCCCTGTGCTCCACCTGTGTACAGGAGCAGCCTGCAGTGCCTGTGAACAGTGTGAATGGTGCCCGTGCTTTCGTGTGTCTGGACGGGATGCTGTGGTGAGTGAGTTGTCCGGGCCGTGGGATGATTGCATCCAACAACTCGGGACTCTTCCCAATACAAGGATCTAAAAGACCCCCCCCCCCTTCACAGCAAGGGAATGATTTGCTCTAGCATCTATTCCCAGAGCAGCTGCCTATCAAACAGCAGTCAGTGTCTCCCCCCGCCCCCACCCCTTGAAGTACAGCTGTGTCAGGATCCATATCGACCTCTAAGACTAAAAAAGTGAAAAAAAAAACAAACCCAAAAAGTCCAGACAAAGCATTGTGAGACAAAAAGTCCAGACAAAGCATTGTGAGACAAAAGCCTCCAACAAACCATTGAGCTTCTTTTCCTTGTGTTATAATTTCTCATTTTGTGTCTTGATGGGATTTCTGTGTCTTGAGTGTATGTGTTTCTTGTGCTTTTTCTTTTTTTAAAGATTTTTAAAAAGATTTATTTATTTATTTATTTATTTATTTATTTATTTATATGAGCACACTGTAGCTGTCTTCAGACACACCAGAAGAGGGCATCAGATCCCATTACAGATGGTTGTGAACCACCATGTGGTTGCTGGGAATTGAACTCAGGACCTCTGGACGAGCAGTCAGTGCTCTTAACTGCTGAGCCATCTCTCCAGCTCTCTTGTGCTTTTTCTTTGGCTTGCTTTTATTAAATGTTTTGTCTTATTCTGCTTTTTTATTTTATCTTATTTTACTTTATTATTATAATAATTTTTTAGAAACCTGTTTGTTTTCTAAAAAGAGATAAAAGGGTGTGGTTTTGGGTGGGGATATGGATGGATAGGATCTGGGAGGGGTTCAGGAAGGTGAAACTATATTAGAATATGTTGTATGAAAAAAAATTATTTTCAACACCATCCCCTCATCCCTAAAAAAGAATTTAGAGCAAAGATGGAGAGATGGCTCAGCAGTTATGAGCACTTTCTGTTCTTGTAGAGATCTGGGCTTTGTTTCCCAGCATTCACATGGTAGCTGTCTGAGACTCTAGTTTCAGGGGATCCAATACCCTACTTCCAAAGTTATCAAGCACACAAATAGTATACACACACACACACACACACACACACACACATGCAAGAAACATTCATGCATCACAGTTTTTAAATAGTTAGAAATAAACCTTAAAAAAAATCATAGGGACAGTGTGATATCATTCAGGAACTAATTTTGTGATGATCTGGCCTGGCCAAACTGAATGACTTTTTAGAAAAGTTCCAAGAAACCTGAGAACTACTTGGAATTCTCAGAAGAGTCCCCAGAAACACACAGAGGTGGCCCAAGTATGTGATGACCAGACTTGTGGCAGCCACTCTATAACCGTCAGTTATTTAAAAAATGTGATGTGTATGAGTGTTTGAGAAAAGGCTCAGTGGCCAAGAGTACGAGGAACTCTGGTCCTTTGCAGAAACAATGAGTGCTCTTGGCCACCGAGCCGTTTCTCCAGCCCCTTTATTTATTTGTTTGCATACAACCATGTGTGTTTATAGAGAGTAATTGCGTCACAATATGTGTGTGGAGGTCAGAGGACAACACACAGGAGCTGACTCTTCCCTTCTCCCATGCTGGTCCTCAGAATTGAATTTATTTTGTCAGCCTTGGAGACCAGCCGTCTCACCAGCCCCTGCAGTCATCTGTGAATAACCAAATCTCAGGTTTTCTTCAGGAATGGCCCTACCCAATATCTTCAGGAACAACCAAAACAACTTATAACAAAATATAACTTTGTGCAGTCCTGGGAATTTCTCTCTTTTTTGGTTTTGCCTATTCTTTGCCTAGTCAGTTTAAAAAATGCTGTCTTTGGAAGTTTTTAATCTAACAGAAGTTGGAGTGTTCACACCCAGTCTCACTAGAACATGGAGCTGCCGGGACCAGTTCCAACTTGCCAACTATCTGATGATAGGAACAAGGGATAGAGTCTCTCTCTCTCTCTCTCTCTCTCTCTCTCTCTCTCTCTCTCTCTCTCTCATCAAAATGGAAGTTGTGTGGTATGTGCAAGCCCAGAGGACTCTTGACACACGTTACAGGATGCGGTCTCTATTGTGCCCTAAAGGCTTTGTCCCCAAACTTGGAGGTGGTGGAAATTTGAGGCAGTAGTTCCAGCTACAGAAAGTACCATGCTGGGGCTGTGACTGTGAAATGTTCATTGGGACCTGGCTTTATAATTTCTTCCCCTCTCTTTCCCCTTCCCCTCTTTCCCCCATCTCCCTCTCTCCTCACACCATGGGTCAACCATGACACTAACAGATTAGTTCAGACTGCCTTCTCCACCATTCTACCTGACTACATCCAGAAACAACAGAGCCCCAGTGATCATGGACTAAAACCATGAGACAAAATACATCTTCCCCTTCTACTTTCTTAAGTATTTTGTCATAATGATGGGAGGCTAACCCAACACATTCCGAGGATCCTTCATTCCTTCCCGGTACTGCAGGCTACACACTTGGCTCCAGTCACCTGCACAAACTGATACATGGAGTATCTAGTTAAGAATAGGATGAGAGAAGCTGGGCGGTGGTGGCGCACACCTAGCACTTGGGAGGCAGAGGCAGGCGGATTTCTGAGTTCGAGGCCAGCCTGGTCTACAGAGTGAGTTCTAGGACAGCCTGGGCCACACAGAGAAACCCTGTCTCAAGAAAAAAAAATAGGATGAGAGGAAATGAAGTCCCATGGTTCCATCGGACAGAGACATTGGAGACAGTGTCAGGGCTGATTGAAACAAAGTTCCTTTTGGTTTTTCATTGTTGTTGGTTTGTTTGTTGAAACAGGTTCTTCCAATGGGACCCTGGCTTGCTTGGAATTTTCAATACAGACCAGGCTGACCTCATGACTTATGGCAATCCTCCTGCCTCTACCTCTCAAGTATTGGGAGAGGCATGCAGCACATATCTGCTTCTGGTTTTGTTTTTGGATCTAGGGTCTTACTATGTAGACTAGGCTGACCTCAAACTCTATGTAGTTCAGTCTGGCCTGGAACTCATGATGCTCCTGCCTCAGTTTCCCAAGTATTGAGAGTATAGACGTACACCACCACACCTGGCTATTGTTACAAAATTCAAAATGTGGAGTCTTTAGACCTAGCATATGAATATTTAGAGCACTCTATGAATTGTGTGTATAAGCTAGCCATGGGTTCCTTATAATTCTAGCACTTAAGAGGCTAAGGTATGAAGATTCTTTCAAGTGTGAGGACAGCAGTGTCTACATAGTGAGTTCTAGGGCAGCACGGGCTACAGAGTGAGACCTTGCTTCAAGAAACAAAAAGCAACTACATAAGGTATGCCTATAAATGAGTGGGGTGACAGTCTTTCCATTAACCCCTTAGGGGTGATGGTGTAAGGAACAGTCCTAGCAGCCACGCTGTAACCTCACAGAGAAATGCCCAACTGTGGCCACACAATGTCCCCAAGAGATCACTAAGCTATAACCAGACAGTTTGGTTTAGCAGGAGAAAGTAGGGCAGCCATCCGATACCCACTCAGGGGGAGTGAACTCAACACAAGAGGACTATCTCTTTATCACATGAACTTCAAAACTAAGATAAGGAGTCTTGAGCCAAGTTTCACCAACATCTGTCTATTTCTGAGCTGTCAAAGAAATGAGCGGTGCACTGAAGAGGAGAGGACACCTCTTCTGGAATCTGAGTTGGGCACTGAAGTTCAGAGGAGCAGGTGAGGTGGGATCATGGATCTGGACCCTAAGCCACAGCTACCTGGAAGGAAGAAACCTTCCTTAAGGCACAAACTCCAAAGTCCCAGCACTATCTCTGCCTCTGCAACTGGGTGAACCGGGTTTGTAACCTGCATGTCCAGTCTTGCAAGATGAGTTCTTCACGGAGAAAGTGGGCCTGTTTTCTGGAGCAAGGGCAGGCAGGGCTCCCTGGGGAGTCACTCTGCTAAATGGAACTCACCAGGCAGAACTCTCGACTCTGAGTCCTGCTCAAAGGTGAGAAGGCTTCCAGAAGCGAGATCCAAAACCACACTTCAGAGCTTATGGGACGAGAACCATACCCAATGTGGCCTCCACGTTTTACTGGCCTCCATTTGTACCTCTGGACCTTACAGCCATTGCCCAGGGTCTACATTATAGACATGATGTAAACCCACATGTATGTCAGAAAATAGGGGAGATGGGTTTACATTGCAAAGCAGGATGCTTCTCAGGTTGCCATTTATTAAAACCTAGATCTCTTTGCTGTAGACTCTAAAATGGCTCCCCACTGATATATATCACTATACACACACACACACACACACACACACACACACACACACACAGAGGCACACACATCAGTCCTGGAGAGGGGCTGCAGGAGGATTTTGGACTTCTGGGTTGGGTGCATGAAAGTACACTTAAGAAAAGTCATTAGGAAACCCAAGGGGCCTTGACAGTAACCAGAGGCATTCTAACAGGGCAGACCTTGCCCACTTGATGCTGAGCTCTGACACAGCAGGGTTTTGCAGCATGAGGTGACACTTTCAGAACCAGAATGATGGTTTGTGGCAAAGATGAAGCCTTGAGTGGCTAATATTAATGAATTCTATTAATATATGAGGAGGGGGCTGGAAAGCCGGCTCGGCAGTCAAGAGCACTAGCTGTTCTTGCAGAGGACTGGGTTTAGTTTCCAGCGACCACATGGTGGCTCACAACCATCCGTAACTCCAGTTGTGGAGGACCCAGCATCCTTTCCTGTGCCTGCACTGGGCATGCACACGATGCACTTACATAGGTACAGGCAAACCATTCATACATGTAAAATAAAATAGATGTTAAGGGGTGACTTGCTGAAAACTCATTGTTTATTCAGATTTTCATTTCTCAAGCTGGGCGTGGTGCATGCCTTAATCCCAGCACTTGGGAAGCTGAGGCAAGTAGCTCTCTGTGAATACAAGGTCAGCTTGGTCTACAGAGTGAGTTCCAGAGCAGCCAGGGCTACACAGAGAAACTATACCTCAGAAAACAGAACACAAACAAACAAACAAACAAACAAACAAAAAACCGTATTGTTTTTTCATTTCTCTTGTTTAGGGCACAGTGCCCCCTCCTGCAGGGCCTTGCAGGGGCTTTCTGAAGCCACATGAAAATTCCATCCATCACTGTTTAGTTCCAAACACAATTCTCTTAAGAAAGCATGTCTATTTACATTGTAGCATTTCTCAAAGAATTGTTTTTAAAAGGACTCTAAAGATCTAATAGGTAGCATTAGTTCTGGATTGTCACAGAACAAGGGAACAAGGATTCGGGAGTTGTTTAGTTAGGATCCTGGTTTCTGGTTTCTTGAAAGGCTGTGTTGAGGCCCTAAAGCTCTGACTGCAACTGGGCATCTACCTCCACCTCAGCTCTTCACAGACCTGAGGTCTTTGCCTCAGGGATCTCTCCATGAAACCTCATGAGCAGCCGACTGCATCCAGATGGAGAGATCCAAGCAGAATTCCTGTCAGAGTTGAGGAACACGGTCTATGTGTGAGAGTGTGGGCTGCTGGCTGGAGCTGCCCATGGCAACCCGGGGAATTCTCTTCACTGATCTCCTCTCGGGTGCAGCTGGATTCTTGACTTCATCCAGAAAGAATTTCAGGGCAAGATGGCATGAAGGAGCTAAAATTTATTCAAGAGATTCAAGAGGCTCTCAGGGAAAGGATAAGATACATCCAAGACCCAGTAGCATATATGTAGTAATATATATGAAGTATATGTAGCATATATGTAGTAATATATATGAAGTATATGTAGCATATATGTAGTAATATATATGAAGTATATGTAGCATATATGTAGTAATATATATGAAGTATATGTAGTATATATGTAGTCATATATATGAAGTATATGTAGCATATGTATTGTAATATATATGAAGTATATGTAGCATATATGTAGTAATATATATGAAGTATATGTAGCATATATGTAGTAATATATATGAAGTATATGTAGCATATGTATTGTAATATATATGAAGTATATGTAACATATGTGTAGTAATATATATGAAGTATATGTAGCATATATGTAGTAACAGTGGCATGTATGGTTTGGTGGCTCTCAAGTCACATCTCAGATGACTCCTAAGAAACTTCCTTCCCCCTCTTTCCGTTTTCTTCTGGTAACAGTATAGGGTTGCCCTGAGGGCACTGTGGATTTTAATCTGATAAAACTATGAACCCAAGGGTCACCCAAGGGAGATAAATCGGATGTTTTATTATAAATGAGGTTTCTTGTGAGATTCCTTGAAAATGTAGGCTTACAGCTGGGAAAGAAGAGCAAACCACATACTCTCAGGTTGTAAATATGCTTTGTTGTTATCTTAACATTCTTAGTTGAAATTTCTCCTCACCAAGGAGTATCGTCTCTGTAGGCAACTTTCACAGGTGCTGTTGACTGTGCTGGGATTCATGCATTTCCTCCCTTCATTCTAACATGGCATCCAGGGATCGAATCCCAGGTCCTTATGCTCACAAAGCAAGCACTTTACTGGCTGAGGCATCTTCCCAGGTTTGTGCCAGAATTCTTGACTCTCAGGTGATGAGAGACTTGAGCCAGACTTTGGGGTGAAGGGTTTTCTTCCTGCCTTTGTCTCTTTAACTTTTCCCCTTTAACTTACTTTGAGGAGACCACACAAAGTCAGAACACCAGGAGGCAAGGAAGACTCAGAGGGCATCTTTTTGAAGGTTAGCTGCCACTGGACCTTGCTTCAGCATTCTGAACAAAAGAGGGTTGTGCTTTCAGTTGGTGGCAGTCCTGACAATGGCCATGAGCTGAGGTTCAGATCTGCGGCACGGGTGACTGCCACTAGCCCGTATACATTTTCCGCTTGTTTTCCACATGCCCAATGTGACTGATTGAGGTTCAGATTAAGATTATTTTACTGTCTGCAGCCAAAGAATACACTAAGCCAGTTAGTAGGCTTTTGTGTTCTATTTGCTAGGCGTTTGTAGAAAAGACTTTTATTATTTTCAGATAAATTTCTAAAACACTTTTTAGTCACTTTCGCAATGCTTAGGGAATTTTTAATTTTTAAAATGTGTATATCGACTTTTAAAGATAGTTCATTTGTTTTCATTTTATGTGTATGAACATTTTGCCTCTATGTGTACAGGAGTACGTGTGTGCCTGATGCCTTTGGGGACCAGAAGGAGTTTGATCCCCTGAAACTCGAGTTACAGACAGTGTGAGGTACCGTGTGGGTTCTAGGACCCAAACTTGGTCCTCTGCAAGAGCAGCCAGTGCTCTTAGCTGTCGAACTATCTCTCCAGCCCTTCTTTTTCTGTTTTTTGTTTTTGTTTTTTCGAGACAGGGTTTCTCTGTGTAGCCCTGGCTGTCCTGGAACTCACTCTGTAGACCAGGCTGGCCTTGAACTCAGAAATCCGCCTGCCTCTGCCTCCCAAGTGCTGGGACTAAAGGCGTGCACCACCACTGCCCGGCTCCAGCCCTTCTTTTAATATTTTAAAGGTTATTCTTTGTCTGATTGTACCAGTGTCAGCACACCAGTGGCCAGTCTCTAGTAATAATCCTCTATGTACTCAATGCCCTTAGGTAAAATAGTTTTTTTCTTAAGTAAAATAATTTAATACTTTGTTAGCTTTTTTTCATGCTGACAAGAATCTGTGGTGTGTGTGTTTGTGTGTGTGTGTTTATATGTGTGTTTTTGTGTGTTTGTATGTATATGTATGTTTGTGTGTGTGTATGTGTGTATTTATGTATATATGTATGTGCATGTATGTTTATGTGTGTGTTTGTGTGTATGTGTGTATTTATGTATATATGTATGTGTATATATGTTTATGTGTGTGTTTGTGTGTATGTGTGTGTTTGTGTATGTATGTGTGTGTGTTTGTGTGTATGTTTGTGTGTAAATGTGTGTGTATGTATGTGTGTATTTGTGTGTGTATATGTGTGTATGTGTCTACTTTTGAGCATGAAAGCCAGAAGAGGGCATTGGATGCCTCAGAGCTGGAGTTACAGATGTGTGGGGATATTTATTTACTTGGTGATGGACTGGAAGCCCAGATCTAGTTCTGACGACTGAGTAACCAGCACTCATCTCTCCAGCCCTCTCTTTCTCTTGTTTCAAGCATTCTACTCAAAAAAGAATTCTCTAGGCGGGACAGTTTGGCTCAGCTGTTAAGAGTACTGGCTGCTCTAGGTCTCAGCACCCACATGGTGGCTCACAACTATCAGTAACTCCCAGTTCCAGGGAATCCAATTCCTCTTTGGCCTCCTAGTCACACCAGGCATTATACACATTAAATAAACAAACACTCATGCACATTCAATAAACAACTCATACACATTAAATAAACAAAGTATATAGAGTTAAAAAAATTATAAAATTTGTAGATTTCATCTGCCCCCAAACCCCAACCCCAAACACCTAGTCATCTTTCTTTTAAACTTCTTCACTGCTTTCCGCTTCCTCCATCTTTGGACACTAACTTGGATGCAAACTTGGGCGTTTTAGCTCTGAGAGTCCAGAGTCATGCTTAGATGAAAGGAGTACACACTAGATAACAAGCAAAGGACCCAGGACAGCCCTTCTGAGTATTTGTCACCAGTGCGTCTGTGTCCCCAGGGTGACAGAGCCTTGTTGCACTCTTGGTGTTACCTTTGTTTCTGAATGTTTTTTTGGAGATCTCAGGCCAGGGCTGGTTTATAAGCCCCTGCTTAGGGACACATGTTTTATAGGGCTCAAATCTAAGAGCATTCCGTGAGCAGGAGCTCAGATGCAGTTCCAGAACCTGACACTAAGGGGCAGCACACACCAAAAGAAATCTTTAGATCCCAGATGGCCTTAGAAACAGGAATCTGCCTGACTTTGGAACTCCAACATGGAGAAGCCAAACCCTTATATCTTAAACCCAACCAAAGCATTTCAACCTTTGCTCTCTCTTCTGTTACAAGTTTTACCTGTCACTTGAATTTTCCAAATAAAGAGTCCTGTGGATGGATACAATGTGAACACAGTGTTGTTGAGAGTCATGTGCTCCACACAATTTACCTACTTCTGTGCACCTGTTAGCTTCGGTGCACACTTAATGCCAAAGTCAAACGGTATTTCATCAAAACAACCCTCTCTCCCTTTGATGAGCAAAGTTTTAATGCAGAATAAAGACAATTAATTATTTGGACAAGTAAGCTAGACAAAGCCCAGTTTCTTGGGAGACCTCACAGACCCCTTCCCTAGTTCATTGTCTATGTATTATGGCTAGCTGATTCTCTCTCCTTTCCCTCCCCCCTCCCCCTCTCTCTCCCTCCCTCTTTCTTTCCCTTCCTCCTTTTCTCTCTCTCTCTCTTCCTTTCCGTCCTCCAACCTTCTCTCTCCCTCTTTCTCTCTCTTTCTCTCCTTCTAACCCCCCTTCTAAAATAAGTATTTTATAGCCCAGGCTTGTCTTAAACTCACCATATAGCTCAGGATGACCTTGGATTTACCATTCTCCTGTCTCAGCTTCCCAAGAGTGGGGGATTACAGTTATCAGTCACACAGGTGGCTATCAACATGGGGGTCTGAGCACTTCCAAGTGCCTAATTTTGTGCTAAGTATTGTAAAATACAAAGATGGACCAGGCATGGCGGAGCCTGGGATCAAAGTACTCATTCCAAATGTGGAGAATGTGTGGCAGCGATTACAGGAATGTCCCTAAAGCACTATGCTAAAAGAGAGGAGGTTCCCCTGAGAGGAGTGGGGAGTTGGGGGGGATGCAGACAAGTCACTCGAAGAGGTGATATTTGCCTTCAGTCATCAATGAGTAGGTGGGACACAGTCAAGGCAAGAGAGACCAACATTTCTCTCTGTATGCAGGCAGGGACAGAGCGGTTAGTGTTGGGATGAGTGGAGGATGATCCCCTTGTGATTAACTGTGACAGAAGAATGGGGACCCCACTGCAGGGAGCACGGACAGTCAGCGCTGAGTGCCTCGAGGTCTGAAGGTGGCGAGAAGTGCATATTTAAACGGCTACAGGAGCTGGCGTGGCAAGTGGCAGTGGGTGACCGAGATGGTCCAAGAGGAGCACGAGGTGGGACGAGGGAAGGTGCTTCCGTCTGATGCTGACTGAATTTGAAAAGCTTACAAGACGCTTCATCAAAAAGGGGCCCAGCTGGAAGTTGGACAGACCATCCTGATGCTTAGCAGACATTTGGGCTAAAGAGATTATAGAAGTGTCCAAGAATGCTCCAGGAGCAGTATTTCAGAGTTGGAGAGTAAGCGAGCATTCAAAATCGAGGGAAAGTGGCCGCAAAGCCTTGGGGACAGTCTTAGCAGGAGACCTGAACCTAAAGAAGACACCAGTGTTCGTCTAACACAGCCCAGGAAAAGTAACAGTAGGATTTGCTTCCAGATAAGGTTCTTCTGGCCACCACACCTGTGGGTGTTAGGCACCCAGCTCAAGCCCTCCGCGCCCCTCCTTAAAGTGTTTCTTATTTGAGAATTCTCCTCACATTCCTACACACATAGCTTTTCTCTCCTCCACAGACACCAGGTAATGCAGTCCTACACGTGATAAGCCTGAAATTGGTAACCACATAAACCAGGAAGACTTACACTTAACCATCTTGTTCTGCCTTGTCACCCAGTATGTGTCCAGGTACTAGCTGAGCCCTAAGTGAGTCATTGGGCAGACACAAGATTGACAGCGTGAACACACAGGTGCGCACACACACATACATGTACACAGGTGCACACACATGTTCTCTGTCTCTGCCCCCCCCCCTCTCATTTTGTTCTTCCTTTAGGTCTTTCAATACCAGGTCTTCCTTTAACGCAAGTCAGTTTGGATCTCACTATACCCCAGGTTGGCCTCAAACTCATGATTTTCCTGCTTCAAATTTTGAGGAGCTGGGGTAACAGACAGGGCCTCCCAGTCTCAGCTACATGGATTCTTGACCACAGGGCATCTTCCCAAGCAGCTCCCACCGTTTTTATTTTTGACAGTGAGCGTGCCATTGGCTCAGCATAACTCTGTTCAGAGTCTGCTCCCTTGACCTTGCAAGCGCCTTGCTGAGGAGTAGCTAGGTTTGCAACAGTGTTTCTTCTTTGCTCCTTTATTTTTAGACTCCATCCTAGTCATCAACTTCCTAGCAACAAGCTGTATTTCTACCCATATTCCCACAGGAGCAGAGGGGGCTTTCCCTTCCCACACTGTCCTCCTCTCTAAGACCCAGCACACGCTCACCTTCCTCCATGGCCCTTGGGGCCGCATCGCACACCTGTTCATTCTGCTGATTAAAAACAGACTCAGAGGCATCCCCAGTTGGATCGCTTGTCTCCGATAATTGTCATTTGTTGGGAACAGGTGTACCAGGTGGAAACCCAGGGATCTGTGCTCAGAGGGCGACTGTGCACACTGTAGACAGCCGCATCCCGCCGGACAGGTAGGACATGAAGAATTTTCCTGTTCTTTTGCTTTGTTCATTTATTTTTTAATTCAGTGTTCTAATATGACACTGGACCTGTTTGGTTGTAAAACTATGTATTGCTGGAGGCACACGGATCAGAGGAGTGGGAATTAGAGGGGAAAAAAAATACCCGCAACACTCTTGTTTGCAGCTTGCTCTCGAGTGGGCAGAACACCTTAGTGGACCATCATTACAGTTTAAGAACTGTCACTTGTGTATTCTATTTTCACAAAAGAGTTGACGTGTCTCCATCTGCTTTCTTTGAGCGAGTGTCTTCCCTTTGGTTCGGTGTCCTGCTCCAAGAGTAATCCACTCCACCGCCAGCATGCCCACCCAGCTGGAGATGGCCATGGACACCATGATTCGCATTTTCCACCGGTACTCTTGCAAGGAGGGCGACAGGTTCAAACTCAACAAGGGGGAGCTGAAGATGCTGTTACAGCGAGAGCTCACAGAGTTCCTCACAGTGAGTCCGTCTTTCTGCCTCGTCTGCTGCTGCATAGATGGGGGATGGCTTTAGGGACAGGTGTTATGAACACTCTGTCCATCATTAGCTTCAAGACCCTAAGAGCTGGGGAAGTAAATTCCGGAGATCCATCTTTTCTGCATACACTGGCGGGAGCCATTTTCCTTTCCACTGTCTGAGGCTCAGATATAGCTAGATATTATTGATTATAATGATAGCACTGGGTATAACTAGCTGTGTCTTTTATTGTTGCACCAGAATATTGAATGCTGGATTTAAACAAACAAACAAACAAACCTCAATGTAATTGTCAACACTGGGAGAACCTAACCATAGCGGTAAGGAAAATGGCTCCTGGATTTGTCTTTTTGTGTGTTTCAGACACTGTGCTAAGTGTGGTTATGAGATAAAATAGTTTGTACCCTATTTGATACTTGGGACACACTTAGTGAAAAATGCACATTGTTTAGTGTGAAATTCAAATTTATTCAGGTGTCCAGCACTCGTACTGGCCTTATCCAACAAACTTGGTACTAAGCACCTTCAAATGCATTAAAGCGTCTTCATAGCATGTGGGTAAAGACTATTCTTCCCATGGGATAAATTAGGGAATTCTGAAATGTTATATGATTGTTCCAAAGCCTACTGATGGTAGATGATAGGACCACTCATTGTCCTCTTTGACTTTGAAACCTCTGTTTATATGTTGCCCAACTATCCTCCGGTGTCCTGGTCCTCTGCCTGTGTCTCTCAGTGTCCTGGTCCTCTGCC
>JANHMN010000014.1:18327911-18344315 GCA_030674055.1 Rhabdomys pumilio | reverse complement strand
AGAGAGAGAGAGAGAGAGAGAGAGAGAGAGAGAGAGAGAGAGAGAGAATCTCAGAGGAGAGGAGTAAGAAGAGAAGGCAGGATGGATGGATGGTTAGACCGTCAGGCAGAGGTCATCATGAACTCAGTGTTGTTGAGGAAGAGGATTTGGATTAGGAAATGGTCTCAGTCTCTGGACCACACGTAGGCTCTCAATACGTATTTCTGTAATAAAACCCACGAAGGAGCTTGCCAGCCACTGACATTCTAGATCGAAGGCCTGCCGTGTTTCGGTTTGGGCTCCTTCAAACCAGTTTGAAGTGAGAGTTTGGGAAGATTTTAACAGGATGGCAAAGGACTCCAGAGAGGAAATCTGTACCCTGCCACTCACTTACCTCTGCCTTTCGAAAGGATACAGGGAAGTAAACAGACTTGAACATGCATGTGGCTCTGTGTCGCTTCTTGTCTTTGTCTTTTTTTTTCTTTTTAAAAAATTGAAAATAGACACTTCACACAGTGGAGGTTGGTTTTTTTGTGTCCGCAAAGATCTGAGGATTCTCAGATCCTTTACCTTTTCCATTTCAATTTGATCTGAACTTTACATGTTCTGAAGTAGCTCAATGAAACATGAAAAGTAAACCCAAGCGTTTCCTCGCTGCTATATTCTTGGAAGGATGTTCTCCAAACAGTGGAGAAAATGGAAAAACGATGTTCATGTCATGGTGTTTCTGAAAATCAACCAAAAGTAGGGAAAAGCAATTTATGTCTCAAGTTAGATTTTGAATGAGTAAGAATTGCACCGTGTACCAAAAGTCCCTCTCAAGTAAACAAGCCTTCTTTTTCTTTCCTATGCCCCAACCCTTTGGTTGACTACACAAATCTAATTTTGTGAGAGGCAAAATTACTTAGTGCCCATGTCTAGGGACACTTGTTTTTTTGTTTTGTTTTGTTTTGTTGTTTTTTTTAAATAAACTTGAAGTTTAAACACATTCACAAGCTGTCTCTGAATGGGTGTCTGCTGCTGTTCATTGTTTGCTGAGGTTATTACACAGAGCGGTTTATAGGGGACAACGGTCTGGTTTATCTGGAGCTCTGGATTTGAAAGGCTGTGCTAGAACACGGAGGACTGGGTCAAGAAAGGCTTCCCAGAGGCAGAGATGTGCACCAAGTGTTTGATATAATTATGGGAGTGTTGTTAAAGGATGAGACACACAGAAGGCAGTGGACTTGGGTTAGCAGGGATGGTTTGAGAGCGTGCAAGTTCTAGGGTATCCAAGGGTCCAGGGCATAGGCGGGCAGGAGAGTTAGGTAACAGGTACTATTTGAAATTTATTTTTAAATGGCCTTCTTAGAAGGTTTAAATCTTTGCAGCAGAGGTGTAGGGTTCTTTCATACTACTTTGAAATATAGATCTTTGAGCCAGGCATGGTGGCTCACGCATATAAGACCAGCACTAGGGAGGCTGAGGCAGGAGAATCATTTTCTTTGTTGTTGTTTCAAAAAACAAAGCAAAAAGTAAATAGATGACAGATAGATGATAGATAGGTAGATATATAGATAGATGATAGACAGACAGATAGATAGACAGACAGATGGATGGATGTTGTGCCCCAGCACCCTGCCCCAATATTCTACTTTATTTCAGTAAGGCCTAGGCATCAGCACTCAACTGAACTTTCAGCCAGTGTCAAAACTCACTTAAGGGGCTGGGAGATGGCTCAGCCTTTAAGAGTGCTTGACGCTCTTCCTGAGTACCCAGGTTTGGTTTCCAGTACCCATGCTAGGTAGCTCACAACTGCCTATCACTCCACTCTGGGGGGACCCAACACACTCTTCTGGCTTCCATGGGCACCCATAAATATGTGGCTGGTACACACACACACACACACACACACACGCATGCACACACACACACACACACCACATACACACACACACGTACACAAATAAAAAAATAATAAAGGCTTATTTACTATTCACACTGTATCGTAGTAAAGTCACTTAGACATCAAGTTGTCTAGTGACGCATCGTCCGACCTCCCAGCCCTGCTATCTTAGTTTAGCCAACAGAGTCCTGCTTCTCTAGCCTAAGGCTGCATTTATCCCTAATGTGCCAGTGCCCCCATTCCCCACCCCCACCTTACCCCTGGCTTTCTCCCCCACCAATGTCTTTGTGTTGTCTGATTTCCTCCAAAGGAAATATGGCTGAGCAAGAACTGACTCCGCGTTCCTAACCCACTCCTCTATGCCGCCATCCAACTGTCTCCCTGTTTATTTTAGAGTCTAGACTGTTTCTGTTAGCAATACCTGTAAGTTGACAGAAACGCTGACCATTAGGCTCTTTCCATGCCCAGGGAGGATGATCAGATGTTCAAGTGCCCTAAAACTGGAGCCTCTGACTTTCCTAGACAATGCTCAGTCAGGCGTTGATCTCATCGATGGAAGCCATTCACTATTTTTGTGGGTTTTCAAACTGTATTTAGTGACTGTGTTTGCGTGTGTGCACGAGCACATACATATGAGTGTACATAGGTAGAGCTCAGAGGACAACGTGTAGGAGTCAGTTCTCCCTACCGTGCGGATCCTGGAATCGAACTCAGCTCTTCAGGCTTTGCTCCTGAGCCATTTTGCTGTCCCTAATATGAACTCTGAATAGTTAGGTTTTGATATGATCTCAGTTTGGCTAAAAGAAATACGGTAGTGCAAGGGCTGGCGAGATAGCTCAGACGGTAAAGGCCAGCACGTATACTCATCTCGCACCGCTACGCAAGTGCAAAACTATTTTTTAAAGCACTGCGGTGGCATGAGTTTTAAAGGGAAATCTTTTTATTGGATATTTTATTTATTCACATTTCAAATGTTACCTCCTTTCCCTGTTTCCTCTCTGGAAACCCCCTATCCCATCTCCCCTCCCCCTGCTTCTATGAGGGTGGTCCCCAACCCACCCACCCACTCCCGCCTCTCCCCACTAGCATTCCCCTACACTGGGGCATTGAGGCTTCCCAGGACCAAGGGCCTCTCCTCCCATTGATGCCCGACAGGGACATCCTCTGCTACATATGCGGCTGGAGCCATGGGTCCCTCCATGTGCACTCTGGTTGGTGATTTAGTCCCTGGGAGCTCTGGGGAGGGTCTGGTTGGTTGATACTGTTGTTCTTCCTATGGACAGAAGTTCTAAAAGGAAATATTAAGGAAAAAAGTTGAATACACATTGAACATAATGGAAGTACATCAGTTCAAAACTTGTGGGACACAGTTCAAGAACTCCTAAAAGAAAAGTTTACACATATTCACATACATACACATACATGCATACACGTACATGCATATACATTCATGTAATACACATATAATATACATATATACATACAAATAGTTAGGGGCTTTTGAGGGTGTTTAGTAGGGAAAGTGTTTGGCATGCATGAGGACCTGAGTTCGGATCCCCAGAGCCCATGTAAATCTGGACTCAGTGATGTACAGCTGTAACCATAGTGCCTCTGTGGTAAGATGGGAGTAAGAACTCAGGAAGCTCATGGGACAGATAGTCTGGTGTTTGCAGTAACTAACAAAAAGAGACCCTGTCTCAATCAAAGAGGATGGCAAGGACTAATACCCAAGGTTGTCCCCTGACACCTACATACATGGCATACCATGTTGAATGTCCATATTGACATCCCCACTCCCCACATACACAGAGATTTAAAAGACCATTACATTGGAAAAAGGAGACTCTTAAATCAGTATTTCTTACAATTTCATATGAGAAGTTTATGTATTTACTTCAGCTATTAGTAGAATTTCAAAATACAACACACATGAATTCCTAGCCTTACTTTAAAATATTTATTTTATGTGTGTTTGTGTGTGCCTGAGTGTGTATGTATACATACCATGTGCACTCAGGAGTCTTTGGAGGTCAGAAAAGTCATTGGGTCCCCTGGAACTGGAGCTGCAGATGGTTAGATTAACTATATTGGGAATTGAACCCAGGTCCTCTGCAAGAGTGGTGAGTGCTATTAACCACTGAACCATCCCTGTAGCCTGTTCAGTCTTATTTTAATTAGCAGCTATTCTACACTATTCACAGACAGAATGATTCTGAGTATCAAGCCATATTGGTTTATTGATGTTAGGCAGCGTAAGAAAGTGCTGATGGGGCTGGAGAGATGGCTTAGTGGTTAAGAGCAATGTCTGCATTTCCAGAGGTCCTGAGTTCAAGCCACAGCACCCACATGGTGTTCACAAGCATCTGTAATGGGATCTGATGCCCTCTTGTGGCAGGCAGCCTGTGATGGTTTGAATATGCTTGACCCAGGGAGTGGCCCTATTAGGAGGTGTGGCCTTGTTGGAGTAGGTGTGTCACTGTGGTTGTGGGCTTTAAGACCCTCTTCCTAGCTGCCTGGAAGTCAATCTTCTGCTAGCTGCCTTCGGAATGAGATGGAACTGTCAGCTCCTCCAGCCCCATGTCTGCCTAGACGCTGCCATCGCTGCCTCGATGATAGTGGACTGAACCTCTAAACCTGTAAGCCAGCCTCAATTAAATGTTGTCCTTTATAAGAGCTGCCTTGATCACGGTGTCTGACCACAGCAGTAAAGCCCTAACTAAGACAGAAGTGTCCATGCATATGGAGCACTCATATCCATGAAATAAATAAATCTTAAAAAAAGAGAAAGAGCTGACTACATGATTCCACAACTGTATGTAGTTCAGAAGGTTCAGCCAGGTACTGGAGCAGGCATCTGACTATCTGGTCTTCCAAAGGCCAAGGCAGAGCTTAGGCCTAAACCAGCAACTGGCTGAATACTGATGCTAAGGTTGACTCCTGAGGCATCAGTACCAGATACTTCCATTACGTCACAGCCCAGCTTCTTCGTGGCCAAAATTTAGCTTATTTCCTGCTGTTTGCTCTTATGAACAGTGCTCTGATGACCAACCATAAACAGGCATTTGTCAGCCTTCAAGGAACTTCCTGCAGGACTAAGATTTAAAACTAGACTTTATGTCAAAACATATGTATTTAAAATTCTTTTTGATATCTACAAACCTTCTGCCAGCAAACTTAGTGGCACAGGTCTGTACTCCCAGGTATTCAAGAGGCTAAGGCAGGAGGATGCCAAGGTTGAGGCCAGCCTAGGCAGCTTGGTGACACTGTTTCAGTAAAAAGAGTGTGGGGCTGGGCTGGATGCATAGCTTCCTGACAGAGTCCTTTTCTAGCATGTATGAGGTCCTGTTGTCTCTTTTTTTTTCCCCAAAATGACATTTATTTGAGATCATGAAGTATGTAGCTTTTATAGACAGGCGTGTTTAACTTAGCAATATCCATTTGAGTATCTTCTATGACTTTTCATGTCTTGGTAGTCACTGTTTTTCAGTGCTGAATTCTACTGTCCAGTGTCCTGGTGTGTTATAGTTTATCTGGTCATCTACTGACTGATGTCTTGGCTGCGCCCAAATGTTCATACTCACAAATAAAGCCACTGAAAACACACACATGTTGTTGTGTAGATATGTTTATTTCTTTATTAAAAATTTTAGTTACGTGTACATGTGTTTGTGATTATGCATGCATGAGTGTAGTGCCCTCAGAGGCCAGAAGGGGGCGTCAGATCCCATTGAACTGGAACTACACGCTTAAGAACTGTCTGACATGGGTGCCAAGAACCAAACTCAGGTTCTCTGTAGAGCAGCAGATGCTCTCATCCTCTGAGGCATCTCCAGCCTCTAGACATGGAAGGGTGTTTGTTTGTTTGTTTTGAGACAGTGTCTCTCTGTGTACCCCCTGGCTGACTTAGAAGTCACTATGTCTGGCTTCAAGCTCACCTGCTTATTCCTCCCAATGCTGAATTTAAAGGCGCATACCCCCAGGCCTGTCTCAGACAGAAGGTTGGTTGTTAGTTTTGTTT
The DNA here is from genome assembly GCA_030674055.1 of Rhabdomys pumilio. NCBI lineage: Eukaryota > Metazoa > Chordata > Mammalia > Rodentia > Muridae > Rhabdomys > Rhabdomys pumilio. The sequence continues at coordinate 18,338,433 of JANHMN010000014.1, read as the reverse complement.
GTTTGCTTTTTGAGACAATATCTTTCTACATAGGCCTGGCTCTCCTGGAACTCACGCTACAGTTCCAGTTGGCCTCAAATTCACAGAGATCCGCCTGCCTCTGCCTCTTAAAGGTTCTACATAGCAAGTTCAAGGCCAGCTAAGGCTACAAAGTAAGCTCTCGTCTCAACAAAAAGCAGGAAAACAAAGGGGAAAAAATATCAAATCTATTGTAAGTAAGACCTCATTTCCACTGTGCCTAGGTTCCAGAAAATGCCCACTGCCTTCCAGGCTGTGTATCTGGCTGTCTCGGAATACGCCTCATGCTAAATGTAGCCTAGAGACAGCACGAGGGCATGAGTTTGCCATAAATGTGTCCAATTTAAATGTTACCATCAACAAGCAGCTGGCTGGCTGTCTTGACTGTGTGGGTCTGTGACATCAGGAAGCTCCTGTGCTTGCAGGAGTGGCTCTGACAGGAATAGTGCCCACCCGACCTGTGTTAGGCAGTGCCTGCCGGGGGCAGTGCTTACAGCAAGCCTCAAGAGCTTCCATTGCTCAGCAAGGAGGGACCCAAGAGACTGTGGAACAAAGCTGGAGAGTGGTGTGCAGTCACCCATGCTCTGATCTGGAAATCCACAACTTTCACAGGGAAGAAAATTTCTTTACTATTACCAGTGCAGCCTGACACCCATGGGTCTTACCATTTCCACCCAGGTTTTTCTCAGCAGATAGATCTCTATGCCTATACTTCATAAAAACTAAGTTGCGTCAAGCACTCTTTGTACTCTATATATTTCAGCTTAGTAAACACAAACATACACACCATACCACACACCACACTCACACCACACACACACACTACACACATACATACACACACACCACACCACACCCCCACCACCACACCAAATACACACACACACCATACCCCCCACACACACTCTCATACACACACATACACACCACACACACATATACACACCACACACACACTATACCTTCAAATACACACACACACACACTTTGCTGGGTGGTTTTATGTCAACTTGATACAAGCTACTGTCATCTAAAAGGAAGGAATCTCAACAAAATGTCTCTGTAAGATCTGACTGTAGGCAAGCCTATAAGGCATTTTCTTAATAAAAGATGTGGGAGCCCAGTATGGATGGTGCCATCCTTATGCTGGTAGTCCTGGGTTCTGTAAGAAGGCAAACTGAATAAGCCAGGAGTGCACCCCTCCATGGGTTCTGCCTCAGCTCCTGCCTCCAGGTTCCTGCCATGTTTGAGTTCCTGTCCTGACTTCCTTGAATGATGAACAGTGCTGTGGAAGTGTAAGCCAAACAAACCCTTTCCTCCCAAGATGCTTTGGTCATGGTGTTTTATCACAGCAATAGAAACCCTAAGATATATGAACACAAACATATACATGCACACACACATACATATGTGTATAATACATGTATATACCCGATTAGCTTTCTAGTAGATGTATCACATTTACTCTATTTTATTGTAGATATTAATTCTAATATTTATTTATTTTTGTTTTTTTTCCAGTGACAGTTTGGTTTGTAATATTTTAAATCAAAATCAATCTCCTCCCCAAGTAACTCCATATACAAACAAACAAAAACAAACAAAAGATTAAATAAAATTTATTACGGATATACCCAGCAAAGATATGTATGTGCAATTAAAGCTTGTGCCTGTTACTGCAGCACAAATCTCAAAAAAATATACAAGTGTCCTGGAGATGGAGGAAGTTCCAGGTTTTAACTCTGGGACTTGGAGAGACGAGGTGACCGGGAACTAGAGAATGGAACATCTATTTATTTTTCTTAAGTTCGCCCATATAAATATATTCATCAAGACCATAAGAGGGAAGGGAGCTTGGGACAGTGAGGCGACCAATCAGGAATAAGAGGACCGCAGCCAGAGGCGGGAATCCTCTGCTTCGTTGTCAGCCATGATGTGCAAGGCTGCAGACGTGCAGTTTCTCCTTGCTTCCTGCCTCTGGCCCAGTCTTTCCGCCTTGGCTCCCCCTGCTGGGCCTCACTCCTACTGCACCGGTTCATGATTAGGAGCTGGCTGGCTCCAGAATCCTCAGTTCCTTTTCGCTGCTCCAAGTTTGAATCGACTCAGAGTTGAGGTGAAGGGAGGCATTCTGGGCAGTCAGGGGACTGGGGAATTCAACCTTTACAGTGTACATGGTAGCAAAGTCTGAGTGATGGCCATTCTCAGCAGCTCCAGTGTTGTCCCTGCCATCTGCACCAGGCAATCCTGAGCATCCTTAAGCTACCAGACAGTCTGCTTTTGTATGGATGGTGCCAGCAGGAGATCTGTCATATCTGTCATTTCCAGGACCCTTCCCAGCTTTCCTATCATCATCACCATCATCACCACCACCACCATCATCATCATCATCATCATCATCATCACCACCATCACCATCACCATCACCATCACCATCATCAACATCATTATCATCATCATTATTTATTTTTTTTAGGTGAAATTTCACTGTGCAACCCAAGCTGGCTTCAAACTCATCATCTCCCTGCCCAAAACTTTTTTCTGTTTTTTTGTTTTTTGCTTTTTTAAATTGGATATTTTATATATTTATATTTCAGATGTTATCTTCTTTCCCCATCCCCCTCCAAGAAACCCCCATCTTATCCCCCCTCCTCTTTTTTGCTTTTATACCATTTTAATTACATACAAGTAATAAGGTCAGATCTAGGTTGAGGAACTAGCAATACAATAGATGCAAATAGTCAAGGAAAAAGAAAGACAATAAACACAAATAGTCAAAGAACAAGCAAAGCAATAAACAAAGTTCCATAATCACTCCAGTGATCACTGTTTCTAAGGCTTATCAGGATGACCAAACTATCTGAGCCTACTTCCTTGTCCTAGCCCAAAGTTATTTTCATGCCTGAAGCCTACTTCTTTGTTCTAGCCTAAGATTTAGATTCCTTCCTGAAATTACTTCTTTGTTTAGCCTAATGTCAGATTCCTGCCTGAAGCCCATTTCCTTGTCCTTGGCCAATGTTAGATTCCTACTAAGCAGCCTCAAAAGTTCTCTGTTTCTCCCCATTTTTTATTGCAAAAACAAGACTGAACCTGTCTTAGGTCGTTCTGACAAGAATGCCTTCCTTACCCATCATGGAATATGCATTATCAAAAGCAATGCACTTATGTCTTAGGTTGGTAAGGCTCTTACCTGTCCTTGACTTGCCAGCCTATTAAATTAATAACTCTGTCTGGGGGTCCATTTTCAGTTTCAAGTCATGTACTTTGGCTGCCAACATGTTGATGTTGTTAAAGACAAGCTTTAACATGATGGGTGGGAATAAAAGTATTCCCAGGACAAATAGGGCTAGCATGATAAAGCTATATATGCCATTCTTGAAGCTTGAGCAAAATGGAAATATTGACCTTGAGCCATGGATAATTTTATCAGCAGTATCTGCTGCATCAAAGCTCAGCAGAGCATTGTTCTTTAAATTCATAAGCTCACCATGCTAGTTAAAACATCCAGAGAGATGTTAGATTATGCCAAATACCCTGAAGGTGTCTTTAAACTTTTCCTAATTATAATGACTATCATTGTAAAATTTAGAAGTAACATAACTTCATTTGTATTTGGCATGACAGTTGAGATGGCTCCTTACTCTTAAACTCTGAACCTCCTTCCAATAATTTTAATAGGATAAAAAGCAACAATCCAATGTTCTAAATGCCTATTAAATCCTCTTGTATACTCAACATATTAGTAACTTTATTTTGCTAAATGATTAACAAAAGTAGCTGTTTTAACTTCTTGTGTCAAAGCAATTGCAGAAGCAGTGCTGCTAGCAATTCATGTAATTAAAGCTGTTATACCAGCAATAATCAAGCCTGCTACCCTCTTGTTTTTAAAGCCTGACTCACTTCTTCCAGCACTTTCAAACTTTTTTTTTTTCAGAGAATCAAGGTTTTCTAATACTCAGGGAAGTAATACAAAAGCTGGTTGATAGACCTCCATAATAGACATGCCAGGTTTCAACACACTAACACAATTAGAAAGTGTACAATCAATGCAACTTATAATAAAAACTGTAGAAGAAACAAAAGTAATTTTAACTTGACAATTAAAAGAGCCTTAACCCATGCACTAACACTTGTTTGAAATACAGATCCTGTCCCAACCTTATCTCTTGCTATCATAGCATCATAGAGAACTGCAGCTAACTTCTAAATATGTCTCTGAAAATGTCCAGATCCAGCCTTCCAAATGAAGACTATTATTTCCAATATTGGATTGATTTCTAGACCAGCTCATGATTGAGTCTGAATAACTGGTCACATTTAAGAAAAATACAAGAGTCATTATAACTTCTCTTTTTTGATTCTCTGTCCCACAAGGTCTAAAAACTTGAGGCAAGGCAGCTTGCCCCATCTGGAATATAGGCAAGCAAAGGTGATCAGGAACATATGTCCAATACAGCTTCCCAGTCACCATTGTCAGGGCACTCGGCAAGCTCACCAGTCAGCATTATTCTTTGTCCCAGCATCAGCATGTCTCACTAATAACTCTGGCAACCACCATGTTCCTTCAGCATCCTATGATCCTGGGCATGTTAGAGCTCCTGGGAATCTAGCCTCCTCTGGGTTTTGTGGGGTTGGGTGCAGAGCTGACATTCAAGGTCTGCTCAGGGCACTGGCACAGACTGGAAGGACCTGCCTGAAACTCCTAAACACCAAATTAAAAGGATGTCCTACAATGCTGAGCAAGCATTTTTAGTATCAACAAGACCAGAAAAACTTTGTAAAGTTACTGTATTAGAAGGTTGAATAAAAACTTGTGTTTTTGGATTGGGGAGTGTGTGTGTGTGTGTGTGTGTGTGTGTGTGTGTGTGTTGGATTGGGGAGAGTGTGTGTGTGTGTGTTGGATTGGGGAGAGTGTGTGTGTGTGTGTGTGTGTGTGTGTGTGTGTATAGAAGGGAACTCCGTGGGGGAGTGGAATGAATCTAAAGAGAGTGAGTAGAGGAACTCAAGAATTCCTGGGGAGAACGAACATTTATAGCCAGGTGTGGTGGCATCTGCCTTAGATCTCAGCTCTCTGGAGGTAGAGTCAGGTAGAGTTCCTTGAGTTTAAGGCCAGTGTGGTCTACAGAGCAAGTTTCAGGACATTCAGAGCTTTATAATAGAGAGAAGCTATTTCCCAAAACCCAAGAGTAAATCCTAAAAACCTTAAAAATTAAATTTATTATCCCATGCATCTTCTGAGAGTTCTAACTCAGGAGGGGCTTAGCTGGATGGTTGTGGCTTTTACAAGGTTGTTGTTGGACTAACAATCACAGCTATAAAATGTGGAGACCAACAGGTGTCAGAGCTGTAGTTGATGGTTCATTTAATGGTAGAAAGTTTCTGTTCTTTGTCAGCCACAGGCCTTTTCCGAGGTGGTTTGCAATCCAGAGCTCCTCAGAAAACAGTCAAAGAGAGGGATGAACAAGAGGGAGGAAGAGCATTTGGGAGTTTTTAGTAAGCAAATGTAAAGGTACCACACCATCAGCTCTGTTATCTTCAGTCAGCCATGCACGCCAACTTGGCACTGTACAGCAGGAGATCACACGGCCATGTGAACACCAGGAGGCAGAGGTGACTGACAGGGGACATTTTATTCTCTCTCTGCCTTTGCAGGAAGTCTAACCAGGGCTTCTGTGCTGAAGGACAAGGCAGATGTTCCCCGAGGGAAACTGCAGCCCTCTCTTTTCTTACCCAGGAGCAGCAGGGTGAGCTGACCACCATCATGTCCTCGCCTCTCTGTCCTGCTGTGGCTGACTCATTCCACTTTCTATTACATTTATGAGATTTGTTCTCAGCCTCTCAAATCCTGCAAGTAAAGCCTTGGGCATCTGTCCCTTACTCACCTCTCCCCGCCTCCACTCACACATGCTCCCACCCCCACCAGACTGAAGACTCTGTCCCTTTTCCAGGTGTCTAGATGTCTGTGGAGAATGCCAGGTTGTACCCTCCTTGTGCTCCAGGCTGCATAAGGTTGGCTCATTCTCATCTTCATTCAGAGAGGCACTTCTGATTCTTAATCTAAAGGACCCCTTCCCCAGTCACTCTTAGTCTGATTCCCAGGTTTTATCTCTAGACTTCTGGTATCCATAATTATCCAGTTTAGACATTTGGTCATTAAGTGTCTGTCTTACCAGATCTCAAACTCCAGGAGAACAGACCTTGGTCTGCTTCACTAAGCAATGCTTCTTGCCATCTAGGAGATTACCTGCTATGATCAACACTCAGAAATGGTTTTCTGATTATACAGTGATCAGTGGAAAGTTCCAGGTCTCCCCAGGTCAGCCTGACTCTTTCCTTTGACATTGGAATTTGTTCTCAGAAGCAAGTGAAGCTTCTGTTGCCACTTAGACAGATCTTGTTTGTTCGTGTCACTCATCAAGGGATCATTAAAGTTAAAGACTTGCCCAGTGGTGTAGTTCTGAGGAGATCAGTCAAAATGTGAGAGGAAATGTAGAGAGTCCTTTGATGAAGACCAAAGACAAGACTTGTTTGAATTTCAACATATCACATGACAAGCATGGGGCGGGGGCAGTTAAGGAGGTGAGGGTAGCCTCGTTAAGATTTAGGCCTTATCTAGGCTGAGTTCGTACTGTATCACGACACAGAGTTTTCTCAATAAACCTAAGAGAAAAGAACTAATATCTCCATTGTAAAACACAAGCAAACTGAGGCACAAATAGTTACTTGAGAAAATTTCCCAGAATCTTACACCTAATATATGGGAAAGCAAACTTCACGCTGAGATCTGGATTCTTTGAAGACCTGAGGTGGGGGTGAGGGATGTAACTGGTATACCCAGGGGCCCCAAGAACACACCTCCTGTGCCACTACCACCTGTGTGACTTCAAGGACCCAAGTCAGAACTGCTTCTGCTTTAAACAGAAGTTCACAGTCTTCGTCACACATTTTTATGGATTAGAGATTTGGGGTCTGTTGGGGTCCAGGAATCATCTCACAAACATATGCACTGATCTCAGTCAGATAGTTTATTGATCTCAGGGATAGTTTATTGAGCATACATCCCAGGATTGGTCAGCCAGAGCAATGGTCCTGGTTTGGTAACTGAACATGACCTTGAGTTAAGATTCTGCATTGTTTTAAAGCCCTAAATCCACAAATATCCGTGCCAAGTTATTTCACCAATCAGGATTTAGGGACAGGGGATTTCCTTAGGAACATGTCTTTGTTGTACACTCATCTTGCTCCCATTGACTGGGTATTCAGCTGTGGCAGGGGACTTGCCTTATTCATGTCCTAATTTGTCTACCAGGATGGGACTTGTTAACAGGATGCCAGTTACCCATGTCCACGTCTCTTTCTGCCAAGTAGGATGTCAGTAGGGAGGTCCTGGGAACTTAAACTTTACTTGACCCCTACTCAAAATGGAAGTCTTATTTCTAATAGTTTCTTATATTGGTGCAGGTTTCTCTCTTATGTTGGGGTCCATCCCAGGGGCAGCTTATAAAGGCAAATACCATAAAAGCTCAGACATAGGTGCAGGAAGTGCTGCTGGGTGGTTGGGTCTGGCCCAAGCTATACAAAACAGTTCTACTGACTGTTTGATTGATTACCAAGGGCACAGAACATAACAGAATATGTAATCAATCTTGTCATTAGAAAGTTTTTTAGTAACAGCAGAAACATATGAGAAAGTTTCCTTATAATGGCAGGCTAGCCAAGTAACAGCGACCTAGGCTCTAACATTTTACCTGGGCCTTAACATTCCATCCAGGCCTTAATATTTTACCTAGGTCTCAACAGGGTCTAACTGTCTCAACAGGGTCTAACTGCAAAGGAAATAAGAACCACAATTGATTACCAATAATTTGCTTTAAAAATTGACTAGCATTTCAGAATTGGACCACTGTGCTCACGTCCAGACGGGGCACTCTGATTCTGCACATTCTCAGTGTCCCCCTCCTGTGTTAGGGTTGCCTGGCCAGCTGGCTTCTGTCACTTGCACTGTTAGAGTCTCAGCCACAGCAGGAAGAGAGGAGAACAACTGGCCTGATGATGGATGAGGCAGAGAGAGAGACAAATTGCAGGACCTGGAATGTGGACCAAAAAGCTCCTAGCTAAGGGATTCTCAACCTGTGGCTCTAAACTCCCTCCCATAGAGGTCACCGAAAACCATCTGAAGTCACAGATGTTACATTACAGTTCACAACGGTAGCAAAATGACAGTTATGAAGCAGCAACAAAAATAATTTTATGGTTGGGAGTCACCACAACATGAGGAAGGGTCTCGGCACTAGGAAGAGTGAGAACCACTGTCCTGGCTAAACAGCCTGGGCAAACGTGGCAGAGTTTGACTTTTATAATATGGCTTCAAATTTGACATCCTGTGTTTTTACAAAGGAGGGTAAAGATACATGCATATCCAATCATCTGACCTGCCTTCAGCAAGACTACCTTTAGCTCAGGCTAGCCAGAATGTCCCATATTGTTAGAGATTTCTCATCTACTACCAATACCCCATTCTGCTGCACTCAAGAACCCCATGGGCTATCCTGGGTTATATAGACCTTCCCTGTGGGCTATCCTGGGCTATACAGACCTCCCACTTTTCTTGGCTGTATTCAGAGCTGAGCTTGAACTTGTGATCCTCTTACTCCAAGGCGTCACTCTCACTGAGTAAAGTCTTCTTTAACTGATTTAGTAAGACTCATGAGTAATCTTTTGGTGAACATGCCCAAAGCTCTTTATAAAACATTCTGTCTCATTTCCAAAGAAAGAGACACGAGTCTCATTATGTGAGTTTAGGGGCCAGGGAACCTTAGGTTCTGTCTAGGAACTGTCTGGGACAGACAGTCACGGTAGCAATCTGTCCTGATAAGGCTGTGACTGGAAGTTCTTTATGAGCTCCATGCTCGGTCAAGACACCAGTGTCCAAGTCTGAAGTCCCTGTTAGTTGGTCACCTGGGGCTATTTCACCTTCAGCTCGTGGCTCTGTTTAATGCCATGGAGTCTTTTCTATTGATCTCTGGGTATGACTCAGTACTGGTGTTTTGGAGAAACTGACCATTCTGTCTGGAGTGTAGAATAAAGAGAGGTTTGGGGTGTTTATGGGCCTATGATTTCCTGTTGTATCACCCACCTGGGAGATGGTTTGAGAACTCAGTGGAGGAGATATTTCTAAAATACAGCTCATCTGACTTTTTTTTGGGAAATTGACAAGAAATCATCTGGAGAGTATCCCTGGAGAGTCAGAACAGACCCTCCTCATTCTCTGAGGAAGACTAGAGGCAGAAGGGTTGGGAACATGCCTGTACAAGTAAGAGACAGCCGAAAAAACAAAGCAAGCTGCCAGCCAGCTTAAGGGGACTCATCTGGGACTTTCGAGTGATCTTTTACCATCTGTTATAGACGAACGGCCATAGATTCACTCCTGTTAATGTGTTTCCTGCTTACCATATTAATTTAAGGGAGAGGCACTCATTCATTGTTTTAAAAATAAACATACTTTAAAAAATTATTCTTAATAGACTCATAATAGAGTGGGTAATTCAACTGCTGTTGGTGATATTTTTGCAGTCTTATTTTTTTTGACACATGGACCTATTTTTGCACGTACAGTAATGATGGGATATTCTGAAAAATGCGTCATGAGATGACATCCTTCATTGTCTGAACGTCACACGATGGCTTGCATGAACAGACTTTACTTGAGTAGGCATCTAGGTAGGCGTATGGGACCCCCATTGTTCAGTCTGCGGCTGATCCGCTTGTGCGGTTCACGACCATGTTTTTGTATAGATATGTGTTTGTGGTTTGGGGACAGGGTAAGGGGTTATTTTGAAGTGTGGGTTTTATTTTGTTTGCAGTTCTACGGCTTGAACTCTAAGACTGAGTTTGCTGGGTAAATACTCTAACCACTGAGCTAAACCTTTAACTTCAGGATGTTAAACCTTTTGGAATTGAAGCCTGTGCTCTGACCAGGAGCAAGAACAGAAACAAGACAACAGTCAGCTCCCAGCTTTGCTTCCTGCAGAGACAAGGATATTTTGGAGCAGCGGTGAGGGATGTTAGAAAGCCTTCCAAACCACACTGATGCCTTAACTCAGATTAACACAGCAGCCCTGTGTTCTCCATTCTCAGCAGATGTGTGCTCTTTGGCAATTTGATTATGTCTCATAGGGAAGATAGGCCTACGGTAATTTATGTTAGGCCTATCTCTAGATACTAGAGCTATTGTCTGTATAATTCTGTTTTAGACTTAGTAGATATTCTGCTTTTAGCATATTATCTCACTTAATCTTCCCAACAGCTCACAAAAAATGTTATCCTCATTTCATTAAGCATCCCCCAATATGTGTTGGTGAATGAACTTACCCTGGACTAAACAACAACAATGGAAGGTGTCTTAGTCAACCTGGGCTGCTGTAACAGAAGGCCATAGCTAGATGTCTGAGGCAACAGACCAGGAACAGAGGTTCATTTCTCCCAGCTCTGGAGGTGGGCTAGTCAA
>JANHMN010000014.1:18317267-18327901 GCA_030674055.1 Rhabdomys pumilio | reverse complement strand
GTGTATGTGTGTGTGTGGTGTGCATGTGGATGTGGGAGGAGAGAAAGGTGGGGTGGTGGAACACACACACAGACACACACACACAGACAGTGAATGAGAGGGGGCACAAAGACAGAAGGTGATGGAAAGACACAGACAGACACACCACACATCACGGAAAGAGACAGCAAGACACACAAGGGTGGTCTCTTTCTCTTCTTACAGAGCACTCCATGGGTGAAATTTGGGAAAGATGCAGTGCTATAGAAAGAACCAAATGGGTAAGGAATCTGAGGACATTGGAGATAAGGCATTCTGGAGGATGATGGGAGGTGGAACATCCAGAGAAGAGTCGTAAGAACAAGGTGAGGGTGGGCACATCTGTGGATGTGGGTGAGTATACTCAGCATGCTTGTGGCCATGGCTGGAATTCTCAGAATAGTAGACCAAGCAAGACAAGATGATAAGATGAAGTCGTCTTATGGGAAAGGGTGTTTTTCTTCCCTCCCTCCTTCCCTCTTTCCCTTTTTTCTTTGCTGTCCCTTCCTCTTTCTATTCATCTTCTCTCTCTCCCCCTCCTTCTCCTTCTCCCTCCTTTCCTCCTTCCCTTCCTCCCTCCCTCCCTCCCTCCCTCCCTCCCTCCCTCCCTCCCTACCTCCCTCCACTCTCTGTCTCTCTATGTCTCTCTCTGTCTGTCTGTCCTTGTCTCTCTCTCTCTCTCTCTCTCTTTCCAGATCCTCGCTGTACAACCCAGGCTGGGCTCAAACTCAGGATCCTATCGCCTCTTCCTCCTGAGTGCTGAAATGTTCCTCCTCCACCTCTTGCATGTTAGTTAAGCCACAGAATATTAACTGTGACACATTACACATCTGGACATCATGGATGAAAAGAGATACAGGCCCGGTTGCTTGTAGAAGTCAATTGTGTTGTGTCTTCATTTTCAAGGCAATAACCTGTAAATTCAAACATTTGCTGTTAACTCCTCTTGTTTGGCTCTCCACTAAAACAATCTGAGATTCAGCATTCATTCATTTGGCTTCTCTACAGAGCTGAAGTTAGGAAACCATTCCACGGACACAGTCTAAGATAAGGTGGTTAATTTGAAAGGCAAGCACTTTGCCCAGCTTCCCCTGGACGTTGGAGCACGTGGTTCCTCTGCTTAGAGTAACCAGGCAGAAGAAAGAATAGCTGTCAGTTGTGGTGGTTCACACCTCAAATTCCAACACTGCAGGTTCTTGAGGCAGGAGGATTACCATAAGTTCAAGTCCAGCCTGGGCAAACAGGCCAAGACCTGGGTTAAAAAACAAAGCAAAACAACCAACCAAAAGCAGCAGAGAATACTATGGAACTCCAGCTAAGAAAATGCTGCCCAGGGCTCTTCTCCAGCCATGTATGAAAGGGTCCATCATCCCCTTCCCAAAGAAAAACTATCTGTGCGTTCATTGACATTCAACAAAACAAAACAAAACCAAAAAACAAGCAAATGAAACCAGACTTACAGTTTTGTTCTGCTTGACTTTGGGGAGGAAGATTAAAGACAGGAAACCAAGAGAAGAAAAGCTTCTAATAAACCCTTGTAACATTTTAAACTGAACAAAGGAGCCCAGCACCAGTGGGAGCCAAAAGTAATTAGAAACCAAAAGGAGGCTGACTCTATCAATTCAGAAATAAATCCCATGGAAAACAAAGAGGGACTTTTGTAATTAAATTTAATTGAGTGGAATAATGTTTGTCCTTGCCTTTTGCAACTGTGGGTTTCTTCCTTCCTTCCTTCCTTCCTTCCTTCCCTCCTTCCTTCCTTCCTTCCTTCTTTCCCTCCTTCCTCCCTCCCTCCTTCCCTCCATCCTCCCTCTCCATCCCTCCCTCTCCCTTCCTCCCTTCCTCCCTTCCTTCCTTCCTTCCTCCCTTTCTCCCTTTCTCTCTCTCTCTCTCTCTCTCTCTCTCTCTCTCTCTCTCTCTCTCTCCTTTCTTGTTTTCAAAATAAAGGTTAAGGACATACTTACATAAAAGCAGGCAATGTGCTAAGTTCTGTGTGCAGCTGGAATGATTCAGAGAAGCCGGTGACAGGACTACTGCAGGGCCTCGGAGCAGCCAGGTGAGGCACCTGGCTGGATCCCCAGGGTGAGGCTGCCCAAGCCTGTTCATTATTACTGTGTTGCTAGGTGAAATTCAGCCTTGGTGTGTTCTCTTGAGTGGAGTCTCCACTGATGTCAGAAGCTGCAGAGCAGTGGAGGATACTAAAGAGTAAGACAGGTTGTTTGGTTGTTTGTTTGTTGCTGCTTTGTTTTTTAATAGAAGCAGTTGTAGAATTTGGTGAGATGGGTGGGGAGCAGAGGGTAAATGCCTCTCTCTAAAGTCTCTAGCTGGGTACGGTGGCTCATGGCTTTAATCCCACAACTCTGGAGTGGGAGGCAGACAGATCTCTGTGAGTTTGAGGCCTGCCTAGTCTACCTAATGAGTTCTAGAATATCCAGGCTATAGATAGATAGAAGATAGATAGAAGATAGATAGATAGATAGATAGATAGATAGAAGATAGATAGATAGATAGATAGATAGAAGATAGATAGATAGATAGATAGATAGATAGATAGATAGATAGAATATCCAGGCTATAGATAGATAGATAGATAGATAGATAGATAGATAGATAGAAGATAGATAGATAGATAGACAGACAGAGACCTTGTCTCAAAATACAAAACGAAACAAACAAAAGATCAGACCCAGTCTGGCCTGATAAGGCAGATAATCACCCACTTTCTAAGATCTTCTGGGAAAAGGTCATACTTAGTAAGACTGTCACAGTTCTCAGGTGGGCGCTAGCAACCACCTAATGTTTAATCCTTGCAAGTCTTATTTTTAAATGTTTTGTAGCTAGCATATATGAACTATATAGGTTTCATTGTGACATTTTTATACATGGGCAAAATGCATTTCAATCATGTTCAACACCGGGTCACCTTCACTCTTGCTCATCCCCTTCTCTTCTCAATAGTCCTCCTTCTGCTTTCATGTCTCCTTCTCCCTTTCCCACTCATCTTCTTCTTCTACTCCTCCTCCATTCCTCCCCCTCCTCTCCTTCTCCTCCACCTCCCACATTCTCCTCTTCCTCCTCCTGTCCCTCCTCCCCCATCTTCCTCCTCCCCTTCTCCTCCTCTCCCACATCCACCTCCGTCTTCTTCCTCCCACCTTCTTCCTCCTCCCCTTCCTTTCCTTCTTCCTCCCTTTCCCCCTTCCTCCTCGCCCTTTTTCTCCTCCCCCTCATCCTCCCCATTTCCCTCCTCCTCATGACCCAGGAAGTTTCATTAGGACTTCTCCAGGATCACAAGTAAGGTGTTGTTTCCAGGAACATAGGTACCATGCTAGTGGCTAGACTTCTAAAGGAAATGTCTCTCCCTTCCCCATTATCCTTTTACTGAAGATGAATTCTCAGGGAAGGGTGAAGCTCTCCATGGGAGGGAGAGAGCTTCGTGAGGCCTCACCCTCCATGACAGGGTGTCGGCAGGTCTACTCTTGTGCAGATCTTGTGCAGACAGCCATAGCTTTTGTGCTTTCAGAAGTCCGACAGCCCTGTCATGCCTGAGCATTGTCATTCCACAGTGAATTGCTTTCCTCAGTCCCTCAGCTCTTACAGTCCTCTGCTATTGCTTCTGTGATGTTTGCTGAGCTGTGGAGAGGGAGGTGTAGATGTCCCAGCTGTGCCTGGAAGTCCAACAGTCGGTCATTCTTAGTACTTTGAGCAGTCACAAGTCTCTGCAGTCACCACTGACCATGCAAAAACAAACGTTTTGACCAAGGCAGCATTAGCACTGGTCTATAGACACAAACATTGTAATCTAGAAGGGAAGTTGACAGGCACACCGTGCACATTTAGCAAATAGGAGCTCTCCCGGGAGGACCTATGTGCTTCCCATCCATGGCCAGGTTATAGTACCAGATGTGAATTCCTTCCTTCCTGTGGAATAGGCATCAAGTTCAAGCAGAAAACGACTGGTTACCTCTATAACAGATTTGTCATTATTGCATTAGTGAGCACATCTTGCTTGGTCTCAAGGCTCTCTCTTACTTTCTAGGTTGTCTTGTTCAATATCTACCAGAACCTTAGGGAACAGAAATATTAAGTGTATTAAAAATGAAATTTTACTCTCAGTTTTATGCCTATATATTTCTCATTATTCTGGTAAAATAATCACAACTAAAACTGCCAAGTGTACAACTCAGTAGTGTTAAATACACACACAGTGTTGTGCAACCCACCACTCATTTCCAGGACTTTTCCATTATTAAAAACTCCCTGTTCTGTCCTCCATTAAACCCAGGGAGCCGCTGTCTGACCTCCTACTCTGGGCTCCAAAGGGATTCACAGGTTTGTCCTTTCAGATCTTTTACTCAGAAAAAGGTTTTCAAGGTTCATTCATGCTGTGGGATTCGCATTTTATAGGTCAGAAAACTGGGCTTACAGTAAATAACCTTCTCAGAGCCCTAAGTAGTGGAGAAAGAATCCAAATCCAGGGTCCCTGCTGTTAGTCGTGCTTTTCCAACCATTTCTCCTAATACAGACAGACCATGGATCGCTGGGTTAGGAATATCTAGAATGACTGGGAAATATAGATTTCTTGGTCCTACTCCAGTCCTTGTATATGTCAATCTTTTCACTTTTAGCAAGTTCTTCAGATGATTGATTTTATTTATTTATATTTATTAAAAATTTTTTGAGCCATGGTCCTACTGTGTGTCTTTGGCCATCCTGAATTGCTATGTAAATCAGGCTTTGTAAATCATCATCCAAACCATAGTATATAATTTACTTTAGTGAGCTCTATGGGAAAACTTTTAGTTTGTTATGATGACTTTATTTTCTCCTGTCCTATTTAGGATTACTATCACTGCGGACAAAACCATGACCAAAAGTAAGTTGATGTGTGTGTGTGTGTGTGTGTGTGTGTGTACATTGTTCAGCTTACACTTCCACATTGTAGTCTATCACTGAAGAAAGTCAGAACAGGAACTCAAGCAGGTCAGGAACCTGGAGGCAGGAACTGATTTGGAAGCCAGGGTGGACGGCGCTGCTTACTGGCTTGTTCATCATGCCTTGCTCAGCCTGCTTTCTGATAGAACCCAGGACCACCAGTCCAGGGGATGACACCACCTCCAGTGGGCTGCATCCTCCCCAGATACTTCAAAATTTGTCTAGAAACTCCATCCCAACACAAGAATATGAGGAGACAGGGCCTCGGAAATGATTAAGTCACGAGGGTTTCGTCCCCAGAAAGAGGACCTGCGCCTTCGTGAGGGCTTGCCTTCCATTCCTTTTGTCATACGACATCATAGCTTTTGTCTCTCAACAAGATACAGCATCAAGGCATTATATTGGTAGCAGAGCATAACCCTAAGCAAACACAAACCCACTGGCATCTTGATCTTCAACTTCCCAGGTTTCAGAACTCTGAGAGGCAAACTTCTCTTGTTTATAAATCATCCGGTCTGTGGTGTCTTGTAATGGCAGCTCAAAGGGACGAAGACATAACTCTAGGCATTGCCAAAGTTTTAAGCATCCTACTTAGGCCTCCTAGAATGATTTCTGGTGTGCCCTTTATACCTGTCCTTTGTGGCCTTCTGAGCCAGCCTTTTATGAAGGGAAAAGATGAATCTCTCATGGTTACTCCATAGTTTCTATTCCCATTTTATAGTTCATGTCAATATGTATTATGAATGAAAAACAAACTAGCTTATTGTCCAGTGCACCAAAGTATAGCCTCCCAATGTGGGGGGGGGGGGAAGGGGGACATGAGAGCTGAAGGACAGAAAGGGTGAGTGAGAAGCTGGCAAACCACTGTACAAAGCAGCCATGAAACTCACCTTCAGTAAGACCTTCACCGACAGGGCTTGTAACATGTGGAACAGATGTTTTAATTAACCAGGAATCATTTGCATAATCAATCCTTCACGTGCCGTATCCCACCTGCCAAAGAGCAGGTGACATGTGGAATTGATATGATTATGAATTGACACATCACTGAGGTTAATTTGACCTCTCTTCATCTCATCACACCCAGAGGTCTGTACAGGCGGGAGCGGTGTCTATGAAATGCCATATGTGGCTATCTAAATTCATCTCAGCATCATAAACCAAGCAGCCACCTTGCTCTGTCTGAGTTCAGGGTTCAGCTCCTTTCCTTTCGAACTCTAAATTGAGAGGAAGGCATTGGGTGTGTATTGTGTGTGGAGGGTGCATCTGACTCAGTGTCCATGACTTTATGAAAAGTAAGTGACCTGCTTCCCTCTCTATACAATGTATGTGAATGAATGTTGTCTTTCTGGCCTCTTGATTTTCCTTTGACCCCAGCCACAAGGAGATAGCACAGCTGAGAATCCATTGGCTTAAGTGTTTACTTTCAACTCTAGAGAATTAAAATAAAGGATTTAAATATATAACCTGGAAAACAAAAGTAAATTATTTGAAACCGTAGACGTGTTCTTCCACAGAAGGTTGGTTAAATAAGATAATGTTTTGTTCTGATGAAATGCTATACAGTCATTTGGATAATATAAGTAAGTACATACACAGATGTTTTTGTGACTTGAAATGAAAGAATTATTTTGTAAACATGTGAACTATGACCTCATTTCTATAAAGAAAATCTCACATGTAAAAGTCTCTGGAAAAGAAAGATGCGGCATTAACTGTGGTTGTATATGCAAGACATTACAAGTTTTTCTTTTATCTATATTTTATCTATATTTAATTTTTTTAAAAAACCTTCAGCTATGAGCATGTTTCTGTTGTTATTATGGTTGTTTTATGATAAAAAAAAAAGCCATGTCTCTAAAATCATAATGATGCATTGAACTCAATACACTTTTACTCTCTGAAAACTCCATTCACATTTTTATTAACAGATTTTTCTCTTTCAGCCAGGAGGCAACACCAAGAGCAACTTGTGGGTTTCTCTCCTCTCATTATATATATGGGTTGTGGGAATTGAACTCAGGTCTTCAGGCTTGGTGGCAAGCACCTTTACCCACTAAGCCATCTTGGTGGCCCAATAGACAATTTACAAAATATTATTTTAAAATGTATTCTTTGATAAGCTGATACATGTACACAATGGAGTTTGATCACATTCTCCTCTTCCTCCAATGTCCCTGGATTCCTTACTCACATGTTCCCATCACTTCCATGTCTTTAAAGTAATTCATTGATTCCAGTTAGTGTAGCAGTCTGCGCACAGGTACGGGCCATGCGCTATAGTACCTACCAGGGGGCTGCACCACTGACGAAAACTGACTCTCTGACAGCCATTGGCTTCCAACAACTGGGGGTGTGGGGCCTCATGGCTCCTTCCCATTTCATGTTGGAGTGTTTATTGGCTTTATCTTGCGCAGGTCTTGCACAGGTGAGTTCATCAGTATATGGCCCTGTGAAGTCCAAAGACACTGCCTTGCTGAGGTCCCATGCTCTGAATCATACAGTCTGCCCTATTGTAAGATCAAACACTCCGAAATGTTCCCTGAACCTTGACGGAAGGACATGTTATATGGTGGTCCTAGTTATGGCCGAACACTCCACAGACGATGATTCTCAGCACTACGACTGGTTTTGAGTTGTCGGAACACTTCCCAGGAATGGAGTCATGTGAGGAGAATTCTTAGTGCTTGTGAGAAAACTCCAAGAAAACAAGCCAAGAATCTTGTGATAATTTTTTTTCAGAACACAGGCTTGGTTTTGGAATGCGTATTTATGCTCCTCCCAGGTGTAGTGGATAGGAGTGAGCTTACTTTAGATTACTCACTATTGCTTGCTGAGGTTATTCAATTAAATAGTATCCTTTATGTGCCTCTATGGAAGAATGTCTTTGTCACCCGTGGCTTGTTCCTATGACTGTATACCACTTGAACTCATCAGAACTTTGCTCAGGTGACCTCCTTTAACCCTCAGGGTATAAACTATCTGATACTCTGAATAAAGTTGCTTATTGCATTAGACTTTAGTCCGCCTTATGTATCAGCTCTGTTCCCCCTCCCAGCTCCCACTAGCTCTGTATTAACCATCATCCCCTTTGCATAAAGGGGCTTCTTTGATGAGAGCTGCAACAATCTATGGGCATACAGATAAGCATGTAGAAGGTAGTTTTGTATCATGCCCAGTTAGCAAAATAGTCACAGTAAGTTCTCCTTTAGGGACTAGGTACTCCGCAGCCATGGAATCTTGACCAGATTTATAGTTCTTGTTTGCAGAAAGCTCGTGGGTTAATGGTGTGTGCTAGGGTTGGGGCACATCATAAGAAGAAAAGGGTTTTCCAGTCCATGGTCTCAAGTTTCACAATGTGATCAAATATCCTGTAACATCTTACCATCAAATTCTGGTGAGCAAACAAGAGCAATGGCATCAGCCTGTATTGATTTAGGGGTGCGTCTCTGGTTCTTCCTCACACGAGCAACTCAAAGGGAGGACTCCCGCACTCAGCACTGGGCTTTTGTTGGTTTGACAAACAATGGCTTTGAGGAAGATCTTTGTGCTCCATGTAGGGTGACTCCACTCATACTCTTTATAAGAAAATATGGATAGTTTTTAGAAGCTTATAAAATAATAATAGGTTTATATAAAGCTTCTCTCCCAACACCCTTAGTCTAAGTGATCCCTCCCCAACCTCTCATTTATCCTCCCCTCCCCATTATTCTTTCCAAGTTTATACCACCTGTGTTCTTGTAAACCCTTCCATCAAACCTTTCTTCTCCCCCTTCCCAACAGCCCCTTTCCACTTTCCTGTCTTCTTTAACTCCAATTTAAATGCACACATTCTAAAGTTTGAAGAGAAGGTCCATATATACAAGAGAACATAAAGCATTTGTCTTTATGGGTCTCCTACAGTGCAGGATATAGGACCAAAAATTGACAAACAGGGCCCCATCAAACTAAAAAGCTTCTGTATAGCAAAACAAACAAATTCCACTAACTTCAGCTTTTACTCTGATTTAGCTTTCCCATTGCTCTTTTTCTGTTCCAGGGTCCCATCCAGGGTCTCCTTTTATGTTTATGTCTTCTTGGGCTACTTGTCCAAGTATGGAGAATGGATGTTACCATTTCTCAGATTCTTTGTGAGATCAGCAGTGTTAAGGAGCACTGCTTAAGTCAGAATGTCCTATAGACACTGTTGGACACGTCTCGTGCTTTAGTCATGATTAGACCGAGTTATAAGGGTTTAGGAGAAGAAGACTTCAGAGGTAAAATCTACCATTTTCATCATGTGACATCAAGGGTTGGACCTCAGTATGATTTTTGATTACTGATACCAACCCTGATCCAGGTGAGACAGTGTTTTGTTGGGTTTCTTACTGTTAAATGTTACTCCGAGCTCACGCTTACCCCACTTTTGGGAAAGAAATCACCAATTTAATGCCCCCAATTGAAGAATAACAACATGAATGTTTTGGGATTATTTTGTGTGAGAGATTTGGGATTATTCTGTGTCTTGTCTCTTCACTTACAATTTGTTTAATCATTGATCAACATTAGCAAGGCCTGTGGACGTTTATTCTACACACTAGGTTAGAGTCCAACATTACCTTATTTTGTTGTTCAAATTGTTCCAACTTTGGACATCAAAACCCCTTTCTACTGGATCTTGGTGTTTACTTTTCAACCATAAAGTTGGTTAACATTCTGGTCAGCATTCTAGTCTGTTTGGAAACCATGAGATACAAAGAGATCTATCTATCTATCTATCTATCTATCTATCTATCTATCTATCTATCTACAATATATACTATATATTATATCTCTCCATATATTATATCTTTTTATATATACACATTTATATGTATACATTTATATATATGCGCGCGCACACACACACACACACACACACACACACACACACACATATATATATATATCAGTATAGACATTATATTGTCTAAACCCTGACTCCGCAACTTGAGGTAGCCTTCCTTCCCCCGGTGTCCTAGAGGAAATGGTCGTAGTGATGACAATAAGAAACATAAATGTCAGCATAGAAAAGGGGAGGGTGCTTCGTGATGCTTTGGAGTTCTAGCACCAGCTGGTGAGGACCTGCTGGCCACAGGGCTGAGGTCTAGAGGCTACTGGCATCTGTTCTTTAGTCACATCCTCTTCTCCCACAAGCCCAGCTAGGCACCGGGCATCTTGTTTTACAGATGTTGACTCAGCCTGGAAGTAGCTGTCTTGGAAGAAGGCCATGCATGGATACAGATGGTGGCTGAGCCAAGGACTTTACAGACAAAAGCTGTCATAGAGCTTGAAAGCTTGGAGACTCCCCAAGGGAAAGCCAGGAATGGGCATTAGAAGTGGGAGGGCCTGTATTAGCTCCTCCTTGAGTAACAGGTTTCTTCAAACCTTGGTGACTCAAAAGGACAATAGTCTTTGTTTCTCTGGCTCCCAAGGTTGACTACAGGAAATATTTAGTATGGAGCTTCTAGTGTAGGGCTTTTTCAATGTCCAGAACTAGGGTCACCTCAGCCTGAAATTCTTGATTTCTTCCACAGACTGCTGTCTATATACTAACTATACAGTATTTCGTTGAGCCACTCTGGAGCCTGAGGCAATCGATATTGATGGTGTCTTATTTCTCTCTCTCTCTCTCTCTCTCTCTCTCTCTCTCTCTCTCTCTCTCT
>JANHMN010000014.1:18273994-18317257 GCA_030674055.1 Rhabdomys pumilio | reverse complement strand
ATACACACACACACACACACACACACACACACACACACACACACACACAATCCTTTGGTGGGACACTACACAAGGAGATACCACAGATAGCTAAGTGTTGCCTGGGGTGTGTCTTTCTCTGTTCACATCCTTTTCAAAAGCTCCTATAAACCTCTGTTCTTTAAATCTATTCTAAGGCAGCAGAAGCACAACTCTTTGCATATTATTTCTCCTCTGTCAGGGAAGAGGCAGATTCTGCAGGTGATGTCATATCCCAGTACATGTCACCACTACTCAGTGACACACACTGCTGGGTCTGGAGCTCGTTGTACCTTTCTCTTTGATGCGAGGAGTGAGGCATATGAGATGGCATGTCATTATCATCTCTGGACTGAGTGTTAGTCATGGAATATTTTAGAGGAAGCCTGAAGTGAGCTGAGAAAATAATGTCACTCCAAAGTCAGGGGAGCCTGTGCAAACATGAGCAATGTGCAGTCTCTCTGACAGCGATTAATCTGCCACTTCCAGCTCGGGGCTGTGCCGTCTCACTTTTCGCTGCTTGTCTAGTTATTTTTAAAATCCCAAATTATTATTGTTCTGACTCATTTCCAGGAATGTTTCTCCCCCGTGTCTTTGGAGAAGAATTCATCGTCTGGCTGGATACAGAGGCATCTTTATGGTGTGAGCTTGGCTTCCTGCTCACAGGGAGAATCTGACCTGCCCTCCTCATTTCTTCTTCCCATCAGTGCCCTTCAGACGCATTCCTGCTAGCCACGCTTTCTTGGTCCTAACTTTCTCATTTTGGCACATGGTCTCACTCAGCGGTACTTGATATGGGTCTACCTGCTTCCTCCTCGGTGGTTCCTGATTTCCTCCTCTTTCTGCTTTATAACATCAGCCGCTCTCATTCCTCCGTCGTCTCGATTTTATTCCGCTCTGGATCTCATCGTTTCTGTGATGAGATCAGCTCCTCTCTGTTATGCACATAATCTTTAATGGGACCCACTCCTGGCTCATCCTTTAAAATGCAGTTCTGCAATTAGATTCTAATCTAGTCCTCTAATTTTCCAGCCGCGGCTTTTAAAGTCAGTTAGTGTTTTAATATGAAGTCATTCATTCTAGTTTAATAATGATATGAAAACACATCCCATGAATGCCTCTTACAAAACTATTGTTATTAGTTTTGGTGATGAAGGCATGGAATAGAATTGATAATTTAACCCCAACTCTCATTTACATCTGTTCTGTCTGTGTTACTTACACTGTTTGACACCTACAGTGATTTTTAGCATATACTCTGCCATTTACAGACAAGGATGTTTATGATCAAAGAGCTCTTCGAACCCATGTGGGTTTTGTTTTGCTTTTATGTGGTTACTGAAATGTTATCATACAGTCCGTTATCTAGAAATAGCACAACACTCTAGTATATCACACAAATACATGGATATTATAGCTCAACTCTATGAAAGCTGAACTATTTCAGAGCTGACTGTGCTTTGGAAACAGTAACTGCTGCCAGTTATATACAACTTTCATGGAAACTGCTTCTCCCTTTTCTCAAGGGGATGCTTTTATGACAGTATTCTGCCCTGGTCTCTGACCTCTGACCTCCACCCACAGATTTGTGGGTGAAGATATTAAGCATGTAAATTTGAGGTTGTTTTCATCTGTCTGAGGTGGCGTGGAATTGTTGGTGGCCTGTGTGAAGCCCGAGGAACTGCATCCTGGGAATGGCAACCCACAGACAGCGACCAGAAGTTGAAGGATTTGACCACATTGCAAACCACAAGATTGTGAACTGGGGTTTTGTTTTGATGTGGCTCAGCCCTAACACACACCTTTAACCCAAAGAGCTTTCTGTAAACAGTAGCTAAATATAGTCAATGATAGATCGAGAGGCAGAGCAAGCTACAATTTAACATGGTGGGAACATGAGGAAGAGGAGAGGGTCTTTGAGTTGAAGACATTTAGGATATTTAGGACAGTATGGAGAAAGGGATTTTTCAGCTGCCTCTCTGAGCTAGCAAGCTTTTACCCCAACATCTGGCTTTTGAGTCTTCATTGGTAAATCAAACATTTGGGATTGTGTTTCCAAAAAACAACAGTCCTCATATCTTGAAAACAGATTATTCTGATGTACTAATTATATTTCAGCGTGTTATCGATCACTGCCCCCCCGAAGTTGTAGCTTCTCTCAACTGGAGATCTTCTGTGGGTTACAAGTAGCTGAAATATGAGGGTGTCGTCCAAAGTCTGACTCACCTTAGTTCTGCAAATCGGATTCACTTAGCTCCCTCTGATTTTTGAATACCTCTGAAAAATAATCTTAATGATTATAAATAGATATAAACAAAATAATAAAATATATTTTTGATAAAAATACAAAACCAATTCTAAAATTAATATGGACCCTTAAACAAAGTAAAACAAAAAACTTTGAGGAAAAAAAAACAAAAACAGGAGACATCAGACTTATTGACTTCAAAATTCAGATCTGGGGTTGTCAACTGAAGTCCTGGCATAAAGGAGAGATACAGGCCCACTAAGAAGAACAGCAAGCCGAGAATACATTTATACAGTCAGGCAAACTCAACTGGAACAAAGATGCCAAGAATATACAATGAGGAAAAGACACATATGTTGAGGCCTGCCCCCCAGTATAGCTGTAGCCATCTCGTTCTATGCCTGCCAACTATATCATATTGTTGCTGTAATATACCTGTCAGTCACTGACAGAAAAATAACTTGACTCAGAGCAGGTTGACCACGTACCCAGTTTTGTCCCGCATGAGGTTTGTTAATCTTAAGAAATTCCACAACTATAAGCTTTCTGTAGGAACCATCAAATTAAAGGTCAATATGAATTGTTATGTCTAAAATGGCTTGAGTCGGGGCTGACCACTGGGCAGCACTTCCAGAATCTGTGAATAAGATCATTGTGGGTTTTTTGTTTGTTTTTGTTTGTTTTTTTTTGCTTTTATAAGCACTCCCTGAGAGATGTCCAGTGAACAGCTTTGAGCTGTTGCCCTGGTCAATCAGTCTTGGGGGTGTGCGTTCAGTAAGCCATCTCTGTTTAGCTGATTGGTATTCGTGTGGTTTGTGGGTTGACTCTAGGGCTCCCACACATGGTATTGGTAACGCATGATGACAGGAAGACTAGATGTCCACACGCAGAGGAATGACCTTGAAATCTTATGTTACGTCATTTACAGAAGTAAACTCAAAATGGATTGATGACTTAAGTGGGAGATGTTAAACTGTAAAACTACCAGGAAAATGGGAAAAGATTTACAGTATTGATCTTTACAATGATTTCATAGCCACGACAACAAAAAACACAGGCAACAAAAGCAAAAATAAGCCATGGGTACCCAACAAAGTTTAAAAGTTTCTGCACAGCAAGGGACTCAATCAATGCGGGGAAACAGTGAACCATTGAAAGCTACAAAATGCACAACTATTCTTCTGATAGTGCATTAATTACCACAATATATGACAAATTCTATAAGGCAGAACAAACCAAAAGCCTAATAACTTTACTATCTATAGACTCTGGAATTTTTTGTGTTATTTTTGAGACAGAGTTTTTGTACAGTTCTGGCTATCCTGGAACTCACCGTGTGGCTTAGGCTTGCCTCAAACTCAGAGATAAACTGCTTCTTGCCTCCTGAGTCCTGGGGTTAAAGCTGGGATTAAAGGCACGCACACCCAGCTCAGACTTGGGGTTTGAAGAGACATTTTCCCAAAGAATGCGCATCAATGACCAATAATTATACACAAAGATGATCAATATCACTGAAAAAGCAAGCAAAAGCAAATAAAAGACCCAGTGAGCCTGGGCTTCACACCTGTTGTGTGACCAGATGGCTATCATGAGAGAAAGGGAAGGAAATCCCATTGCATACTAAATCTAGATGAACCTGAATTGAAATAAGCCAGTCATGGATAACAAACCCTGCAGGATTCTGGTGGGTTCTTTGTTTGTTATTTTTGCTTTTGAGACAGGATCTCTCCACATAGCCCTGGCTTTCCTGGAACTCGTTCATCATATAGACCTGGCCGGCCTTGAACTCACAGAAATCCTGTGTCTTCTTCCCAAGAGCTGGGATTGAAGGTATGTGCTGCCACTGCCTGACTAGGTTCTTGCTATGTATCCCAAACTGCTTGGGAACTCTTGTGATCCCAACTCTCTTGAGTACTGGAGATTCTACTTCTCTGAAGTATCTAAAAATAGCCACCTTTTAGCAGCAGAGGGTAGAGCAGTGGTTGACAGAGGTTGAGGGATGGGTGAAATTGTTCATCCATGCAGGTGGATCCCAGGAACTCAGGGCGGATAAGCTCTAGAGATGACTGGATAGCACCACCCCTACAACCTGTACTGTGTCCTGTGCTGAAACCCCTGACAAGAAGTAGAACTTACGTCATTTTCTCACCACAAGAAAATAAATAGCAGCCAAATCAAACAAGACTCTGTGAAAGCAAGTGGAAACAGTCTTGTTAATTATGGTTAACTATGGCAAGTTTTATTCCTCTCTCTCTCTCTCTCTCTCTCTCTCTCTCTCTCTCTCCTTTCTCCTCCCCTCCTCCCCTCCCTCCCTCCCTTCTTCCCTTCCCATTACCTTCTGTTTCTTTGAGATAAGTCTCACTATGCAACCAGGCTGGCCTCGAACTCACAACCCTCCTCTCTCTGCCTTCTCAGTGCTGGGATTACAGGCACACACCATGATGGCTAGCTTTATCTTGTTTCTTTAAAAACTTAAAAACCTATTTATTTGTTTGTTTGCTTTGTTTTTTTACATGCAAGCATTCAGAGAACATCCTTGTCCCTGTGCTGGTAGAGGTGGGGGTAGGGTGGGGTACATATGTATGTGAAGGGGTGGGCCAGAGACCAATAATGTCTTGATGATGTTAACGCGTAGCTTAGAGCTGAGGTGACACAGGTGCCAAACCCCCAAAGTGGAAAAGACAGTGTTGGGCTGGGTGTAAGTGTTGGGGTTGAGCCCTAGACTGGCCAAAGCCTGGTCTGTGCTGATGAGAGAGGAGAGTAGGGCATGGTATGCCGGGTGAGCGTGCCTGAGAATCTCTCTAGTTTCGGACGGGATGGGAGATGGTCCTGAAGATGGCTGGATGCCTTTAAGGCAGGCAGGCAATATTAAGCCATTAGGTTTTCTCTTCTTTCATTCCTGTCAGTGTTCTGCATCCCTCTCTGAAATCCAGACACCTAAACAGTGGAGGACACAGAGAAGGGCATGGTGCCAGGGCTCATGATCTTTGTGTGTTCTTTCTGCTCTGTGGTCTGGTCTAAGGACTGTTTGCACTAGACCAGGATAGGAAGACCTCTTGGTGTAAAGTCTAAGACACAACTCCTGTAGAGCTCAGTATTGTCTCAGATATGAAAACATCAAATTCTGATACCCTGAGGAACTTCCTGTTACTTTAAAGTGTTTTAACCACAAATGTAATCATTTTCTTTCATTAAAACCTTACATTGTGGTCATGAGTTTGATTTTTCCAGCAGTATTTACTGTCTATTTTAAAGGGGTAGGGAAAACTAGAGAGGGCTGTCTCTACACTGTCCCCAGCTCTGGACAGAAAACAGAAGCCATGGTCTTCTGCCAATCGGCAAAAGTAAGCGTACACACAGCTCCTATCTGGATTCCCTCCTGCTCCACTGGAGCTGTATATCAGTTATGGAAGCATCAGCACGTTTCCCACCGGTGATTCAGAGTAACCCAGGTGCTTGGAAGCACAGCGTGGAGTGATTTCTCTCAGTGGTTCAGTGAGGCTGAAGTCCTGGCTACAGAGCTCTGTCCAGGAGCAAGTACGCAGGGAAACATGCAAATCAGAGACAGCCCAGCTAACACCCAGAAGCCTGCAGACTCTTGCTCTTCATTAATCGAATGCTGATAAGAAGCAGGATCAGAATAAAGCAAGAGACAGGAAGCCTGGAATTTTATTTCTGCAATATTCTATAAAACCAGGCTCTTTCAAAGTTTTGAAGCTGAAATCACCTCATATTTCTTATGGACAGGAATGATAGTTGCGCTGACACTACTCTCTGGACATTTCCGGCAGGGTACCATCGGCAGTTATATGACTAGGCCCCATGGTGATGTCATATGTGTCTGACATAACTGTCATTTGCTTTTACAATGTCAAAAATTCCCCCAATATGTATAATGAATATAATGTAACTAACGTTTTAGAGGCCAAGTGAAATGTTCTCCCTGAGTCTCGGCTCTGCCTCTGCCTCATTCTTTCTCCTATATGTTCAGGTCACTAGGTTCTCGTGACTGAAGTGTCACTCTTGATGAATAATGCGGGGCCATGCTGAAATATTTGTAGCTGAGAGCTGGACCCTCGTCATTGCCACGCATTTTGTCACCGAGGCAGGGTAACCCATGGTAACTAAGCTCGGATCAGTTAAGGGGCAGAGAGCCTCCCCTCTCTACTGCTCTATAAAAGAGACCCAGTAAAGGGACCCTTGCAGCTTCGAGCTCTCAGCGTGGGCGAAGGTGCGGGAAGAAACGCCTAAGATCTCCGCAGCAGAGCACACCAGCTGCGGACACAAGGCCAGCATGTTCCTGAACTTCAAACTCCAATGCCACTTCATTCTGATCCTCCTGACAGCTCTAAGGGGAGAGAGCCGCTACCTAGAGGTGAGCCATCCTTTCTTGATCCTTAACGTCGTTCCCTTGAATATTCAGCCACGGACGGACAGCAGACCAACTTTTGATCCTTTCTCTGCTGCATCCTTTGTCCCTGGCTCACCTAGATGTGCTTTCTCCTTGCCCCCGAGCATCCAAACTGCCTGCCTTTCTCTGGCCTGGGTACCCTAATCTGATGGAAAAAAAATCTAATACTCACGCATAGTCTCTACACTCAGGAGACATGGACCCCCCCTCCCCCGCAGCCCCCATTTGTTTCTCTGAGCTGCAAGAAGGGTGCCCTGTTTCACTTTTTTCCTTCCCCCTGAACTTTTTCCTGACCGATCCACTTTCCTTGCCAGGTGCAAGATGCCGCGGTCTACGACCCTTTCCTGCTCTTCAGCGCCAATCTGAAGCGGGACCTGGCAGACGAGCAGCCGTACCGACGGGCTCTGCGTGAGTTGGGGTTGTCCTGCTCCACTGTGTGGGTGCCCGGGAGGTGGGAGGCTAAAGCTTTGCACCTAGGATACAGGCTTGCACGATATCTGTCCGGGGGCAGGCTGGGACCTCTTGGTTGCAACATCCACGAGGATCTTCCAAACCAGGGCAGGGAACCCAGTGTAGCTTAAACTGGGAGCTCCAGGCAGGAGCGCGCTGTGGAGGCGGGGAATGGGGCGTGATGGAAGCAGCTTCCCGAGGCAGCTGGGGACCCAGGGCTCGGTGCTCTCTCCCAGGGTGCCTGGACATGCTGAGCCTCCCTGGCCAGTTCACCTTCACCGCCGACCGGCCGCAGCTGCACTGCGCCGTCTTCTTCATTGGCGAACCCGAGGAATTCATCACCATCCACTATGACCTGGTCTCCATCGACTGCCAGGGTGGGGATTTCCTGAAGGTGAGGGGGTCTCTACTACTCGCCGCCCCAGCCCACGTGACCCTAAGCGCGGCCATGTGGGAGACAACTGAACCTATATGTCTCGAGTCTCAGAAGCGCCCTGGGAGAGCCCAGGAGGCTGGATTCCTAGGAAGGGTCTAGTACCAAACGCCGCAGGTCTAGCGCCCCTGACGCTGGTGGTTTAAATTTCCCTTCTGTGCTCTCCCCAACTCCTGGGAACTTCCTATCACTTGAACTTGCAGTGTGAGACACTAGGATGTAATCTGGGGCACACAGAACATGGCAAAAATAATTAGCAGGAGCTCTCGAAGAGGGTTCTCTTGCGATCTGAGATCTGAACCCACCTCACCCTTCCAGGAGCGCCTAGGCTCTTCGGAGCCGGGCTTATGGGGGTTTTGGAGTAGTGGGGTACTGGTTGGGAGAGGAATGCTGAGAGGAGGTAGAGTTTGAGAGAAACGAGAAGGCGAGGAGGAGAATTCACCCATCGCCACAGCATCCCACTTCAGTCCCCAGAGCCACACAGGTCAGCCGAGGGAGGGAGCGGGGATAGAGGTCTACCGCCCCAAGAAAACAATCGCACTTTAGACCTCCAAAGCCATTTGGGAACCTGTCAAGTTTGCTAGAAATAATTTGCAACCGGGCTGTCGGTAATTGTGCTATGATGGACTCATTAAAATGGAAGCCTGCGGTGATTTCTGAGAACGGGGTCAACTGACCTTGACCCTTTGTCCCAGGAAGCAAAGAGGAAGTCTTACATGGCTTACTAGCCAGCACTGCCTGACTGCAGCATTCAGAAATATTTTAAAAAATAACTTGAGGTGATGGTATATATGAAGAGTGATATATATTAATATGATTATATATATTAATATGAAGAGTGAGCCACTGGCAAAGAAGTCTGCTGCTCTGGATTCCCCCCTCCCAGACGCCCCTCCCCTCATCACTTAGACACAATCACTCTTTTTATCCCAGGATGGCTGCAAACTCACGATGCTCCCCTTTAGCCTCTGTGGTACTGGGGTTACAATCACCCTCCATCATATCCGGGTCGGCTGTTGTTACTTATTCTTTGAGATTTGTTGTTGTTGCCCACAGTTAGCTGATGAGAGGGAAGCAGGAACCGAAGTGAGGTGACATCCAAGCAGCACTCCCGTGGAGTTGTTATGAATGTGGAAAAGACGGGATGAAAGTCAGCGTTGTTTGTAATTAATTTCCTTTTACCAAACTAGTTGACAAGGTATAAAGGGTGTGCTAACTTAGCAGCTTGAAGGCTTGTGCAGGAAAGATAGTGCTTGCAACCAAACTGCAGACAAGCAGGCTGGGAGTAGCGGCTGTGGGTTCCTCACAATGGAAGTCTTGTTGCTTGGTAACTTCCCCCTCTTTACAACAGATTCTGATTTTAGAAGCTGCTGGAAGTGACTAGGTATGTCTGTCCTGTTGTTGTTGTTGTTGTTGTTGTTGTTGTTGTTGTTGTTATCATTTGTAGGTATTTGATGGTTGGATCCTTAAGGGGGAGAAATTCCCAAGTTCTCAGGATCACCCTCTGCCCACCATGAAGAGGTACACAGATTTCTGTGAGAGTGGTCTAACCAGAAAGAGCATCACATCTTCCCAGAATGTGGCCATGGTCTTCTTCCGGGTCCATGAACCAGGAAATGGATTCACAATAACCATAAAGACAGATCCCAACCTCTTCCGTAAGTAAACAAGCAACAGACAGGACTCAGGGCAGGAGGCGATCACTTCTGCTTTGTAAAGATTGTATTACCTCACAGACTTAAACCACGGAATATCATGGGTTCTTTATTCCTTGTTATGAAAATTAAACCACAGTTTTTAGTTGTATTTCCCAGGCTAGGTAATATTCTAACGTATAGCACATACACTTCTATTTTTCCTCCAAGTCTTGCTCTGCCCTCCCAAGGCATTACAGTGGGTTCAGTGACCAACTTTAATCTCCCAAGCCATCCCGCAGATGTGAGATAAGCTTGAAGAATCATTTGGTGCCAGAGCTTTGTAAACAAAGTCTGAAAGACTGTGCTTCTGAGACAGGTGGACAGATGTCATCCCCTAAGGAAGGAGTGAACCAGTCATCACCTCCTTCCATGTTATCTTAAACTACAAAGCCACCACCCTATCTCAGTTAATTTCTGATAGAGAGATACACAGATTAGGTTATAAAACTATACAGCCAACCTGAAGGAGTGTGATTTTGAGCAAAATGAGTTCATACATTGGATTATTTCCTCATTAAGGGAGAAAGCTGAGAGCTAGGAATGTAGTGGTAAACCATTTGTCTAAGGATGCTTGAAGCAAAACTTGGGTTCAAACTTTAGCACTAGGGAGGAAAGAAGGGAGGGAGAGGGAGACAAGAAGGAGAGGGAGAGAGGGGAGGAGGAAAGGGGGAAGGGGAGAGGGAAAGGGAGGGAGAGGAAGAGAAATTCGGCCCTGAAAAGCTGAGGCTATCTGAGAAGCAGAATGTTGAGGGTTCATTTCTCCTGGAATTTGCTTGGTAAAAAATCAGAAGATGTCTTTTAAAGCTGCCAAGGAATTTCACTTATTCTGAAATTAAGAGTATTTAAAAATACAAGGAAATAAGTCATCAGAAATCCCATATCTCTGTTTCATAGATAGAAGAATAACTCTGTTGTAAGTTTGGACTTGAGATAAAAGAAAATTTCAGAAAAATCTTAAGACTATCACGATTTAAAAATTAAAGCTGGGCATAGTGGCTTACACCTTTAATCACAGCACTTGAGGATAAAGGCAGGCAAATCTCTGAGTTTAAGGCCAGCCTGGTCTACAGAGTGAGTTCCAGGACAGCCAGGACTACACAGAGAAACCCTGTCTCGAAAAACCAAAAACCAAACCAAAACAAAACAAACAAAAGATCATTGAATCAACTTTACATTACTCTATACCCAGCAAATATGTATTAGGTACAAAAGTGTTGTCTATTTTATTCTTGCCTTCTTCTGTCAGTGTCATGAAATCTTTAGAATAAAATTAGACTTGGTTTTATTGTTTAACAAATAACACCATGGCTCCAAATTCTATGGGTGAGTATCTGGCTTCACGGTTGAGTCTTGTTCTCCTGGTTTAGATCTAGACTCAACACAACAGAGGTGCTCCTGGTACCCCCAGGTGTGTTATCTGACTGGTAAAGACTTCCTACCTTAGGATCGTTATAAACAGACTAAGGTGAGACGCCCCCTTGTGGCTGGTGCTTCCCAACACTGATGAGTTCAATTCCCCTGCTCCTTCCTCTCCCCAAGTTGTCACCCTCTTCCTGGGTGCAACTCCTAACTAGAGAGGCCCAGCCCTTGAATGTTGGTAATCTACAACAAATCTAAACAAATATATTTAGCACCAATCAAAGCTACCCTGGGGCACTTATGGCCAGTGGGCCCCAGATTGGACATACCTACTAGACCATGAGCTGAAATCTAGAACAAAGGTATAATAAATTTATACAAAAAACCTGGCACTCTAAATAATGTATTTGTATCTTTTTTCCCCCTCCTAAAGCTTGCAATGTCATCTCTCAGACTCCGAGCGGAAGGTTTACTTTGGTGGTTCCATACCAGCACCAAAACTGCAGCTTCTCCATCATTTATCCAGTGGCAATCAAAGTCTCCGATCTCAGCCTTGGACACCCGCACGGCCTTCAGCTAAAGGTCAGTAGCTTGCTTGCTCCTTGGTCATTTTGTAAGGTCACTGGTTTCTTGTTGTTGTTGTTTTGTTTTTTCTTGTTTTTTATTTTTGTTTGTTTTTTATCTGTGACAAAGCACCCATCCTGTCAGGAAGCCCCAACCATGTGGCCCCTGGCTTTTAAGTCTCCTGCACGCTGCCCTGGCTTCTCTATGTCTATTTCAGTCTTGCTTCGGGCAAACACTCAGGTGCCCGTTCTGACTACTCCAGGATTTCTCTTGTGACATAGGAAATGCTTTCAGTTGGTAAAGCTGGAGCATGTAATTACAGTTGAACGCTCTTGTACTTTCCTCTTTTACAAAAATCCTCTCCTAGCTGACGCTCCTCTGAGTCATCGACGCAGCTGCTCTCCTGATTATTGGAATTTTCTTTTGATATGAAGGAAGTCACTCTCATTGACAGCACTCGGCTATGAAAGAATGCTGATGGTGGCATAAAGTGGGAAATTTGATTTTTATATTGCAAAGAGCAGTGAAGTTTTAAAGAGTATGTTGTAAGACATCTTGCCTAATATATACTCACACACACATATATATATATACATATATGCATTAGTGTATATATATATATACATATATGCATTAGTATATATACATATATATATGTGCATATATATTAGCTGTGAAATTCCTACCAGCTTGCTTTCATATCAGCTTCCGTGTGTGCCTTACCATAAATGCTAGCTTCACTGCATCCCTTTGTACAGACAGTGGATGCTCTGTGAGTCACACTCATTTTCTTTTCCTTGTTCATAGGTTTAAGTTAAGATAACACATGCATTTGGTGGTATCGGAGGCAGCCGGTATTCCCAAACACACAGATCTTTGTGAAAAGTAAATAAGGAACAGGTCTAAGAAAAAGAATTGGTGTCTGACTTCCTCTTGACCCCACACCTACATGTCCCTGCCTCTTCTTTGTTATTCTTGGACTTTGACCGAGGATCGATCCTTTGATAAAAATGCTCAGTGCTTTGGATCCAACCTGATAGTGTTCGTAAGCCATGCTGTTCTTGAATGATCTAGAATCTGGTGGGAGACATGGTAACATATTAAGAGATCTGTGTTTTCAGTATTGAAGCCCTAAGAATAATTTTAGTATTCCCTTTAACATTTTTGTGCCTACTGTGTTCTAGGCATCTATTCCTTTAAAAACCTCCTTTTTTGAGGCCTGGGTATTGAAAGCTGAACATGGTAATTTATACTTGTAATCCTAAGCACAGGGAGACTGAGATAGGAGAACTTCTTGTGACGGGCTAGCAGCATGATCGCTTTACGAGAAATACCAAGTAGTAGTAGTAGTGGGAGTAGTAGTAATAGTAATAATAACAATAATTTCCTCTGTGCAGGGACTATTCTAGATTCTAGAAATAAGCAATGAACAAGGCAGATCCTGCTCACAGGCAGCCTATTTTGTAGTGAAAATTATCACGAATTTCAAATCAAGGTAAGTCTGTACAGAAAATGCAGCAGAGTGGTTTGATAGACAGGAGCTGAAAAGTGGGTAGACAGAACTGTCTGAGTCAATATGGTCAGAAAAGGAAACTTAGATCAGAAGGAGCAGCAGTCACAGGAGGCAGGAGGAACAGTGCTGCCCAGGCAGAAACAGGCTTACTGGACCCCGGACACAGGAAACAGCGAGCTAGAGAGGCAGATTGGCAGAGCCACGTGTGCTGGCCACCTGGAGAAGGTTGTGTGCAGCGGGAGTGGTGGGAAAGCCTTGGGATCAGCTGGGAAAACACCAGATGTGTGTTGTCCTGAAAGGTCATTCTGGCCTCCACTGATGGGTGGGCTGAGGACATGAGGTACCTCACATTCCCTGTGAGATGGCTCTGTGGTTGTTGCTAGTGAACCACTGGAGACCATCCCATTGGCACTTCAGCTTTCATGTGTCTGGGGAGATGAGACTTCGAGCGTTCATAATGAACAGCAGGGACTTGGCTTCCAGTTCAGCGAACTGGGGTGAGCCTTTGGTACAAGGGTCGTGATCTAGCAAGAGAGGGTAAGAGCTTAATGCTTCAACAAAGACATGTAGGAACTGCTGCTGAGGCCCAGAACCCCAGACAGGTCCCCATGCAGCTCACTTTCTGCCACTGTTTATAAGAACACCTGAGAGGATTCCAAAGAGAAGAGAGATGTCATCACTCACCAAGTGGAAACTTCCGTCTATCTACTCATGGGAAAGGCAATTATGTTCATCTATTTCTAAATAGCTTGTTTGAATGTCTGTTCACAAACTTGTGCACAGTGGGCCTAATTAAATCTTTATTTCATCATGTAATGAAATTACATTTGAAGTACCTAAGCATATGGTCATGCTCATAGTAGGTTCTTTAAACGTTAAGCAGCCCCTGTTGTCTCCATTCCTTAGCCAAATATATTCCGTTGTACAATGTCTCAACTTTAGTTCCCGCCACATCGGAGTGTTCTTCTCAATGTCTGACAGGTGTGCACCTGCATAGATGGGTGTTTGAAGTCCTCAGTCTTAGATTTTGGCTCCTATGTGTCAGGGTTTGTCTGGTTAACTTCAGGCTACCAGCCACACACCACTAGATCTCTTAATGAGTACTCATCAGTGAATAACAGGCAAACCTAGCTACTGAGATGATGAGAGAGCGAAGAGAATGAAAATGTGGAAAATGCTTACAAACATCATTAGGAATTTAACACACATGTGCAGCTCATTCCTATAATCCCAGCCCTTGTGGGGAACTGACGTGAAATCAGGACTAACCTGGGCACGTGAAGCAGGAGCCAAGTGTGACATTCGAGACTGCGGATGCATACTTTCTCTGTGTGGAGCAGGACAGAGAAATCACTGTGGCTGAGAACTGTGGGAGGGTGCAGGGAAGCAAGAAATGATGGTTTCAGAGGCTTAGAATGAATTCTTTTGAGTGCCATGAAAAGAATTTGTTTTCATTCAAAGGAAAGAGTAAATGGTAAGTTTGGCTAACTTGAGCCCCAAATCACAGTTCTATTCTTTTTTTTTACTATAGCCATGAGTAATCTAAATCCTTATTTGTGGAAGACACGTTCCAAGAACAGAAATATCCCTCTATTAGCAAGAGGAAAAGATGTAAGCCGAGGGAGAACACAGGACTTTAATAAACAAATTATAATGTAATTATAAAATGCAGGTGCCTGGGCTTTCTTTCCTCTGACTGCATGCATTAAGAGATCCCAGTCACTTGGTGTGTGTCCAAGGACTCTCAGGTTCTATATCTACACATCTTAAAGAGCTTACAAATTCCGGGTTTATTTTTCCAGTCATTGGATTTAGCTTTTGCATGGACACATACATTAAACAATGACGTCTCAACTGACAAAGGAAACTGACTCTCGAGAGCCTTTTTCTCTCCACCTTAAACAATTTCTGGAGTCTCTGATGTTTGATTCAAGCACAGTTACAGGCTGAAGGCTGACAGAGGTTCACAGATCCATCCTGGCTCAGATCGACTGGTGATAGGTTTATCTGCATCTTGCTCTTTTTTTGCTGCTGTATTCTCTAGAAACCTGCGGCTGGCTGTGGCGGAACTGGTGACTTTGTGGAGCTGCTGGGAGGAACTGGATTGGATCCCTCCAAGATGATGCCGTTAGCAGACCTGTGCTACCCCTTTCACGGCCCTGGTGAGAGATATTTAGCTGTCAATGATGTGACTGTCAGGGTTCTCTCCTTAAATACAACATGCTAACTTTTCATATACAAGAAGAAAAACTCTACCAAAACATTTGTTTTTTATGTTGAGCCAATGTGAGAATTGTATTTTAGAACCTATGTGTAGTATCAGAACCTATTACC
Source organism: Rhabdomys pumilio (assembly GCA_030674055.1). Lineage (NCBI taxonomy): Eukaryota > Metazoa > Chordata > Mammalia > Rodentia > Muridae > Rhabdomys > Rhabdomys pumilio. Next base: position 18,302,230 of record JANHMN010000014.1, on the reverse strand, counting down.
TAAGCATCAGGCACCAGGAGAGAAACCTATGGACCAGCTAGAATGTGTATTTAAGGAAAACTGTGGAAAAGACAAGGTTTCTCCACTTCAGGGAGGACGTCTGCTTTTACACTCTGGAAACTAACTTGTTTGTTGACTGACAGTTCAAATGGTAAAAGTATCAGTGATTGGTAACAATATAATAATGAAATAATTAAATAACTTTACTACCTGTATACGATACATACACGGGGATGGATTATTTATAGCCACATATACAACAAACCAGTAAGATTTTTAGAATATCTCTGAGCTTTTGAGTCTCCCCAACTTCTACAGGTTTGCTAGCTTCTCAAGGGCCACTGCAACCCAGGGGCAAACTCTGAAACCGCATCATTAATAAAAAGCTGCTTTAAGACGCAGATGCCAAGTAGGGCCAGCTCTGCATTGCCAGGGACCAGAGAGGATGCTTGTGGACTCAAGCTAAGGTGTATGAGGATGGCGTCTACTGACCTCATGACCAGACTAGTAACTGTTATGTGTGGTGGGGAAGTTTCCACAGAACAGCTCTATAAGGCCGTCCCCACACCTGTACTTCAGGCGTCAGGAATTATTGGAAATCTGGAAAAGGTCAGATTTAAAGCAAAGATCAAGAACACCAATGCCAAATTGCACAGACCGTTCCCGCCAGAGCCCTCCTCTCGCGCCCCAAGTAGGTAATAAAGTTGAAAAGCAAACTGACATTTTGATCAGTTATGTCCTGATGTTACAATAAGCTCACCTCACCAGTATTTCCTCCCTGTCTGAGCCAATGCTAAGCCCTCAGTAAACAAAACAGCTCCGAAAGAGAAATCATGTACACAGGTGGAAGGGAAGGCCTGCTGTGACCTGCTCTCTGCTCAGAAATGTCTCCATGAGACTAGACTAAGGCGAGCTATCTCATCGAGGCAAAGATTGCTTTTTATAGATCTCCAAATGCTGCTGAAGCTGAGGAGATTTTTTTACTTTTTTGGGACAGGGTCTCACTACCCAGCCCAGGCTGGCCTTGAATTCTTTATCTTGCCGCCTCAGCCCCTAGAGTGCTGGAATCACAGGTGCACACCACTGTGCCCAGAAGGGGCTGCTATGCTCACTGGCCTTTACTCTGATGTAAGCGGTCACTGCATGTGGCTGTGCTGGTCTTCTGAAGTCACCTTCTGAGGCGCTGTGTGGGTCCAGCCGTAGAGGGAAACAGCCTTTAGGGACATGCATGTGTGTGTAGGAACAGATATGATTGAAGAATGCTGTGACTTCAAATTACATAGTCGAAGATGTCTTATTTCTGCTTGCATTACAGGACTTAGGTTAGGTGAAAGCATCCTAGGAATCTAGGCCAAACAAACAAACAAACAAACAAACTAAAACCCAAGAATCTCCCTGCTTTGTCTAAATTTTGAGCATAATTGAAACCAATGTTAAGCGGTTTAAAGCTTGGATGATATAACTTTTTGCTTAGTTTTGGATTGTTTAGGTTTCTTTCTTGCTTTAATTTTCCTTTCTTATTCACTAACCTGTGTGATGCTAGGCACTATACCCAGGGCCTCACACACATGCTAAGTGCTTTACGCTGGGCTACACAGCTGGCAAATGTGGCTTTTCCCTTCTTTCCTCTTCCCTGCTTCCGAGTACTCTAAGTTTAATCCAAAACCATCAAACTATTAGAGACCCTGCCCTTTAAACTGAATTTTGTTAGAAATGGTGTCAAAACAAATTGCATGCACATTAATTAAAGGAAATTGGTTATATACTAGGTAGATTGTTCAGAGTAAGATGACCTTCCAAATTATCCAAAGAAGAGATAAACTTGGCTCTCCAGGCAGAAATTAATCTAGGTCCTGTCATATTTGTATTTTAAAAAAATATCAGAGTTGAAATCTATCATGCTTTCAAACAGACTCTCACCCTAATGACATCACCGTGCTGTTGTGCTTCAGGTGCACCCAGGGGTGTGTCTGGGGGACACCCGTGACACAGGGACAGTGGTGGCCTGTCTCCAAGTTGAGAAATACCCCGTTGATACAAAATGTGAGGCGGGAGACAGAGAAAATTAAAGTAGGAGAGAGAATATTACAGGATAGATGGAGCCCACATGAGGAAGAGCTGTGGCTAGGGAAAGAAGTGGGAGATAGTTTTTAATAAAAGCCATGTGGCTTCCAGTGTCTGCTCAGGCACACCTGCCAGGAGAAGCGATGAACAAGTGTAAGATGCCTGTACAGATAACGACAATACCGGATGTCAGCCAAGTGACAGTGTTCAAAATGATCCCGTACCAGGACAGTTTTGAAAGACGATGGCAAGGAATAGAACAGTAGTTTTCAGCCTGTGGGTCGAGACCCCTTTGAGTGTCGAATGGCCCTTTCACAAGGGTTGTATATATCAGATATTTACATTACAGCTTACACCAGCAGCAAAGTTACAGTTATGAAGTAGCAATGTAATAGTTTTATGGTTGGGGGTCACACAACATTAACTGTATTAAAGGGTCGCAGCATCAGGAAGGCTGAGAACCACTGCCGTAAAACAAAAAGTGACCTACTCGGTGTGTACCGCTCTGCCCACATGTGTTTTCCTTTACATATAAAATGTAGTCATTATCTAGACTAGGGATAAACGGGATTGTCTGGTCCACACAAACACCCAATGGTACAGACCCTCCTCTCAGAGCTAACTGCCGCTTGTAACCCCATTCTCTGTCCCCACCGTGAACTGTCCCTGCAATTCTCCAACGGCCAGCATGGAGCAGAATCTACTAGTCACCATAGTCTCCTTTGCCACTTGAGCATAGCAGGCAGAACAAGACAAAGCCCGAAGAGATATTGAGCCTCTTTTTAGCCAGCTTTCTTTATCCTACGGTGTCCTGTATGTGCAGAGAAAGGCTGGACCCAGTTCATGATTCTACAACTAATTCTATAGTTTTAAACCAAGTTGGTTTGACTGAAAGTAATTTGATTATGTCAGAGCGAGATGCCATACACCCCTGGTCTCGTGCCTTCTCTGTGTTTAACTTAGGTACTGAGAGCACTGATTGGACTGATTGTTCTCTAACCTGCTGAAAAATGTTTATTCCCCTCCCCCAATTACAGCCCAGATGAAAATTAGCTGCGACAATGCTGTGGTGCGTATGGTCTCCAGTGGGAAACACATTAACCGTGTGACATTTGAATATCGTCAGCTGGAACCATTGGAGCTAGAAACCTCCACCGGGAACAGCATCTCAGAATACTGTTTGTCTAGTCTTTGAATGATTGGCTTCGGTGATTGACACGCTGTTAGCCCAGTGAGTTCTCCACACTTACTGTATATGTTCCTGATGGTCAGCAAGTGTTTAAAAGCCTTCCAGTCAGTATTCCAGGCCTTGAACACATGCACACATGAGTTCCAATTTTGCTTCTTTTTGTTATAATGTATCAACGAACAGAAGGTAGACAGCAGGTTGTTGGTGGTCATGCTTGGCGATTTTGGTGTGCTGCAAACATGAAGTGGTGGAACAAGGGTCCAGCAAGTGAGGGAAAGAGCTGTGTCACAAGGGATGATGCTCCAAAGAGAGAGACCAATGGCAGCACTCAGTTTCATGACAGATTAAAAAAAAGTCAAAGTCTTGAGAATACCAAAGGAACTGTATCTGTTATTTTTACTTCATACTTCCAGTTACAAATTGTAGGTATCCGTTGTTAATTGGTAGTACTTGTTTTTTAAACAGCACTTTGTAGCATGGGAACAAGACCCCCTTTCCATTCATAAATCCAAATGTAAATAAATGTATTCCGAATCTTGGCATCTTGGCTGTCTGTTGTATTGACTTTCCTGGGTGGTCCCTGCCTTCTTCACCTCCCCCACAAAACTGTTTTCATGTGGGGCAGACCCAAGCTATGGACTGAACTGTTTTGGATTCCTTGGAGATGCTAGAACTCTGGAGTGTCTTTGCCACCAAGTCTGACCAATGAGTTTGATCCCTGGGATTCACATGGTGGAACCAACTCCCAAAAGTTGTCCTGTAACCTATACACACACAGACACACACACACACACACACACACACACACACACACACAGACACACACAGATAAACACACACACACAGACACACATACACAGAGAGACAGACAGAGACAGAGACAGAGACAGAGACACAGACAGAGACAGAGACACAGACACAGACACAGACAACAGACAACAGACAACAGACACAGGGAGTGAGGAGAGAAAGAGAAAGGGAGAGAAGGAGGGAGAAAGAGGGGGTACACACACACAAACACACACACACACACACACACACTAATATACGTATACATACAGAGTAAGAGAAAGAGGGGGAGAGAGGTACATACACAATAAATAAGTAATGATAATTTTTAATCTTTTGGGAAAGAAACTGAAAGAGGTTATTGGTAATATTTTTACTACTAATTTTATTTGAGACAGGATTCTTATCCTGGCTTATCTGCAGCTCACTAATCAGGCTGGCCTCAAACTCACAGAGATCTGCTTTCTGCTTCCCCTGCCTCCTGAATGCTGGGATTAAAGGTGTGTACCACCACACCTTGGCATATTGATAACATAAGAGATAATCACACCAGGCCTGTCCTGTGTCTCTCCTCATCTGTGCCCAGTTGGCAAGTTCTGCCTTTTTCTAGACCCAGTCCTGACCTTCTCCAGGAACTTGAACAGAGCTCACAGTCTGTCTTGACTAGCCCCTCTGCCACCCCTTTTCAATTGCTTTAATCTTTCCAGGTCTTGCCCTTCTCCCCCAGGCTTAGCCTTGGCTTTTGTAGGTTCAGTGATTAGGTAGTGTAAGTTCAGTGATTAGGGCTCCCCTGCCGATAACTCTAAGATCTCTTCCACCTTTATGCTTTGTTCATAGAGTTCTGTGTGACTGTGACTCACTGTCTGCATGCCTTTCCAGCTCTTTCTTGTTTGGTTTTTGAGACAGTCTCACTATGTAGCCCCAAATGTAAACCAGGCTAGCCCATAACTCAGAAATTTACCTGTCTCTGCCTTACAAAGTGCTGAGGTTAAAGGCTTGTCTTACCATACTTGGCCATCTTCCTGTTTCTTATATACCTGCCTCTCCTGGGTGTCATCTGAGGACTACTTTGTCCACGAGAATGTTGTGGGTTTTCTCTCAGTTTCTAAACCAGCTTGTTTTCTGCAATTCTAGACAGTCTGGTATTGTTGTTTCATGGAAGCAGGTACAAGTGTAATGTACCCTTCAACCTCCTGAGTGTAAAGACTACATTTCCCAACATCCCTTCCTAGAGCATTGATCACCTGACTGAATCCTGACTGAAGGAATGTGGAAGGAAGTGACATCTTTCCTCATATGATCCTCTATCTGTTGTTTAAATGTGGGGATTCTGACAGAGGACACTTTGTCCATGACAATGTTGTGAGTTTCTAAGGTCATCAGAGGGCAGAGCCAGAGAATAAAATAGGATCCCAAGTCTCTGCACGACCTCAGAGAGGAATGCTCACTGACCAGGAGCGTCCACACTGGACTCTGTGCAAAGTGCTTTTGTTTTGGCAAACCACTGAATTGCTTCACTCTTTGCACTGGGGAATTGTCTAAATCCAATTCTTAGCCATTCTTGAATTTTCTTCTCCAATTTGGCTGGTAATTATCCAGACAGGCCTGCCTGGACTCTCCTTCAAAGAAAAAATACTCCGAATGTGCATCGTTGATCTCATAAACAGGAAGTTTCACACTGATATACTTCTAGCCAACCTGTCTATTTCCCTGAGAAGATTGTCTTGAGATGGTAACTCTTAGACTCCTTAACAACCTATGACTCATGGGCCAGGAAAAAAAATCCCATATAGTTACAAATACCTCCAGATTGCTCAAGAGTTCACAGACCCCTGTACCCTATTTAGAGCTCCAGAATTAGGAACCCCCACATCATAGTGAAAGTCAGCTCCGTGTCAGTCCATTCAGCCTGGCTTGCTGTCTCTTCAGCATCACTCAAAGCACTCATTAAGCTGGATTCAGCTGGAGTTGATAGCTCAGCGCCTACGTTCCCAACTAACCACTGAGGGTTACTTGTCTTCCAGGAGTTTTCTTCCTCTGTTGTCTAGTTCTTCCCAGAGCAGGAGATACATTTGGTTTTGAGCAAATTTCACAGACAAAGGCTTCGTTTCCAGGTCTGTCTCAACTGTGAAATCTTTTTTCTTTGCCATTTTAACAGGGAGACCATGTTTGCCTGCAAAGTAGAATCTTCATGAAAGAGGAAGAAGGGTTTGATGGATGGGATGTACTTATAGGCAGTTTGTTTGTATGCTCAGCATACCCAGAAGAGGCTGGGAAAGAATCTCCAATCAGAGGGTAATCATGGGGAATTATATCTGGATAGACTCCTCTCTGTAGCAGAAAAGACGCTTTTGTAAGAGTGAATAAACAAGCCAGCGACTTCTTTCTACTGGGTCATCTGTAATGATTACGTCCATTCTCCTCTTCACATCTGAAATTCTTTTCTTTGTGTGTGAAGACAAATGGCAGAGAGTGAAGAATCAGAGGTAGGAGTGAGAGAATCTGAGTGAGAGAAAGGCTTGACGAGAAGGTTGGGACACACAAGAAAATCAAGGTCTGTGGCCTGGACTGTGGGCTCTGCTCCTGGTGAGTGTGTGTTCACCCCTGAGCAGCTAAGGAAGGATGAAGTGGCTTGCGCTTTATGTAAGGCAAAGACTCAATGCGAGCACTAACGTAGAAGGTTAGATGAACAGGGTGGAGCCGTGACTGTTGGCCTTTCTGCTTTGATAGGAAGGTGTCCTGGGACTCGGAAGCCCAGGAGGCACACAGCTCTGAGGAGGCCTCCTCAGCAGAGGCCTTGCTGCTCCCAGGGGAGGGGATCCCAGCTGAGCTGAGGAGCCCGGGAGTCTCATCCCACTCCTTCTCTGCATTTCTTCTCTTCATCACTTTGTGTCATCTTCTGATGACAGAGTCACACCAGGAACCAAATCTCACTCACGAAAAGAGAGTTGCTGAAGGGTCCAGGGTGTGGAGGGATGAATCCTAGGGCTGCCAGGGAATGAGAGTGGGGAAGCAGACAGCAACAGTGAATTGGACAAAGCACAGTGCTTGTATAGGAGTTCTTTTTTTTTTTTTTTTTTGGTTTTTCGAGACAGGGTTTCTCTGTGTAGCCCTGGCTGTCCTGGAATTCACTCTGTAGACCAGGCTGGCCTCGAACTCAGAAATCCGCCTGCCTCTGCCTCCCAAGTGCTGGGATTAAAGGCATGCGCCACCACCGCCCGGCTGTATAAGAGTTCTTGGGGTTCACTTGAGTGCCGTGAATATCCAGCAATCACCCTCATCCTTAGAAGGGTGGGACAGATACTGGAGCTCCCCAGTAAAAAGATGGGTGCTACCTGCTAATCTCTCTCCTTTTCTGGGATTCTGAGTATTAAAGAATGAAGCCTGTGTTGATTCAGATAGAATCAAGTCCATAACTTCATAGGGAAAGTGGGTGGCTCTGACTATAGGATTTGAAGGACAGCAAAGGCCCACTTGACTGAACCATTGCCCTTCACTGACATCGCAGTTACAATCTTCTTTGTCTTTAAAACCGTACTGAAGGGAGCAGTAGCACCCTGGTTCCTGTGTGGCTCTGGGTGCCTTGTCCCACCCACTCAGTGCTCACCCAAACAATGGAGGGGAGAGGATTGGTTCTGACTCATGGCTTCAGCGTTCCAGTTCTGAATTCTGGGTTCCAAAATGGCTTCTAGGTCATAGTGAGACCTAGCACCATGGTGGTGGCATCATATAGAGTAAGACACTGTTCACCACATGGTAGACAGGAAGCAGGGAGAGAAAGAGAAAGCAACTAGGGACTAAGTATGCCCTTCAAAAGCATGTCCCCAGTGACTCGCTTTCTCCAGAGAGGCCACGTCTCCTAAAGTACTCATATCTCCCAAGGTAGCAATATCACCCAGGGACCAAGCATTCTACCTATGAGCTTCTAGGGGACATTTAATGTTTAAACCATGTAGTATTTTGAATAAGTTTGGCCCCCATAGAACTCATGTGTTTGAATGCTTGACCCAGCATGGAGATATAGTACCATTAGGAGGTATGGCCTTGTTGGAGTGGGTGTGGCCTTGTTGGAGTGGGTGTGGCCTTGTTGGAGTGGGTGTGGCCTTGTTGGAGTGGGTGTGGCCTTGTTGGAGTGGGTGTGGCCTTGTTGGCGGAAGTGTGTCACTGTCAGGGTTGACTTTGAGGTCCTGTGCTTGAGATCCACTCAGGGCAGAAGAGGGGACACTCCTCCTGGATGCTTTCAGATCAAGTTGTAGACTTCTTAGTTCATTCTCTAGAGCCATGTCTGCCTGCACACTACCATGCTTTCAGTCACGATGATACTGGACTAAACCTCTAAAACAGTAAACCAGCCCCAATTAACTGTTAAGAAGAGTTGTTGTGGTCATGGTGTCTCTTCACAGCAATAAAACCCAAACTAAGACAAACCCTAACAGTTCCCTGATTTTCTTAAAGGTTCAAGAACACAGAATCAACTAGTTAATGCACTAACTCATATCACAAGTTAATTTGGCCATCTAAACTACTGACCATAGTTTTGACATAATGTAAAAATGATTGATCAGTTTTAATTGAATGAGAGAGAATGATAGTCTTTACCTTTGTGAAGGTGGGAGTGGCTATTGAGGATGTGTCTGGAGATAAAAGCATAACTGTTGTGGTAAATCTCCGTCCCAAACAAGTCCGGTCAAGGAAAACACAACTCAATATTTATGATTACAAACTGCAAGCCTAGATTGGACAGATTTACCATTCACTACTCTAATCCCCAGCTATGAGATCCCTTACAACTTGCGGTTTTCTAAGCCACGTTCTTCTCCTTCCTTTTTCCCTTCCACCAACCGCTCCAAAAAACGGCTCCTCCAGCTCCTCTGTCGCCTCTCACCCGGCAACAACCTCTTCTGACTCCTCCTCTTCCGACTCCTCCCCTAAGTCTTTTTCTCCACCTCCCCTTCTACTGCCCAATCACTGGCTCTAGCCTTTATTTTACAAATTCAATTGGACGGTTCACAAGATTCACTCCTCCTCCGTAGCCCCTCCCAGGAGTGGAAATACAGTGAAAACAAAAGGCTGGGCCTATCCACAACACATAACAAACACGAGCCCCAGACCCATAGGGCCAAAGGCACTGTCATGTTTTATGTCTCCATTTGCTGAAGCCACAGTACTCAGACATTTGGTTAAATACTTGTCAAGATTTTACAATTGAATCTGTCTTCTGGACTAGTTTAAATTATATAGAAAGTCACTAGGCTCCCACCAGGGCAGATTGTGCACCATGATTTGGCTGGGCCCCATTTAATCTGCTGAAGGCCACAAGCATCTTGAGGAAGATAGAACATCCTGTGCTTGGTTTCCTGGAGAGCCCTGACCAGCTGCATGCCATTGTCTGAGGATGCATTCTTCCCTGTCCCCAGCCTTAGTGTTTGGTAACCAGAGATTCCCAGTTTGGTTTCATCCTGTTCACAGCCCCTCACTGAAGGACACCAAGGCAGGAACTCAAGGCAGGAGCCTGAAAGCAGGAACTGAAGCAGAGATCACAGAGGCACACTATTTACTGGCTTGCTCCTCATGGCTTACTCAGGCTGCGTATATATTATACCACCCAGGACCACCAGCCCAGGGTGGCACCACCCACAGTAGGCTAGGCTCTCTCATATCAATCAATAAAGTAAAATAAAATAAACTGTACCCACCACGGGCTTGCCCACAGGCCAATCTGACAGAGGTATTTTGTCAACTGGGTTCCCTCCTCCCAGACGACCCTAGTTTGTGTGAAGCTGACAAAAATGCAGAGCTATTATTGCATTTCTGCTGAGAGTCTGAGGCAAGCGCACTCCTGTCACAGTCTTAGAGTGGGACCCCAACCACAGACAGGAAGATAGCAGGACCCATTAACGGACGCCACTGGGCTTCTCAGCGGACGCCACCGGGATTCTCAGCATCTTTTCCGTGACTCCTCAGTCCACTCCCCCGGAGAACCAGTTCTCCAGGAGAGCAAGATCCAAACGAAACTCACTTCTTAGGCAAATGAAACAAATCTGAAAGATTCCAAAAACCCCATCCCATTCAGAAAGAGCCGCAAAAGGGACCAGCCGCCACCCAGAAACTTCAGTTTGCGTCTGCGTCAATCCAGGCAGCGGGCTATAAATACCCTGTGCTAATTAAATGTTATCACTTAGCATTTCCCTGTTAACAAAGGTTTTTCTTGCTACCATCAAATCTACAGGAGGAAGAAAAAAAAAGTTCAATTTCCTTGGTTCTTCTCAATGAAACGAATTTAGAGTTCTCTCTGACATGCAGTGTATAATCAGAAGCCCTCCCTCCCACATGAATGAACACCACGTCACCTCAGGCCATTGATTAAGACGCACCGAGAATGAGCGAGACTCCACAGTGTGCTCACCACACTCATCGTGGTGGAAACATCTGGAATGTAGTTCTAGAATAGCAACAGAACACTGGGAGGAGAAACTGCAGAAGATAGTCTTTCAATGTGACGAATGTCAGGATGGAAGGCAGAGTTGTATGGCTAATGAGAAAATCAATTCTGAGAGAAAAGTCAGATGATGAGAGAGACAGAATGAAATGTACCTTAATACACTTGGGTGGGCCCCTGGTCTGAAACATTTACACTCAAGTTACCAGGGAAACATAAGCCATACCTGCTATTAATGAATGTTACAAGGATGACTGATTGACGGAACTTTGTGATTGTTGAGAGTCAGAATGTTGCAGATCTAGAGTGGAGATTATTTGCAGCTATCGTCAGCCACCTTATTCCTTAATCACTGCTCGTTGCCGTAACTCACATCTTTCTGTCAGATAAAACCTTAGGGACGTATTAGCTTAGCAGGCGCCAGCAGCTGCTAGCTTCCGCTAACTCAGAGAATCTGTAATGGACAGCACAGATCTCCCCTCTTTTCTGTAACTGTGAGTCACACTGTGTTAGTTGACAAATGCCTTGACTTAGGGGTTTCATTTTCGTTCTGTGAGCATACAAAGTTCAAGTAACATTTTCAGGTTAAAACCTGTCATTCTGGGTGCTCTGAATCCATATCCCCAGGCAGTAGTCACTCATATTTGACCCAGAATAAACAATGTCATATTTCCTGCGAACTGTGGTTTGAGTTAGTATACATTACACATTCGTTTCTTCTCATTACAGAGGGTGAATGTTCTTGTACACTTTGCTTATTTTTTAAAGTAGTTTTCCTGGGGCTGGCGAGATGGCTCAGAAGTTAAGAGCTCAACCATGAAGACTGGAGTTTGGTGTCTTGTCATGAAGACTCACAGCTATCCAGAACTTCAGCTTGAAGGAGGGCATACTGCAGGCACATGGGCGCAAACACACAACTGTTCACACAGAGAAATAAAATAAAATATTAAAAATAAACCATCTGTCTTGAAAGTCACTGGCATGAAGAATTAGTCACTTTCATAAGTTGAATGAATATAGATAAAATTAACAATGAAAGGCAAGCCCTCCCAGTGAGAGGGGTACTTGGAAGCCGCAGTAGTAGGGACCTTCCATCTGTCGCCGGGTCCACAGGTTTCAAAGTAAGCCAACGTCAGTGGTACTCCTCGTATGTAGGAAAGCATACCAAGGCAATTTCCAAATAAACCAGTTTTTAAAAGATCTGAATATAAAGGGATTCAAGAAGCATGTTCTTAAAGAGTGGAAACTAGTAGGAATACTGCCAGTGGGTTTGAGTTGTCACTGCTGTTCTCAACTGTTGGTGTAGTTGACGCTGAGACAAACCTATGCCTTAGAAGTGTTAGTGCACATCTAAGGTGAGGAACCTGAGCCCAAGACTTCATTCGCTGAAGATTTTCTGCTAGGGGGCGGCTGTGACCATCCCATCGGATCCTCTCTGCTGAGACTGAATGGAGTTCTTGGTTGTGTGTCTTTTCCAGTTGGCAAAACCACTTGGGCCTGGCTCATTGTTCCTTTAGCCTTTCCTGCCCTGGTGCTCACTGCACAAGGGCTCTGTAGGCAATTCTGAATTTTAGCTATTGTTTTAAAAAGTCTCCTGCAGCAGTGTGTAATGTTTCCCTTTGGTAGAGATGCCTGGTAAGGGTTTTGTTCATTTTAACAGAATTCCTAGTAATTGTTTTATAAGAAGATAATTGATATTTTCCATCAGGGATAGACCTTAGGCTTAGGAGATCTAAAGGCAGCATATTTGGCAAAGAAAGTAAAAAAAAAAAAGAAAAAAGAAAAAAACCCCACAATTAATTTGACTGACTCTCTCTCTCTCTCTCTCTCTCTCTCTCTCTCTCTCTGTGTGTGTGTGTGTGTGTGTTGCCCACTTGCTTGTGGGTGTGGAGGCCAGAGTTCAATGCTAGGTGTCTTCTTCAATTGCTATTCACTGAGCCTGGGCGTCACCAATTTTAGTGAGACCGGCTGACAAGCAAGCCTTCAGAATCCTCCTTCCCACAGTATTGGGATTACATGCACACACAATCACAGTGGGATATTTTTTTTAATGTAGGTTCTTTGGTTTCAGACTCAGGTCTTCATGGTTGTGTGATATAAGAACTTTATCAATTAAGCTACCCATTCATCCACACCTCTCTATTTTGATATCATTTTCCAAACTCTCATTAATCTCTTAATACATTAGAAATTTCATGATTGGGCTGGAGAGATGGCTCAGTGGTTAAGAGCACTGACTGCACTTCCAGAAGTCCTGAGTTCAAATCCCAGCAACCACATGGTGACTCACAACCATCTGTAATGAGATCTGATGCTCTCTTCTGGTGTGTCTGAAGACAGTGTACCCATATATAATAAATAAATCTTTTAAAAAAAAGAAATTTCATGATTTATCTTATATAGTTTTTCATTGCATATTTATTTTATTATTTTTTTAAAGGCAAGATCTTATTATGTAACCTTGGCTGGCCTGGAACTCACTGTGTAGAACACACTGATCTCAGGCTAACAGAGATCTGCTGGCCTTTGGCTTCTGAATTCTGATTCAAGGCATGTTTGTCCACAGATACTTTTAAGTTCCATTAAAGGTGGACTCTCCATCTATGATCTGCAGTTCTGTTGCCTAAGGCTTCTAGCTGAACATTCCTCCCCAGATCATAAATATAAAATGTTCTCAATATTTACAAATACTTGCAGGTTGGGTTATCACAGTTATCAAAGAGAACCAGCTGGAGTACCAAATGATGGGTTTTTTTTTTCTCCCCAAATATTTCTTTCTCGCTTGAGTTTGTTTCTCATTGCACTGTTGTTTCCTTTACTGGAAATTGCAGACCTCTAAGCTGGCTAGAGGGAATTGTATTTTATATCCAGCTTATGTGCTTCTCGAAGGAATAGCTCTCCTAGGTCTCACCCCCAAGGTGGCTCCATTCCGCTGTGCCTCAGGTGAATCGGGTGAATCAGGCGTGTTCATGGGATTGTGAGGAGTCCAAGACATAGTTTTTTTTTTCCATGTGTGTCTTCCCAGATGAGCCAATATGGTTCCTTCTCACCCAGGCAGAGGCTCTGTGTCCTTGGGCTCCCCAGTGAGGGTGCTGCACCCTGGAAAGTTTTCTCTGACACCACTAACCCGATGAGTTGGAGGAAGTAAATGCCTTTATCTCTGGTGTGTCTGTCACCATTCACTCATAGAAGTTCTAAAATAAACTAAGGTTGCAATGAGCAGAAAAGAGAAGACAGAAAACAAATGGAGAGTTAGATATTAGAAGAAAGGAGTGGGAAGGGACCAAAGGCAAGTAAACAGCACGCTGAAACAAATAAGAGGATGGCCACTAACTACCTCAGAATCAAAGAACAGATCATTGGTCAAACCAAAGGGGCAGGCTGGGCTCTGAAAGAACTCCATGACATTCATCCAAGGAGGCAACAGAAGCAGAGAAACATGGACGTTGTGCTGGTGCCTGGCATCAATCTTATCAGCTCTTGTGGTAATAATGGGTTATCCTTGGGGTGGGGAAAAGGTCTTATATTGGGAGCCAATATGTCTGTGCAAAACACAGCTTTTGCCTCAAAGGGAATAAGAGGCCATTTATTATGAACCAAATATGAATGGCCATGGTCCAAGAACACAGATTGTTGTCTTGAATGGCATATTTCACTGTGAAAACAGTCACATAAACTTTTAATCGATAGAGTGTTTTTCTTAAGGCATAAATTAAGACTTTACAGATACATTGGTGAGGATTATAGGTGGATGGGTTGTAGAAAAATGGAAAAAGTCTCCGATGCAAGTTTTAGATGTTATCTGATGACATTCTCAGCTTTGGGGTTGGTGGAAGCTTGTAGTCTGCTAAGAATATATAACAAAAGTTTTCCTGTAATCAAGGGCCTAGAGAGAGGGCTCCGTGGTTAAGAGTATGTGTTGCTGTTACAGAGGGCCTGACTTCAGTTCCCAGCACCCTCGTCAGGTGGTTCACAATCTCTTTAGTTCCAAGAGATCTGATGCCTCCAGCCTCCCCAGGCACTAGCACTCATGTGCCCATAGCCCTCACACAGAGATGCATAATGTAAAAAATGAATCGCTCTTTCTCCTCTAGTCCCAGGCACTGTGGGAGCTGCGGGGCTACCGTGCAGACATGACCAAGTCCAAGAACCACACCACACCACATACAACCAGGCCCAGGGTGGCACAGAAATTAAGAAATCTCAGTCCAAAGATATGGATCTCTTAAGGGGGTTGACTCCAAGTTCCTGAGGAACATGCGCTTTGCCAAGAAGCACAAGAAAGGCCTGAAGAAGACGCAGGCCAACAATGCAAAGGCAGTGAGTGCACGCACAGAGGCCATCAAGGCCCCTGTGAAGTCTCAGGCCATCAAGCCCAAGATGCCAAAGGGCCCCAGCAGCAAACTCAGCCGCCTGGCTTTCATCGCTCAACCCAAACACATTTGACCTTGCATGGCCAAGGGTCGCAGGCTTTGTGACCAAAGCCCAAGGTTCCAACCAAGGCAGAGGCCACAGCTCCCACTAAGGCCCAGGCTTCAGCTCCAACTCAGGCTCCCAAAGGTGCCCAGGCCCCTGGGAAGGCCCTGTTTCTATAATGGTTTCTGCATTGTGAAGACAGACAGACTGCTGTGACATACCTACCTACACACTATTTGCAGATGGCCACTGTCCTATGCTGGTTTCTACAAATAAATCTGAGGCAAGATCCGTTAAAAAGAAAACAAAACAGACCCTACCTGATAACGAAAAAGCTTTGAGATCATATATGGAGTTGGACAATGAAGGGTTATTAAAGAGACTAAAGACAGCCTGAGATAATTTTGGCCGCCTATCTGCAACATTCCAACTCTCAGCGATGGAGGTTCTGATCGGATAATCAACCTTGTAGAATCTTCAACATAGGTAAGTTTGGTTTGGTTTGGTTTTTTGGGTTTGTCAGTTCATAAAGTACAAGGACTTGCCCAAGGTCAGTCAAGCAGGTTCTCCTCCATAAAAGAATCACATTTGTTTATGAAATTAATTCACTGAAAATACAGATCATCTCCAGGCATTACACACACACACACACACACACACACACACACACACACACAGAGAGAGAGAGAGAGAGAGAGAGAGAAAGAGAGAGAGAAAGAGAGAGAAAGAGAGAGAGAAAGAGAGAGAAAGAGAGAGAGAGAGAGACCTTAGAACACTCAGTCCTAAATGGGACGCCTCCATCACCCCCCCACAGGGCTCAGGGAACCCCATGGAAGAGGAGGTAGAAAGAGTGTGTAAGCCAGAGGGGATGGAGGACCACCCCCCACCCCCAGAACAAGGCCATGTGACTGAAGGTCACAGAGACTGAAGCAACATGCACATGGTTTGCCCCGGGCTGCACCAGGTCCTCTGTGCTTACACTGGGGCTTCCAGTTCAGGGTTTTTGTGGGACTCCTGAGTGTGCAACGAAGAGGATCACTGATGCTTGACCTCCTCTTTCCCTGCGGTTGGTTTGTCTTGTCCAACTTTGATTTGA
Source organism: Rhabdomys pumilio (assembly GCA_030674055.1). Lineage (NCBI taxonomy): Eukaryota > Metazoa > Chordata > Mammalia > Rodentia > Muridae > Rhabdomys > Rhabdomys pumilio. The sequence continues at coordinate 18,286,237 of JANHMN010000014.1, read as the reverse complement.
TAGTTTTCTTTCATCCTATTATATCTTATTTTGTTACATTTTAAAAAATGAATGAGTGAAAACCCAGCCACTAGGATAACGGTTAACAACAAAACTGTCATTTACACAGTTTTCTCCAGCGGCGTGACACTGGCTGTACCAACCACTCCAAGACAGGCCTCATGTTCAGGAGTAGTTGGGCCAACATGTAACAGACTCCACAGTTTGTGTGTGTGTGCTTTTATTTGGCTATAGTTCGGTGTTTTGGTTTGGTTTTTCATCTTAGGGTGGCATCTCATTTTGTTTTCTTGTTTTTGTTTTGTTCTTTTTTGCGGTGGGGAGGGGCACAGTTGCTTGTATGTGAGAGTTTCTAAGTGTTTCAGGAGTGGCTTCCTCTGATGCTCTGGAAGATGGCACTAGGCTGCATGGCCACACCTTTTCTGGATAAACAGTGGTCGTCTTCCACTTCCTGTTGAAATCTTAACCACCATGGCTAATGAGGGAAAAAGTGGTGTTTCAGATGAGGAAACCCCTTTAGGCAGCCATTGGCCAAAGGCTCCAAGGGAAGTCTATACGTGGCAGTATTTCTTGAGTTTCAGTATGACTGCAGATCCCCTAGGCATCCTCCTGACAGTCAGATTTAATATTGGGTGGGCTATGAGAGTCTGAATTTCCCACAAGCGCTAATGCTGTGTTAAGGTGGTAAGAAACCCCAGAACATACAGAATTGTGTAAGGAGGAAGGTAGCCTTCTGACGCAGCTTCCAGCCCGTAGATTGTTTTTTGCTCTTCCTGGAGTGTTCTGCAAGATAAACACCACCTCATGCTATTTCCCCCTCATCACTTGGGAGCAGCCTCAGAAGGAGCAAGCTGTAACTTGTGAACGGGAGACACATTAATAAAACAAAGCTCCAGAGAGAGAATCCAAGGCCAGCCTGTTGCCATGACACCGGATTAATGACACCGAGCTGGAAGAGTGATTCTCCCTGGAGTGGTTATCAGCTGACACTATCTTAATTACACATTGAAACAAGCGCCTGCTCCCAGCAAACAATTATTTCCTGATCGATACCCTGTCCTGTTAAGCATACTCTCTGGCCGTTTATAATAAAACCTCTGATTGCCTGTCCTGAGAAAGAGACTCACCCCCACAGCCATCTCTGCTTATTGGCATCCCAACCAGGCTTCACCCAAAGCGTCTCACTTAGCTCTTCTGAGTGGCACAAAGCCCATTATTTGTTAAGTTTGTGGACTTCTGGGTGTCAATAGGGACGCACAGTTTACCTTCTAGCAATGGTTTATGCCCATGTTAGACCCCTACTTGGGGGTAAGAGGGAGGTTGTCCCAAGGGCTTCTTGAGCATTTTGACTTTGGATTTCTGTCATCAGAGATGCTCTAAGAGGGCAGTGCCACCCTCACTTCCCCTTTTGGTCCTCCTCCCCATCCCCCATGACACCACTGCATCAGCTTGGAAATATCACTGACACGCAGAATGTGACTTTGTGCGGAGAAAGAATCCTTGTAGATGTGGTGCTGGCTTATGTTACACATTCAATTTTTTATATTCTGACACAAGGAAAAGGAGGCTGCGGGGACCTCTGTGGGAAGGTGATGAGCAGGCGAACTTTTGGGCACCCAGCTCACTGCAAATGCGGCAGCTTCAGCCCATGATGGTCCCGGGTTTCTCCCTCAACCTCCAGCTTCTCCCCTGCCCATAGCTTCTTCTTGCCCCCAGATGCTCCCAAACCATCCTGCTCCAGAGAGCTCTTCAGTCCTTCCTGTAACACAAGGACTTCCCTTTAATCTGCCCGAGCAAAGGCTCAAGTCCAGTGCCGGTTCCCGCTGCTCACAAGCTGCTTCTCATGAAAAGCCCTGCTTGCATTCTCCACACATATGATTAAGTCTTGGTACTGTTGCTTCTATGCAAAAAGCTTGTTTTCGGTTTCGAAAACAACACGCAGACATGGAGGCGACATGAGCATGAGGAAGGCCTGTGACAACCAGGTAGAGATTGGCAGGACGTAGGGGTGAGCCAAGGAATGTCAAGGGAAAGACAAGGGCTCTCCCCCAAACTCCCAAAGGGAGCACTGACTTTGATTTTGGGCTTCTGGCTTCTTGAACCGTGGAAGAATGGACTCCTGTGCAACCCAGCCTAGGACAGTAGGACAGCCCAAGAAAACAAACGCAAGGAACGATTAACGTGGCTAATTCAAACTGTGAGGAATGACTACTCCCCTAGCCCCAACCCTAAAGAAAAAAATCCCTACAAAGGAAGCCCTCAGAGAGCAACCCCAACTTCCTCCTTAAGACTCGAGTCAGAGCTTTAAATGCCACAGTTTTAATCCATCCTCGGCATCAGAGTTAAGCCTGCATTCCTTTGGTTGACAGTCAGAGTAATCTCTAATCACACCGTCAGTTTCTCAGTCACCAGAGGATGTCCGCAGGGCTGTAAACCTCAGTGGTGGGCGTCTAGGACAGTGTTAGGACATTAGAAGCCAGGTGGGTAAGAGGGGCTTGTTAGAAATTCATGAGGACACAGCTACCTTCTGTAAGTAAGTCCTCCCTCTCTGGTCTATGTTTATTCATAGAAATCGTGTTCCCAAAGAAATCATTTTTCTTGTTTAAACCTGTTTCTTAGACATCCTTCCCGCTCTCAGAACTTGCTTTAAGAACCCTCTTACATTTGAGATTTCACCAAATATTTAATTGAATAACCGAAATCACCCAGATGTCATATTTGCCTTCTCTAGTTGAACACCACCCAACTTCTAAAATAATTGTTGCAAACAGGAACTAAATGAATCTGTATTCTTAAAACTATCCTTCAGTAGATTAAAATTGGGGTGATCATTGACATGTAAATTGAACTCCTGGGAAGTCTGTTCTAAGAACCCTCCTCCACATGCCTTGGTGTGACCCCCATTACAGCACTTTCTAGAGAGAACCCCATCTCTGCTCCCCTTAGAGTGGACACTGGGTGGATGGCATTGCTCAGGAAAAATACTACAAATGGTACCCAGGAGTCTTTCTCCCTGGGGCTTTACCCTTTCCTCTGCCGGATCAAAGTAGGACAGTAAGTTTGGATAGATGTGGCTGGGATTTATTCTACACATAAATGACAAACGTAAGCAGAGCTTTAACTGGAGAGACCTGGAGAGGAAGAGCAACGGCTTCTATCCATCAAAGACTTGCTAGAAGGCAGGCTGTACTGAGAACCTAAGCCCACTGGGAGCACTTCTTACGTGGAGATGAGGAAACTAAGACCCAGGCTATGGCCAGGCCATGCTGGGACTTGCAGCTGGGTGTCCTGATGCTGGCCCGTTTCTCTCTATGCCCCTCTGCCCCTCTGTGGGCTTGTCAGACTTTTCTTTTTCTTATGTAAAGAATCAGCCTTTTCTACTCTTGCCCACTTCTGCTTGGAGTTAATTTGTCCTCCGTTCCATCTTCAGCTCATTGAGTAAACTTATTCATAAGGGCCAGGCATGGTGGTGCACACCTTTAATTCCAGCAATTGAAAGGCAGAAGCAGATAGGTCTCTGTGAGTTCGAGACCAGCTTGGACTACAGGAGAATCCCAGGCCAGCCAGGGTGCACAGTGAGATTTTGTCTCAAATAAAACAAACAATAACAACAACGAAACCAACCAAACAAAAACAAACAAGCAAAAACCTCCAAACCACTACTACCGCCACCACCACCAAAAACCAACTTACTCAAAAACCTTTCTTTAAACTCGCCATTCTGAACTGGACACGAGGCCTAAGGGTTTAACCAGGAGAACTCGCCTAGCCTGGGTTTGAGTCTCAGCACTGCTTAGCATTTTTTAGAAATTAGAAAAAATAAAGCAAGCAAAGATTTTAATTATTATGGGATTCCATTTTAACAAAATAGACACACAATCTTTAAATTCTTCCTCTGATTACTGTCAAACTAAGATTTCTGAGATGAATTCCAGGGCCAATTAGTGCTCTCAAATTTTGTTATCTGGGACTCAGGAGAACAAAGGGGGCAGGCTAAGGCCATCCAGGTAGTGGCTGGCCCGGCTTCTGACTGTGGGTGCTCAGGCAGAGTCCCCCTTTCTGAAACCTCAATGTCTCTGTCTTCAGAACAGGGACACTGAACCACTGGATGGCTGAGCTTCCTTCTGTGCTGTTCCACCCGTCCTTCTGAGGTGTGGAGGTAAGCGCTTGATGCATCAGAGATTCTGGAAGGTTCTTGAGTTGAGCATGAAGAACAAACATGCCAATCAAAAGGGGCACATGTACGGAGCAACATAGCAAAAACTGACTGAGAAAATATAAAGGAAAGATCTCTCAATAACCAGAAAACTATATATACACATTACAACTCAGCATGAATTAAACCTTCAGTTTAACACATGAGAACTTTAAAAGTTAAAAGGGGGTGGTTGGGCGACAGGTAGACTCCATTGAGAAAGCACTTTCCAGTGGAAGTGACTCTAGATACTCTCTCCAGCCTGAGAATATTCTCCCCACTGGGGACTTGAATTCAATCCCTAGGACCTTTGTAAAAATTCCAGTCATGGTATCATGCATTTGGGACCCCGGAAACAGAACTATAGAGACAAATGCCTCTCTGGGCTCAGTGGCCAGTCAGACTGGCCTAAGGCCAGAGACAGAATCTGTTTCAAAACACAAGGTGAATGGCACTTAGGGAGGATTAACACCCAAGATGAATTCTGGCCTCCACATCCATGCATATCCGCTGTCTTCCTTAGGGCTTCGATTGCTGCTATCAAACACCATGGTCAAAGCAACTTGAGGAGGTAAATGTTTATTTGGCTTATATTTCCACATCACTGTTCATCACTGGGGGAGGTCAGGACAGGAACTCAAGCTGGGCAGGAACCTGGAGGCAGGAGCTGATGCAGAGGCTGGAGAGGGATGCTGCTTACTGGCTTGCTTCCCATGTCTTGTGCAGCTTGCTTTTTTTATAGAACCCAGAACCACCAGTCCAGGGATGGTAGCACTCACAATGGACTGGGCCCTCTTCCATTAATAATTAAGAAAATGCCCAATAGGCTTGTCTGCAGCAGCCCAATCTTACGGAAACATTTTCATAGTTAAGATTTTCTCCTCTCAGATGACTTTAGCTTCTGTTAAGTTGACAGAAAGCTATCCAACACACTGAGCACATGTGTACCCTGCAAGAATATGCACACACAGACAGACAGACAGACAGACAGACAGACACACACACACACACACACACACACACACACAAATACACACACACACAAAGTAAAAAATAAATAAATAAAAGCCAGGCTGGATGTGTAAGTTCAATGGTAGAACACTTGCCTACAACAGGCCCAGTCCTGGCTTTGATACCCAGCACTGCAAAACATAACAAATGCATAACCAAATGATTTCCATCCGATAAGTCATCGGTGAATCCCTGATGAAATTATAGGGCAATTTAGTGAGAAAACAATCCAATTTCCAAATAACCTTCTCCAAGAACTCACTACAGCATCAAGAATGCTTTACTGGTGTTTGCACATCACAGGGGTGAGTCAAACTCTCACAGAAATGGATGAGCTGTCAACGAGCCCTGCTCTCTTATCAGCTTGCAGAAGGGATCCGGCTGCCAGATAAGCAGAATGGGCAGGTTTATTGTCAGTGCTTGGAAAGTGCAATGCATTCTGAGGGGTCTCATGCTCGCAAAGCTTACCACTCCTTTGTTCATGCTCTCTCTCTCTCTCTCTCTCTCTCTCTCTCTCTCTCTCTCTTTCTGTGTGTGTGTGTGTGTGTGTGTGTGTGCGAGTGTGTGTGAAATTGATGTCAGGTGTCTTACTCTGTTACTCTCTGTTTTTGTTTCATTTTGTTTTTAAAACAATGTCTTTCACTGAGCCCAGAGCCCAGAGTTCACAGATCACAGAACGGCTGGCCAGCGGACTTCTGGGACCCATCTGTCTGTCTCTGTCCCACCAGCACTGGGGTTATACTTGTGCAAGATCATGGACAATCTCAGGTTCCCCAAACCCTTTATCAGCTGAGTCATCTCCTCAGCTCTCTTTTCTTGCTTTTGGTGGATTTAATTTCATTCCATACACAGGGAAATTAAATTCTTGAGAAGCTGTGACAGTTCTTCTCGATATTGCACACACCCAGGAAAGGAGCCCAGTCCTGATATGTTGTCACAGAATGTATACAACTTAGCCTTGGAAACATGAGAGCTCCTTGCTTCTCCAAGGAGAGCAATAATGCCAGCATGGGCTGGGGCAGAGCTGACAGTGTTTGAAATTCTTATAATACTGTTGGCATCCTGATCCACTCATCAGTTAATCCTGTAACCCTCATGCCTGGGAGTGTATCCATCACCAGCATTTCCAGACTATTAATTGGGTTGTGATTATTGTGTCCTTTTTTTTTTTTTTTTTTTTTTTTTCTCTGTGATGGAACTCAGTGATAGAAAAATTTGAAACAGGGCCTGAAACTGAGCAGAAAATGTCTATCTCCTGAAAATGCTTGGATAAACAGGAGAGACACCACAGAGTATCTTGCTAAGAAGCGGTTGGCCCTGCTGAATGACTGGATGGCTCAGTGGTGAGAGCCCCAGCTCATCAAATCATAGCCAGTCAGATGTACTGCTTCCTTATCTTCATCCACTGGACACCTGAACATCTCTGAGAGTCCTTAGAAAGAAAATGTTCATTTTCCTGCTTCCCCCAAATTGGAGGCCAGTGAATATTGCTCTTGTGTTAGTCTCCCATACATCCTTGCAGCTGCCCATTGGCCATTACCCAGCTACTTCCAATACATGTTGAGTGGATTACTGGATGTATGGATTGAAGCAACAATAAAACATTTGTCATTAAGTGGCACACAACACCCTACGTTTCACCTGGTAAATACAGTGTGTGCTTGGGACCACACAGTACCAGACATCAGCAACTGTATGGCCTGCTTCCATTATTTTGCCTCTAAAACTTCAAGAGTGTGAACATGAAGTTGACTTAAGGGGAAGACAGGATTCAGTTGTGATTTTGTAGATCATCCCCTGACCCCTGAAGGTTTGTTTGAGTGTGGAGCTGAAGTCCCTGTCCAAAGGATCTGGTCCCTTGCGTGGTTGTGTTAGCCACTATCTGTTACTGTGACAAAATGCCTGAGAAGACAACTTAAAAAGATGAACAATGTCGTTTACCTCACAGTTTCACAATGGTTTCACATGGTCATCTTGCTCCATTGCTGTGGTCCTGAGAAAAGGTACAGCATCATGGCAGTGGGAACAGCAGATGGAGCTATGGGCTGAGGTCTGTGCTCCCTGGAAGCTGGTCACCTCCCAACAGTTCCATCAGCAGGGACTTGGAGGAGGAGTTTCACATCCAGAATGGAACAGTGGGCAAACAGGCTACTTCTGTCCTGGCCCTCTGTTCTGTCACCTCCCATCAGCTGTCAGCCTCCCCACTGTATCTTTTTGCTACTTTGATTGTGTTATCTCTCCTTCGGCTTCTGAATGAAGCTTCTTGGTTCTCTTTACATGCTCTCTTCAGTTCCTATTAAGATTAAGCTCCTTAACAGCCAAGAATTTGTTACCCATATATAGAAACCCCTCTCAGGACATACAAAAGACCTGTGCACACAGCAGATGACCATACACATTTGCCACGTGTCTTTGAGTGAGTACATCGTGAGTTAACGGTTAATGCTGAGATCCCTCTTCCAGGATTTTCTCAGTTTTCATTTCATTCTTTAAAGTTTTGTTACAGGATTAATACAATCTAATTTTAAAATCTATGAGCTTTACCTAAGTAAAATTGAAGAGAAAGCTATCCACACATAACACTTACCTATATCATGCTGGTTATTTCCCTGTGCTTTTATAAACACATGTAGAAATGGAATCAGGCCAAGCTTCTGTGACCTGATTTTTAAAAATTAAGATATGTAGTCAGATGCAACTAAATGTAGCAATATGTCCTTGTGTTACTGTCTGATGGCTGCAGAATGTTTCATTATAGACATGCACCGGTTTCTCTACTTAATATTATTTTTCAGGTTTTGAATTCAAACCCAGTAAGATCTCTTTCCCCACCCTCTTCCTTCTGTCTTTCACCCCAGGATTTTATGTAGCCCAGACTGCCTCCAACTCTTTATAGATCAGGAGATGATCCTGAACCTCAATTTTCCTATCTCCATCTCCCAAATCCTGGGATTACAGGTGTGGATAAAATTAGGAACAGCTGGAAAGTTATACAAAACAGCAATACTTGTCAGTGACTCGTATTTAATGAATCAAATACTATAAGGATATAACAGGTTATATAAATAAATATAAATATATTTATATAAATATATATATAAATAAAATATTATATAAATATTTTATATAATAAATATATATATAGAAAAGGCAGCAGGTTTCTGACTGTCCTCTGCTTCTGCTGTTGCACAGACTTTGACATCAGTGTGAGCATTCAGTGGCTCAGCGCTAAGCACTGCCCTTGAGATGAAGACAACTGGAAACCCTCCCGGCACATGTGCCACAGAGAGGGCTGTGATTCACCTACTCACAGTGAGGGTAAATTCTAGAAACACGCTGCTGATTTTTTTGCCGTTAAAGAGACTGGAACCTGCACAAAAGCTCTGCCTGTTATTTATGATTCCGTCCTAAGATTTTTCTCTTGGCAGTTGAATAAAACCTTTATGGAGCGATTAATCTGACATCTGGTGTTTTATAATACTGGAAACAAAAGTGTTGGCACTTCCCACATGTAGTTGAAAGACACCTGCAAAGTGCAATGCCGTCATCTCAGTGTTCCTTGCTACTGACCAGGACACTTCCTAGACTCTGCTCAGGCGCCATCCGTCGCTGCAGCCCGTATTAGTCAGCATGATCTGCAGATGAGATCACTCCTCGTACTCATGGAATATTGCAGGTTTTAAAATGATCTAAAATATATATTCATATTTCATTTGTAGCCCCTAAGATGTATTCTGATGGACACTGTTAGAACTGCCAGGGTCTTGTGACTCCAGGAACATTGACTCAAAAGACTCATGGTTGTGATCACAATTTAGAAAGAAAAGCCTTCCTTTGGCAGGGGGATGAGAGGGTTTCTCTGTGTGGCCCGGGCTGTCCTGGAACTCACTCTATAGACCAGGCTGGCCTCGAACTTAGAAATCCGCCTGCTTCTGCCTCCCAAGTAAGAAAAGCCTTCCTAATTAATGTATTTGCTCATTAATTCTTTCCTCCTCCTTTCCTTCCTCCTGTTTTGTTTTGTTTCAGATGAGGGCTTTCTGTTACGGAGCCTTACCTGTCCTGAAACTTGCTATATAGACCAGGGTATCCTTGAACTCACAGAGATCCACCTGCTTGCCGGAATTAAAGGCCTGTGCCACCATGCCTGGCTCCACACATTTATTCTTTCAATGAACATTGGTAACACATTGACAAGTTCTGTTGATTCAAAAGTGACTCACACAGAGATGGTCCTTGCCCCCAGGAGTTTCCCCACTAACTCGTGGCAGACACGTGCTGCCACACGGAAGCTTCAGAGGATGCGTTTGCTACGGGTCCTGTCCCCACAAGCAAGCACACCTAGCTCAGTTTTATCTTCCATAGATGGCAGGTGTGTCTTAGGAGAACTTGTTCATGCTGCACAAAATATATATTCATATTCAAAATATATATTCATATGCAGATGCGACGAAGGACGTCATCTGCAGTGTGTGGAAGGCTGGCTGAGCAGTACACAGTCTCGGAATATGTTATTTCATCACCACCATGTTCAACATGAAAGGATATCATCACTCTTCCTGCCTGATTTCTTGGTTTCTTTCACTTATGAAGCTCTTTGGGATGTTTATACTTTATACTTCATTCGCTGGCTAGACACTGGGGGGATGCTGTGGCACGTGTATCTATGTGTCCCTGTTACTTGGGAGGCTGAAGCCGGAGGATGCTTGAGTCAGAGGCATGGGCCCTACTGGGTCAGCATAGCTAAACTCTAGTATTTTAAAAGTAAAAGAACAGGCTAGAATAGAACACACTATAATAAAATTCCTCCTTTGAGCAAGTTTATGTAATCTTAATTGTTTCTTTTCTGTTTTTCTTTTCTCTGTCTCCAGAGAACCATGGACAATGGTAAGAGTTAAGATGAGGCAGAGCCTTCCTTGCTGAGCAGAGACATTCCAGGATCCTGCTTCAGCCGTCCAGACAAATCCATTCGCACATTCACTTGTGTGAAAACAAAGCATCCGAGTAGACACATTATTAACCTAGACACTGAGGAGAACAGTTCTGTTCGTGAAAAACGAACCTTTTTACAACCTCATCTCTGTCATTAGAAAACACAGAAACCTTTTTACAGCCTCAAATCCATCATTAGAAAACACATTGATTCTAGATAGTGCTTTGACACCATCCAAAGGAGACTGCAGAATAAAGCCAGGGGGTCTCCAGCTGTCTGTCTGCATATTCTTTCTTTTTCTGTCCATGCATCCTCTCTCCCGACCCACTCTCTCAAAATGCAAAATCCGTGGAAATCAGGAGTGGAGAGAGAAGTATTCCTCCAACAATACTCACCCTCAAACAATAACAAACCCCCACCCTGCCCCCAAATCTAGGAAAAGGAAAACCCTATTCCAAGCCCTGTCTTCTTAGCACTCTCCTTTGTGCAGTGAGATCAGATACTGCCACATCTTAGGCAGGGCCCACAAAATCACAGCTCACTGTTTGCTTTATGATCTGTCTAAAGATTGACAGCAGGCTTGCTTGCCTTGTTCCAGGGGACAAGGAACCCAGGTAAAACAGGACTGGCTAAGAGCCGCATCTGTTTGAATATGTTTTCAGATGCTTCAGGAGAGCAAAAGGGGAGCTTTGGGAAGAGGTATTAGGAGCTGGTGAGATGGCTCAGCTGGTAAAGGCTTCTATAGTCAGTGCTGATTCCTGAAGCCCACATGGTAAATAGAAAGATCCACTTCTAAAAGTTTTCCTGTGCTCTCTCTGCATGCTGTACATACACACAGACACAGACACAGACACAGACACAGACACAGACACAGACACAGACACAGACACAGACACACACAAACACACACACACACACACACATGCATGTAAAAAAAGTTAGTCTTGAATTCATCATACTATATTTCATAAATATGTACAAATATTTTGAGTAATAAATTTTAATAAAAAAATATGTTGAAGGCAGATATGACACTCAACAGCAACCCAGTCATGACTAATAAATGAGGTTTCAAAGTTGGTTTAGTGGTAGGGTACTTGCCTAACATACCTGAGACCCTACATCTCCAGCCCCACATTGAAGTCTGTGTTTCGACAGGGGAAGAAATCAAAACTATCATAATGTAATCATTACCAGAGAGCCTCTTTTTTCTTTCATCATTTAGAAATGTCTCCCAGAGCAAAAGGGACCGCTGTTAGTTGTTCCCTGGAACAGCTATGCTTAATATTTCTTGTGTTCCTAGTGACATTTGAGTGTGTGACCTTCCACAGCCAAGCTATTAAACACAGATCACAACAGACAAGCAAAACAAACCGCTGTGTGGATACATTAGTGATATAGTAACAACTCCCTGTCTTTTTCCTCCCACTCAGGAAAGGTTCATATATTTATGTGATTGAGAGTTATTTATTTGGAGGGTTTGCCTTAAATATACTCCAATGTATTTTCCTCTTTTACTGAAAGTAGATTCTATTCTCATATAATACTTCTTGATTAGTTTCCCCTCCATCTACTCCTCCCTGACCTCCCCGTCTCTCCTCCCATGCAGATTCACTCCCTGTCCCTCACTAAAAAATAATAGGTTTCTAGGAAATAACCAGAAAACATAACAAAAAAATCGTTAAGATAAAACAAAAACCATTACATTGAAGCTGTACAAGGCAAGCTATCAAAGAAAAAGAACCTCAGGAGAAGGCACAAGAATCAGAGACCTACGCATCCACACGCTCAGGAGGAGTCCCATAAAAACACTAAACTGAAAGCTAAAATGTATGTGAAGAAGATCTGGTACAGACCTGTTTAGGTTCTGTGCTCGCTGCTTCAGTCTCTGTGAGTTTACATGAGCTTTGCTCAGTTGATTTAGAGGGCCTTGTTCTTCTGGTAGTCTCCAGCCTCTCTGGCTCTACACTCTTTCTGTCTCCCCTGTTTCCTCTTCCATAGGTTCTCTGAGCTCTGAGGAGAGGGAATTGATGGAGACATCCTATTTAGAGCTGTGTGTTCTCCTCTCTCTCTCTCTCTCTCTCTCTCTCTCTCTCTCTCTCTCTCTCTC
>JANHMN010000014.1:18219639-18273540 GCA_030674055.1 Rhabdomys pumilio | reverse complement strand
CTTCTTCTTCTTCTTCTTCTTCTTCTTCTTCTTCTTCTTCTTCTTCTTCTTCTTCTTCTTCTTCTCACCAGTAGTATTTGGTTTTACTCTAGATCTCTACACTATCTAGTCTCTGGTACTCAGTCACACAAGCAGTATTAGGTATGGGTTTTATCTCCTGGAATGAACCAAAACAGACATTAGTTATTCCCTCAAGCTTTCTGCTCCCATTACCCTGGCATATTTTGCTGGGAAACTGTTGTAGATCAAAGGTTTTGTGGCTAGGTTGGTTTTTACATTTCTCTATTGGTAGCCTGAAGAGTACTTTCCCATACACTAGAACCTGAGTTTCCAGTTCTACCTACATAGAAGGTTCTATGTAGTTATCGTCTTGCCCTCTCCATGTTCAGTGAGCTGTGTTGTCCACACCAAATTATTTTAAACACATCTCAAAATAGACAGTCAAGGCAAGCAATTGTGTGTAATTGTGGATACATTAATTCCATGTCTTTTTTCTTTCCACTCAAGAAAGTATTTGATATTTATATGATTGGGAATTTTTTTTATTTAGGGTATTTGCTTTGAATGTATTCAAATGCATCCTTTATAGCATATCCAAGGTTAAGAAGTTCCCTAGACCCTGTGAGGTGTATATTGCTGTGACAAATCCTTCAGGTAGCTCAGTCACAGCATGATTTTGACATAGGTCACTGGATAACAACAGGGGAGAAAAAAGGAAGAAAGACCATTTTTTATTGCAAACAAAGATGGAGAAGAAAATCATTAAAAATGACAGATGTTTGGAAGGAGATTTCAAAGAACTCACATGATTTCCATTGGTCTCTCTCTGTGTGTGTCTCTCTCTCTGTCTCTCTCTTTCTCTGTCTCTCTCTCTCTGTGTCTCTCTGTCTCTCTGTCTCTGTCTCTGTCTCTCTCTCCTTCCTGTTTGCAGACCCAGATGTGAGCTCTGAGCTGTTCCTGCACCATCCTTTGCTTTACCATCATGGACTTGACCCCTCTGAAACTGTAAGCCAAATTAAACACTTTCTTTTATAAGTTGCCTTGGTCATGATGCTTTGTCACAAGAATAGAAAAGTAGCTAAGACTAAAGTTGGTACCCAAAAGTGTGCTGTTGCTGTGGCAGACCAGACCATATGATTTTCTTGGAGGAATAGGGGAGACTTTGGAACTTTTGACTAAGAGGATGAATGCTCTAAGCAGGGTTAAGAAACCTTCCTGCTGGGAGCTTGGAAGACAGTACTGCTGAGGCTATTCACCCTGGAGACCTAGCTGAAGAAGTCTCAGAGGGAAAAGAATATTAGCAACTGAGCTAGGGACCAATTTTTTTTAGTGATATTTTGGTAAAGAATGTCGTTGCTTTCTGTCCTCATCCTAAGAACTTGCCTTATGCTAAATTGAAAAGTAATGGATTTACTTATTTGGTGGAAGAGATTTTAAGATAGTCTAATATCAACTCTGTCACATGGTCATTAGTAATCACTCTTTTTCAGGTCTATAATAGACAAGAACATGTGAAGGAAAAAGAAATACAAAACATACATTACGGAGACAAACAGAACATCAGGAAATGCAATGTTTCTCTAGGGGGGGCATGGAGGCAGATGTTCACGTGTCTCTACCAGTCAAAGATAGTTTATATATCTAGGCTGTGTATTGGGTTACACTTCTGATTGAGCATTACCATACTTATAAAGCCTTTGATTAACATTTAAAAAAATTGTATAAAAGCAAAAAGGAAAAGGGGGCACAGGATAGGGGTTTTCTAGGGAGGGGAAATGGGGAAAGGGGATGGCATCTGCAATGTAAATAAAATATCCAATAAAAATATGCATGTAAAAAATAGTATATTATATGTATATGTATATGTATATGTATATGTATGTATGTATTACAAAAAAAAAAAAGGAAATGCAATGTTAGCATCAAGGCTTGGCCTGAAGGAGACAGAGAGACTAAGGAGAGGCTTAATCTGAACTGAAATAAGGGAAGGAGAGCTTTCGGGGGCTAAGCTTCGAACATGTAAAAGGAAAAGGAGGCCTAAAGAATTCTCTGCTCCTAAACCACCAACAACAAAGTAAAACATTTGCAGATTTGATTCAAGGGTTCTAGGTTCCATCCCAAAAGGACAGCTTAACTTGGTGATGTCTTTCATATGATGTTGGCTTTAGAGTCATGATGGATACACCAGTAAAGAAATTGTGAAATCTCCCTCCATGGTTAGGGAGAGCCACTGATGCCAAACAATGAGTGGCTGGGAGTCCCTGCATGAAGGCCCTGAGAGAACAAGAAGCTCTGAGAGGCCGTCATGTGGAGCTGAGAAAGTGAAGCCTGAGTTACCTTGGAGGACTCCAAGATGTTTCACAAGCCAGAGCAATGAGATACCTGCCAAGGAAATGTGGACAAGGAGAATGGAGCCAACCCAAGAGAGAGATGCCTTCTGCGGGCAGAAAAACTGAAAGGGCACAAAAATCTAATCCCTTTGACACTGGTCATGGAGCTACAGGATTTGGAGTGTCCCCTCCTATGGTTAACTCTTGCTTTGGTCTGGTATTTCCACAGTATGTTCTATGTATATTCTATATCACTGTAACTTGGAAGTATGTAATTTACAATTAAGACATTGCCTTAAGTCTCAGAAAAGACTTTGAATTTTTAACAGTGTTGAGATTGAGAAACACTACAGGGCCTTTTTGAAATTATTCTAAATGCATCTCGTGTAATGACATGGCCATGAGCTATGGGGATGAGGAGAGGAATGTGGTAGTTTGAGTGAGAACGGGCCCCAAAAGCTTTTATGTTTGAATACTTGCTAGTGGAACAGTTTGTGAAGGACTAGGAGGAGTGGCCTCATTAGAGTATGTGTCACTGGAGGTGGGCTTTGAGGATTCAAAGGACTCACACAATTCTCAGTGTGCTCTCTCTTCTTGTCTTCTGCTTGAGCACTCAGATGTAAGCTCTTAGCTTTTCCTGCCACTATGCCCCCCTACTCCATTATGGACTCTAACCCTCTGGAACCATAAGCCAATTAAGCCCTTTCTTTTATTAGGTACTATTGTTAGCATTCTAAATTCCATCCCACTGTTACCTGGCAACAGCCAGATATGCTCCTCCTTTTCCTCCCCAGTTACCTGGCAACAGCCAGGTAGGCCTGGCCCACTATAAAAGAGGCTGCTTGCCCCTTCCTCTCTCTCTTGTTCTTGCTCTCTCTTGATTTCTTGCTCTTTTGCCTCTTGCTTCTCTTTTGCCCTCTTGGGCTCTCCCCTCCCCCCACCACCACATGGTCATGGTCCACCTCCTCTCCCTCCCCCTCTTTCTCTCTCTCTCGTTACCTTTCTCTGCCTAGGGTAGAGAAGCTGTCTAGTAAGTCTGGGACTTACTGTGTATCCTGTAAGCCTATCCTATCCTGTAAGCCTCTAGGGGCCTTAGTGATGACTTAGGCCTCTAGCCCGGCTGGAATTTTTGATTATTGAATTATTCTCAGGACACTGGTACAAATAATCCAATAAACCCCACCCCCGTGGGTGCTGAAATGTTTTTGAACATATATTTGAAAAGATCTTCACACATACTTGCCAGAGGTCTAGTAAATGGAAAAAGGTTTCCCACGTCTTTACCTATCCACACTCCCACATCCCTGGCCTGTTCCCACGGCCTGTGTGCTCAGTTGGTGTCACAGGCCTGAACCTGCCTAGACAAACTCATTTTCTGTCACCATGATCTTATGCCACTGCTGCCAGCTTTCTTATTCTGGTCCTAGCCAAATGTTTCTTTGTTAACACAAAAATGTGCTTTTCTCTACCTGCACAATCTGCCAAAGTTACTTAAGATTTTCCTATCCTGTCTTGATAGATTTTTACTACTGCTATTAAATTCTATTCAGTTACAACCAATTCATATAGCTCTCAATCTTGTCAGAAGTTTGCTAATTGTTAAATTTATGACGGAAGTCCCAAAGTCTTTAATAAACCCCATGAGGTCTCAGAAGATGTGGATACACCTACAAGGTACTGCCTGGATTGTGATCTGATAATCACTGAAAAACAGTGGACAAAGCCGGATGCCCTGAGTCAAACGACTTGGCTAAATAACGGTGTAGCAGGATGGTTTCCTGCTGCTGCTACTGTCTGCAGTGGAGCTATTGGGGAGGAGCTAATGTGAGAGGAAGAAGAGGAGAAGGAAGAGGAGGAGCTAGGAGGAGGAGGAGAGAGATGTGGCAGCCGTGGAGAATCACGAATAGATCCAGAACAGTCCTGGGTAATGATTTATATCTTAAGGTTAGATATTGGGAAACAATTCTAATTGTGTGGGCATCTTGTTAATTGAGCATTACCAAATATATGTACCAACTGGATAGCCATTAAGTATTAAGAGTCTTTATTCTACCGGATACCGTGGGATGGTGGGTATTATCTGGGCTCAGCCAAACCTTGTGGAGACATCGTGGTGGATTGGCAGAGCCATCTTCCATGCTGGCATCTCGTGGGTGCCAGGGCCGATGCTTCTGGCCGGCCTGAGCCAAGGTCAAAGCTGAGCAGTGAGAGCACTCTGAAGCCGCTCTTGGCCTCAGGCCTTGTCTAATTGGGAACATGGCGGCCCTATAAGAACAAGCTAGATTGGGTGCTGCCATTTTAAATATTATCCCCAACTTAAAGGTAAGTCATTTCTCATTTCACACGTATCCATTCCACAGAGAAAAAGCCCTGCATCTTCTGCTCTTGAAAGCCAGACTGATTCCGCCCAAGAGACTATGGAGACCACGAGAACTGCTGGCTAGTGGACTCTGTCATTTTTAAAAATTTAACTGGTAGATTGTTGTTTACTCTTTCTCAGACTTCTGACTACATTGACAGCTAAACTTTCACAGATGTAATCTGTTACCTCATTGCCCAAACTCAGATTCCATTGATTAAATGCTTCATATTTCCTCTTCTTGCTATGCCACTGTCCTAACATTATCTCTAATAAAACATTCCACTACCTGGGCGGTGGTGGCACACGCCTTTAATCCCAGCACTTGAGAGGCAGAGGCAGGCAGATTTCTGAGTTCGAGGTTAGCCTGGTCTACAGAGTGAGTTCCAGAGTGAGTAGCCAGGGCTACTCAGAGAAACCCTGTCTTGAAAAACAGAAAACAAAAAAACAAACAAAACATTCCACTATATGATCCAACAAAGGCTCATTTTAAAGACTGCTCATGTTGTCAACTCATATTATCTCTTTTGTAAACTTATAAGCCACAGGAAACCCACTCAGATCTACCTTTCATGAACCAAATAGACTCCAGCCAGATAAGTACATCTGCCTAAAGTTCCCACTTACTACCTATTCCAGAGGGTGGAATTCCTCTGGGTTTTATTTATTTATTTATTTATTTATTTATTTATTTATTTATTTTGGTTTTTTGAGACAGGGTTTCTCTGTGTAGCCCAGGCTATCCTGGAACTCACTCTGTAGACCAGGCTGGCCTCGAACTCAGAAATCCGCCTGCCTCTGCCTCCCAAGTGCTGGGATTAAAGGTGAGCGTCACCATACCCGGCTCCTCTGGGTTTTAAATGTACATCTTAAGGAAAATTTTTCTTTCTCCCAAATGTATTTGGTTGTATTCCCTACATCTTGTCAAGTCCAGGCACATCCAGAACAGCTCCAGAGAAGCAACCTCCAGATGCTCCATCTCCTGTCACATACACAGCTGCTTCTACTGGACCTGTTCCTTCTGACCTATCCTCAGATGGCTCCACAGACCCTGGACAGCAGGAAACAGCCAACTCTCCTAAGACTGGACAAACATCCCCCATACCCATTCTTCTAGGTTCCCTAGAGACATGTTGGCCTCAATGCCAGCAGTAAGTAGTCAGATATCACGATGACTCTATTCCTGTTTTGCCATCACCAATTTCTAATTTTTATTTTTTAATTAAACCAAATTGGGGGAATGTTAGCATTCTGTCTAAATTCCACCCCACTGTGATCTGGTAACAGCCAGGTATGCTCCTCCCCATTCTCCCCACAGTTACCTGGCAACAGCCAGGTAGGCCTGGCCCACTATAAAAGGGGCTGCCTGCCCCCTCCTCTTTCTCTTGCCTCTTACTTCTCTCCTGCTCTCTTGGGCTCTCCCCTCCCTCCTCTCTCCACGTAGTCATGGCCTGCCTCTACTTCTCTTCCCTCCTCTCTCTCTCTCTCTTTCTCTCTCTCTCTCTCTCTCTCTCTCTCTCTCTCTCTCTCTGTGCCTCTACTACCCTCCTAACTCCCCTCTCCATGCCCTGAATAAACTTTATTCTATACTATACCATCATGTGGCTGGTCCCTCAGGGGGAAGGAAGCATGGGCCCGCTGAGATACCCTCTTCCCCCATACCTTACCACACACTCACAGAACATATTCTATATCTCTTTGTCTTTTTATAAACACATCAGCCACAGTCATAGTGTTTGTCAAACAACTGAATAGTAACTAAGAGATACCAAAGTACCTGGTGTTGTGTGAGCTTTCCCTCACCACATGAACAAACATCTTCACGTAGACTGACAGATGAATGTTACTGTAATCGCTTACAGGAGCATGGACAACTTCCAGGGCTCTATACCATCAAAGAAAATGTCTCCTCTCCCCAGCAACCACCAACTGCTTATATATCCTCCAGGAGAGGCAGGGCCACCTGTGTCTTCTACACTGTCTTCTTCCTCTATGACAGAACATTAGTGGGCCTGATCGTCTGTGAAGTAATCAGGCTTATGAGAGTCTAACAGGGCAATAGCTATGTCTTGACCAGAGACTACCGCTCCATAACATCAGTGCAGCCCTGTCCCTGAGGAATCCAGGGAAGGTGAGCTGAGCCATGCTCTAACAAAGCTTCGGAGTTTAGGACACTGAGGTAGGGTCTTGCTCTGAGAGCAGAAAAATATACAGCCCCAACCACAAACAGGGCCGAAAGCATGTGACAACGGCTTGTGGGTACTTCCCATGCTTTCCTTCTAGTCATAAGCCAGAGGAAAAGGGAAGCAGTCGGGAGAGCCTTGGAGGCCACCCCCTAGGCTGTCTCTCACCAACTCCAGCTGAACTTGTATTTAACCACCAGATGTTTTCTGTGGGCCACTCATGCTCTCTGTATTTCCACAGAATTCTTTGCTTTTCTCTTTGTGTTATATTTTGGGAGGCATCTATATAGTTTTATGCTATTGTCTGTCTGTCTATCTATCTATCTATCTATCTATCTATCTATCTATCTATCTATCTTTTTTCTATATATCTTTCTCTTTTATCTATCTTTCTATTTTTATCTATAATCTATCTTTATCTATCATCTATCTTCTATGTATTTATCATCTATGTTCTATCTACCTTCTATCATCTATCCTTTAACTATCATCTATCACCTATCTTTATCATCTATCTATCATCTATATCTGTCTGTCTGTCTGTCTATGTATCATCTAGCTATCTGATTTATCTATCTATCTATCTATCTATCTCTCTATCTATCTAATCTATGAACCTCTTATTCAGCAAATCCTCACGTAGTGCGTTGTCACAGACATTACTTTCAGGTCTAAAACATGACTTGTGATCTGGGAAGACCACTCCGTGATTAGTCCTCCTGCAGAGACTTGAGTTTGGTCCCAGCACTCACGTCGTGTGGCTCACAGCAGCTGGAAACTAAGCTCTGAGAAGATCTGGCGCCTTTAAACTCTTTAAACTCCACAGGCACCTGAGCTCACATGCACATACCATGAACAGACACATGCATACACATTTAAAAATTTAATAAATATAAATAAATAATACATATTTAGAATCTGATCAGGACATTTAAAAAATACTGTCTGTATCAATACTTAAAAATTTAGACAAAATGTCATTTAAAGCAAATATGTTAATGTGTTCTGGTAATTCTAGATAAACTTTGAGGCTTCTTGGTTTGGCCAGGCCTCCTCTTCCTTTTTTAAATATTTATCTGTATATGAGTGCTTTGTCTTCACACACACCAGAAGGGAATCAAATCCCATTGCAGTGTGGTTGCTGGGTATTGAACTCAGGACCTCCGGAAGAATAGCCAGTGTTCCTAACCACTGAGCCATTTCTCCAGCCCCAGGCCTCCTCTTTATGGCTCTGGTTTTCCTGTTTGTTTACATGCCTGGTACAGTTGTGAGACTCACTTCATTTGTTCCTCATGTGGGGGGAACTTTACTCGTGTTACCTTAACTCATGAACCACTTTCACATTTTATTTTTAGTAGTCATAGTGCTTATGGTTATTTTATTCAGACTTGTCAATGATGTTTAATTATCATTTACATTACTGTAGTCATTGGTTGGAATTATTTTTTTAGGAAGATCTTTCCCACACCACACCAGTTTATTCTTTACTAAGAGTTCATAAAGAAAGAAGAGTTAACGGCCACCTGCTTTCAGTCATTAGAATGACTAGCTGCTCCACCAGTAACCCTTAAAGGTACTTGCTAACCCTCTTTTGTGAATTATATTTACACTATCTTTGTGAATTCACAGCTATTAATGTGGTTGATGACCCTTGCTATACATGATAGTACCTATTTTTTATTTCAAGCTGTCTAGTCTTTGGCCAATGGAAGCCTCTTTGGACTAGAGTTTATGCCTGTTCTAATCCATGTTGAGCTTAGAATATTAACTTCTGTTCAATGGAAACTTCTCCAGGAGTAAAGACTCACGTCAGCCCTTAGTAGAAACTAGGTTATTAATAACTGTGATCTGAAGAGTTAGAAGTGACTGGGTAGGCATGGAAACACTCCACGGAGTATAAGAGAGGACCCAGGAATCAGGAGCACCACTGTGGTACTTGCAGTCAGAGCCACAAGCTATGAGCTTAGTGGTGGCCAGCTTATACCACATGAGCTTGCCGCCTTTGCTGAACTGTGTTTTCGTTTGGCTGGCTGACCAATGTCCTTTTTTTCCCACCCCTATCCAGATGGAAGCAGAGTGCCGGCTGGTGAAACTCCTCGAGTTCTGGTCTGTGGGAGCCTGTGTATCTCTGGGGCATCTGACTGCAACAAAAGATGGCACAGGCATCCCAGAGCAGTAGCAGGTGGCGCCCTCTAGTGCAGGATTCAGGAATGAGACCCTTTGCTCTGGTTTTGCAGGCCTAGGAAGTGGAGATTGCACAGACTCAGACAGCAACAGTGTTACAGCTCCAGTGCCTAAGGTATGCTTGGCCCTGAAGACTTGACACTTCCCAGGAGCTCCACTGGCATCCTAGTAGTTTCACCCCTCTGGCTCTTTACAGACTGCTGTCTGTCTTCAGCGTCACCTTCGCCTCTCACACGCCATCACTACCTATACAATATGCTTTGTTCTGCCAGAGATTCCATCTTGACCACTTAGCTGCTTCTTATTGCTGTGGCTTCTCTCACAGTTGCTTCAGCTCAAGAAGTAGTTATAGCTACCTGTCTGCTGCCGCCGCCGCCGTTGATGTCATGGCTCTGCCTCTTCTGAAGCAGTCAGTGCATCCCTCTGCTTTTAACACCTCGCAGCTGGGCCGGCTGCCTTCGGAGTCCATCAGGGCTGAGTGGATGCCTCGCTTCTATGACAACCCTTCTGCCATGGCTAGGTTGCGCAGGCTTCCCTGCTGTCATTTCCAGCGAGCAGCCCTGTGGTCTCGGGTCCCACTGCTTCTTTTCTTCAGGTTACCAGTTCAACCAACTCTTCTAAAAGTGAGATGTCTCCGACTCTTATTGGACTTACCTTTGAAGACCAGAGCAGGCACTGCAGGAAGGAATCTAAGAGAGATTGTACCAATCATGTCTAACATCAGTCATACCATTAACCTTTCGAACCAGTCACGATGGTCCCATGCTAGGTTACCCCTGAGGGAATGGATCCTCCACCGGTCTGGGTGTGAAGAAAATAAATATCTTAAGGAGTGTTTACAATAAGAACTTATTCTTTCCATTGGTGTTTGTTTTAAAAGTACTTATTAACTTGCATCACATTTTATTGATTTTGTGCACCCGTGTGGGGGCATGCATGCACCACAGCCCCATTCAGAAGTCAGAGGACAGTTTGCACGAGTCAGTTCTCTCTTTCTACCATGTGAGGTTGAGGGATCAAACTCAGATTATTAGTCTTGTTGGCAAGGGCCTTTATCCATCGTACTGTGCCATCTTACTGGTCCTAAGAGCATTCATAATAATGCTGACATCTTGGCTGTGTCCCTCAGGGTGGGGGAACTGGTCCCTTTCATCTATCTCAATCTTTCCATCATTATAAAACTCCAGATGTAATTTATGTTGGATTTCTCATCTGATTTAAATGTGCTAGGACTAAACTTACATCCTGTCATACTTGTGAATGTCGTGTGTGTGTGTGTGTGTGTGTGTGTGTGTGTGTGTGTCTGCGTGTATCTGTGTGTGTCTGTGTGTTACTGAGGATCAAATGCAGGGTCCTAGGCACGTAGCCCCTGAGCTCCTTCCTAGCTTATGAAGGCCATCAACACGTTTACACATTTTATTCTCTGTGACAGATACCTTCTTTTAGGCTTAGATTTTCAAAACCTACTTTTAATAAGGGTTCTTAAATGCTTTAACCTCCCTTCTAGCCCGCCACCCACCAGAGGTAGTGGGAAGGAAAGGTTAATAAAGCAAAGGAGGGTGTGGACCTGTTTAGAAATACTTCTTTGGAGCAAATCCAACGTGTGTCGTCAGGATATGTCAGCAGTTCAGCTCACACGAACCAGCAGCAGCAGCTCGATCCACTCATAAATATCATTTATGAATCAGCAATGGCAGGACTTGCAAACACCATTTATGAATGAATCAGCAACAGTAGGTCGATCCAGAGAAACCACAAGGCTCTGCCAATTGGCCTGAGTCTTTGGAAGTTGCAAAAAGCTGCTGGAACACCCCTAGAAGTTTTTTGGTGTTTTTCTCTCTATGAAGTCACAATAAATGATGTCCAATAAAGAATGGCAAGGTGAACCAATACCATCCAGCGTCTGTCCGCTGGGCTATGTTGACCTCTTTTCCAAACATCACGTGTTCTCTTAAGCATCTGCTTTAGCAAAACATCACATGCCCCTTTTCTAGACTGTCTCCAGAAAAACATCAAGTGTTTGTTCTTAGCAAAACATCCTCCCATGTGTCTGCTTTAGCAAAAATATCCTCTCATAAAACAGTGTCCAGAAAAACACAACTGGATCTCCAAAGAAACCAGACATTTCCACTTCATCTTCTGTAGACTTTCTGTTTGTCTCTGATAACTCTCTCCTGAAAGGAAGTGCCAAGAGCCTAGAAGGCTCTTGATCACATGACAGCTTTGAGAGCCATGAAACAAGTGAATCCCACCGCGATCTGCTTTGGTGCAAACGATGCTTTCCAATGTTCTTAGAGATTACTTGTATCTCATAACATCCTTGTAAGTGCATGGCCAAGGTTGTGTTAACCAGAAAGTGATGCCTCTGCCTTGTGTTTCCTCTGTTTTCTGGCTGATTATATTTTTCTGTGGATTTTAGAGAAAAGCGTTGCTGGTGTTTATGATAAGAACAGTGGCTTTATAATGGCAGTCTGCTGCGGTGTTTGCCCACAGGCTAGTGACCCCGTGGCACAGTAGCCTTTGAGTGAGGTCACTGGGAAGCAAATTCATCTAAAACATTATGGAATGAGGCCAGGACTCTGTTGCTTATAGAGCAGTGGTTCTCAACCTGTGGGTTGTGGCCCGTTTGGCAAACCTTCACCTCCCAAACCATTTACATTACAATTCACAACAGTAGCAAGTTACAGTATCAACGAAAAAATTTTATGGTTGAGGGTCCCTGTATTAAAGGGTCACAGCAGCATTAGGGAGGTGAGAACCACTATTCTAGAGTGTAGTAGCCCTAGTAAGAAAACCATGACAATGACTTGGTCAGCTCCCCTTCTAGCATCTGTCCTTCTGTCATGAATAAAGTTTCCTGAGACTGCTGTGTGGAAGACAAGGTGGAAAGAAATTTATGGATCTTTGTTAAATGCTGGCTTACTACTTGAGTTTACAGGACGTCGAGACAGTGTGGACTGGCTATTACGGGGACTACTGGTCTGGCTCAGTTGGTCAATTCTTTCTATCACATGGACTCTAACTAAGGCCGCCAGGGTTAGCAGCCGGCACCTTTACCCGGCAAAACAGCCTTCCTTACAGGCACTGTTTTGTGGGGTGCATGCATTTCAGAGCCGGGCCCTTCTGAGCATTCTTTGGCGTTTCCCACAGCTTTGCCGCTGATACTAAATAGGGAAACCACGGGCGTTCCTCTGCTTGCTTCACTAGCTTGCAGCTGAGTGGAACCGGCAGGTGAGAAGATGTCACTGTGGTCACACAGTCAAGAATTTCCTCAGACCCTAAAAGCATTTTTTTTTTCCTTTCTTATGTTTCTTAAAGGTCATACTGGATTTCTGAAAGAAACAGACTGCGGTTCTGAGGGATGCGGAGCAGGCTCCCGGAAGCACTTATGTTTGAGAAGCCTGCCACCTGCTGGACACGTGAGAAAGTAGCATGGCGGAGTATAAAGTTCTCCAAACGATCTCCTTGTTGAAAATCTAACAGGAATAATAATGCCTCAACGGTCGTCCCAGCTTTTTGTTAACTTAAAAATGTTGTAGGCGCGGGGTGGGAGGGTGTCTTGAGGTGTTGCTCAGTCTTTAGGGTGTTTGCCTCGTATGCACAGAGCCCTGGGTTTGAACCCCAGTACTACATAAACCTGCATGGTGGGACAGACCTACAATTTCAGTACTGGTGAGGTCGAGGTATGAAGAAAAGAAGTTCAAATGGAGTGGAGGCAGGAGGATCAGAAGTTCAAAGTTGTTCTTGGACACTTGGTTACATAAGATCTGAGGCCAGCCTGGGACATGTGAGACCCAGACTCAAAACAAAACAAAACAAAAAAACTTTAAGGACCCAAAAAAACCACCGGCAAAAGCAATAACAATGACAAATTTGGTATGCAGTGTCCTGCTGGGTGCAGAACTCTTGGTCTCCGCTCTTCGCAGCACTCAGTCCCACCACAGGCAGATTTTGTGCATCAGAAATCTCAAGCTACATCAAAGAAGGGGAAGGCTCCCCTCCTCTCCCCTCACCCACCAATCACGCTCAACTGGGAAGTCACAGAGACAGCTCATGGATAACTCTACCCCATCACCTGCACAGCTGATAAGACGAGAAATAGTAGCCAAGTAGTGGTATCTGGAGTGGGTTAATTCTGGGAATTTTAAAACTGACTTGAAAGACACAGATGCAGGCTAGTGACTTGCCTCAAGGTCATTTGGGTCAGGAGACATGATGGAGCTTTGGTTAAGGGCAAAAAAAGAACATTCAAAATTTGATTAAAGCCTAAATCGGAGAGTCCAGGATGTGTAAAGCAAATATCTCTCCCATGTTTGACACATATTTATTTGAAGTTAGTTTCTGTCCTAATTAGCTAGAAGCCTGGCACTGGACCAACAGAGATTCCATAGAAAGGACTGACAAAAGTTTTCCCGGGGTCATTTGTGATGTGTGATTGATATGCTGACTGTGCCTGGCATTGTGTTCTGCTCTGGAGAAACAGTTACAGAATAGGTCTCTGCTCTTTACGATGTCTCCATATGGAGCCAGACACTCACCATTAATATGTGAGATAACTATAATGAATCATGGAGAAGGAGGCTGTTCCTGTCTGGGAACATTAGAGTAACTTCTAGACATTTCACACAAGGAGTGTGGTGTTAATCCATACTAAGAGGAGTCGGAGAGAAGGGATGGGGGTGGGGGGAAGCATGGAAAAGCCAGATGGCTCTTTTGGTGCTGGAGATGGCTTCAGATCTACTCTCCCAAGGGCTGTTCTTAAATGATTTCTGTGTGGACCGTTCATCTTTATTCAACCCCATCTCCAAGTAACACATGTGCACCTTCTCATTAAAAGGGGAAACGGGAAAGGCTATCAGGGTGTAGAACTCCCAAGCTGCTAGAACGCATCTGCACAGTTCGTCTATGTCTGCAGATGAGTTCTGAGTGGTGGCTCTTGTTGTAAGAATGGGGAGAGCGAAGGACAAAGTGTGATATAATGTCCTGCATATGACACAGACGTGAGAGACAGAGCCAAGTGCAGGCTCAACTGCAGCCATAATTAATTAATAAATCCAATTAGTTTATTGACATACTGTAACATACAAGTAAGGTACATGCATGGCTCTGTGTAGCTATTTCTAGGTTAAATAAATTTTAACTATGTGACCTATGTGGGTTTATGCACATGTGCAGATGCCTACAGAGGCCATAAGTGGGCAATGGATTCTCTGGACCTGGAGTTACAGGCTTACAGTTGTAAGCCACCCAGTGTGGGTGCTAGGAACTGAACTTTGACCTCCGCAGGAGCAGTACGCACTCTTAACTGCTGAGTTCTTTATCACTGTGCGTGAGTGTATCGTGAGTGTAGCAGTTCCACAAAACTTCACACTTAAGGGGGACATGGGTGGGGGATGCAGCTCACTTGGAAGAAGCTTGTTAAACGTATAGCAAACCTTGAGTTCAGACCTCAGTACTGCATGAGCCTGGGGTGGCAGAGCTGGAATCCCAGAACTCAAGATGTGGAGGTAGGAGAGGATCAGAAGGCAGTTCAAAGTTGTCCTCGGCTACATCAGACCCTGCCAAGCAAAGCAACAAAAAGGAAGAGCCCAGTGTATGAAGTTTAAATATCCTTGTGGTGGTTTGAATGTGCCTGGCACATAGGAAGAGGTACCGTTAGGAGGTATTTGTTGGAGAAAGAGTGTCATTGTGGTAAGGGCTTTAAAGCTCTGCTCAGTGAGGAAGAGTCACTCTGCTCCTGGCTTCCTTTGGACAAAGATGTAGAACTCTCAGCTCCTCCAGTGCCATGCCTGCCTGGAAGCTACCATGCTTTCTGCCTCAATGATAATGGACTGAACCTCTGAACCTGTAAGCCAGCCCCAATTAAATATTGTTGTTTATAAGAGTTGCCTTGGTCACGGTGTCTCTTTATGGCAGTGGAGCCCCTAACTAAGACAACTTTCTTCCCAGGAGAGAAGGATACAGGATGTGGCAGCTTTAGAGATCTCGTACAGGGATGATGGATGGGCCCAAGGAACAGACACCATCCTGGTGGAAAACCTCACCTGGTTCTAGGCATCTTGGTTTGCTTTCAGTTTTCCTTAATGTTGTAGAAGTCTAATTCCCTGTAGACAATGACATGTCAGTAAGAAAATAGAAGCCAATCTTAGCTTCCTTTGACAGATGTGTTCATATAGATAAGAAGACATTGCAGAAAGCCTTTCCTGGTACTTTGGTAAAGGGAAGATCAGAGGCCAAGGCAGCTTCTTAGGCCTCTCAGTGTGCCAAACCATAACCTTAGAGTCATTTCCTGAGCCACAACCAGTTTATACTGTGACTGCTCTTTTAATTATTCTGATTATATGGCTTAAGACTTCTCCTTAAACACACATCAACCCCCACCAAATGTGAAGACCTTCCTGCTCTGATAACCAGCTCTGCTTGGGGGTATGTTTTATCCAGTGTGGGGCCCAGAGTTTGTACAAAGAACTGCCCACGGTCACTCAGTGTAGGAAATGACACTGTTAAACTAAGAACACACAAAGCCATTGTTTTTGTTTGTTTGTTTTGTTTTGTTTTAACTAAGCTACCACACTGGGTTTCAACACACTTGGCTAAAAATTAAAATGGAGTTACCCATGCCAAAATTTCACACCATCAACTCAGAACTAAGAACCTTATCTGAATTTCCAAGGAATGAGCAAATCTGAGAGATAAGAGTCAATTTGCAGAGACAGGCCGGCTTTCATGGTCAGACAATGGTGTTACCTGGTTTTAATCTTTATACCCTGTACTCTATGTAGGGACATAGATGTTTGCTCCCTGCCACTTCCTGTCAGACTGAGCAGGAAGATCTTGAGTTAGATCCAACTTAAGCAATGGAGACCCAATCTCAAAACAAAGGCTAAGACAGTATTTATTTTCTATTGTTCACTATGTCAATCTGGTTTTGCTGTTCAGTACAGTTCAAAAACTGTCCTGTGATCTCATTTAAATTTCTTAATAACTTTCTGAAGATACAAAGTTCAGAAACTTCCTAGACCTTATATACGGTTATTACAAAGACAGCCAAGTACCAGTCTCCTTTGAGAAGCCCAGTCCCATGCTCTCAAACGTGGCATAGTCTTTTCTCTGGGTGCCCGTAACCTCTCTTCTTAAGAAAGCTAAAGACATCTTTTGAAAATTATTTTTTAGTGTGGATGAGTGCCTTGCTTGCAGAAGGTGGCATTGGATGCCCTGAATCTAGAGTTACAGGTAGGTAGGAAGGAGGGGGGTGCTGGGAACTACATTCTGGTCCTCTGTAAGACCAGCAAGTGCTCTTAACCACTGAGCCATCTATTCAACACTAAAGACATTTTTTTTTTGAGACAGGGTTTCTCTGTGTAGCCCTAGCTGTCCTAATTCTCACTCTGTAGACCAGGCTGGCCTCAAACTCAGAGATCTGCCCGCCTCTGCCTCCCAGGTGTTGAGATTAAAGGTGTGGACCATCAGGAGAGTTCAAAGACATCTTTTTATAAACTCCAGCTCCACTTCATAGTGGATTGTCCCGAAATCCTTTCCTACTGCAAAGGCAAGGATCCAGATTTATCAGAGCGCAGGTCCCTGAATGAGAAGGGAAGGAATTCCTCAGCCTACTTCAGGGGCAACATGGCGCTGGCTCTGTGCTTCCTGCAGCTTTGTTTCAGTTTTTGTTTGTGTTTCCTGTTCAATACTGCCAACGAAAATTTGGGTTAGTCATGAGCTTTGTGAATTAATTTTGTGAGTCTGAGGTGCAGGACAGTTGGAGTTGGCACCTGGTCCCGGGGCCTGCAAGGAGGCCGGGCCATCTGGTTCTCAGGCTCTTGGACATCTTGGTGCTGCTGGAAGCTGAAGGAGAGATGAGAGTGGAGGAATGGAGTGAAGGCCTGTGGGCTGGATCTAGCCTGGGGTGGAATGGGGGGGTGCGTGGGGGTTGGTGGGGGAGGGAGCTCCAACTGGTCCCATGAGGGTGTGGTGGGAGGTGGGGTGGGGTGGGGGTGGTGGAGGGGGAAATCCTTGGCTTCACAGCTGCAGTCTTTGAGCTTGGCTTGATTAAGCTTGGTGGCATGGCGGCCATGACAGGGAATGCAGAGAGGTCTTCTATGGGAGACTAGACTGCGGCTCTGTAGGTGAAGGCCTTCTCCGTGGCTCCCCACAGCTGATCTCGATGAAAAGAGGCAGGCAGTCCATGGTTTTAAGGCATTTATTGTCACTTCTTGGGGTGGGTCTGAGGTTAAATACCTTTTGTAGGGAGGAATGTCTGGGAAGGAAAGCTTACTGGTTAAGCCTTCCAAGCCTTTAAGTACCTCATTAAAATGGAGATCTGTCTTGAACCTGTGGTCATGTCCTCTAAAAGTGGAGGGGCTTGGGGGTGTTGTCCTTATATGACTGATGGCCACATCTATGGATGGCTTCCGCTAGTCACAGGGGCCTGGTGCCCAGGAACAGGCGAAACACCTACGATCCCTTCAAGGGTCTCCGGAGCCTTCAACCTTAGCTGAAACCAGACTACCTTTCACGGTCCCACAAAGTAGTTTGCTATTATTCAAGATATGCAGTTGAATTTCTTTCCTTTTTTTTGTTTTTTGTTTTTGTTTTGTTTGTTTGTTTGTTTTTTTGTTTTTTCGAGACAGGGTTTCTCTGTGTATCCCTGGCTGTCCTGGAACTCACTCTGTAGACCAGGCTGGCCTCGAACTCAGAAATCCGCCTGCCTCTGCCTCCCAAGTGCTGGGATTAAAGGCGTGCGCCACCACCGCCCGGCTTTTGAATTTCTTTCCCACCCAGCCTCTCATCCCCCACTACTCTTGTGGTCAAAGCTATTTCTGGGACAGATAGCCTTTGGGAAGTCTCAGGTTAACCATCAGAAGGTGAGATAGCAATCTGATGGTGTCTGCTATGTTCAGAGCAGGAAAATGAGAGCCACAGTCCCTGGAGTGAGACTTAGCAGTGATGTCATGAAGCCTTGGTGATGGATGGGTACTCACGGTTCACCGGGCTCCACCAGTCATGCATTTGTACAGTATGCTGTGCTTGTGCAGATGCACTTTCAGTGATATAATTATTATTTTTCTTAGGTATATAGTCTTTTCACACTGATGCTGGGGAGGATGGGAGGGATCAGGAAAACAAGTGGGGACACACACAGTGTCCCCCTTAGGCAGACTAGACCACTACTCAGGAAAGCCTCTCCCATTTAACCAACCAGCAGAACCCTGAGGCTTTGGAGGAGTTGAGAAGAGTCGCTTCCTATTCATCCATTGCAGCCAGCAGCTCACTTGCCAGGCTGATGCCCCTCTTGTGTGGGGAGACCGGAAGTCCAATGCTCAGTTGTGTAGTGGGTGGGTGGGGAGATCCTAAAGATGAAATTTAGCTGACACCAGGCTCTGGGCTCAGTGATGAGCCGGTAGAGGATGGAATGGAGCAGACATCTGTTCTCTAGTTTTTTCACATGGGCACATATGTCTGGGATTTAGCCCACAGGTTCTTTTGGTTTGCCCCACCCCCCCACCTCCCACCCCCCACCCCCCCCCCCCCCCCCCCCCACCCCCACCCCCACCCCGACTTCTTGTGGCTGGCCAGTCACATCCAACATCTCTCCGAAAGAAAAGCTTACTGAATGAAGGCATTTGTGCTACAGCCTCTTACTTTCTGCAGCTCTCAGAAACTGCTCTGAGGTGAGAGGACCCATCCTGCCTGTTCTACCAGCAGCTCTTGACATAGCCACTCCCAGCAGTCAGGACTTCACACAGCAGTTTTCCAGTCCAGCCCCTGGGATGCTGGATCCAGGACAACTGTAGAGAGTTCATCCAGGATCCGTTGCAGGACCAGAGCTCCACGTTGCTGAGATGTATGAAGGACAATGATATATTTCCCCTGAGTCTATGATGCTGCTGGCTAAATAACACAGCCAATTAAAATGCTAAGCCTCTGAGGCCGGCTTTTCTCATCTGCTAAATAGAGATTAGAATTATAATCCCAGACAAATAACAACTATGGAAATGAAATGTTAGGCAGCAGTTGTGCCTGATGAGGGTTGTCCTGTCCTGTGTCTATTATGTCTCCAGCTCGCCCTGTGTCGCCACGGTGCTTGTCATCTAGAAACTTCTTACCATGTCCATGTGTCTTCAGTATGCTCCAAGCAAGGTTTGGCCTGAAAGTCTCTAAAGCAGTAGCCTGTGAGTTGTGCTCCTCAGCAAACTAAAAATGAGGCTTCCTGTACTTAAATAGGTTTGTGTAGTTAATGTATTGTACCAATTTCGTAGCTGGAATTGATTTTGGATCTGCTGTCTTCTCCTATGTAAAACCAAAGGCCAGAAGATGCACAGGTGAGAGAAAAGGTAGCAGATGTGGCCTTAAAAGAGTGTGAAGTGTGACATGGTACATCTAAACCACACTAAATAAACGAATTCTATCTCCTTAACAATCTTCAGTGTCTCTCAATGTCCCTGATGCTGTGGTCCTTTAATACACCACCTCATGTTGTGGTGACGTCAACCATAAACTTATTTCGTTGCTAAATCATAACTGTAATTTTGCTAGTGTTATGAATCATATTGTAAATATCTGTGTTTTCCATAGGTTGAGAATTGCTGCTCCAGGGTCTAGAATGTATCTGTAGGCAATCTTGCTTCTTAACAGACTGTACAGATGAAAGAATGAGCTCAAGTCACAGCGTCTGCTGCTGCAATGATTTCCTGTGCTCCTCACCACAACCCTGCCTGTCACTCACTTCTTTGACTCCTCTCCTTGGGCCAGGACTTCTGCAGTTACAAGGTCACACACATAAATCCCATGGTACGGTGTAGGACAAACGCTGAGCTAAATATACCAGTGTCTAAAACACTAGGCATGTTTATCTCAATTAATTACTTCCTGAAAGAGAAGTCCCAAAGAATCATCTTTCTAATCCTCCATCCACAGTGCAAGGGCCCAGAAAGTAGATTCGTGTTTCCACTCACACTTCCAAATCCTTGGAGGAGGCCCTCCTATTACTCAGTCACACAAACTCCCTGGTTTCTTCCTGTGCAGCATTTGCCCAGTGATGCACGGC
Organism: Rhabdomys pumilio; assembly: GCA_030674055.1. Taxonomy (NCBI): domain Eukaryota; kingdom Metazoa; phylum Chordata; class Mammalia; order Rodentia; family Muridae; genus Rhabdomys; species Rhabdomys pumilio. Next base: position 18,253,437 of record JANHMN010000014.1, on the reverse strand, counting down.
CTCGTTCTGTCTCAGACTGCCCAATGGTTTCCTACTGCTCCCAGGACCCGAGCCTGCTTAACTCCGTACCTCCAAGCCACCTTGAGCTGTCATAAAATGCCATCTCCCCTACTTTCTCAAACCCAGTTTACCATATGTTGATAACTGTAGGACCGTGAAAGGACAGCATGGTTTCTGGTAGAGCACTGGCTAGAGATGGCCAGAGACCCAGCAGGTTGGAGACCTCACAGATTTCCCTGCAAGGGATAGCATGCATTTTGCCATGCCCCCAGACTCCAGGCTCCTGACATGAGGCTAATTCATGCCTTTTAGGCACATAGGACAGCCCTCTGCTCCCAAAGAGAGGTTTGTGACCATCAGTCATGTAGCACAGGTAGAGGGTATGACTACAAGACGGAAAAGCCCTAAGACATCTCCATATTCATGAGATACCTAAAGGTCAGAGGGCATAGCCAATTAAGCATTTCTTCCCAGACCCTCCTCCTTGCAAAAGGTATTTAACCTCAGGCCTGCCCTGAGAATACAGGTATAGCTTCATCCACTTTCTGCCATGACAATAAACATTTTAAGATCATGAACTATCTCATATCTTAGGGCCGCCGCAGGGGGACAGTGGAGAAGGTCTTCAACTACAGAGCCACCATCTAACCTCCCACTGATGACCTCTCTACGTTCCAGCCACGAAGACCCAGCCATGACCCAACCAAGCCAGTCGCTGTACCAAGAGTCTCATTCCCCATGGGCCGCCACCACCCGTATGCCCCATCTCCGTCCTTCCATGGCTTCTCAGCGGCACCTGAGAGCCCAAGGGCTTGAGACCAGTTGATCCCCAACTGGGGCCCTTGGCCTGGGGATCCCCAACCCAAGAGCTCCATCCCCACAAGGTCTCGGACTGTGTTTTCTCCATCCCTGGAGCAGAGTCAAGTAGCTTCTCACAGCCCAGAGTCTACTCTGCGCAGTGTGGAGTGAACTCAGTCAAATTTCTGCGCTTCTGCCTCTCTGAGCTGTGGCACCAGTCCCTCGGGGCAGCAGACGTGGGACTTACAACTCAGCCAACAGTACCCATGCTCACGCGTGTGCACCACAGCCCAACAGATAACTATGAAATTATTGTAAATACATACACAGTTTCTTGTTTCAAAGTTCCTCCTCCCATGGCATGAGGGGTGTCCTCCAACTTCATGAGAAAAATGGGGATAAACCTCAACAGACTTTTCTGCATGTGAAACAGAGGCTCCAGTTGTTGGTTAGATCACCAAATCTGGTTTCATAAGCAATTATTAAAGAGCTATTCAGAGTAGAATTCTATTCTTATTAGGTTGTTATTAATATAATATAAATAATATAATATAAATAACCTGAAGACAAAAGCAAGCAAGCAAACAAACGTGACCCAAAAGAGCCTCCAAAAGGAAAGAATAAACTATTCCCAATGCCACAGAGGCTGAGTAATGCCGATAGCCCCCATGACTCCCAACCACCCACAGTGACAAGACTGGCTAACGTCATCCCTGACCCATGACTAGCCTGAAAATCATAGAAAATGGTGAACAGGGTCCTAGAAGGGTGAGTGAGGTAGGAACAGAGGAATTAATGGAGAATGTTCCAGAGACTTACATTTGTACTTGCAGCCCTTAGCTCACCTGGGCTTCATTCAGCCAAGGGAGCATGCTCTGAATTCGGTGAACTTGGGGTAGGGATGCCATCCGTGCACTGGACCTGATTGAGACCATCCTTCACTAACTTTGGGCATCCTCCCCAGAGCCCTGTTCTCAGACAGACCCCCAGCTAGGCCAGACTTCAGCAAGAACCCCAGCTCCACTTAGAAGCCCTGAGTCTTTCATACTTTATCACTCTCAGTGTCTGGTCAAATTCTGTAGCCATGCCGCTACCTCATCACCCTGGCTCCTGCCTCTAGGCTGGTGCCCAACCCCATCTTAGTGTCTGTCACTAGCATCTGTCAGCAGTATCCTTTCTCTTATACTCAGCGCTAAGCTTGATGGCTTCCTTTCCTGCAGCCATCTCCACATTTTCTTGCTATTTTTTTCTTTTGTATATATGTATTTTTGAGGCAGGGTCTTACTATGTAGCCTTGGCTGGCCTGAAACTCACAGGGTTCAAGCTGTCTCTGTTTTCCAAGTGCTGGGATCAAAGGTGTGAGCCACTCTACCCTACCAATTCTGTGTAAATCGACATTTTTTTTCACATACTAATTCTCCTGAATAAATACCTCTTCTTATGTTAATAAAAGTCAGAATAGTTATTTACATTAATTTACATTGTTTTTACATTAAAAAAAAATCAATGAGCATGGCACTTCCTTCCAATCATTCCTTCCCATTCCTGAGCTTCAAACAAATGAAGCGTCCTCGGTTTAGGAGCAGTAAAATTAATATCTGGGAAAACATGAAAGTGTTCAAAACAACCACAACAGTAACCATTCCATTTACACAATACAATCTACTTAAATAAACGTGGAGTCAGTTTAATGTTAACATCTACTCACAATGCCACAGGATGGAAACACACTCCTGACAATGGCCACGCCCAACAGCATACTATGTGTTATAAATGTAATAAAGTCACATCATATTGCAACTGCCTCTTTTGAGAGTCTGAGCAACCTCAGGGCAGGGACACCAGGCGGGAAACTAGGAAGGGAGTTACTCATTCACTGAGCTCAGGTCTGTGATTCTGTTACCGCTTGAAGAGCCAAGCTCAGACACAGAATGTGGAGCACTCTGGGTAACATTTTAGATATCCAGTACTATAATATATTATTATACTTCTAGTGTGTTTGATGCTAGCCTGAGCTACGTGAGCTACTCTCCAAAACAAATAAATAAACAAACAACAAACATTTATTCACACAGCTGCATATCAAATCTTCATAAACTAAAGCTAAGTGGAAAGTCCACATATTTCAGTAGACCATGGGGTGTCCCCGCCCTAAGGTGTGAGCCACCACTTTCAACTTGGTAAAATTTGAAACTCTTGTAAAATTGTGATGTGAACATGCACGTACTTTAGGTGTGGATAACAAAGGGTCGTCTGGGTGACTTCCATCATCTTTACTCCAATGTGGAATGTTACACACATCCATTCTTTCCTTACACTTCCAAGGAAAGAAAATGGTAATGGCCAATTGACCAAAGTAACATGGAACCATTAATCACTTCTATGGAAATGTTATGGCTCCCCAGACAGCCTCATGTGACATCAAACAGTAAGCTTGGTAGGGGAGAACTGGCTATCCACAGGACCCAATATAAGTCACTACAGGTGACTATTCATTAAATTCCAAATTCATGACTCCCTAAGTGGAATTAGTATAAATCAAGCTGTGTTGGGCAGATAGCTTTCCTCTGTTGGGGAAATCTCAGCTGTTTGGACTCCATCTGGTGAGACTCACTGGCACCTGCCATGGCTCTCAATCAGGTGGAGCATCTGCTAGCTATTGCTGTCTGGAGAACCCCTCAATCCCTAGTGGATTCAAGCCAACGCCTCTTATCATTCACTTCTCTTAAGCCTGGGAATGACATGGAAGCAGGATGATCACCACTGGCACTGCTAATGTTTCCTGGGTCCTCCAAGTACTAGCTGGACATAGACAGACATCTTGGTAGGAACAGATCTGCGCCTTTGTCACTCCCCTTTCTCTTGAGACCAGCGGACATGCCCTAGGCTATTCTGTCCACAGCCGTGGCAGGACATTCAGGCAGCAGGCACTATTTCTCTAGCCTCTTGAGACCTGCTTTGGGTCTGTTCTGGGATATCATTTCATTCTACTGGGTGGAGGGGATATTTTCCCTGTTTAGTGGGGGGAAATCACAAAATCATGTGGCAAAGAATATGGATATAGGACAAAAACAAATTGAAACCATTTGGAAAACCTCTAAGGTGCAATAGTTAATGGCATGTGTCAGCTTCACTGGGCCATGGGATTCCCAGACATCTCCCAAAATGTGAGTTTTGGGGTGTGCATGAGGTTGCTTCCAGAAAAGGTCAGCATTCGGTGTAGTTACTTGAGTGAAGCTATTCCTGTAGGTTATCTAATACCAGAGAGCATCAGCCATCGACAGCCTGGACAGGGCAAGGCTGGACTCTTGCTCAGCCTGCCTGCTGCAGCAGGAGCACAAGCATCCTGACTACACTGCTGATTCTAAGGCAGCAGTTTGTAACTGGTAGGTCCATGACCCTTTTGGAGGTCACATATCAGCTATCCTGCAAAATGAAGATAGATACATCCCTTCACTTTTAAAAAAAGTTTTATTGTATATATTCATTGTGCATGGTACTTGAAGAGTTTATAAAAAGATAAAGAGATAAAGAGAATATGTTCTGTGGGTGTGTGGAGAGGTATGGGGAAGGAGATGTCTCAACGGGCCCATGCAGAGGCATCTCTTCCCTCTGAGGGACCAGCCACAAACCGGTAATAGTATAGAGTTTACTCAGGGCATGGGGAGGGGGGCCAGGAGGGTAGTAGAGGCAGAGAGAGGAGTAGAGAAGCAGAGAAGTAGAGGAGCAGAGAAGTAGAGGCCAGCCATGACCACGTGGAGAGAGGGGGAAAGGGGAGGGGCGAGGGGACAGAGAGGAACTAGAGGGAAGAGATCAAGAGAGTAAGAGGGAGTAAGAGAGGAGGGGGCAAGCAGCCCCTTTTATAGTGGGCCAGGCCTACCTGGCTGTTGCCAGGTAACTGTGGAGGTGGAGTTTAGACAGAATACTCACAGTACTATGTTGCATGAGGGTATTTTCATATTTCTTTTACATTAAGAATATTCTTTCCTCTACCTTGGCCTCATTTCTCCCCCTTATTAATCTCTCCTCTTTCCCTAGACAGTTTTACTGCTACTCTCATGTCATAAAAGATATTATCTTTATCTATTTATATGTTCTTAACAGATCAGATAATATCATAGATAAATGATTTTATGAACCTATATAAAACCTAGGGACCATGTGTAAGAGAAAACACATGAAATTTGCTTTTCTGGAACTGGCTTAATCCCATTAATACGATTATCTCCAGATGTATCCAGTTGCAAATGTAAACCATGTCACTAACAAATTTTATTTTTATTTATTGTTTCAAAAATACACTGTGTATATATGCCATATTTTCCTTAATTCACAACACTGTTGTTAGTCATCTTGTCTGGTGAAGACTCCCAAATTCGAGAGACCCTTACTCAAGTCTCGGGAAGTCGCGAACACCCACAAACTCCAAGACACCGTACCTGGATGCAATTAGCAGAGGTTTATTAGGGAAGAGAGCTAGCTGGCAGCCAGCGTTCAAACTGCACACTCGTGCAAGAGTACAGTTTGACCCCGCGTGGTGGGCTAAGGAACCTTTTATAGTAGGGGGTAGGGAAAGGAAGGAATTTTCACGCGGTTACACATGATTGGTTGTTTTCCGATTCTTGAACATCAGTAGGTTGAACCGGTCCATGGGGGAGGGGGGGAGGGTGTAGTTCCTGCAGGTGGATGTTTGTCTCTCGTATCCGGCCTATTCCTCAGATGACTCAGCAGCTCTTTGTCCTGTAACTCCGAATTCTTTGTTAACTGATTAACTGTAGGCTGTGGCTTCAGCTACTCAGGTTAGGGAGAAGGAATCTACAGAGCCCTGTTTCTGATAAGTTTCTCATGGGTCCCATTAGATTTTCTTTTACCTGTATATATTTTATAGAATGGTCTTTATAATTTTTCACTCTACATCTGGTTCTGTAGCTTAACTGTTGTAGTTAGTACACCAAGTCTCTCCGTGATACGTTGACTTGGAGTCAGGCGTGGAATTGCTGGGTCACATATTAACTATTTATAAAAATTAAGTTTCCTTATTCATATTTTTAGAGAAGGCATCCTACAGAACCAAAGCGGCTATCGGGTTGTATTATGGTAACAGACTAATACTAAATTGGGAAATACGGAGGCTCAGAAGTAGTCTCTATATAGATACAGAACCGGACAGATGATAATGATGATCTTGCAAGGCTATATAAGGGGCATGCTCTTAACAAAACTATGGCGTGTGAATCCCTTTAGTCTGGGAAGAGAATTAAACATTGAAGTTCACAATATAAGACAAACTTACAAGTGTACTTGTAAGAATACTTGTACAATGGAAGAACCCTCGGATTTGAGTGGGGAAACATTTTATGAATCGGACTCAAAATCTTACACTACAAAACCTGGGAAACAATAGGAAATACAAATACAGACCGTTGTTTGGTACATAAACATCAACTTGTAAACCGCTCCTATCCCTTCGGAAAGAAGGTCCCACGGACTAGCGCTAACAGACCCTTCTAGCTTCCCGTCGCTTCCTTTTTCAGTCTTGGCCCCGCCCACCTCCGGCTCAGCGTTTCCGGTTCAGCCCGGAACTAGAGCGCTTCCGCTTGGTTCTCCTTAGTTCTCTGGTCCCCTGGCTCCTCCGAGTCAGTCACCAGGAGGGTCTCCGAGCTCAGGGCCACACGGCCTGGGCGGGGTCGGCTTCGTCCCTTGGCTCGCAATCCCGGCCGACTTCGGGGCGACATGGCCTTGGCCCGCTGCGGTCGTCGGAGCGTGAGGCAGCCTCTCGCAACCCGCGCGCTCCTGTGGCCCCTGGGCCAGCGGGCGCCGGTGTCGTCTTAAGCAGCCCCTCCGCACCCGCGGATTCGGCATTCACGGCCGCATGGCCTCCGAGGCGCCTTCGCCGCCGCCCGCTTCCCCCGAGCCGGAGCTGGCGCAGCTAAGGAGGAAGGTGGAGAAGTTGGAGCGCGAGCTGCGGAGCTGCAAGAGGCAGGTGCGGGAGGTCGAGAAGCTGCTGCATCACACGGAGCGGCTGTACCGGAACGCCGAGAGCAATAACCAGGAACTCCGCACGCAGGTGCGCGGTCTGCCAGAGCCAGACTTCTCTATGGACTCTTTGAAGTCATTAAAGCCCAGAGCTGTTCAAAATCCCGAGTACCTTTGGAGCCAGTTGAACAGTGCCAGCCAATTGGTTTGGACAGTTGTCTCAGGGCAGGCGAGAATGAACTCGAGCATGGGCCACATGGTCTTGATCTCCTGTCCTACTGGCTATGGGCATTTATTTGGGGGTGAGGGAGGTCATGTTTGAGGGTTTTTTTTTTTTGTTGTTGCTGTTTGTTTTTTTGGTTGGTTGGGTTTTTATTGTTGTTTTGGTTGATAAGAAGGCGAAAGTCTCCATTTTGGGCCTCGAACTTGCTGTGTAACGGAGGCTGACCTTGAAGTTAGCTTTTGATCCATGTCTCCACTTCCCAAGTGCTGAGGTTGGGGGCTTGCATTTCTCTCTCCCAACCCGACTTGGGATTCTCAATTCAGAATCTCACTCCGTGGGTCAGCTTATCATCTTATATCTTAGGATGTAGCCTAGGTTTGACTCAGACTCATGGCAATCCCGTCTGAGCCTCCTAAGCTGGGATTTCGGGCACGAGCCGGCACCCGTCCATCCCCTTTTGAGTTTGCTTAAAGCTGAACTTAGAATCCCATGTCCTGTATTGAGGGTCCCTGTTGTTTATAGAGTCCGGTGATCATAGCGTATGGCAGTGAAGTTGAAAAGCAGGAACACGGTTTTAGTTTTACACTCTCTTGAACATACTCCGTGTGTAAAGTGATCTCAGTTTTTCTCTTTGGGTTCACTTGTTGAAAGGTACCCCTGCCTTTCTTACAGATACTAGAAGTGTGTTTTATTTTCATAATCTGTCGTGAGGACAAATCCTTGACAGTAATGCTTAAACAAACAACATATTTTTACCTTGTTCATTGAACAGTTGCATATTATCCTAACAAGTTATTTCCAGACACTTAATTTTAACCTAATGTTTTCTCCATAATTTAGTGTTTTATAAAACTACATCTCTAGGGTAAACACTGAAATGTCATCAGACTTTTCCACCCCATTCTTTATATAGTGTATGTGTATAATGTGAGGGTGGTGAATTCATACCTGTGTGCATGTGGAGGCCAGAGAGTGACAGCAGGTGGCCTCTGTTGTTCTACCTTATTCCTTTGACAAGATGTCTTAACCACGACCTGACATTTCTTAGCTAGTCTGGCTGCCCACAATTCTCAGTGAACTCCTGTCTCTAACACCCACAGTTGAGGGGTTACAGATGTGCTGGAGATCAAGCCAGCTTGTTCTGTGGGTGCTGGGATCCAAACTGAGGTCTGTATGGGATGCTGGTTAAGTGCTCTTAACCAGCGCTCGTTCTCTCTCTCTGGACATACTGTTCTTAAATGAGCTCAGAAAATAACTTCTGGGTTGAAATGATTTCTGTATCCATTGTTTAGAGTTATATTTCTGGTCTAGAAATTTGAGGCTAGTGTGGGCAGTGTAGAGAAACCTGTTTAAAAAGAGAGAGAGAGAGAGAGAGAGAGAAAGACAGGAAGAAAGAAAGGAAGAGAAAATGGAAGCCAATGGTAGAGTGAATGCTTGTATGTAGAAGGCCCTGAGTTGGATCCCCAACACCTCCCTCCCCCAATATAATAATAATAATAATAATAATAATAATAATAATAATAATAGTAATAGTAGTAGTGATAGTACTACTACTACTAATAAATAATATAACAACAATAATAATAAATCCAAAGTAGAAGTCTTACATTTTGCTGATAGTTACAATTACCTTCCAGTCAGCATTCCCTCCTGGGACAGTAAAGTGTGGTTATCTGTTGGTCCCAAGTCTCTTTTGGAGCAGTAAATAAAGGGTAACCTAACAGCCATGATATATGCTGGTTTGGGGATTAACAAATCCATTACAAGTTACTTCGTTTAAGACATTTCATGTAACATTGGCACCAGGACAACTATTTCGTAAGGTAATTGTGTAGATTAAGATGTTACTCAAAGTTCTTGTATGAATATGGATGCTAAATATTCCAGTTCATGGCAGTGGTAGTGTCAGAGGCAGGCAGGCAGGCAGCACCAGGGCAAGGTATTGGGCCTCCCAGGGTAAGGGATGACAGACTTAGCGATGAACCTGAGAGCTTGTGCCCCCTCAACATTCTCTCTAATTAGTTTTCCTGTCTCTGGTCCTGGTAGTAAGAGAGATCTCCCAGTTCATAAAGTCCTAGGTAAACCTGTATGTAACTGCTCCCTGCCCCTTCTGTGTTTAAGCTTACTGGTCACTAAGTATGCTGACTAAGATCCTGTCAGACAGGAGAGGTACATGGATTGAGGTGGTTCTCACTCACTTGTGGGCATGTGCTACACAGCATCTTTTAAGGTGCTTAAGTGCTCAAAGTACACAGAGGAGAGATGCCACCTCTGCCAAGTTATTTAGGGATAAGAGCAAAGAAAAAGTCCATACAGCATTTAAATATATCAAAGTGAATAACTGAGTCTCTGAGTGGTGGTAAGAAATTCGGTTCAGATGGAAATTATAGTTTTAAATTGTAGCAAGAACTGTTGGCCTTGGAGGCTATGAGAATAAACCTTTTATTTTTGTCCAAGGTAAGGGTAGAACTTGCCTGTTTTGAACTGTCTTTAGTTGGACTTTTCTTTCTGTGGTTCTGGGGACTGAGCCTAGGACTTCATGATTATTGGGCATGTCCACCACTGAGTTCCATCCCTAGATTTTTTAGGGATGATTTGAGTGGTTTGCCTGCCTGCCTGCCTGCCTGCCTGCCTGCCTGCCTTTGGCAGGGTCTCACTGTGTAGCCCTGTCTGGCTTTGAGCTCAGCCATCCAGCTGCTGGAATGAAGGTGCTCACACTCTGCCCAGCAATGATTTGGATCTTTACCTAGGAGTATGACAATACTGTGTGCCACAGTGGCATGCGTGGTTAGTCTTAACTATCTGGGAGGCTGAGGCCAGAGGCTTATTTGAGCTTGTGAGTTCATTAGCAGCTTGCAGAATACTGAGATCTGTGTTAGAAGGAAGGAATGAGCTAGAGAAGCCCAGAGGTCAGCCTGGACTCGTGACTGGTTGTACGGATGCTGAAAAGGAACCAGCTGCTTTGGGCACAGGTCTAAAAGTTCTACCAAGATAAGTGCCTTGTAATGTTCTGAGGATGGTAGAGTGTTGTGTGGTATTGGATTGCTTTATAGCTTATTTTTTCTAAAGCTTTGTTTCCTTTCAGGTAGAAGAACTTAGTAAAATACTCCATTGTGGGAAAAATGAAGATAATCAAAAGTCTGATGTAGAAGTGCAGACAGAGAACCACGCTCCTTGGTCAATTTCAGGTATCCTGTGTCCAGTACAGGTGCACTAGGACCCTTGGAACATTCATGGCGCACTGATGTAGTGTTCCTTTGAAAATATATAAATATGAAGAATCTGATCACACAGATTTCTTTCTATGTCACTGTTTTGTCAATTTATGGATGGCAGAATAGAAATGTATTAAATTTCTTTAGTGCTTGTGTGTGTTTTCACTACTGCACTAAGTATTCTGTTCCTGTTGCTTGAGTCAGGTTCTCAGTATAGAGATAAAGGTAGTCTGCAACTTGCTGGGTACCCTAGGTTGCCTTTATTCAGTCTCGTGCCTCAGGCTCTTAAGTGCTAGGAAAATCCTCTCCCATAGACCCGCATACTGATTCTACTGAGTAATTCTGTCAATAAGCCTTCTATTGCCCCACCCTCCACCCCTCGTAAATCTGCCTTGGCCTTGTGGCCATATTTAATGGGTGCAGTTTTGTGTTTGCTGTTTGGATTTTGCAGTTAAGAATTAAACTTTCCCATATACTCAGCAGATGTTTGTTACTTTCTCTACAGATTATTACTATCAGACGTATTATAATGACGATAGTCGTCCCAGTAACGAGACACAACTGTCTGCACAACAGAGTCCCTATGTTCAAGCTTCTGCTCTTAATTCTAAAGATGAGTCACAAGTTGACAATGATAGTTATGCTGCTACTGATGTAACACAGCATGTTGACCATAGACAAGAGGACCACTTAACTTCTGATTCACAGGTAATAAAGGCTAATGACCGTGAAACCAGGTCTAGGAATTATGGAGAAGGGTAGGATTCCTTGATCTACAAATGCACACAGGAATTATAAGTAGTTGTAAATGCGTTATAAAATGTATGATGATGCACAGAGCACCAGTCTTGTTTTGTCCTTTGAAATAGTTTTGCTTTGTTGCTCAGGTTGGCCTTGATCCCTGAGTTCAAGTGTCCTACCTCAGCCTCCTGTGTACCTAAGAGTGTTGTATTGACACACTCAGCTGTGGTTGCTAAAAAACAGAAGTGGGAATGTGTTTATAGTTGTGACGAGTTTTCTGTTTATGATTATATGAACTAAAGGAGTATATTTTAACTCAGTCCATGAACCTTGGAGCTCAGTGTGGTGACCCAGAAGGTAAAAGGTGTTTGTTACGCAAGCCTGACACTCGGTTCGGTTCGGTTCCTAACTCTGGCACCTCCATAAAGGTAGAAGCAGAGAACCCAGTGCACACGGTTGGTTTTCTCTGACCCATGTGTGTATGGTGGCACTCAGTGTCTATAGTCACACACGATGGTAAGGCTTTAAGGGGCTTTGGGCACAGGAACAGTGTAGATTTACATGTTTATACCCTTTGTTATTTTTGACATGGGGCCACCCTTTGTTGCCCACACTGGTCTTGAATTCTCAGGCACAAACTGTCCTCCCGCCTGAGCCTGCCAAGTATTGTGTGTGCACACGCAGGCTGGCCACACCCAGAAGGAAAAGTCCTTTCCTCTCCTCCCCTCCCCACCAATCCCAGGGCTGTGTATGAAATGCCATCACTACTCAGATTTCCTGAATGAACAGTTAATCTGTAGTTTCTCCGTCTCTAGTTTTGAAGTGTTTTTCATTGTCTATACTGAGCAGTTAGATCACCTGTTTTAGTGATACTTTACAGTCTGTATTTCATGGTTGCTTCCTTGTGTTTCCACAATTTAACTTTGAATACTTGTTATCATCTTACTTTTAGGTTCTTTAAAAGTCAGACAAGATTCTGGGGATACATGCAGCTTTGTGGTACAGCACTGGCCTCGTATGTCCAGGCCTCTGTCCTGTCCTCAGCAAAAACAAAAAGACAAAATTCAGGGCCAAGGTTAAATTGGAAAACACTTGAAAATATTTTTAAGAATGGTTCTGATTATAATTAATGGCCATGTGTTTCTATTACAACCTGGAAACAAACTAAAACACTGTCCTAAGTCCGTGTGGTTTCGGATCTCCTGGGATCCAGCTTAGCTGATGGTGTGTGTCACCTGGCGACATGACATGTCTCTGCAGGAGAGTGCCTCCGCGTTAGCAGAAGGCTCAGCACTGGAAGGGTCCTCGCTCGCTGAGAGCCTGAGAGCTGCTGCGGAAGCTGCTGTGTCACAGACTGGCTTTACCTACGACGAGAGCACGGGCTTGTATTACGACCACAGCACTGGTTTCTATTATGATTCTGTAAGTGTCTCAGGCCTTCCGAATACTGTACTCACGGGTTTTCAGCTCCCTCATAGCAAAAAGTAAGTCCCAGCTGAAGTAAGAGAAGGAAGACTTCGCAGCTTTAAAATTGGACTTGAGGGTCGGCTTGTAGTGGTCCATCCCTGAAAGTCACTCTTCCCGCGCTCTTGTCTGTTACTGGTGGTGTTTGTTGGACTTTGTAACATTTTGTTGACTATAAATGAAGATATCCTTCATTTCAAGTATTTCTGTTTTTTAGTGTTTGTCTCCTTACTCTTCTTTCCTGTTTTGAACTTTTGCCTCCAATTTTCTAACAAAAAAAGGAATAGAAAATTGATAAACACAGTTGTTTACCAGTTTCTTACATCTGATCCCCAACCCCAGTTCCTTTAGTTTATCATTAACCGTTAAAAGTCAAGTGTTTTGTAGTGTCACGAGGTCTGGGCATCCAGAGCCAGGACACGGTTGCTTTCCTGTGCATTTTCCCTCCACACCTCAGTGTTCATGCCTTCAGAAACTTCCTTCATTTCTTTTCAATGTGGTCAGTTGAACCATATGAAATTGCCATTTCACATAAAGGAAAACGCCATAAATACTGGCAGTTTCTTTGATGCAATTAAGATTAAATTTTCCTCACCGTGGAAAGAAGAGCAGACATTAATTTTTTTTTAAAGGTATTTTTCTCTATTTCTCTAATTCATCTGAAAACACAATAGTTGTTAAAACAAACATATCCACTAATTTTGGATATATTTGGCATTCGTTTCCGTTGTTTCTTTTTCTTTTTGGCTTCATTATACATGAATAAAACTTCCTGTCTTTACTTTGAAAGGAAAACCAACTGTATTATGACCCTTCCACCGGGATTTATTACTACTGTGATGTGGAGAGTGGTCGATACCAATTTCACTCGCGAGTAGATTTACAGCCTTACCAGACCTCTAGCACAAAACCAAACAGAGATAGAAGATTGAAGAAGAGAAGAAAGGAGCCAGGTTTTTGTATAGTAAATGAAGAAAAGGTAATGCTTTCTTACTTTTTAAATTTGACAGTATTTTAGTTTAATTAAGCCACAAATTTTATGGATGTAAATATCATTCTGTATCTTTGAATTTAAATATATTTATTAAGGTTTATATTCTATAAGAAAGGTTCAGATGAAATGAATGGTTTTTCTTTTTATAAACTCAGTCATTAGAAGGAGGTGTTCTGTAAAATTTGAAGGAAATATTTATTTAGGATATATAAAACATCTTACAATGTGTAATTCAAAAAAAACATCCAGACAACATTCAGACATTGATTAATAAGTTGGTTATTATAGTTCACAAAAGAAAAATAATTTATATATTGGGACACACAGATTCAACTTCCTTAATCAAGTAGTTTCTCACTTATTAAATTGCAAACTTAAAAATGCATTCCTGGTAAATATGGAGTGGGGAATATACTATGATTGAAAGGGTATTTGTTGTTGTTGTTCTTGTTTATTTATTGTTGCTGGGTGGCAGTGGTGGCACACACCTTTAATCCCAGCACTCTGGAGGCAGAAGCATGTGGATCTCTGAGTCAAGGCCACCTTGGTCTATAGAACAAATTCCAGGACAGGTAGAGCTATATAGAGAAACCTGTTTTGTTTTGAAAAAAAAGAAAGAAAGGAAAGATTTATTGTTAATGTATATAGATATAAATTTTGTGAATGTGTGTGCATATGTATGTTTGTGCATGCATGCCGGGGCCTGCAGGTGCCCATGGAGGCCAGACAAAGGTACCAGATCTCTGGAGCTGGAGTTAGAGCCGATTGTGAGTGGATGCGGGTGCTGGGAAGGAGCTTGGGTCCACCACAGGCACTCATAACTGCTGGGCCATTGGCTCAGCCACAGGCATTCATAACTGCGGGCCATCGGCTCAGCCTGGGGGTTCTTTTATTGTTTTGTTTTCCTTTTTTGTTTTTTGGGTTGTTTGTTTGTTTGTTTGTTTTTGTTTTGGTTGGCTATCACAAGGTTTTTTGTTTGCATTAGGTAGAGAATCTCATTGCTAGTAATTTATATTCAAAAAAATTAAAAATGAAAGCTTTCTTTGCTTAATTAACACAGACATAGGCATAAGAAATGGGGGGAAGTGAGGTCCTGGAATGTACTGCAGTATTTGAGAGCTTATGTTACATGTGCAACGCCTTGGGTTTGACTGCTAGCATTTCATAGTTAAGAACATGATGACATGTACAGGAACAAGAATTTAGATATGAAGACCAAAGGCAATTTTACAATCACTTAGGATGCCACACTGATTAAAATGGTACCAATGCTCTTATTTCTGCTCCCTGAGTGGCTGAGGTTGGTGGTGTGTGAGGACGAGCTTGCTGCACTCGCATTGCTTGAATTGTGGCAACTATTTGGTACTTTAGAAATTTTATGTCATGGTTTTTTTTTCTCTTTAACCCAAAGAAATTTACTTAAAGTAATAAATCCTACTATCAACACTTGGAATTAAGAGTCTGTACTTTATATTCTCACTGTGTTTCTGTTTTAGTGACAATACCTAAATGAATAGAAGAGTATGCTAGTGAACTACTAAAAGGAAACTTTGGGAGTCAGGCATTTGTGGGGCACACCTTTAATCTCAGCCCTCAGAAGACAGAGGCAGGTGGAGTTTGAGGCCAGCCTGGTCTCCAGAGTGAGTTCCAGGACAGCCAGCACTACACAGAGAAACCATCTCGAAAATAAAAATAAAACTTACGATTTGTTCCCATTAGAAGCCTTCTTCCTAGCAGTAAGAAGAATATGAGAGGCAACTGTGAAGCTGAGTGATTAGAGAAAGCGCCCTAATTTCCTTCCTTTGTAAGATCCTTTTGAGCCTCAGTGCTTACAGTTGAGGCTATGGGAAGGAAGGCAGCATGTCCTAGGTATTGGGGAAAACATTTGTGTGTTTGTGTGTGTGTGTTTCATTGTCTATGTATAAGTGCCCTTTCTTGTCCTTCTGAATGTTTGTCTAACGGTTTACCCCAGGAATCCCTTATCAGAAGTGTGTTGGGAGCCGACTTTAAGCAAAAAGCGGCTAGAAAGCAGCTATCAGCTTTACAGCCATCTTGAGCCATATACCCTGACATGAGACTTGGTTTTCAACAGCCTACAACAGCTGAAGCACACTCTGATATCCCACATAGCTTGTTTTGCTGTTTAATGCCCCCAGCAGCAAGGAGCACATGGTATCCACGCCTACAAGGCATGCGGTTGCACGTGTTATCCACGTGCTATCCATGCCATATATGCCTGTAAGGTGCACGTGCTGTCCACGCCTGTAAGGCTTACGTCATATCCACACCTGCAAGGCACGTGGTATCCACGTGCCTACAAGGCACATGGCAAAAGCCTATAAATACCCAAGATTTCCTTGTTGTATGTATGTATGTATGTATGTATGTATGTATGTATGTATGTGTGGTGGTGTAGTAGTAGGTGTAATGGTGTGTGTATGGTGGAGACAGTAAATAAGACGTTACTACAGATCCTCTGGCTTGTTTCTATTCTTCGCGGCTCTTCCCCTTCTTCCCCCCACTCTCTCTCTTGCTAAACCCGGACCTGTGGAACAAAGCGGGCCGCTATAGTTTGGCCCCCAAACGTTGGGCAAAAGTGGTCCGTTACAGTTAGCTCAGGGCTTTTACAGTTTACAGCAGGGCTTGTACAGTTTGGCGGCAAGCGTGGGGCAGAAAGGTCTTTTACAGTTTGGCGGCAAGCATAGGGCAGCTCAGGGCTTTTACAGAAGTGCCCTGACAGTTTTGGTCCTTTTTCTGTTATCCAGAAGTAATGATGATAGAGGACAGTATTGGAACACGCTTTGTAAACAGTGCGTACATTGCTAGCTAGATGCTGTTGATCTAATTTACATAGCCGTAAAGCTCATAGCTTTTTAGCTCCTTGCCCTTGTTCTTGCCCTTGGTGAGTTTGTATTGCTGAGAGTATATATAGTTTTTCACACTGAATGTTCAGCCTGTCTCCAAACTCAATTTATGCTGCTATTAAAAATACGGTGTCATATTTTGTGAAATTACATCTGAACTCCATTATATGCACATGGCAGAAGCAAAATTGAGAATTACATACAGAAGGGAAGGAACAATGACTTTGCTTCTTGCCGGTTTCCATGATACTAATATATTGTCTGTTGTACAGAATGGTGCCTGTACTTAGTGGCTGTATTACCTTCCTGTGAATTGGAGATTGAACCCAGGACCTTGTTACTACCAGACACACATCTCACTGCTGGGCCATACCCCTAGTCCATGTATTATAATCTTTGAAAGACGTCATGAGAATCAACTTGTGTTATGACCACAAGAAGAATGTGATGTACATGTTCATAGGCTTCATTTAATCATTCATTCCATCATAGCTTGAAGTGTGCATAGTAAAAATGCATACTTTTAATTTGGTACTTCAAAAAGTTTGTTCATTTTTCAGAAAGCATGCCAAAAAAATTAATAACACAAGGCTTATGGTAGACAGGCTGAATTTTTAGACATAAAGACATAAAAATAAAACATTTGTGTTTTAAACCTTTGTGCAGTTTCAGTCTAACTCTAAAATGTTCACTTTTGGCAAAACATCAATTTTGGTACATTGATTATATTTAGATCTTTAAATTCATGTTATCCTTTAAGATGCGTCTGTGTTTTGTGTACATTGCTTTATCTAACAACTCAAATGCTTAGAACTGATACGCTGTCTAGTTTCGCACTATTCAGGATGGTAGCCATAAGCTACATGTGGCTGTGACTGAAGCGAGGGCACTGGACGCGAGTGTATCCTGGATGTGTACGAGTCTGAAGTCTTAGGATGGAAGTGAATGCACAGGCTGGGGAGGGGGCCTTTAATCCCCAGCAGTTGGGTGGCAATGGCAGCAGGTAGATCTCTGTGAGCTTGATCCTGGTCTACAGAGTGAGATCTGGGTCAGCCGGAGCTGAAACTGAAGCCCTGTTTGGAAAAACCTAAAGAAAAAAAGCAAGAAAGAAAACTAAAAGTGAATAAACATTTTTATTTAAGTTTTTAAATTTAACTACTAGAAAATTTGAAAGTATAAACAGGAGTTGCATTACATTTTTTATTATATAGCTTTCTTACAGGCCAGGGAACAGGTATATTGGCCTGGGCTGGGAATATGGGGCCTTGAGAGTAGATGGAGGGACGCACTGAGCTGTGGAGTGCCTCCCACTGGATATTGGTCCCATGGGATGCTGTGCTGGATATCAGCAATGAATGCAACATTCTAAGAGTGAAGGTGCCATGAAGCAGGACATGTGGGGTCCTGTTCTGTCTTATCCTGTATCCTAAATCAGTGCGACTCTGTGTAGTGGTGTAAAATGCTGACATCACTTACGTCCCTGCTTCCTCTTTCTAGGATTTGAGTTCAGAAGATCAGAAAGGCTGCAATGTAGAATATATCAACTGCAGTGAGGACGAACATTCTGGAAATGTGAAGAAGAAGGCCAGAATAGACACTTCTCACAAAAGTAGTCCCTTACAGCTCACTGTGGCAGTTAGTGGAGACACTGTGGAGTCTCCTGGAGATGATAACTCAGCTTCATCTAAGGATGAGAGAATCAGAGAGAGTGAGAGCGAGCCAGAAGAAGGTGAGATCACAGACTCTCAGAGTGAGAAGAGTTCTGATGGAGACAGTAGCAGTGGGGACAGGGAATCCTCAGAAGAATCTGACGATGAAGGTAAGGAAGGAAAACTCTCCTCTCAGAAGGGACCAGAGCCTGGGAGGTGGACCAAGGGCACACCACGTATTTTGATGGCATTGAAAATTATGACAGGGATCCCTTGTCAGATTTTAGGAGTTGAATCATGAGAGAGCAATCAGTGGATTGACTTGCAGTGTATTGAGTAGCTTCCACTGAACGTAACACTGCACTTTCAGTTCAAACTAAGGCTTTGCTGTCATGGTCTGCTTTTGCAGTTGAAGAAAAGTCAATTGCCGTTAAAAGCATAGCTTGTGAAAGAAGTCACTTGCATAGTTATTTTTGATCATTCTAACTCGTTTACTTCATGTAAAGATGCAAAACAATATTTTGTAACAATAGTAAACAAATTTGTTCTTTTCTCAATAGAAAGTTCTCTTATTTTTAAAAAGTAGACTAAAATTTTATGACTTAAAATAATTTAAAAATGTGTTCAGGATATATTTCAACTAAAAAAGATTTGTTTTTAATTACTATTAGAAATGTTAAATCCATGCTGGGCGGTGGTGGCGCATGCCTTTAATCCCAGCACTTGGGAGGCAGAGGCAGGCGGATTTCTGAGTTCAAGGCCAGCCTGGTCTACAGAGTGAGTTCCAGGACAACCAGGGCTACACAGAGAAACCCTGTCTCGAAAAACCAAAAAAAAAAAAAAAAAAAAAAAGAAAGAAATGTTAAATCTATTGTGTACTTTATGTTGGCTACAGAAGGAACGGTAGCCAGCTGGCAAACATGGCTCTGGCGCAAGGGGCATGGCCTGCATCATCAGTGCCAAGGCTGAGGCTCTGGTGGGCTCCATAGCAGCATGCACGCGCTGTGTAGCAGTGTGTGCTGTGTGGTAACGGGGCAGGGCTGGCTGCAGCGCAGCACAGCACAGCAGCTGGCAGGCACACACGGGGTTAAATAGAACACGTCGTAGCCAAAGGCTTACAACAGCACCTGGAAAAGATCAGAGCTCAGGAGTCACACAGAGGGCTTAGAGCAGATGGGAGAAGGCAGAGGCACATTCAGGCGCCTGAGTTGTTGGGTGCTAACGCACACCACGAATACGAGATTTTCAGGTTGGGGAGACCATTTCCATCACATGAGGAGGCTGGTTGGCCAAAGTCAAGAGACTTCATTCCTAAAGCTAGCCACCAAATGTGTTCCCGTATTTGGCCACTTCTTCCTCCTGAGGCTGACCATCAAGGTCCTGCTATCAAAGTGTTGAAGTCCAGCATTGAAAAGCTCCCTTTGGCTCATCTAATTAACATGTCAATTAAAAATAAACACCTCATCCTAACACAGGGGTTTTCATTTTACCTTTATAAACTCATCTGCCTCTGGACCATGTCTGTCTTCTTTCTATCCAGAGGCAGTCCTTTGTCCCCTGTCTGGGACAAATATCCCTGCCCTGTCTTGTTCATTTCTCCTGCTCCCATGTCCCCTTCCCTTCTCCCTTGTCCTCTGTCACCAGTCTTTGTCTCTTATTCCTTGTCCTTTGTTCCTCTAGGGCAAATAAATCTCCTTTGTGTTGAGAACTTGGTCTCCTAGTTATCTGTATGAAACATTAATTTTCATAGAACTTTAAGTTAATATTTATGTACCTCTTACCTTGGTAGATGAGGAAAAAATTTGGCCTCCTTGTATTCGGGTGATTGTCATTAGATCTCCAGTGTTGCAGATGGGCTCACTGTTCATCATCACAGCTGTGAGCCCAGCCACCATTGGGAGGTAAGGATGCTGTGTGTTGCTGATGCTGCCTGTCGCTGTATCTGAAGGGCTTTTGCTTGTCTCAAGAAGGTGTAGGAGCAGTGTTGCATTTATGTATATCAGTAATGTGAAGCATTGTTCTAGAAACAAAAAGACTAAAGCAAAGTCTTTATCCAAAGAAAGCACAATTTAACAAGAAAGATGATGTCAACAAATACTGTGTAGAAGCATGTACTCTAGAATTGTCAATAAGGGTAATCCACGGGGGTGGGGTGGGGGGGGACTGCTGGTGCTAGGCTTCCGTTTAAGCATCATCTAGTGAAGCCTACTGTACCCCGTCACTGTCACTGCTGTGTTTCTATGTTCTCAAATTACTGACTCACTCTACTTACTGTTGCAGAGAAAAGGACATGGAGCACACTGTGCGCATCCCTGAAGTTGCTGTTAGTAAGGTGAGGCTTCCATGCTGCTCTGCAGCCTAGGAGAGAAAAGTGTGTGCAGCTGTCTCAGGGTCCCAGGACACGGCTTTGCCTGTGCCTGAGCCAGGCAGAGGCAGGAGAACTAAGTTTGGGAACACTCTTGAGTACACAGTGAGTTCCAAACTAGCCTGGGCTACACAACAAGTTCCCATACAAAAACCAGATTGAACAAAAAGGAAATGTAGAATCGTTTTAGTAGAAAACCTAAGACTTTCTGTTGAACAGGAGGGCTAATGGTATGGTAATAGTAACAGCAGTGCCTCTTCGTTTCTTTCAGAGTTTGACAAAAAGTCCTTTTCACAGTTTGAAAATTATGGGACTTTTGGGTTTGGGTTTGATTTAAGACAGGGTCTCTTGTAGTCCAGGCTAGCCTCCAACTCACTAAGTATCAGGGTTGGCCTTAAGCTCCCAATCTTCCTACAGCTACTTTCTAAGTGTTATATAGACATGGGTCACCCATGCTTGGCCAGGATTTTTGTTATGTTTTGTTTTGTGACAGGGTCTTCCTCTCCTGGTTCCCAGGCTGCTCAAGTAATCCGGGCTCAGCCTCCTGAATTAGGAATGTGGATGTGTATTAGCACGCCTGACTCATTATGTCCTTTTTACAAGTCTGAAACATAAGTTACACAACATGGATTTATTTAACTTGAATAGTAAAATAGTATCCAATCAACACATTTATCAACTGAAGTAAATATGCTATGTTTTGCGGCAAATTCAAAAAAATAAATCCAACGCTGATTCAAAACACTTGATCTGAATCTAAATGTTTGCCATTCATGAATAATCTAGCCTTTTCTACCTCAGGATTTCTCACATTTTCAGTGGCTTCGTGTTGTAGCAATAAAAAGTTGAGTTTTCAAAAGAAACAGAATTGTAGCTTTAAAATAGCAGAGAAAACATGAAAGAAAACAGAAACAAATACCTGAGCATTGAACAAGAGGCTTTATGAGGTTTTAAAAATACAGTAAAATTTATACAAAGCTAATTTTGACTAAGTTTGAAGCTTCTTGTGTGTCAAGCAAATTAAAAAGGCAGGCAGTGGCCATCACAAAGCTGTGACGGACATGTGTAGGGTTTGTACAGATACATTCTCTCCAGCTCCACTGCAGTGTCAGTAGGTCAGTGAGTCAGAGGTGTACCATTTGGGTGCCTCATGCACACAGAGGCCAGAAGACAATGGTGGACTACCTGGACCTGGAGTTACAGATGGTTATAAGCCTCTATGTGGATGAACTGCCGTGTGGGTGCTGGGGATTATACTCTGGGAACCAGCCAGTGCTCTTAACCACTGAGCCATCTCTCTAGCCTGACCATAGCAAAATCTTAAAGAGAATAACACCCTAGAAAGCCTCGATGCCCAGCAAGCCTTGACTGTGGGGTTTCCTCATAGAATAGGTGAATGAGGTCCAGTTGTACCCACTGCTTAGACAGCTGTATGGCATCAGCTAAGCTTCTGCAACAGAGCTGCCTGGCTTGTGGACAACCTGCTCGGAGGGAGGGAGTGAGGGAGGGAGAACTTGCTTCCTCAAGAATTTCTTGAGTGTTTCAAGTTAATATGTATTGAGAATTGTAATGATTTTAAGTAGGCAATGATGGTATTAGGCAAAAAAAATCAAGTTGTATGTACAGTATAATCTTATGATTTAAAAGTAGAAGAGGCAGGATGTATACAGAATTTTTCATCTCAGTTAAAGATGGAAGCATAGGAAACAGAGCTTCCATATTCCTATCAGAGACTTGTGATAATCTGTATCGTGAGCATTAGAGAAATGAGGTGAAATGACGAGAGACTGATATCTGTACCATTGCATAATAGTGAAGTCAGCTCTGGGCTGAAGATGTGAGTTCTTTGTAATTGCTTGGTTGCTTTCCTGTAAGTTCCATGCAGAAGTCTATTTCGACCATGACTTGCAAAGCTACGTTCTTGTGGATCAGGGCAGCCAGAATGGTACCATTGTCAACGGGAAACAGATTCTTCAGGTGAGTTACTGTGTTGTCCCCTGCACTTATTCCTTGTCTGATCTTAGGTCCTAGTCATTACAGATACCATTTGGTTTAGATCAGAGTTCAAGCACAGATTTATAACTTGGTTGGAATTTTCCAGAAAGGACTAGGAAAAAATATTTAATAGATACTGCTGTGTTGAGTTTTGACTTCTGATTATATGTGTATGTCAGGGTCCAGCCTCGACAAAGGATCGGAGTTCTCAACTGGAAGCATGGATATCTGGAAGGTGCATGATAAATACATACAGACTACTTTTTTGTGTACAAGCTGACAGGCAACTTTTCAAGGCTTAAAGTTTCTCTCTCTTCTCTCTCACTCTCTGCTTGCTTTCTCTCTTGCTCGTTCACTTGCAGCTCGAGGCTGCACACATTCTGCATTCTCCTGTGCACTCTACTTTTCTCCTGTGTGCTTTTCTTTTTTGGAACTCCCACACTCCCACACACCTCTGTGCATTCCCCTCTCACTCTCACACATCTCACACACCCCACATGCACTCTTTCACTCACACACACACTCTCCATACACACCGCGCATTCTCTCTTCTCACTCTTCACATGCTCTTCTCTGTTCTCTCTACATTCACCTCACATGTTCTTTCATTTGACCTCTCACTCGCTCTCTCACTCCCTCCCTCCCTCCTTAGCCTTTCTCTTGCCCCAGTCTTTTATTGATGCTCCAAAAGCAGGTAGAAAAAAGACATTGTACAATCATTGCCAAATCAAATTCAAAAGAGTAACCACATCCCACAAAGAATCAAGAATTACAATTGTTCCCCAAAGTTCCAAGCTTCCCCTATTTCCAGGCCTATAGCCAAAATAATAATAATAATGATTGCAAACTTATCATTATTTAAACTTTAACTTTTGACTTATACTTCAGAGCTCAGTGCTCCGAGGTCAGCTATTTGTATTTTCTTGTGATGCTCTAATGATAAATGACATGGACAAAGCTCCCAGGCAGTGGCCAAAAAGAATCAAGTTAACTCTTAACTCAGTAGTTCTGCTAGCTTTCTGCTTCTGTACATTGCACATGACTCTCCTAGGAGTCCAAGTGTTTTGATTTAGTAAGTCCCAGTGTTTTGATTTTGATTTATTGTGTAAGATTTTATATATTCTATACTTGCTTATCTAGAAACCGTTCTTAAATGTTGTATAAAACTTCTCATAACTTCAGTAGTTTTTCCTTTCTTTCCAAATGTTGGCTCTATTTCATTTTCTAATAATTTCTTCAAACTTTCTTTGCAAGTCAAGCATTAGTATGGAGCTACCATTGTGCAGTTATTACATTGTTTCCAAGATGAGAGCACACAGCATGCACCTGGGCCAGTAGGACTGTGCTGTGCTGTGCTGTGCTGTGCCCTGTGCCTCAGTTTTTAATTGTTTAAGAACCATTACATCACGGAACACCTAATTTCACAGAATTTACCAGAGTAGAAGGAGAAAGAAGTAGGAAAGTCAGATAGAATAGAATAATTATGCACACCAAGGCCAACGGAAAAGCAGTCACACACAAATGAAATCTGTACAGATGTTGTCCAGGGCTAAGGTTAGGAGAAATGGGAACAACTGTTTTTTACAAAGAGCTGCTGTGGGCTACTGAGATGCCTCCATCCCAGCCTGCTGTGGCAGTCCCTTATTTCAGATGGCGGGTCCCCTGGAGAGATGTGCCTCCTGCTTCTCAGGATCCTGAATGCCTTTTTTTTTTTTTTCACAAAACACTGCTGTGGGCTTCTGAGATGTTTCTATCCCAGCCTACTGCAGGCAGTCCTTGTCATGGTATGCTGTACCCAGCATCTGTATTGCTACTTTTAGGTATGACTGTATCATAATGCTTATTTATGCCAGGCAATGGTGGCGCACGCCTTTAATCCCAGCACCTGGGAGGCAGAGACAGGCAGATTTCTGAGGCCAGCCTGGTCTACAGAGTGAGTTCCAGGACAGCCAGGGCTACACAGAGAAACCCTGTCTTGAAAAACCAAAAACAAAAAAACCAAAAAAAAAAAACAAAAAAAAACCAAAAAAACCAAGTTTATTTAGATATTTGTATATGCGTGACCTCTGCGTGTGTAGGATAGCTTCATGGATGAAGTCACTTCTCCCTGCTGATCCATTTCACTGGCCCAGGACTGAATATTCATAGAAGCAGCTTTGGTGGCCCTTTTTTCCTGTGTGCTCTGTGACGCTAGCCCAGGTTCTTGCTGTATGACAAGGAGATACTCTCCCTCTGACACACTAGTAGACAGCCCTAACTTGCCCCTTTTTTGTCCTAATAAAAAATGCTAAACTAAGAATTTTCTGAAAACCAGAGCACCCTGAGAAAGCACTTAGGACAGGAAAAGAGTCGTCCACCCTGGTGGAGCAGGTCCCTGTGAGGCAGGTCCCTGTGGAGCAGGTTGTTATACTCTGCTGGACTTCAGGAAGCAAAGGGAGAGGACGCTAGCACGGAGCTCAGTCTCTCCTGTTTGTTCAGTCTAGGACCCAGCCCATAGCATGGGGCCACCTCAGTTCACCTGATCTAGATGATCCCTCACTGGCATGCCCAGAGGTCACCTTGAACTACAGATACTCCCCTGGTGTGCTCAGAGTCCATAAGTGGTTCTAGATCTTGTCATGTTGATAATATAAGCCACTAAGGACACCTTGTTCTTATGCTTTAAAAATGAAAGAAAAATTATAAGAAAATTCGAGAGGTGGCTCAGTGGTATTTACCATGGTATCAGAATCAGAGTTCTGATCCCAAGACCCATGTAACAATTTATGCACCCACAAACAGACACACATACACACATACACGCATACAGAACAATTTTTTTTTTTAAAGAGGAAGAAAGGCAATTACTTCTTAACATATAACTTTCCTCTGATTATGGTTTTGCTAATAGATTGCAGTCCAGAGTGGACTGGTGGTAAGAAAATTGGTGGGCTTTGATAAGATCAAAATTATAAGTAGCTTTTCTGGAGTACTGTAAGGGATCATGGGTGGAACCTGGAGTTTGATTCATGGTAAGTCCGTGTTCTTCCACTGAGCTACTGTCATAATCCTGGTAGCCTTTCAAGGTCTGTCCATCAAGTGTAGAAGTGTGCACCTTTTCTGAACTTTTCTCTACTGTAGGCATAATGTAACCATGTGGCTATTTTGTATTTCTGTTTCATTAAAAATTTCTCATCTAGCCAAAAACTAAATGCGATCCTTACGTCCTTGAGCACGGCGATGAAGTGAAGATAGGGGAGACTGTGCTGTCTTTTCACATTCACCCCGGCAGTGAGACGTGCGATGGCTGTGAGCCGGGGCAGGTCAGAGCTCACCTCCGCCTTGACAGGAGAGAGGAGCCTCTAGGTATGTGAGGCAGCAAGTGCCGTGGGGCTGATGCTACAGGACTGATGCACTGAGTGTTTAAAGTGGAGCAGTGGCCTGTCCCCTGTCCCAGTGAGCCCCACCTCCCACCCTCATGTCTCACCGGTGTTTGAGTGGAGCGGCCTGTGTCTAGTTGGCAGGTTGTAGACAAGGTACATTGCATGTGTGCTCCGTGTGTAGTACCGCAGGGCTAAACTGACACATTTGTTGTTGTCCACACGTGCAGCCCACCTCTAGTCAAGCTCCTTTGTAAAAACTGTTTTTACATTGTCTTTCAAAACAGTGGTTTCCAGAAGGGCTTTTCACAGTCCTTAGTACTGGTTAACCCAGCTCCCCACAGAAATGTTTATCCCCATATTACATAAGCTCTACTTTCCCCTCCCCCTCTGCTGGGCTCGTTCTGCCTTCCAGGTCCTGCAGACACTCCAGGTTCAGTGCACCAGTTTACGTTTTTCACACAGCATATGTGAAATGCGAGAATATGACGTTTGTCTTTCTGGGTCTGGGTTAGATATCTCAGCATAATACTTTCCACTTGCTGATGAATAATGATAATGATAATGTGGTTTGTAAACACATAATGGGATCTTATTCTACTATCATGAAAAATGAGATTATGAAATTTGCAGGAAAATGGTTTGAACTGGTTAATATACTAAGATAAACTAATTTTTTAGTATTAATTTTCTGTAAAGTCTGTCATTTTCAAACTCAGTTTTTCCTTTTAGTCAGTCCAGCATTAAGTAAGGAGGAAAAAGAGTTGGAAAGAAGAAAGGCACTGAAGAAGATCCGCGTGAAGTACGGCTTGCAGGTGAGGGTGCTAAGTGTGTCTCTCATCTCGCCGGTGCACACAAGTGACCTGAACGTGTGGTATTGGTGTGAATGTAGAAATGTAAAACATGTATTTGCAAGGTAGAGGCACTTGCTGCCAAGACTGAGGTGCTAAGTTTGATTCCCAGGCCCCACATGGTGCAAGGAAAGGACTGACTCTCACAACTTGTCCTCTGACCTCCATGGGTGGATTGGCACATGTGTACATATGCATACATGCAGAATGACTGATGAAGAACATCTTTAAACTGTGAAACAAAACAACCTTCAAGCTTGTAGAAACATGTCCCTGTCAGTATTAGTTATTGAATTCAGTGTCTCTGGTGTGCTATCAAGGGTTCTTGCCCTGAGCTATATCCCTGACCTCAGGAAATCTTTCTGAAAGAAAAAAGACTAGGTTGCTGGGTGTGATGCTGCACCCCTTTAATCATAGCACATGGGAAGCAGAGGCAAGCTGATCTCTGAGGTCAAGGCCAGCCTGAGACCAGGTGGTATTCTTGGAAGGAAAAATAATTCATATAGTGAGTTCCAGGACAGTCAAGGATACATAGCATGATCTCGTCTCCAAAAATCAGACAGACAGAGAGAGAGAGAAAGAAAGAAAGAAACAGACATAGATAGATTAGGTGGGTGTGGGGGACAGTTGAGCTGGTAAAATGCTTGCCAGGGAACTATGTGGGCCTGAGTTCCCATCCCAGCACCCGTCTGAACCTCAGTGTGCCGTGCGTGTTGTGACCTCACCAGGGAGGTAGGGTAGGAGCATCCCTGAGGATCCTAGCCGGTGGTCTGTTTGAATCACTTAACCCCTCTCAGAGACTAAGGTGGAGGACTCTATGCGCATACACGCAAGTTGAGGCAAATTTTCTGACGTATTTAACACCAAAGTCACAATGTATGAGAATATGTTGACAAGCTATACTTTATCAAAATGTAAGATTTTGCTTGCCCAGGGACTCTTAAGAGAATTTATAGATCTAGATTTTATGGTGATCTAGGATGTATAGAACACTGTCAAATGAGGGAACAAGCTCATCTAAAAGGAGGCTGCTTTATATAGCACCACATGCCTCTGTCCATTCAGGGCCAGCCTTGTGCTACTGTGTACAGTTAATTACATGTCCGTTGCCGTGAGAAAATACTAGGGCAAAGCAACTTAAGAAAGGGTTTATTTTAGGCTGGCTCAGCACCTGAGAGGCAGAAGCAGGTGGATCTCTGTGAGTTTGAGGCCACCCTGGTCTATTGAACAAGTTCTAGGACAGCCAAAGCTACGCAGAGAAACTCTGTCTTGAAAAACAAAGAAAAAAACAGCTAAAAAGAAAAGCAAAAAAGAGCAGAGGTTTATTTTAGTTTAAGGTTCCAGAGAGACAGAGGTCATTATGTTGGAAAGGCCGCAGGTGCAGAACCAGGCGACTGAGCACACAGGGACTGGAGCAGAGCTGTTACTCCCAAAGCCCCTCCCAGGGACATACTCTTTGCAGCAAGGCTTTCAAACAGCACTGACTACTGGGGGCATCAAACAAGGACACCATGTTAAAAAAAATACTAGATTGTAGAGAACACTTCTCAAAGAAGTTACACAGCTGTAAACACATGGAAAATGTTCAGTAAGGAATGTGGGAATGTGAGAGTGAGATCAGGAAGCACCTGTAGAATTACTTGGAAATTATAAACTGACTTACAGACCACTGGAAGGGTTATAAGGAAGCGGAAGCTCATGTGTGGCTGGCAAGAATGTTGACTGATGCAGTCACTCTGGGAAACAGTGTGATAAATTTTAGTTAAAGGGCTGGAGGTATCTATCGTACCAGTTCATGACGTTTGCCTTCGAGAAGTGCAAACAATTTTCTACCACGACTGGTGAGCAGATGTTTCTACTTGTTTTTTAGTAGCACTTCCAGACTGAGAGATTCAGATGTCTTTTAAATATGGATAAACAAACCATGCAGTTGTCTTATAGTGGAGTACAATTTATCAATTAAAAAGTAAGGGCCATTGAAACAGGTGTAACCTAGGTGTCACTGCCACACTTGGGTGTGCCTTCATCCTGAGTGTGCCATGCTGCATCTGCTAAAAGTGTCTGTCTTCCCCGGGGAATCCTTACATTCTCTGTATCCATCCCCTGACCAGGGTTTAGCCCACTCTTTATCCTGTGACACGTGTTGGGTGGTGAAGGAGTCATGTAGGTGGGTTATGTTAAAGCAAAGGCTGCTTGTAGGAACAGGGTGAACCATTTCTCATTTTAAAATGGCTCCTTAAGAAACAGTATCAAACCATGTTGGGTTCTTTGGAATGCTTAGAGAAAAGGGGGTAGATTTTTTTCTCTCAGTCCCAGTAGTTCAGGCCTTAATATTATATGTGCATCCCTGATGAGTGCGCACAGGCCACTGTGTGGAGGGCTGAGGACACCTCTATGAAGCTGGTGCTCTTCCTCCATGCTTATAAACACATGGAAAATGTTCAGTAAGGAATGTGGGAATGTGAGAGTGAGATATCAGGAAGCATCTATAGAATTACTTGGAAATTATAAACTGACTTACAGATCAAGTAAGTTCTGGGGCTCAAGTCACCAGGCCTGTATGGCAAGTGCCTTTACCCACTGAGCCACTGAACACTGGTTCATACAACAGTAGACGGCTGTACGGTAACTGAAGAATATTGCCAGCATATTATCTTTGTCTTTTTGTTTATTTTGTGACATTAACTTGAGCAGTGTGGAGCAAACATAGCCACTTGTTTTTACTGTGTCTGCAGAGGCCACATTGAGCCATATTTTTTTTTACTAAGTTATATTTTATTTGCTTTCTTTTCTCTCAATGAATGGTTTGTGATTGTTAAGAATACAGACTATGAAGATGAAAAAGCATTGAAGAATCCTAAATATAAAGACAGAGCCGGAAAACGCAGAGAGCAAGTTGGAAGTGAAGGCACCTTCCAGAGAGATGATGCCCCTGCATCCGTTCACTCGTGAGTGTTGATGACTTCTTGTTGAGCTTTTGTACTCAGTGATTCTCTTCTCTTGGTAAAATGGCTTTGTTAATCAACATGAAAAGTGCAATTTTTGAAACCTTGTAATATAACCACACTTACATATTAAATTAGTTACATTGTTTTTTTTTTTATTCTAGGTTGAGTCAATTTGAATCTTCTGTGTAGATATGAAAATATACAATTGTGATTTTTCTTTCTTGTTCCCAAACCGTAGTATTTGTACCAGGTTTACTTTTATAATTAACAGTTGGTGGTACCTTTTCCTCATGTAGAATAGAGCATCCTGCTGTTCACAGAGTTAGCTGATGACTTGGAAGGAGAGTTTCAAGTTAGGTGCAGCAGGCAGCAGGGCAGATTGGCTAAAAACAGAGCCTCTCTGATGCTGAACAGTATGGAGATGACTTTAGATTTAAATGAGAAGGCAGACATACGAACTGAAGCGCACTGGCCTGCTTCGCTTGGTCATTATAAAAGAAGCTAGAGTAGTCTCCACAGCCGAGGAAACAATACAGCTACAGAACAAAGCTGTCACAGTAGAAAATCCATGACGACAAATGCAAGTTGGGACAGATGGCTCTAGGTCCCCTTTGTATTGGTACATTCATATAGGCTGAAAGGCATCCTGTCCTGTGCTGACTGTTCAGCCTTGTGATACAGTGGAAGACTGCATTAAGAGCACACATTTCATGGACAAGAAGGGCAGCAGCGTCAGTAACCTCTGACCTGTGCTAATCACTGCCCTGGTCTCCTTCCCGAACTCAGTCACTGTCCTGACAGCAGCAGCTATTTGAGTTTTAAGTGAGTGGAGCAGGGCAGTAGTCACACGGTATCTGTATCCTGTTTCCTGTGTAGCTTTGTCTGTGCAGCTTGTTGTCATTGCCGTAGAACCTCATTTGTGCATGTCCTCAGTCTGTCTCAGTGCGAGTGGACGTCCGTTAGGTGGCATCTATAGAGTAGCATTTGTGTCCTCCACCTTATGAAGTGTTGTCAAGTTTTTAAGGTAGCTTTACCAGTTTTTTTATGCATGAGTTTATTGTACACATGGCCTAAAAAGCCTTCTATAAGTCAGTTGTTAACTTACTTTCCCTTTACAGTGAAATTACAGATAGCAACAAAGGCCGAAAGATGTTGGAGAAGATGGGTTGGAGAAAGGGAGAAGGCCTGGGAAAGGACGGTGGAGGAATGAGAACGCCGGTAAGACTTGTGATTGCCTTCATCCTAAGGTGTTCCAGTAGGCAGTGCCTCTGTGTAGTCCTGAGGCCGACATAGCCAAGCGCTGGGCTAGAGTAATAACCCAGACTAGACACGGGCAAGGCCTTTATTGTGTTCCCACTTAACACACGTGCATTTTATTTGAGATTTTGTGTTTGAGAAAGCCTTATTTAGATTTTTTTTCCCTTAAATCAAAACTATAAAGTGTTATTTTCTGAATCAAAGGTTTTCTTGTGCTGTTTAGTTGTATAGGTTTTGTTTTGGGCTTGTTTACCATGTTGGCCATTTAAACTTTGAGCATGTTAGGCAAGTACTCTTGCCAAGCTACGCTCAGCACATTTATTTATTTATTTATTTATTTATTTATTTATTTATTTATTTATTATTTGTCAATTTATTTGTCTATTTATTCATTTATCCATTTATTTCTTTGTTTGTTTGGTTTTGGTTGTTTTGAAACAGAGTTTCTCTGTGTAACAGCCCTGGCTGTCCTGGAACTCACTTTGTAGACCAGGAAGGCCTCAAATTCTCAGACATCTGCCTGCCTCTGGCTCCCTAGTGCTGGGATTAAAAGTGTATGCCATCATGCATGGCCCTTTTAAATTTTTTAGATGAAATTCTTACTAGTCTGGTGCTGAACATTGAAAGAACAGTTGATGTTAGTTTACACATAGACAGATTCTGCATTAGCTAGAGAATCTGTTATACTCAAGAGTCCCAGAACATATTATGTACAATACAGAGAATAATGTCTAGAGGACAATGCATTAAATTCTATAGCCCCATAGTTGATGGGAGGTAATAGCTATCTTTAGTATGTGCACACATGCGCACACGTGGATACACACAGACACACACACATCCTGTCCAAGCTGATGGACCACCAGCGTGAATATAGTGCTGGTTTTGTCGTTTCCATTGGTGCATGATGGAGAGGATGTCTTACAGTTAGACCCTTAGCATGTGTGAGCTTTATCAGAGCATGTTTGAAGTTACATTGGTTATGTGAGGTGGGCACGGTAAGAACTGTTTGTCAAGAATGTCCTGCAGACCCCACCTGGACTCTACAGAAGGCACCAGTTTCTGGTAACTTCCTAACATTATGAGAGGCCCTCATCTCTTCGTTGGAAGACAAGCAACAGTCAGATTCTCTACATAACTCTGTGTGCACACAGCACTGGACAGTGAGCCTATGGCTTTGTACATGCCAGACAGACACTCTGGGGTCCAGTGGCTTTCCTAGGCCTCCTCTTACTATTTCAATGCGCTTGGTCTTCTCGTGCATTTACTTGAATGAGGCTAGGGCTGGAGGATTAAGTGGCCTTTTACTTTTGGTTAGAATGGACTGGTATACTGTGTATCATTCAGGTGTGTCCAGCCTGTGTCTGTGGGCTGTGAGCAGTCCCGCATAGCTATGAGTGCAGCCCAAACAAACATGAGCATACATAAAGCTTAGTGGGACTTTTTGTTGTTCGTTTTTTGGGTGACTCTTGCCGTTTCTGAGCATGAAGTTTGTGGGTAAGAACATCACAATTGACGAGCATCAGGGCGTAAGGACAGCTGGTTAAGGCAACGTTGTGTTTTAGAGTTGGCTGAATTTGGGTCTGCCAAGACGGTGCTAACTAAAGGCGCTTAGGCTGCATGGGAGTAGACGAGACCTCTGTGTGCATTGATGTGACTGACAGGCTTTCTTTGCATGAGTCTTTAACAAGTCAAAGGATTATAGTCAAATGTCTGCACAACACAGTTTGGTGTGTTTACGTTCTAAAACAGTTCCTTCACTCAACTTTCGTAACAGATCCAGCTTCAGCTTCGCCGGACACATGCAGGCTTGGGGACAGGGAAGCCGTCCTCAATCGATGATGCTCACTTTCTCCACAGTAAGAGCAGAAAGAACTGGGACAAAGCACGGGAGCGGTTTGCGGAAAACTTCACAGAAAAGAAACCTCGGAAAGAAGCCCCAGGGACCGTGCCTTGGGTGACAGGGACTGCAGAGTAATGGCCCGTCCCGGGAAATTGGCGCTTCCTAAGAGAAAGAATTTGAAAATTGTAATGTAGAACCTATGTCCCTAGAAAATCGGTAATAGGAGGGAACTTTTAAGATGGCCGCTGATCCACACATGTGTGGGGACGTGTGGTTTGTAGCTTGTAGAAAGCAGTCCTTACGCAGAGCAGGAACTGAATGGACTCGTGCAGAAAGTGAGCTCAGGGTGACAGGCACAGGAGAGCTGCCAGACCTTTGTTGTCTAGCCAGTCACCCACCCCTGTGGAGGGCAGCTGACCATGTGAGCAAAGTGCACATACCACTAGTGACGTCAGCGCATGTGTCCTGTCTCCGTGTCATCATTATGACACACAGATAACCAATATCAAAAGTTTATAGAAACAATTCTGTGTGTATACTTGTTTACACCTTTTAGAACTTAGGTTTTTTTAAAAAAAAGTCGAGAAGCCACAGATAGCAGAGTCTAATTTTACTATCCTTGAAATAACTGCGGTAATAATATTGAAGAATTGATGGCAGGTTGACAGGTTGTAGAAATTAGTCTCACACTGTTTTCTTCTGTGAAGAATGTTGGTTTGTACTATATAGTCAGCGTTTGCCTTTGGTTTTTCCTAGCTGATGGAGTATTTGATATAGACAACTGGGTGCAGTATTGGCATATTCGGTGTGCTAGCATTTTTAGTTTTGATAAATACCATTGCGGGCAATGGGACTGTGCTCAAGAAATCTGATGACTGGGGCAGATGGGTTACTAAGCCAAGGCTTCAAACATTTACTGGAAATGTCTTCAAATGCAATAAAAAAAAACATTTTTAAAGACTTGATTTCTTGAATAAATGATATATTGGTCTTCTTTGGATTTGCACCCAACCAGAATTGTCCCCTTTGAATTGGCAGAAGGAAGCCTGTGGGCCTGCTGTCCCAAGGTCACTACTGTCCACCCCTTCCCTTCTGACAGCTGCTCACAGGGGTTGACATTGTCAGTAAGAATGAACTTCAGCTCCCCATCTGCAAATACGAACCAAGTGCAGGAGTTTCCAATAGTGAAAGCCATACAGCCCTGGATGAAAGCCATACAGCCCTGGATGCAACTCAGGATGGAAGGCGGAGCTCAC
>JANHMN010000014.1:18127199-18219629 GCA_030674055.1 Rhabdomys pumilio | reverse complement strand
CCCTGGATGCAACTCAGGATGGAAGGCGGAGCTCACCCTGCAGCTGTGCAAGGTGAGTGGGGTGGGGTGGGCGCTGAAGAGTCAGTTATGCCCAAAGGCAGAAAGGACCAGTTAGCAAGTCCCTAAAGTGAGGGACTTTATCCCCTGATTGCTCATTTGAATAGTGTTTGTGTTCTTACAGGCACGCACACACACACACACACACACACACACACACACACACAACACACAACACACACTTGAAGGCAGCAGCAATGCTCTGCATTATTTTCTCTAAAATAGAAATGAAAGTTCTATCCTGGTGCTGGTGTCCTGAGTAGGTAACAGTAGGACCTTCAGAAGAGCCTCCCTCATGTGCTTAGTAAAATGGCTGTACTGTTTCTACCTTTAGTCTACTTTCGAGGGGTGTTTTTCATAGGTCTTTTTGCTAAGAAAATGGAAAACCAGAAAATGTGGTCAAAGACTGAAATATATGTACAGAGTATATACATTCTTAAACCTCTGCAGATCTAAATCTCAGGGCTGTACTGTTAGTGTTAATGTATTGAATAAATGTCTGGAAAAGACTTTTTATGTGTAACCAATTAGTGAACTGTAAACACACAAACTTCTGTTGGTTTAGAAACGTACAGTTTGGATTATGTCTAAAATTGTTTTAAATACAAATTTTAAGTAGTACATTATGTTCAGATTTGCTAATTTATAGATAGCTTTTAAGTCCTTTGTTTAAATTGAATTACAAGTTTCTGAATTTCAAGCAATTTAACATCTTTTGGTCAGAACATGAGAAATTTACTGTTTATTGTGATGTCTGAAGAGGTGTTCACTTTAACAAGTCATTTTCCACTTTCTGATATTAAGTAGCTAACGGGAGCACTCCTACTTAAAGAGACAGCGCTTTTTATTGTTGGTTTTGAAAGAGGGTTACTTCCAGCATTTCCTTTTTACTCTGATTATGAACTCCACATTGCCTCACCCCGCTCAGAAGCATCCGGTTTTTCGAGTTAGAGCCATTTATGAGTTCGGCTTGTTTTCCAGGAGTAGGTGGAAGGGACAAATCCCAAACAAAGGAAACCCAAGGTGAGAGGAACCTCGTAAAGTTGTGACAGAAAGGATACAAGTGGGGTGCCTGGGAACAGTTTTGAACCCAGCCCCTAAGGTGTCCTCCAGGACACGTGGATGCAGTTTCCCAAGAATCTGGCCATATGTGTGTTTCTTATAGCGTCACCTTCCTTTCTGCTTTAAAAGTCTGAATCAGAACGTTTCCTTTGCCTTTTCAGACTTTCAAGTCAGGTGCTGTTGGATTCCTTGGGGTGAGGTGGCGTTTCTGTGTGTGCCTGCTCATCAGGCTTGTGGCAAAGTGACTTTGGGAGCTCTGACCATAGTCCTGTCTAAGGGAGAACTGGGCAAGAGTGGTGCTAGACACCAGTTATTTTCTGTCAGGAAAGCAAGGGACCTCGGCTGACACTGCCCACTTCCTAATGTCCCCAAGAGACTTCTTAATGTCTCCAAGAGACCTGTTAAAAAAAAGTAACAGGTGGTCACCCTTGGTGTAAGCTGATCCGTGAGACATCAGTTGGGGCTGAGCACATGGTCAGAACCCTGTTGAGATTTGCTGGACACCAGAGGCGAGGCAGTAGATGCTGTGTAAGCCGATAACCATTGCCTAGGTAACCATACTACCGTGCATCCCTGCTGACTTTGAAGCCATTTAAATACGGACTTCCACACACTTGGGAAAATCCGTCACCACTTTCTGGTTGTTAAAGGCAAATTGGCCGGGCGGTGGTGGCGCACACCTTTAATCCCAGCACTTGGGAGGCAGAGGCAGGTGGATTTCTGAGTTTGAGGCCAGCCTGGTCTACAGAGTGAGTTCCAGGACAGCCAAGACTACCTGAGAAACCCTGTCTCGAAAAACCAAAAAAAAAAAAAAAAAAAAAAAGGCAAATTGTAGAATGTTCTGCCTTCTTTTTATTTTACAAACGGGCATGCATATGGAATTATTAGTGAGCGATCCAAGGAGTACGCAGCTCTCTCCTTCCTTTGAATTATCTCTATGTAGGAATTCAGTCTAGGGTCTCATGCATGCCTGCACACGTGGTTTGCTATGGAGTTGCTCCCTGACTCCTACTGATAGTTGAGCAGGGAAAGGCTTTCCTTGGCTCAACCCTCGGCAGGATGGCTAACTTTGACTGAAGGGTGAAGAGGAAGGCTGGAGACTGAGAGTTTGTACAGCAAATCCTCAAGTTCCTGAGAGTGTTGTGCAGAGCTAGAGGGCAGCAAACCTTTTCTTCACAGCTGGTCCTTCACTTCAACCTAGCTCGGGGTGGATGCTTTGCAGTCCTTGGTAATTTATATCTGGGATGCAGTGCATGTTGACTGTGTATCAGCAACTGCACTAGACACTTAATTTGTATTCGTGACCCTCGACACTAAGAATTAGAAAACCTAGACTTTAGAGGGTTTTTGTTTGCTTGTTTTTACTGGGGACTTGGGGCAGGTCCACAGTATGACCTGTATTTTTTTTTTTTTAAAGTGGGGGCTTTATTCAAGATCAAAACCCATATACTGGAAATGACAGTGATACCCCACCCTACTGGCTAAAGGTTCTTTTTCTTTAATTGGGTAGAAACCTCAGGTATAGAAGCAGCAAAAAACATGTCACGTGCTGGTCTCTGGCAACAGTGGCCCACTGGAGTGGGCAGAAGCTATGTCACAGTCCCTGTGCAAGTTCTCTCCGATACCCAACCAGTGGCCAGTGATAACAGTTCTTAGCCTGTGGTCTGAGACTCTTGGTCCTCAACAGTTGTAGGGAACTCTTCTGGCCCTGGGGGCTCACAGCTTTTCTTCTCTGGGTCCTTACAATGCTTTATCCTTAGGCTCAGTTTTCCACTTTCTTCTCTCTTTGTCTCTCTGTCTATGTCTCTCTTTCTTTCTTTTTCACACACACACTGCAGCTCCTGCTGGGCCAACTAAGGTACCTGCCCTAGGAGGCAAGAGCCAGGTGCTGAGCCAGGTGCTGTTGCCTCTGCTGTCTCTCCCTCTATCCTTCTGCCTGCCAAAACCCAAGCTCAAACTGAGAGTAGATAAGACCATTCTGAGTAAGCCTATTATTGGGCCTGCTTTGCAGCAGAAATGGGGCCAGCAAAGGATAGTGCCTCTCTGCTGACCTGCCGAGTGAGCCTGAGTGAGTTGTTGGCTTGTATAACTGGGGAGTGTGTGCACCATCACCGATTGTTTCGGACAGTCAAGCTTGTAACTTGCATGGGCACCAGTTACAGTCAGGGATGCTTGGGGTGTTTACCAACCACAGCCTTGTCCCTAGGCACCAGTGACCGCTTTCTGTTAGACCACCAGGGGGCGCGCTACTCCTCTGACCAAGGTGGACTGATACCAGTTGCAGTGCCAAGCAATAGGCCACCTCCTACTTGGAACCATAATCGAAAGCAAGTTGGAGAGAAAGTGTTTATTTGGCTTACACTTCTGCCCAAAGCCAGGGCAGGAACTTGGAAACAGGAGCTGATACAGAGGCCACGGAGGGCACTGCTTACTGGCTTGCCTGCTGTCTTTTAGAACTCAGGACCACCAGCTCAGGAATAGCACTATCTACAACAGGCTGGACCTTCCCCTATCAATCACTAATTAGGAAAATAACCTACAGCCAGGTGTTTTGAAGATACTTTTTCAGTTGAGGTTCCCTCCTTTCAGGTGACTCCAGTTTGTGTCAGGTTAACATTATACGGGCCAGCATAGCCTGCCTTATTGCTCAGCTGTCGCTGTCGCTGTTGCTGGCACTGTAGCCACAGCTAGGGAGAATCAGCTGGAATCATTGTGTTTAGAGGCATCCGCACAATATTTATAATGTCTGGTGCTGGCATAAGGGTAGGCCCAGTTGACTGTTAGAATGACAGTCTTTTTTTGTTCAAGGCAGCCAGGACAGCAAGAGAGAGTGAGCTAGCAGGTGCTAACGAGGGAGACAAACTGCCCCATCCTGAGATGACTTTGTAGGTAACGGTGCCCCTGCCAAACTTGGTGACCTGAGTTCCATCAGGACCTACTTGGTAGAAGGAAAAGAACTGACTCTTGCAGGTTGTTCTCTGACCTCTTGCACTTTAGCATACATGCTCACACACGAATAAATGCAGGTTGTCCTCTCTGACCGCTCGCACTACGGCACGCATGAGCAAACCCACAGAAGATTAAACAAGAAAACTTCCTACTGTTTGTCCTTAACATTGCTCCCCGTTTGCAGGAAAATGAAATTTCAGTAGTACTCACAATAAGGACAATTCATAATTAGCACTAGCTATTTTAACAGATCGTAACCATGCTTAGTGTAGGCCCAGTGGCCCAGGGAGAGGTGCACTCCCTTTAGTGTGTCTCTACAGTGCTGGGATGTTAGTCTTTGTTCTTTTCATGTGGGATGGTGAAGAACACAAGGTAAAGACTTTGGTGGATCTGGGTTCAAGTCCTCTGAACTGCATGACCACTGGAAAAAATGTATTTAATCTCTGCACCTTGGTATTTCCTTGTAAATACTGGGAATTGTTAATGAGATTGGCCTGTGTGGCACTACATAATAACCCTCAACATTTGCTGAGTATTGGCAGTGTTCCCTTCTGTGCTGCTGCCTATCCCCCAGGAGTGTGTGTGTGTGTGTGTGTGTGTGTGTGTGTGTGTGTAGCTGAGTCCTGCAGTGGACGCGTGTTTACTGACCCCAGGGAAGATTAGAAATAGGACTAAGACATTTACTTTGTTCCCCACAGTGGGAGGCAGTAGGTGCAGTCAAGAAGACTGAGTTAGGAACTGAGTTTCTTGATGCATTTTGGAGACTAAGTAGTGTGTTGGTAGGCAAGCCAGGGAGAAAGGATGGAAGCGATCGTAGGTGATCTTTACAATCCTCAGAGGAGGTGTTCATTTGTCAGGACTTTAGAAAGACAATTAAGACTTTAGAAATTTGTATTTGAGCAGCACACATTGATCCAGAAAGCAGCTCTGGGTGCTTAGCATAGGCCGGGTGCTGTTTCAGGTTCTTAGGGAGATCACAGTTACCAAGAGCACACAGACAACTTATGTTCATGGAGCCTACATTTATATTCAGGTAGAATTAGGCAAAAATGCAAAGGCCAAATGATGAGCAAAAGTCATTTCTGTTCATTTGCAAGTTTTTTTTAAACATACATTTATTTATTTATTTATTTATTTATTTAATGTATGTGAATACACTGTAATTGTCTTCAGACACACCAGAAGAGGGCATCAGATCTCATTACAGATGGTTGTGCGCCACCATGTGGTTGCTGGGAATTGAACTCAGGATCTCTGGAAGAGCAGTCAGTGCTCTTAACCACTGAGCCATCTCTTTAGTCCCCCCATTTCCAAGTTTTAAAGGTAGATTTCTTGGGATAGGCTGTGAGGAGTTTTCTTTCCTGTTTTCAGATTTGTCTTCAAACCTCCTTAGAGGAGTCTTACGAATGCTGTCTTTAACTATTCTTTTAAGTTTTGAGACTTTAACCATTCTTTTGAGTTAACTCCTCATCTTTTTGAGCTTTGAGACATGAAGATGACAGTAAAATCTTGCCAAGGCCTCGGGCCCTCATTTGACAGTGCATCTTGTATCACCGCTGGAGAACTGTAGTTGACAGTAGCATAGACTGTGGGCTGCACCCCTGTCAACCTGAGCAGTAGATGAACAGACCAAAAATCAAAACGGAAGCTGTGAATCAAGCTGCCAGGTGTCGAGGCTGATGGAGGCAGTCCCTGAGGCCAAAGGAGTACAGGGGAGGTCTGTGTGTGGGGGCAGAAGGCTGTTCCTGTCTGCTCAGAAAGAAAGTGCTCTCAAAGTCATTCCATGGAGAAGCGAGCTTTCCTCATCTGTGAGAAAGCACCGTAGCATAGCACTCCTCAGGAGCAGAAGGCAGAAGTAGCTGGTGGAATGTTATTAGATGTATTTGAACGGGTGAGAGTGAATTACTTAACTTCCCATTACCAGCAGACTCAAAGGTTAGGAAGGTCACCAGCTCATTCACCTGCACATTACTTATCTTGACCAAAATCCCATGAGAATCATTCTGCAAGAACAAAGCTCTCGTTACCACTTAACGTTTTTTTTTTCCCCCTTAAAGCCTTATTTTAATTCTATGAAGTTTGATCTTGGAAATGTCATAATTAAGGTTTTCAAAAGAAGAATCATTTAATACTGTTTAAGTATATAATGGCTGCCAGTGTTCCACTTCATAAACCAACTAAAACCAGCTTTAATCTCTTCTGTAACTATGCTGCCTTATTTGACCCTAAGCTATGGTGCTGTCAAACCGACTTATTAGTCACACAAAAATAATTATCGTGGCTTCTTCATAATCTCACCTTATTAGTCAGAAATATTAACCTGGCTGATCACGTGCCATAGCTGACAGCTCTGGCAGTATTTTTAAACATGAAAAAAGTTTCTGAAAAGATGAATATTTTGCTAATTCAAAGGATGTCCTAAAAACTGTGCTAGATCTGGTGGCAGTTCTATGAGGCTTTTGTGGGAAGAAAGTACTTTTGAAATAACTGTATACTTTCCTAGGGCACTACGAGGAGACAACTGATGGAAGGCTGGTCATGTGACCTGTAATCTTGGGTAACAATTTTGGTGGGAGGGACCAGTTCCTTTGGAGTTGGGAGGGAGGATGACTTTGCAAACTGCTTTTGTGGCTTGTGTGCACGCTCACTTGGGAGTCCTCCCAGGGAGTCCTCTCAGAGAGCCTATCCTTGCTGATGGACGTAGGATTTCGTTTGGCCTCCTTTTCAGATAAAGTAAGAAATGGAAGTCCCAGTCAGTGGGCCTAACCATATGCCACCATTTGGCTAACTTGTCTTCTTCACCTTCCCCCCCGACCCCCGTGAGGTATTATCTCCATCTTACAGATGAGCAGATTGAGGCCCAGAGTTAGGGGGTTGGCAAGGTTAACAGCATTAAGTGGCAGGAAGTTTGGATTTTTTTTTAAAGATTTATTTATGTATATGAGTTGTACACTGTAGCTGTCTTCAGACACACCAGAAGAGGGCATTGGATCTCATTACAGATGGTTGTGAGCCACCATGTGGTTCCCGGGAATTGAACTCAGGACTATGGCAGTCAGTGTTGAACCATCTTTCCA
The DNA here is from genome assembly GCA_030674055.1 of Rhabdomys pumilio. NCBI lineage: Eukaryota > Metazoa > Chordata > Mammalia > Rodentia > Muridae > Rhabdomys > Rhabdomys pumilio. The sequence continues at coordinate 18,212,484 of JANHMN010000014.1, read as the reverse complement.
GCCCCAGATTTTTTTTTTTTTTTAACTTAAATGGTACTGGGGTGTTGCGGCCCGAGCTGCCCCAAGTTGGGCACCAAAAATGTTGAGAACCGCAATAGGCCACATTTGGGGGCCAAAATGTTGCAGACCGCTGTGTCAATGTTTGACCCGCACTGCCAAAAGCCTTGGGGGCTAAATTGTTAGAGCCCACACTGCCCCAAGCTGCTCCGATCCACGGGTCAGGGTTCAGCAAGAGAGAGAGTGAGGACGGATTCGAGGAATGGAGACCAGACAGAGTGTGATTTAATCCCGTTTATTCTTCAGTCTCTCTTCCTAGTCCAAGTCCCAAGTCTTGAGTTCCTAGTCCCTAGTTCCTAGTACCAAGTCTCAGGTCCTAATCCCAGTTCTTCCAAGTTCTCTGTCTCAAGTCTCAAGTGTCTACTAATTCCTAGTGTCTAATTCTCTGTTCTTCCTCCAAGTGCCAAGTGCCTAATACCTAATTCTCTGTTCAAGTAATCTGTTGTCTGGTTCTCTGTACTCTTCTGTCTGCCCCTCACCTTTCATATGTCTCACTTCTAAGCCATGCTTCTAAGTCACGCCCTTAAGTCATGCCCTTAGGTCTTGTCTCTAAATCTGATCTCTAAGTCACGCCCTTAAGTCTCAGCTCTAAATCACACCTTTAAGTCTCACACACTCATGGGAAGATCCTGGGTATCTAAAACAAGATGTTATCAGAGTGTGCTCAGCTGTTGTAGGTTAATGTAATCAAGTCTCTTGTCAGGGTATATGGCTCAAGATGGCTGCAAGGATGATAGCCGCCTTCTGTCGGCTCCCCACACTGGGGCTTAAACTCAGGGCTTCAAGCTTGCCAATCAGTCACCCTGCTTCTGAGCCATAACCCCACCCATTCCCTCCAACCTGTTGGTGACTGCTCATACACCCCTACACAGTCTTCCTGTTTAACTTGGTGACAGTCACAGATGTTTTTAGGATCCTTGAGGACTCTAATTTCTCTCTAGAGACATTTTTGACACTCTCCTTCCAAAATATCTGTCCCAGAAGTCTGAGTGTTCCCAGCACTGGGCAAGAAGATATCTGAAGGGGCAGCTTAGGCCACACTGTGGCATCAATTCCAGGAGAGTTGCTCACCTGCCCCTCTCCCTCTTTCATACCCACCTTGGCCCGTGGTAAGATGTGAGCATGAATTTCCCTCAAAGATGTCTGTGTAGCCCTAGGAACCTGTCAGTAGATTATGGATGGAAGGAAAGATTAAGGTTTGGGTAAGGTTAGGAAGCTAACCAGCTGTCCTTAACATAAAGGCCGCCCTTTAACTATAGGAGAGGGAGGCAGGGAAATGCAATAGAATCAACTGGGACTGGAAGGAAGAATGCTATGAGTCCATGTACGAAGCCCTTAGATGCCAAAAATGAGAAAACTAGATGCTCCCCTAGAACTTCTAGAAGGAACAGGCCTGCTGACCCATGAGATCCATTTCAGAATTTGCAGAACTCTGAGTAGAATTTGGTGTTTTAAGTCACTAAGATGGTACAGGACAAAGCCAACCTCTCCTTCACTGAGAGCACAGTGCACCCTCAATACCAGAGCTCGTGGGTGGGGATAGCCAGCATGACATCAAATCTCAAGGTAGCACACAAGTTCCTGGTGCTGACAGTGAGATGGGATGGAAGAGAGCCTGGCAGAGAGCTGGTTGGCCATGGTGGTGAGTAGATCTGCAGGCTGGGCTCCGGGAGCCTGGAAGAGAGCTGAGAGCTGGCCAGCCAAGACGGTTCTAGCTACCACTGCCTGTAGAGTGCTGTGAACAGTGCTTTTGGTGTGTTTGTTTGTTTGTTTGTTTGTTTTGACACTGGATCTCACTCTAGTCTGAGCTGTCTTCAAACTCTGTGGCGCAGGCTGGCCTAGAACTTACAGCAATCCTCCTAGCTCAGCCTCCCATGTACTAGGACTACAGGCATAAGCCACCAAACCATTTACTCATTCATTCATTCATTCATTCATTCATTCTGAGATAGGTTTCTCTGTGTAGCCCTGGCTATCCTGGAACTAGCTTGTAGATCAAGCTGGCCACAAACTCAGAGATCCACTTGCCTCTGCCTCCAAAGTGCTGGAATTAAAAGAGTGCCCCAACACCACCCAGCTACCATTTTTACATTTAATAATTATTTTACTGAGAAGTATAGTTACGAGACAGCATTGTTCCTAAATGCAGATAATAAGAAAATCTAGTTAACCAAGCAAGTGATTCGCTGAACTGTCTAGTATCTTCCCTCTAACTGTAGCAGGTTAGAGCCAAGGGGACTTTAATTAGGCTGTCTCACTCATTTTCCAGGCAGAGGTACACTGAAGTTCAAAGTTCAGACCTTCAGAAATGGACCTCTGTTCTAGCTTCCTTCCTATTGCTATGATAGATCATTCTGCCCAAAGCACCATTAGTGGAAAGGGTTTATCTCCCTTCTGCTCACAGCCAGTCATTGAGCTAGCCAGGGCAAGAACTTGAAGCAGAAATCAGAAGCAATGGTACTTGCCTGCTCACGCAAAGGCTCATGGTTTGTCAGCTTCTCACACAGCTCAGAATCACCTGCTAGGGAATGGTGCTGCCTACGGTGTGCTAGGATCTCCTTTGTCAATCAATAATGAGGACAATCCTTAGCAGAAATGCCTGCCCGTAGGCCAGTTTGAGCTGAGTAATCACTAACTGAGACTCCCTTCTTAGATGACTCTAGACTGGGTCCAGTTGACAGTTAAAGGCGAATAGTAGTGCAGGGTCCAGAGGGAGAACACAACAAAATCTTAGGCAAACGGCAAAATCAGAACAGTGTATGTGACTCCCTTCTGGAGTTTTTAAGGGCACAGAAGTCACAGTGGAAACCTAGCACATGCCAGTCAAATCGACTTGCCTTCAAAGATGACAGCCCTGGTACTATGGTTGCTCACACTTCTGCACCAGCTCCCAAGTAGACTGCAAGCAGACAGCACAGCAGGAAAATTGTAATGCCAACCGTCCATATTCTCCTCCTCTCATTACAGCACCAGTGATGTCATCAGCAAACTCTGTCACCTTAGACAGCCTTTCAGATACACGCAAGACTGTCCTGATCACCAGCCAGCAATGGCAGTTCCTTGTGAGCAGTGTGCTCTGGCCCTGCCCCCAACTCTGAGCTTGAAAATGCCCCTTCTGCTGATCCTAGAATGGCAATGTTAGCACCATGCTTGTCTCAACCAGATGATGTGTTTGTCGGGATCCCTCAAGGCCAGGGGCGGAATGCCTGTAGAGGAGGCTGGAGACAGGTGACCTGCCGTTCCCACTGCCTGGTGAGTGGTCAGAGCACTTTCTGGAGCTCATCGTCCTCATCTGTCAAATGATGGCAAAGTAGTATAGGGATATATTTCTCTCTAGACATTTTTTTTTGTAAAATGGTGGTGATATACCCCTCGTGTTTGTCTGAGAAAGCTGAGCGAAGAGGGAAAGGGTTTGCAAATGGAGATAATTTTTATTATATAAGTAAAATTTGGTATAGAGAATGCCAACTGTGGCAGACAGAAGTGGATAGAGCAGAGAGTGAGCCTCTTCCTTTGACTCGAGCCTGCACCCAGGGCTGGCTGACTCCTACCAGTGTTCTCTTCGTTGTAAAGAATCTAAAAGCGTAATTCTACAATGGACTCCTTTAGTTTCATGGCTCTGATCATGGGTGCGACAAAAAGAGTAACATCTCTCAGTCTTCCTTGCTTCTAAAATATCCAAATTCAGATCTTACAGATCTTTAAAATCCTACCGCTGCAACAGTCTTATTTATAAATGGACCTGAAGCTAAATTCCAGTTGTTAGGAGAAATGCCATTATTAGGCTAACATAGAAACTGCAAATGGCTAGTGACATGTGGATGCTGGGAAGCTTTCTGTTCTCAGACTGTGGCATGACATTCGCATGACCTGTGTAAGGAGAGGGAGTAGTCCAGACCATTCCCCACAGCACGGGGCCTGAGAGTCTAATACCTGGCACCTTTAAAATCCTTTCCTTTGGCTAAAGAAAATTTAAAAATTGAACAGAGATGTGGTGCAAATGGCCTTTAATCCAAACAGTCCAGAGGCAGAGGCAGGTAGATCTCTGTGAGGCCAGCCTGGTCTACAGAGCAAGTTCCAGGCCATTCATGGCTAATGAGATTCTCTTAAAAAAATAAAAAATAAATAAAATTAAAAAGCTACCTCCAGTTAAAATATAAAACAAAAAGTTACCTCCAGTTAAGCTAATTTTCAGTTGGGATTTTTATAGAATTAAAATGAGTTCTCCTTCTAACTACAAAACAACTTGTAAAGTCTCTTAGAGTGCACCTGATGGCTCACATACTTGGAAGCACAGATGAGTGCACTGCTCCCTCCAACCCCACTCAGCTCAAGCCTTTCAGGAGGGAAGGCAAGACCCCAGGCAGCCATACTGGCTGGCCCATTCAGAGAAGGAAAAATCCCTCGGAGGAAGATTCATAATGATACAAATGGGTGTCGTTCCCTGCCACTGGGAGTTAATACATGCTTGGCAGGTACTGAGCTGTACCCCAGCCCTGGGTGGCAGTTTTCACCCTGAAGGGACCTAGAGGAAGGCAAACTGGGGCAGGAGTACTGACTGTGGCCAAGCTGAGACAGGAGGCTGGGAGCACAAGGAGGAGATACATCCCAGGTGAATGAGAACACTCTTGAAACATGGTGGGAGGAGGTGCCGTATTTCATAGAAATAAGCCTGTGCGTAGGATTCTGTGAATGGGTCCCACAGCAATCCTGCTTCACTGCAATGGTACCGGAGGGGAAAGCTGCTGGGTGTGTCTTCTCATCTACACAGTGATCGTGTGTCATCAGGTTGCTGAGTTGTGTGGCATCTTTGGAGACAAGGTCTCAAGTAGCCCAGGATGGCCTAAAACTTGATATGTAGCCCAGGATGACCTTGAACACCTGATTCTCCTGCCTCTACTTAAGTGCAGGGATTACAGGAATGCATTACCATGGATCTCGAATGGCTGCGACACATGCTGAATGCTCAGGAAATGTGTTGTGGGGCGCGGAACTCAAGATGGCGCCTGGCTGGGTGCCAGATGCCCCTGGCTTGTTGGCTCACCATTTCAGGAAGCCTGGGTGGCACGTAGGCTAGGTTTTACTGTGCATGCATTCTGCTTGTTCATCCTTGCGTTAGATCAGGCCATGCGCTCAACACCAATCAAGAACGACTGCGTGTCAGGTTCTGATTGGAGAAGACAGATTTAAGGGCTGGGAGCTAGAGCTCGGGGGCTTTTTACTATACTTCAAAGTTCCTGAATAAACCGTGTTGGGAAGAACCCGTGTCAGTTGTCTTCTGTCTGCTGGTCAGATCAGGAGGGACAATGTGTCACTATTTTACTAACTGGAAACAGGAACAGGATAGGTGTCAGCACTCAGGGGACAGCTTGCAGACAGCTGGCCACCTGCATCTCATCTTGACCATTTCAATCTTGCATAATTTTTTTCTTTTTTGAGACAGGGTTTCTCTGTGTAGTCCTGGCTGTCCTGGAACTCTCTGTAGACCAGGCTGGCCTCGAACTCAGAAATCCACCTGCCTCTGCCTCCCAAGTGCTGGGATTAAAGGCGTGCACCACCAGTGCCCAGCAAATTTTTTCCTTAAAAATCTTGTGTGTCCCTTAGTGCATACATGGAAGTTGGAACTTGTGGGAATCGCTTCTCTTTCCACCATATGGGTAGGATTCTGACTGACTGAACTCAAGTCTTCACGATTGACAGAAGGCACCATCACCTAGTAAGACATCTCGAGGACATTGTTTATAAAGCACAGCATTGATACCTCACCTTGGAGCTGCTGTGTGTTTGATACTGCTCAAGTGCCCAGAAAATACTAGTTATCAGGTGTCAGCTGCGGCAGATATGTAGTGGGAGGAGCCATAAAACGGGCAACAGGGCATGAAGTCCAGACCCAGAGTCAACAGAGAAGGCTGGGATTAGCAAGTTGCTGGCACAAGTTACTGAAACTGAGGAAATGAACCAGGAGCTGAATGTAGAAGATGGACCATAAGAACAAATCTAAAATACAAGTGGATGCTTCAGAAACTGGCATATATATCTATGTCCATATGTATGGATAGTCAGCTTATTATATTCAGCTTATTAGCCTTTCAAGTCTTCCTAGATTGTTCAAGGTAAAAAAAAAAATTGAGGATGAAAGTTGAGTAAAAACCATTTGGGAATTTGGTTCACACCTTTAGTCTCAGGAATCTTGGCTGAGGCAGATCTGAGTTTAAGTCCAGCCAGGACTGCACAGCGAGTTTCAGGACACAAAAACCTTAATATAAAGAATCACCATTTACTCTTCAAATGGCCGAACTTCAGAACATTTTTAAAGGTTACTCACTCACCTACTTGTGTCTTTGCTTACGAGGTACCTTCAATAATCTACTTGCTTTCTTATGCTCAAGTGCCAAGGATGACCCTAATCTTCAAACTCACTCAGGAAAATAGAAGCTTTAGAGACCAAAAACAAAAACTCAAAACAAAAAAAAAAACCCCAAAAACCTGGGGCTGTAAAGATGGCTCAATAGTTAGAAGCACTGCTTCTTCTGAGAGGAACCAGGTTCAATTCCCAGCACCTATGTGGCAGCTCACAACTGCAGTTCCCAAACCTGACATCCATACTGACATCCATGCAAGCAAAACAGACACCGATGCACATAAATATTAAACCTGACATCCATACTGACATACACGCAAGCAAAACAGACACCGATGCACATAAATATTAAAAGACCCAAGAGTATGTTGCAAAATTAAAAGTATTTCACGAAATTAATGTCAGTGTTATATTTCATATCAGTCAGAAATACATTTTTCCCAAGTCGAATGCAGAGATCCGTTCTAGAATGTACTTGGTTTTTATAAAACTATAATGGTCAGATTGCCCTTCCAAACTTTTAATAAGTCATTTACATTTAATATACCTAAAAAAAAAAAAAAAGACTATCTCAACAAAAAACAACTTTAGGAAAGCATGTTCCACCTCCAAAAGGAGGGACTCAAGAAGGTCAAGGGCTGGGAGAAACCGTATTTGGTTTTTGGGTGGTAGCTTAGCATGCAATAAGACATGAGAAACACGGTGGGGGACGAAGTGGCAAGTGTGGGCAATGAGTTCTCGGCTTTCAGGGGTAGGCATTTCGGGGACTGGGCTGAAGGGAATGAGACAGGGGTTGACTCTAAGGCAGTGGGGAGGTGTGGCCTCTGGTGTCTCTTCTGGTTCAGGGGGAGGTCAGTGGGGACCTGTGAGACAAGCAACTGTTCTCCCTAGGGACAGATGTCTTGATAAGGTGTCAAGATGCAAGACAAAAAAATGGGACAATGTGCCTGTCACTGGGTCTGATCCAGGGAAAGATGATTTAAGGAAATGGTGCTCATTGCCTTGGGTTAGCAATGAGGGACAGGAACAAAAAGGGGTCTCTGGGGACTGGCTCGATGTGGGTTCTAGAGATGAAGGCAGGGAGCCATGGAGTCAGTGATAGTCAAGGTTCCTCTCTGAACATGGTGGTGCTGGGTCAACAGTATATATTTGGAAAGGAGTGGAGCGAGTTCCTGGGTAAATAACCTTATCCTTGTTTTCATGCCCCTTCCCCTGACAGGCTCGTGGTGTGATGAATCTTTGGTGTTTAGAGAACCTTCTGGCTTTAAAAAAAGCCTTCAGGACTAAGGCACTGCAAGGAGGTAGCTGTGAGGACCATCCTGTGTACCCGAACCAGGCTACTGGATTTGGGGGCACTGCCACGCCTACAGCCTATGGTTAGGTTTACACATGGAGCTGTCGTGCTACAGCAGGGCCTTGGTGATCACCGTCATCGTGGGTGTCAGGGTCCTTCTTGGGGAGCAGAGGCAGAGGAGAGGACCGTGCCGAGACCTGTGCATCGGTGCTCGCATCGGAGCTCTGCTCCATCCACTCTTTCAGCGCTTCACGCTCTTCCCGTAGCTGGCTGCGCGCCTGCGCCAAGGACTGCGCCTGCTGCTGCAGAGCCCAGCGCTTGCGCTCCAGCGCGAGTTCCGCCTGCTTTAGGGCCGCCTCGCGCCGCTCCAGCTCCAGCTCGCGCCGGCTGCCCCGCATGGCCAGCGCACCCATCTGGTCTAACAGGCGTGCCCAGTCGCCCTCGGCAGCCATGGCGGGGCTGGGCGGCGGCGGCGGCGGTGGCGGCCGGCAGAGCGCAGCGGGCGGCGAGCTCGGAGCAGCGCTCTTCTTCAGCTCCAGCAGGTGCGCATCACTCAGGTGCCGCCACAGCGCCCGCGTCCACATCTGGAAGCTGGGGAGGCCGCCCACTTGCTCCCCGCACAGGCGGCAGGTGGCCCAGGCGCTCATCAGGTGCCTAGGCTGAGCCGAGTCCAGATGGAAGTAGCCCCAGGCCTCGGAGTATGATGGCCCCGCGGGCGCAGGACAGGGGCCTCCTTGTTCTGCAGGGTCATCAGGCCGCCAGCTGTCTTCCATGATGATCTTCAGGGCCTTTTCATTCTTCATTCCTTCTGCAGTGTCTGCATGGGGGTGGGGAAAATAACAGTAATCATTATACACACTGATCCTATAAACATTAGCTGAGGACAAGCTACCTTTTATGCTACAAACCTTGTGGATATGTTTTTTTCCTCCCCTCCTTAAACATTAAATGCCAATGTCTAAGAAAAGAATGTTAGAAATATCTAGTCCTTGTGTTAAGCGTTCTCTTCCGAACAAGTTTCTCCATGTACCACGTGTATCAAGAAACTGAGCTAAATGTTGGAGATGTAGTTTGGTAGCTTGCTTGCCCAGCATGTACAAGTGACTAGATTTGATCCCAACACCATGTACTGGGAGTGAGGATTATAACAATGTACTTATAGGGAAACTGGCCATACAGGAAACCATAAGCTTTCGAAGTATGCACATTTTAGGAAGCAGGCAGATGTAAAGCAGTCTTTTAGACTTGTGCCTTTAAATTAGATGGCAGGCCAGGTCTCTCTCGATGACCCTGAGGTCCTGGTTATTGGCCGGAGGTTCTGGACCATCCTAGGTTCCAAAGTAGAAAGATGTGTACAGGGTAACTCAGGATGATCTCGGAGTTTGTACGACACATAGACCCACAAGAAATGCTATGGAACAGCCGTGTTAGCAGGAAATGACTAGTGAATGCCGAGCGAGGACTCTATTTCTGGCCATTTCCTAGGTACCCAACACATATACAAACCGTCTTTACTGCTCATCCTAACTAATGGCCCCTCTCATATTTAGAAGATAGAAAGGTTGTCACTTCCAGTTACAGGGCTGGAAAGAAATCTAATGGTGTATGCTTTGTCTGCTAAAGTATCTACACAAGAGGGACCCAAACACAGTCACGACTGTAATCGCCAAGTCTCAGATACGTGTGTAGGCATCACAGGATAGGTGTGGAGATCGGATAACCTGCCTGTGGGATTGGTGTTCTTCCATCTTTACAGGGGTTCTGGGGATTGAACTCGGGTCACCAGGCTCACATGGCAAGTGCTTTACCTACTGAGGCATCACACTGGCTCAATGACTAAGACAAATCACCCATACAACTCTCTGCCCCTCCACCCCAAAAAACTGTAAAAAGGTGGCATTTAGAACAAATTGGAACAAGTTGGAAATGGACCAGATTGTGTGGATCTAGACAAACATCTGAAAGTTAAAACAGAATGCTCAAGACTTGAACTCTTCTGATGACTTATCTCAGGAAGCATCATGGCCAAGGAGAACCAAGCTTAGTGAGCCAGCCAGCGACTGCTCATTCTGCCAGGCTGAGGGAGGAGCAGTAGAGATTATAAAATGGTAGAATCTGTTAAATCAATAGAACTGAAGACAAAGGCCAGGAAAATATAACATCTATATATGTACATGATATGTATACATATATGCATACATACAGGGAGAGATTTGGGTTCCCAATTTTATAAAACAAATAACGGGCATAAAAGCCCAGAAGTGACAGTGGGTGCTTCCAATACCCATTTTTCCATGTTCAGGCAGATCATCCAAACTAAAGATCAAAGTAATTCAGAGTTAAACTGTAAGTTATAGACACATGCAGAATATTCACCCGAAAGACATGGGCTGGAAGTTCTTTTTAATAGTCCACTGAACCTTAATACAGAAGAAACAGCACAGTGAAGCAGATCTAGGAAACAGCAGAAGAAACTACAGAAACTACCCAGACATTAGAAATTACATCACACATTTTCAAAATGAACAGTGGACCTTGAAAATCTTGAAGGAAATTTAAAAATCCCTAGAACCAAGTGAATATGAAAGCAAAACTCACCAGAAGCTCTGGGGTATAGCCTAGGCAGCTCGGAGGAAAGTTTATAGCCATGCATGCTTACATTAAAAATCCAGAAGGTCACAATAAATGGACCAGTGATGTACTCCGGGTGTAACAGAAAGATCAAGTCAAATGACAAAGGAGTAGATGGAAGAAAGTTATGACAAGGATAGCAATTAATGAAGTTTAAGCTAAATGAGTAATATCTAAAAACAAGTTCTTTGAAGAAAGAAAAACCTTAAGATTGAAAACCCTCTAGCCAATCTAACCAAAACAATGAAAGAATATCCCAGTTTATAAAACCAGGGGTGAACTGAAGGATGTCACATCAGATGCTAACAAACCCTGTGAGATCAGCAAATGTTTAAAATGTTTTCCAAAGTACTGTAAAACCTACAGGGAATGAGTAAGTTCCCGGAAGCTTATGACCTGCCAAAGCTAAAGGCAGGAGGAAATGAACAATTTAAACAGCCCTGGAACAGCCAATAGCATTAAGTTTCCCAACAAAGGAGGGCGGGATCACTGCTGAATTCTACCAAACATTTAAAAGAAGCTAATACAGCCTTGCCTCAAAACCATTCCATAAAACAGAAAAGGCAACACCACTAAACTCACTACAAAGCCAGCAGTACCTCTATGCCAAAACCAGATATGGACACAAGAGGGAAACTAAACTATAGACCAATAACCCTGATTGCAATAGGTGCTGAGGTATGTTCTGTCCCTCATTTCTTCAAGGCATTGTGGTAAAGGGAAACTCAGCTTTCTCAAAGGTCTTTCCTTTACCTACTGAAATGATCATGTGGTTGACTTTAATTACTTTATATATACTTACATTTATTGAGTTTTTATGTTAAATCACTCTTGCTATATATGAACAAAATAGTAGCCAATGCTATATACATAATGGGGAAACACTAAAAGCATTTTCTCTAAAAACAGGGTGCTCGTCCTCTCTGCTCTTGGTCAGCAGAGTGGGGAGGAAGGGAGAGGGGAAGGGGGAACAAACAGGAAAAGTAGTAGTGAAATTATTCATATTTGCAGATGACAAGATCTTGAAAAGACCCTCAGGCCACCACCAGAAAACACTTTCAGAAAGTAACAGGAAAACAAACTCAGCATCCCAAATCAGTAGCTTTTCTACATACTAATAAAATTGTCAAGAAAAAAAAAAATCAAGGGGGAAAAAATATCCCATTCTCAATACCGAAACAAAAACAAAACAAAACCCCCAAAGCCTAAGGTGAAATGACCTCTATTAATATAATAAAAACTAAAATATTGAAAAAAAATGTAGACACAAGATAAGGAGTGCCTGGCTCATGACTTAGCAGAATGAACACAGTGGGAATGGCTGTGTCATCAAAAGCTATCTACAGAATCAATGCAATCACCTCCAAGAACTAGAGAATAAACACTCAGCATTCTTATGGACACAAAAGACACTTAACAGTCAATTCAATGCAAAGCAAACCAGAATACTGGAAGCACTGGCCTATACTACAGAGCCATAGAAACAAGACAGTGCAGCAGTTCCACAGCAGGTCTGTAGAACAGTCGACAGAATAGAGGACCGGCCGAGCAAACCCACAAGCTACAGCCACGCAATCTTTGACAAAGCTGCTGTATGTGACACTGGAAAAGAGACGGCCTCTTTAACAACTGCTGCTAGGAAAACTGCATATCCATGTACAAAAGAATGAAACCAGACCGTCTCTCACAGGGCACACAAGTTCAATTCACAACACATCCAAGATCTTAGTATAACCCTGGAGCTGCCAGAGGAAAACATTAAGACAAGTATAAGCTAGGACTTCAGAGAGGTCCATGGCACAGGAAAACAATGCCAGAGCCGAAGACTGGAACTGCTTGAAGCTAAGGCTTCAGCACCGCCAGGCAAACCAACACCAGAGTGAAGAAACCGCCTACAGGAGAGAAGAGCTTTGTCAATTACACATCCAACAGGAGATTAATACCTGCAATCCATAATGAACTCCAAAAATTGCCAAAAAAGCATTCAGTTAATAAACTGAATGGAGATACAAATGGCCAGTTAATGATTTGATGGTGTTCAACATACATTTACAGCCACTAAGGAAATTAAAACCGCTTTGAGCCTTACCTAAATCAAATGGCTATCATGAAGGAAACCACCAACAAACGGTGGCCATTTGTCTCCACATGGAGAAAAAGGAATCCTTCTCTAAGGCTGTTGGGGATAGCTTTGCTCATGTGTGGAGTGTGGGGGAGGTTCCTCAGAAAATCAATAGTGTATGATCTATCTGTATCGCACGGAGCATGCCTGAACAAGGCAAGGTCAACACAGCACAGATATGTTTGCACGCCATGTTTCCTGCTGAACTATTCATAATAGTCAAGATACAGAACCAGGAGCTGAAGAGATGGCTTAGCAGTCAGGAGCACACATTGCTTTCACAGAGAACTTAAGTTCTCAGCCCCATCCTGTGAGACAACCAGCTCCCGGGGTACTTCTGTGCACACACACCCCCGTATACACACAATGAAAAAGGACCAGCTTAGATGTCTATCAAAGGATGATGAGGTTGAGGACCACACAGACAAGTGAAAATACGACATCACAAGAAAGTGGATGGAACCAAGAGCTGGCTATAGAGTGAATTATGCCCGACTCAGACAAATGCCACTTCCCCTTCACATACAGAAAGTAAAGTTTATACACAATGTATGCATCTGTAGGACACGAATGTACAAAAAGAAAAAGTCTAAAGGGCTAGAGAGGGGACAAGAAAAGGATAACAGAATTCACACATCATAGGAGCAGAAGGTAGAACCATTTAGGGGGCAAAGGAGACCAGCTAGACTTGGGGGTGGAGGAGCGGCAAGAAAAAGAACAAACTGTGGAGATACAGCTATGTATGGAAATGTCAGTGAAACCCAGGTCTCCTCATGCTGACCAAGTATTCTAGAGAGTACATAGAACAAGATTGTATATTAGAAACAGTTTAATATCTAGCTTTATCTAAGATTTTCTATATATCTTATCTGTTAAGAACTCCATTTCCTTCTGTCTTGATCTATCCTTCAGGGCTCTTTTTAATTACCAGACACAGAATGGAATGCTATTATAGCGACTATAATTTATCTCATAAATTTAAAATGATTTGACTACTGCTTTGCCATTCTGACAGGCATGTGAGCTTGTGAGTTTTTTTTTTTTTTCCACTTGTGTGGAGGGTTCAGGGTCCCCATGGCTTATGCCCCTCTAACACCAGGGGTGACCCATCAAGGGTTTACACCCCTATGAGCTGCAAGCTGGGCTTCCTGTAAGTTCTGGGATGCTGAGAGCACCAGCCACATGTGTGGTCTGCTGGAAGTTAAGGTGGGCACTGCAGGAGAACATGGGTTCTTCACAGTGCTCCTCACCTGACAGTGGGGACAAGAAACACAACAATGTGGGCCAGCACAGTACTTCCCCTCCAAGGTGGTGGAGAGGACATTCTTTGCCTGGTCAGTCCTTTACTGTTGGAGGCTTTAACCAATGGAAGTCAGCACGGTATGGAACTGCTCCACCTTCTCAGTCCTCCATAGTGGGCTGCATCCTGGCTCCCTAAGATGTGACTTTATATCAGGGTGGAACCCCCGTCCATGTACCTGTCCAGCCCTGTAATACATACAGCCCGAGCCTATTTCAGCTTTACCTGGAGCGCAGCACAAAGCCCAGGTTCACCCACCTAGCTGCTCATTACCACAGAACACACCAAGAGTTCTCACAACGGGATTTTATTTATTTATTTATTTATTTATTTATTTATTTATTTATTGGTTTTTTGAGACAGGGTTTCTGTGTAGCCCTGGCTGTCCTAGAACTCACTCTGTAGACCAGGCTGGCCTCGAACTCAAAAATCTGCCTGCCTCTGCCTCTCAAGTGCTGGGATTAAAGACGTGCGCCACCACTGCTCAGATGTCACAAAGGGATTTTTAAAAAGCAAAAGATCCGATAGGAAACTAAGCAAGAAACTTGGGTAGGCAAATGGCCTCAGGGTCAATTCAAATGTCTGTGGACAGGCAGTTCTGTCAGGGAAATGCTATGACGGCAAGAGCCAAGGGTGTCATTTTACATCACCACCCTAACCAAGGTAGGCAAGCATAACCTTCAAAGTTGGGAAGGGGGCAGAAACAGGGGCACACTTGATTCCTACCAAGATCTGTGCACTTTGAGAAAGCCACCTGGAACTTTCTACATTAATTAAACATAGAACTAAAGGTACCACGACATGAAGTCATATATGGTAGGCTAGTTATTACATCATTACTTAGAATGGGAACTATAGCCGAGTATGTAATGTCTGTATAACAGAATATTACTGCAGTCATTACAGGATGGGAAATCTGCCAGGTGTTCTAGAGGAAGGGTTTTTGGGGGGGGGCACTAAATACTGTAAAGTGTGTATAAAATCCCATCATTTCTAGAGAATACCAGATTACTACAGTGTTGTAAAGATACAGATATTTAGGCTGGAGAGATGGCTCAGTGGTTAAGAGCACTAACTGCTCTTCCAGAGGTCCTAAGTTCAATTCCCAGCAACCACATGGTGGCTCACAACCATCTGAAGTGGGATCTGATGCCCTCTTCTAGTGTGTCTGAAGACAGCTACAATGTACTCATAAATAAAATAACTAAATCTTAAAAAAAAAGGTACAGATGTTCTTTAGTCATGATGTAGTTACATCCTAATGAACCCACTAGACACAGAAAATACTGCAAGTAGAAGCTGGCTTTAATTCAGTTAGCCTACCAATCATGGCCGAGCACTGCAGTGCATTACAGAGCATCAGCCATTTCCTCTCATGACTGCAAGGCTCCCAAGAGCTGCCACTGGACATTTCTGCCCAGTTGCCCGTGCTGTGTGCTGTTAGCCAGATCACGTGTCAAAATTCAAACTATGGCTTCTACTGAATGTCTACCACTTGGATCCCATCATAGTGCCCAAAACTCCGATACGGAGGTATCTCCACAGACTTAGGCTAAGGAAGTAAGGAGACACAACAGCTGGAGTGTCAGGTGATGGGAGAGGTGGAGGAGGGGAAGTATTAAAAAAGCCAAAGAAAACCTCCAAGAAAGCATATGGGGTCTATGCCTATGCCTTACCACAATGTATGTGGCAAGATCGATATGGAAATAAAAGGCAACTTTATAATAAACAACCCTTGGCATCTCAGCTATGAGTTCAGGGGGGAACAGACACTAAGAAGGCTGGAGGAAGACAGTCCCAAGGGCAAGGCCTTTGCTGAGAGGAGACACCTGAAGCTCCACATGCACAGGGGGTTGCCATCTGGAGGGAGGACATGAATCTATAGGGTCCACAAGTGTAACATGGTTCCCCTGTGCCTTGCTCAAGCAGGAGATTGTGCCCACAAGAAGCAGAGGATGTGACAGGATAAGAGCTCAGCCTGCTCCTCTGTTCGACAGAGCAGACACCTGGCTGCGTTTGCCATAGGTACATCTCCCTGAATTAAGATGGGGGCTGGCTAACCTCCCAGCACCATGCAGAGGAACGAGAGGAGCGACTGGTACCCCTGCTCAGTCAGGTGCACCTGCACTGAGACTGCAGTGGCCGAGAAGCACTGTGGCACTCCTGGTGGACATCCAAGATGGAATCCTAAGAGATTCATAATGCCCAAAGCAAACCAGAAAGGATCAGAGACCCA
Organism: Rhabdomys pumilio; assembly: GCA_030674055.1. Taxonomy (NCBI): domain Eukaryota; kingdom Metazoa; phylum Chordata; class Mammalia; order Rodentia; family Muridae; genus Rhabdomys; species Rhabdomys pumilio. Next base: position 18,196,483 of record JANHMN010000014.1, on the reverse strand, counting down.
CGACCATTGCTCCTCAGACCGATTCTCACTTCTTAAATGGACCTTCACATAGAGACAGACTGCTCCTCACTCAGATCCAGGAACGATGAGAAGGTGGGCTAGCCCAAGGCGGGGTGATGTCCACATCTCCGTTAATTAGCCCCAGATAACAATGCATAACCATTATTATGCATGTAGCTAACAGAAAATGAAGGACAAGACCTTTCATTCTGTTCCTTGGATGTCTAAAACCTGGCACAAAGGTGCCGACAGGTGTGATTATTTTGTTTATGCCTTTACCCATCTCTCATCAAGTAAACGTTCACTACACACCTGCTCAGGGTTCCACACGGCCCTGCTGCTGACCAGCTGAGAAGAGCAGCGCAGGCTCTGCCTTCAAAAACTCCCCACCTGGGGGGTGGGGAGGAAACTATTTCCAATAATTCCAATATCCTCGGTTAAAGTCAGATTAGTGTTTGCCTTCAGAAAGAGTTCTACTTTGTTAGTATATAACTAGGTTTCCGAGTTCCTGTTTTAAGATTAAACACATTTCAACTACTTAAAGTACTGCTAGGATAAAATCAACTTACTAATGGACAATTTTGAGTCCAATTTCAGAGAGGAAAGTGCTAATTGCAAGCCTTCATGGCAAGGAAGACCGCCACTTGGCACTATGCCTCTAAGTCTTCCCATGGCTGAACTTCACCTGGGGGCTACTCTGAAGGAGTGATAACTCTCCGTGGGAGATAACAGATTCCCACGGATCATCCCCACATTTGAGGCGATTGTCAAATTTACTGGAAACCTGTCAAGTTAAATCCAGATTCCTCAGTTCAACTTCCTCAAATACCAACACAGGCTGAAGGAAGCCATTAACACCTGGAAATATGGAGCCATCAAGATGGCTCAGCAGGTAAAGGGACCTGTCACCAAGCCTGATGACCAGAGTTTAAACGCTGGGCCTCACATGGTGTAAGGAGAGATGGTCCTGGCCTCTACACACATGGGCACTCATGAGTACACAAATGGAAAACTCTTAAACCTGTAACTATGGTCTTACGCACTAATACGTACGACTACACATGTATATTTGTATAACTATAAAATTTATGATAAGACCAGATGTACTATCTCTATTAACTCTTCTGTTGGTTACTTTGTTTTTGTGCTGCTGGAGACGGCACCCACTATCTCACACATGCTAGGCAAGTGCTCTACCACTGAGCTCCTGCCCTATAAATGGAGAAAGAAAAAAAAAGGAAGAAGACTGTTCTGTCTCAAACTCAGGACAAATGGCTGACTTAACATACCAAGCAGACCATGGCCGCTAGTCTCCATCAGCTTCCCCAACACCTGTTAAGAGTCCTGGCTCGCCGGGCGGTGGCCTTTAATCCCAGCACTTGGGAGGCAGAGGCAGGCGGATTTGTGAGTTCGAGGCCAGCCTGGTCTACCAAGTGAGTTCCAGGACAGCCAGGGCTACACAGAGAAACCCTGTCTTGGAAAACAAACAAACAAACAAAAAAAAAGAGTCCTGGCTCTTCTCAGTACCTAGCACCTTACCATAAACCCTCCAGTCCAGGGGCTGGACTTCCCTTCCCCCAGCCTCAGTCCCTGATCTCTAAACAACTTGGCCATTTTAGCTACGCAGTCTCTTGGTCTCTTGCCCTCCTGGTGCCTCTCTCTTCCCCACTCCTCACTCAGGGCTCCATTCAGTTAGGGCTTTCCAGCTGCCTCTGGCTGTGCTCTCAGATCCACAATAAACTCTCAACCATCCCTAGGGGCAGGCACCATGGCTTCATTTTCCGTTCACTCTAAAGCCTCCTGCTGTGACGTGCGCCTTATTTCAGACCTACCTTGCTTTGTTTCATGCATATGGTCACTACAAACCACCCATGACTTATGTTTGCACACATAAGAACTGGGTAGGTCAGAGGCCAAAGAAACCAGGAAACAGGTGAGGTGCAGTCCTGTTTGTCCTTCTGTAGTCAGGGCAATCACTTCAGCTGGACTTGCCAGGCAGAGTAATAAACAGGGGTGTGTTGATTGAGCCTGGATCTAACGTGAAAAACTGACGTTATGAAATTCACAGACTATGTGAAGCACTAAGGGCGCTTGCGTTTACTTCATCCAACAGCGGTTTGATTCAAAGCAAACATAACTTGAGTAATTAGTCTTCAGGGCTGCAGTGCCAAGGAGCCATAATCCACTCACCTATCATCTGTCCAGTTCTGTTCACCTATTAGCTTCCTGCCATGGACTCACAGTCATAAACAGACCCAGACAACTAGAAAAATTAGCCTGTAATTATTAGCCTGAAGACATACATGAAATTAAAAGCTGGTAAAGGGCTGGAGAGATGGCTCAGTGGTCATGAGCACTTGTTCTTCCAGAGGACCAGCGTTCTATTCCCAGCAACCAGGTCCGGCTGTTCCTCCTAACTGCCTGTAACCCCAGGTCTGTGGCACCTGACACTCGTTTCTACAGGCATCCTCATGTATGCGCACACCGAGTGGGAGTGGGAGCATGCACATAAAGAAAAATGGTTAAGTCAGTGGACTGCAAAGTATTCTGAAACAAAGGGTTACGTGTGAAACATTCAGAAAAAGGTTTTACATGGGCTGTTAAAAAACACACACACACAAAATGTACTGGACTCATAGCTATTTAGTGAAGCAAAACCAGCTTTAAGCTGAATTCAGCTATCTCTACCATTGGCTAAAAGCCACCAAAGCACTAGTAACGCATTTTAAAAACGTGCTATGCCCTAAAGCGGACCTTTATTTCAGCTCTATATTTATGTATATGTACATAAACACACATATGGTTTTTGTAACTTAAAAACATTTAAGTTGAGATTTACCTGGTATGGATTCTTAAACACTTTTTAAAAGCCCCACAATTCCCTATGCTTTTTTCTGTCACTTCCCTTGAACTATTTTGGAGGCCAAAGGGCGTACTAATAATATAGTACAAGAATTACCAGGAATGGTGGCCCATGTACTTAATCCCAGCACTAGAGAAGCAGGTAGTCTGGGAGATCGAGGTCAGCCTGGTCTACACAGGCGAGTTCCAGGTCTCCCAAGGACACAGTGAGACCTTGTCTTTTAAAAAAAAAAAATCAGTAACACCACTAATATCTCAACTTACGAAACTAATTCAACAGCTGTTCTAAACACCTTCTCTTTGGAGCTCTGCAATGTCAGGTACTTTTATTTTACTTCCAACGAAGAAAAACCCATTCCGTTCTTTTTAGTAAAGCTTTGAGCCTTCCACAGAAGGCTTGCACAACCAAAGGCTCCAGTGTGCTGGGAAAGGATCAGCAAACTCTTTTGTTTGTGTCTGGTGGAGGAGGGGATTCTGGTTTACACCGGTTTTCTCCCCCCCACACAGGTGGGAAACATTAACCAAGTCACGATGAGCGCTGGAGTCCCTGGTAGGCACCCAGCCAGAGGCTGGGTTCAAAGACAGTCTTCACCGAGACAACTTTATGGGGACAGTTTTTCCCTCTCCCTCCGGAGCTGGTTAACCACAGAGAGCCAAGAAGCCCCAGATGGCTCTGGAAGCCCACAGGCTGGGCCTCTCCGCCAAGCCGGGGTGGCAGGCATCCGGCTGCGGCCCCGGAGCACACGGCCTGGGGGCTCCCTGAGTCCCCGCGGTCCTGCGTGGCCGTCCCCCGCACCCTTCCAGCCCGCGGACCCCCGAGACCACTGCAGCCCCCGGTGTCCCCGCGGTCGCTCCCGCTACGCCACGCCGCCTAGCCCCATCCAGCCACGCTCACCCGGACGCCGCGGTGGTCACCCCTCGCCTCCCGGCTCCTCGCAGACATTTTGTCCCAGACGGAAAGAGCCGATTCCCCCTTAAAGACACAGCGCTCAATTCGCGCGTCTGGGGGTGTCCAGGGGGGCGGTGACGCGTGATCTGGACGCCAGGGCACCCCTGCTAAACCTAAACCATCAGGTCCGGGAGGGGTTTAGAGTAACGGATGGAGAACTAGTTTAACGAATTGAAATTTGTCGGTTTTTTTTTTTTTAATGGTGCAATACTAGCTCAGGGATGCCAAACTCGTTTTAACCGTGCCTCTGCACGTTTGCGTTAACCTTCCAAGACCTGCTTCAGCTGGTCCAGATCCTCAGCTGGGCGCACTGCTCGCTCGCATTCTTTCATTTTTAAGGCCTCTGATGTGGCACAAGTCAGAAGTCCTTGTAATCAAGGTCTAAGGAGGAAAAGGTGTTAAAACCACCAGCACAGGGGACTACTTTTGTCTTCATTATAGGCAGCAACAGCGTCTGCGTGATTTACAACAATTACATCAGCCGCCAGCAGCTGCGTTCTAAGGCGGGTTTTCTGTATTCCACGCTTCTGATGGAAAGAGAAACCTTTTTCAAGACCGGCCCGCTGAGTGCGGATGAGAGCTTTGGGGCTTTGCAGGTTGAGGGGAAATCCTGCTGTGTAGTGGTTGCTGTTCCAGCCGTACAAATATTCCCACCATATAGATTTTTAATCTACAAATAGTCGTAAGGAAGTGACTTGCCAAAGTCAAGAATGCACCAGTTAGCTCTTACGCACAGCTGGCGCATTCTGCCTTTTATTCATAAAATACAAAACAAAACCCCTCACTAATTTGCTTTTTAACTTAAAGTGTTTTTGCGTGGTGGTGGTGGATCTGTGCATGCATGGGTGCAGTGTCAGTGGAATCCAGAAGAGGGCGATGGATCAGTCTGTTCGTCCGTAACTGACTTTTTTTTTTTTTTTTTAAACCCACTGAGCCGTCTCTTTAGCACACATACTGCTCTGCTCACATTCTATTGGTCAAAGTAAGTCACATGAGTAATGGGCGCGAAGCCTTGCTAGCCAGAAGACAATAAGCAAAAAAATGTAAAAATAAAAGAAACAAGAAATTATTTTGTAAGTAAGACAGTCCATGTTAACTGCTTTGGTTCAAGTGGTTTAGGAATGGAGGAGGTGGTGGGGATGAACCCTTGGCCTGGCTCACGTGGACCACGTTTTACCATGGATCTATTATTATAACACTCCTCACTTTTTTTTTTTTTTTTAAACCTGATAGACTTATTTGTTGACGTTTTACTATGCCAAGAATTTCAGGGGAAAGAAAAATCTTGTTTGGTATCTCAAAAGGATAATTTTGTAATGGAGAGATTCATTATTAGATTCCCTACCCTTCTTTAATGTTTTATTTAAATTTTTTTTCATACAATATATTTTGACTATGTTCTTTTTTAAACCCAGCAAACCAGTTTTTTTTTTTAAAAAAAAAAATCAGGATTCTCTAGAATAACAGAACTTACAGAATGAATTTCTCTCTCTCTCTCTCTCTATATATATATAGAAAGGGGAATTTTTAGAATGACTTACAGGCTGTGTTCCAGCTAATCCAACAGTGACAGCCTATGAACGGAAAGTCCAAGAATTCAGTAGCTGTTCAGCTCACAAGGTTGGATGTCTCCGCTGGTCTTCAGTAGAATCCCGCAGAAGTGGGCTCTTAATGCTGATGAACTTGCCAGCAAGAGCAAAAGCTCCCTTCTTCCATGGCCTTATATAGGCTTCCAGCAGAAGGCGTGGCCCAGATTAGAGGGTGGGTTTTTCAGGCTCAAAAGATTAAAGGTGTGTCTTCTTACCTCAAAGATCCTGATTAGAAGTGGATCTTCCTACTTCAAATTAGGCAACAATCCCTCACAGGTGTGTCTTCCATTTTTGGGTTTTAGTTCCAGATGCGCTGAGGTTGAGAGCCAAGAACAGCCATCACACAAGGAGACAGTTTTGTATTGGCCAACTACTCTGAGTATGAGGCCTGCCTTGGTGTGTGGTTGATACACAGTATCTCTCTATTGGAGAAAACTTCGTTCCCTTTCTCTCCCTGCAGGGATAAATTGCAACCAGCTCTTTGTTAGGAGTGAGACCTTGCCCACTTCTCTCACTGAAATTTGGTCTGGCTTGCCCCTTTGCTGGTGTTATACATGCTGTCATAGTCTCTGTGTGTCACCTGTGTCGGCCTTGGTGTGTCTGGAATACAAGGTTCCTTGGAGTCAGCCACACCTTTTGCTCTTACACTGTCTCCACCTCCTCTCCCACATAGTTCCCTGAGGCCTGTGGAGGATGTGATGAGGGTGTTACTTTTAGGATAGAATGCTCCAAAGTCTTACTCCCTGTGAGCTGTCCAGCTGTGGGTATGTGTTGATTAGCGTCTACCGCAAGAAGACGCTTCTCTGATGCAGGTTGTGTGATGTACTGATTTCACATATGGGTATAAAAATATGCCACTGGGAGTTGTTTTATTGCTGTGTTAATTTAGCAGAATCGTTGGTTTTGTCTTAGGGGCCATGACCTCGGTAGTCTCAGGTTCTTAGCATCTTTAAAAGTAGAGGTTCCATCTCATGGAGTGGGCTTGCCTCCCACTGCTTTAACAAAAGCACCCTGATTTAAAAGAAAAGAACCGAATACAAGTGAATACACTTAAAGCCATCTCTTCATTTGTGTTTCCTACATTAATGAAATAATTGTGTTTGGTATATTTTTTAGTAAGGGGTCTGTCTCATTTATTCCTTTAGTTTCAGAGGTGTTGATGGGACCCATGGCTTCTCTGCTGAATCCCCAGCCCCAGGTGCTCCTGTTTGAATGCCTAGCACATCCATTTGACACTTCAGATTGGTAGCAAACACTGTAACTGAGGCAGAGGCAGAAGGACTCCAAGTTCTAGGTCGGCCTGAACAATGTTGCCAGACTCTTTCTCAAGATAAAATTGAAAAGGCTGGAGCTACAGGCCGATGGGAGCAGGCACAGGGTTCAGTCATTTGGCATCAGACTGGCCTTGTAATGAGGTATATGGTATTTTTGTTAGTTTACAGAATAGTGTTCTCTCTCTTTTTATTTTAGATTTTAAAATTATTTATTTATTGTATGTGTGTGGGTGTGTGGGGGGTGTAGAGGTCAGAGGACAACTTTCCAAAGTTAGTTTCCTCTCTCTGCTATGTGAGTTGTGTAAATTGAACTCAAATCATCAGGGTTGGTAATTCTATCTCTTATTCTGCTAAGCCCACATCACTGGCAAACCCCTTCCCGCCTCTTTTAGAATTGGTCTTGTTATATAAACCCATGCTGGTCTGGAGCCTGCGATTGATCCTTTTGTCTCCATGTTGAGAATAGTGGGCTTACAGCTGTGCACACACCTAGTGTTATCTTTTTCATGATGTTTCCAAATGGAGTCTTGCCATATTACCTGGTTAGTCTGCCGCTTGCTTTCGAATGCCTATTAGCTGAGATTGTAAACCCACACCACGACACCTGCCTAACATGCAACCTTGGGAATGGAGTAGAAGTTCAGTTTCACAAAGGCTGCCCTCAGGATTACAGCTGAGGGATTGTAGCTCCAGTAAGAGCAGCCGTGACATAGGAGGAAGAATCCAGCCTTGCAGTGAACTGAGAGCAGCCAGAGACATTGGGAAGGGATAGAGTTTCGAGACCTGCAGAGGTGGGAATTGATCTCCAGGTATTATGGATTTGTTATTCTAACGAGATGTGTGTGTATTTGTGTGTGTGTGGGGGGGTGGTGGTGGTGTTCTTTTTAAGACCCAAGGAAAAAGTCTGTCTTTCCTGGTTTTGATGCCATACTTAACAGTTTCTATAGTCAGACAGCTCTCTTCTTGGTACTTTTAAATTAATTTTCAAAGCAAATGATAAAATATGTATCAAAATAACTAATAACTCAAACTCTGCTTTCCTTGATGCTCCAGCAATATATATATATATATATATATATATATATATATATATATATAATATATATATATATATATATTTTTTTTCCCAGTTCTTATCTATTAGGTCTGTGGCAGTGCTGCTGACAATGGCCTGAGATAAGTCCCAACCCAGGCCAGAATTTTTACCATGTAAAAAGAAATCTAAACTCAGCATTCTTCAGAAACCCCAGTGAGGTAAGTTTTGGTTTGCCAGAAAAGTGTTACTTCCCCTCTCTGGCCATAATGGCCGACTCCCTTGGGCAAAGTCCATGTAGTTCCTGACTAACTAGAACAGCCCACTCACATCCTCCCATCTGCTGTCATCTAGAACCTGCTTGCTTTCCCAACAAGCTGTTCTCTGATCTCTGGGGCAGCCCAGCAGTTTGTCTCCCAATAAACTGCTTTTCTACCCAAGGAGTGGTTTAGCTTGGTGGTTTCACTTCACCTTGCTTACAGTATCTTTGTAGGGTCAATTCTTCTAACTTTTATTGTTCTATTAATATGTAAAGAGCATCTAATTTTCATTTAAGAAAATCTTTCATTGCTGTCTGCTGCCCTGGAATCTGGCAAAGAGTAGAGGCCTGAATTTCATTGTTAAGACAGAATATTAATACTCCAGATTCATGCCAGAAAAAAACCTCAAAATCTGCTGTGTAGTCTTTATTTTATTAAAAAAAAAAACAGCTTGAGAAAATTATTTATGGAGATTTCTTAAGGCACAGAAATGCTTGAATGGTAAAGAATATCTTTTTTAAACAGAGGAGGCGGTTTGGGTCTTGCCATTTCTGTATGGACACGTTTTATTGTTGTTGTTTGATATTTTCACACTTTTCTGAGTTTCAAGCGTTTTCAACCTCCCATTCCCCTGCGTCATCCCCACCCCTCTCCTACTGACACCCTCACCCTACCAAGTGCTCCTCTTTCATGCCTTTATGGGCCACCCACTGAGTTTCATTAGAGTTCTTGGCATGAATGTGGGTGGGACCTTTTACTGGAGCCCGGGTATTTTCTTATCGGCCACATCGCTGAAGAAAGTGACGGACTGCTTCTCCCAGCAACCATTAGACAGGAAGAGGTGGAGCCTCATGAGTCCCTCCCACAACCCTGAAGAAATGGTATTGGGCCCAGTCTTCTGAAGGTTTCGTTCAAATAGCCACAGCTTCAGCTAGTTCCTGAGTGCAATGGCTACAAAGTATCCAGAAGACGTCTTTTAGCTGCACACCTCCTCTTCCTCTGGCTCCTGTGTTCTTCTTGCCTCCTGTTGGATGATATTCTCTGGTCCTTGGTGGGGATGATATAGTGGTCCCATTTGAGTTGAACACGCAACAATCACGGATGCATTTCCGCATTAACCACTACTCACTGCCATAAAAAGATTCTCTCACAAAGGCTGGCTGCAGCGTTAATCTATGGGTATAAACACGAGGATTTAGAAGACAGTTTGACCATGTGACCCTGTAGCAAGACAGTAGTCCTAGTTCCAGCTTACGACCTTTGACCTCCCAAACCACAGACTCTTGCCCCAGTTTACAGAACCAGATAGGCATTCATTCCTTTGCAACGGGCCTGAGATCTAATCACAAAGCAGTAGGTTACCCTTAGAACAGCCATGCCAAGATTGTACTAATTAGCCTATCTTGCCCAGCAGTTCGTAACTGTCGCTCACAGGGTTCACAGCTTCGTAAGGCTGTTGGTCTTTTCTCCCCCATAACAGTCCACATAGCACCTTCTGGCACAAGAGAGACAACCAGGAGGGACTCCCAGCTCAGCTCCATGTTTCCTCCATGTCCTGTAACCAATGCCAGTGGTGTCTCAGCAACAGGGTCTTACTCACCAATGAATGACCAAGAGCAGAGGCAACAACTTGTATTGTTTCAGGGGGCTTCTCGGATCTGCTTGGCCAACAACTTGGAAGGGAGCTATCCCACACCTGGTACTGGGACTTTAATAGCCTGTGACTTCTGGGAAGAGCATTGCCCATCTTTGAAGAATAAAATTGATTCATTTTTTAAAGTACTAGTTAAGTTTCTTCATGTGTTTCAGGTCTAAGTTATTTGTTTATTATTGTGACACTTTTGGTAGTTTGGATCTTCTGGGGACTTGTCCATTTCACTTCTGTGTGCTGGGTATGGCTGTTCATAGCATTCAAGCCCTTTATATTGCTGTCAGGTGAGAGGGACATGCTCTCTTTCATTTGGTTCCCACATAGGGTTTTATTTAACCGTCCTTTGATGTCATACCACCTGCCTCCAGTGAGACACCTTGAGAAACACCTCCATGAAGTTCATTATCAACTGTAGCACTGTGATGGCGTCCCTCACCACTGTCCTCTGCATCCTACAGCTTGTTCTCTGTAGATCCTGAAACTTGCTGTGATGTCACAGTGTCCTGGCACACTGCATCCCAGAACAGCTAGGATCCAATGTATATATCGAGCTGTTCTCTTGCTAATTTTGACCTAGCTCCTGACGAAGCTATGTAAACTTCAGCTTATTAGTTTCATAAATGAAATGACTTAGTGCATCAGATATGTATTCTCCCATGGTTAGTGACTGGAAGTCAAAATCAAGTCAGCTATCTGAGCTACTTGGTTTTAAGGGAAATATGTAGAAGATCTCCCTGAGGACATAAATTACAGAGTTGTATGTTTGCACCAGTGTTTTAGTAGCAGAAAAAAATATGGCTGTCTTCCTTCCTATGGGAATTCTCAGAAATGCATTAGAAATCAATTTATATTTCTTAGAACTATTAAGAAATGGTTTGGAAATTTGTCCCAGATTTTCAACTCCTGTTCAGAATCCATTAGCCCCCTCTCCAGGCAGGACTGCCTCTATCATCACACCGTCTCCTCTCCTGCGGTTCCGAGGCGCCCTATAAAGGCTTCTCTGGCCTCCTCACTCAGCACCGCATTTGCAATTTCTGTTAAAATACATTTAGACGGCTGGACAATCAGAATCAAACATCGACGATGACGCATACTGAGAAGTGTTTCTGTCTAAAAGTAGGGTTCTGCCTTTGTCTTTCTGCTGTAACTTAAATGAAAGTACTAAGTATCTTAGTTTATTTCCCATTGTCATAATGAAATCTCCGAGGCCAAGTACATTATAATGAAAACAGGTTACTTTAGCTTATTTTTTTTCTGAAGGCCCAAGCATATGCTACTGGTATCTGCTCAACTCAAGGTGAGACTCACAGTGGTGGTGTAGTACCAGTGAAATGTTAGTGATCTCCAAGAAAACAGACATGCAACTCACAGCAGGGTCTTTACTCTATTCCAACTAGCTTGGGTTCCCCCAATGCAGTGCTGTCACACAGGGAAGTTTTGGTGGTGGGGGAGCCCTGGATGTCTATAAGGGCCAGGCTTTATAGTAAGCAGCAATCAGGGAATGCATGTGTAAGCATCTAATTAGAAAGTTCCTGTGACCTTTAACATAATTGGCTGGTGCTGGGAGTCATAGCATAAATGTAATTTCTGTTCCCCTCTGCATTGGTGGTTGTTAGGCAGGGGGTGGGCTTGTAACCTGGGGGTACAGGTTTGTTGGGGTAATAACCTGGAGACACTGGTCTTGTTGGGGTTGTAACCTGGAGACGCTGGTCTTGTTAGGGATTAGCCTAGAGACTGGAACTAGGCTCAGGTTTTGTTGTGGGGCAACTTGGAAACTAATGCTAGGTACCAGACTGTTAGTTTGCCTGACTTCAAACTTAGGTCAGGTTCTCTAAAATGGAGTCTGAACTGAAAAGATTTGGCCTCTCATCGGCAACATGTAGTAGGGTGGTGCATGCAGGCTGCTTATAGACACAGTCCCCGGAGGACTAACCTAGTCCCTTTCAAAGGAAATGTCCATGACCTAATCACCTTGCAGTTGATTTGGCCCTTCAGCCTGGCTATAGATCAAGCTGCTTGAAAAAAAAAAAAACATGTAAGGTATTGGGGAACTTTTAGAAGAAACACATGTAGTTATTTCTCCTCTTGTGATCAAATACTTGACAGAAATAACTTAAGGGAAGAAAGAGTAGGGCTGTAGATGCCAGACAAGTACCACAGCCTGAGTTCAGTGCTCAGCACCTTATAAAACTGAGTCATGATGGCACTCACCTGTATTCCCAGCACCCAGGAAACAGGAGAATCAAAAGTTAAAGGTCGTTTTCAGACAGACACAGAGGGAGTTCAAGACCAGCCTGAGCTCTGTGCGACTCTGACTTAAGGTAGGCAGAGGGTTCGCTTGGGTTGTTTAAGAGGGTGTAGTCCACCACAGTAGAGAAACCATGGCTGGAGTGGCTCATAGTTGTGGCCATGGCCACACGAGTGTGGAGTATGTATGTATTAAACAGGCAGTTAGGACACAGTGTACAAGAAGCAGGCCTGGGGTAGCCCCCAAGGTCACCTCCCATTGACCCACTTTCTTCAGTGGGGTCCACTGTTCTAAGAGTTCCTTGACTTCTCAAAACAGCACTAGCAGCAGGGACCATGAGTCCAAAGACATGAGCCCAGGGGAGACATTCCACGTCCAGCCAGAGCCATTCTCAAGTGAAATCATGGAAAGAAGGAAAAGAAAGTGGATGGGAAGAAAAGCAAGAACAGCTGTGGTCCTTGCCTGTGATGCACAGCAGAGGGCAGAGTGAGCGGGTGACAGGGCCCAGGAAGCCGGGTCCCCACCATTTGTTTGACTGTCCAATATGGCTGGCTGGAGCAGACATGTTTAGGCTCATGTCTCTGAGGTTCCACAAGTTCCACAAAGTTTTATAAAGTTCTTCTGCAAAAGGAAAAAGACAGACCCGTGCTGGTTCAGCAATTCTCTGAGAAAATTATGAAGAACAAAACCAGAGAATCAACTCACTTTCTTTTTCTTTTTTCTCTTTTAAAAATATCTTTTTCGCACTGAGAGGAAAGTGCTTTCCTATGGATGTGTGGCTTGGATTAGACAATTAGAGATCTGATCTTCGGAGCCACTGTGTGTTCTTCTGTCTCCAGAGGAACTATCAGAACACTGTTTCATTGGCTGCACCTCGCTCTGCTTCAAGTCAGCCAGCCTGGGTGCCTTGCATTTAGTGATACCGGAGACCTCCTCTCTGACCTGTCAGATGGACCTATTCTTTAAGTCCCAGCTCTTATGAAGACTTCTTAGATCACTCTGGAATGGCAGGAACCAACTCTTGTATTTTATGTATTCCCTTCTTTATGTATTTTTTTTTGTGTATTTTTTTTTATGTATTCCCTTCTTCCACGCAGCCAGGTGCATGCTGGGTAGGATGCCAGACAACACGGAGGGATTCAAAATCCAACACAAAACGCACGACTAAGAGTGGAGCTCGGTAATGGTAGCGTGTGCTTAGCATGTTTGATATCTTGGTTTTATCTGTAGCACATGCATGCATACCCTCGCCAGCGCCATGTTCTGTACCACTTAGGCATAGCAAGACTAACCAACTTTATAGACACGGAGAGTAGGGTGGTTGCGGCTGAAAGCTGGAGAAGAAGAGGGAGCCAGTGATTAATGTAGGCAGTGTTTTAGTTTGAGAAAATAAAAGGGCTGTGGAGATGGCCCCTGATGGTCACACAATAATGTGATGTACTTAATGACACCAACCTATGCTTTTAAAGTCCTCATTTGTTGGGCAGACTCCAGTCACCAAGCTCAGCGTTCCCCTTGTCAGCTCCTTTTTTTTTTTTTTTTAATGAGAAGTTTTACAGCAAGCTTTTAGTTTAGGTTGTCTTTAAAGTTTGTCCATGTGAAACTAGTCAGGACAAGAGTCAAAACCCACCACAAGCAAGCCTCTGGTGTCTCAGAGATTTGGGGGGAAACTCAGTGATAACACACTCATGGTAGGTGTCTGATCTGTTTTGTTCTGTTTGGGTTTTTGAATCAGTGACTTCTGTGTGACTAAAAGTACGGCAGCACCCACCAATCCCATGTGATGTGTGCTCTCACATGAACCCCAACTCTTGGGAGGTACCAAGCTGGTGGCTGGGCAGAGGTGGGGGATAGCCCCACCCAGAATATCAAGATTTTTTTTCTCTCAGACTGAATGTTCCCACCCAGCTTAAAATGAGCTGCTGGCAGCTCCTGGCTTTATACACCCCATCTGTGCTCTTTAGATTAAGTTAGAGAGTACTCACAGTTGACTCTCTCTTTCCTGGCTGGCCCAGATGCTATAAGAAGAGGATTATCCCCTGTGAGAGGGACCCTTTAAAAACAGGCCTGTGGACAGAAAAAAAAGTAAGGTCTCCATCCTGTCCTGGACTGTCTGCTCCAGGCAAACTAAGGTCAGCTGCAGACTTCAGCTTGAAGGCTCTTTTCTTTATTGGTAACTATATTCATATGCTCTGATACCTGTTTTGAGTTCTCTAGAGTTGGCATCTAAAGTTATTTTTGCCTTGGTTTCCTCTGGGAACATTTGTCAGGCTTTGGCAGTAGAAATATTTCATGAAAAGTATTTCAGACAAACCCAAGGTGCAATTTACATCTCCAGACAGCTGTCCTTACACTTCTGTTTACCAGTGTGGTCTTGTACTTATATTCCACCCTGCCTTGGTGCTGTGGGATATTTCCCCCCCTTTTTCCAATAGGTTTCCATTTGATGGTGACCTGGGGTTTCCATTTGCTTCCTAAGTTGTATATTTATAGCACCAGGGAGAGCAGGAATGCTGGATACCTCAAGAATACTGCTGGGTTTGAGTAATATAAAATAATGTAAAAATGACTTCATTGAATTCTAACTTTGGACTCTGCATGTAGCTAGTACAGAGTGGAGACCAGAATTCAAGGTTCTGGCCTTAGTCCCCACTCCTTCTTGCCGGTTCTAAATAAAAACTCTCCACAGGCTCTACACCTGGGAGGAGCCCAGGGGTGAGCAGTGGAGAGCAAAGGCAGGGCAGTAGCTGAGAGCACAGGCCTTGACACCAGGGTTCTGGAGTCCGGTTCTGGTACTCCCTGGCTCTGAAATCTTGCAGCAGCCTTTTAGCGTTTCTGGTCTTGTGTGATTTTTCCACAGGAGACTATTATATTCCACGGACGAAGGGGTCAGTTTCAGATCAAAGAAAGGACTCCATCCAAGTGTAGCCTGCTAAGCCAGAGATCTTTCTTGAAGTTGCTTACAGGAACTTGGATGGTCCATGCAGGTCTATCATGAAGTTCAGCCCTCAACAGGGAGTGGTGACACACGCCTTTAATCCCAGCACCCAGGAGGCAGATCTCTGTGAGTTCCAGACCAACCTTGTCTCCAGAGCAAGTTTTAGGATAGCCAAGGCTATACATAGAAACCCTGTCTCAAAAAAAAAAAAAAAACACCTCATGAAAAAATGATGTCTACCCCAGCATGGGTGCCAGCTGTAGAGCCCCATTGCTGGTCTTCCCTGTGTGGTCTACAAGCAGCTACGGCACTGAGACGTCTCCCCAGCAATAGCTGGCAGTCTTGTAAGCCGTGTCAACCTTTGCCTTCCCTCCATGAGGTTCTGTCAATAGGTCCATTGTCCTGAGGGTCTCTGTGGTAATTCAAAATGGCAGTTATCATGCCCAACCCAGAGAGAACAGCTACACAACAGCTCCTTTTATAACTCTAGGTAAAGTTGTTCTATGATTTTCTAGTTTAATGTATCCACCTCCTCTTCTGTATCCTGGAATGGCTCCAGTGTCATGGACTTGATTAGGGTGGCCAAAGAATGGAGTCAGTCAGACAGATAGACAGACAGAGAGACAGACAATAGCTCAGATCAGGTGGCTTGGGCTCTCAGTTGGGAAGGCCTGAGCATCTCAGAAGCTCAGTCTGTTTATTGTATAGAGTTAGACAGAGAAGCAGCCTTATTGTGTACAGCAGAGTTATTACAAACAGATAGCTAGTACACACAGATAAAGAAGGAGGCAGGGTTTATGGTATCCAGCTTGATCAAGTGAACAAGTTTAGCTAGCCTGGATAGGAGCGGTCAGTGCAGAAGAACAGTCTTCAGGCTGTAAAATCTAGGGGTGGGAGGAGAAATCTATGGTAGACATGTGCACACACTGTCAGGACTCACACAAGGTCTCCCAAGGAAGCTTCACCATGGTTTTGCACTCACCCTACGGGGACGTCTTCCCCATTCCTCCCTGGGTCGGAGGCTCTGAGTTCTTTGACACCAGCTGAGTTCTTTGACACGATCAGCTGATAGCAACACATTCACTCACCCAGGGCTTCCTCCATTCCTTTCACTCTCCTCTTTCATACCCTTTTCTTAACGGTTGGGACTCTACACCAGAGGATCAAATGGACCGGCTGAGAGGAGTGTCACACCTTTGTCTGTGAAGCTCCTTAGAGAGAAATATTCAGTTTTACCATTAAGTAGGGTACTTAGCTATAGGTTCTTCTTCACAAGTGTCCTACTGTGACTTTAAGTGTCCTGCTGTGATTTTAAATATTACCATATTCTGTTAAAGTAAAAGTCAACAATGAAGTCTCATCACACACATTGTAAACGCTTGCTGAGATTGCTCTCTAACCTCCTGAATATGTATATGCATTTCAAATGTACAAACTGGTGTCAGTTATCCTTTGATAATGGTATTTTGCATGGGAGTTGAAAGAATTACCAGTTCATAATGGGTTGGTACTATGCTTGCCTTGCAAGCCTGAGAGCTTGAGTTTCATCTCCAGAAACCTGTTTTTAAAAAAATCCAAGCATAATGGCCAATACTTTAATCCTAGTGCTGGAGGGGCAGAGACAGGTAGGTCCCTAGGGTTCAGTGGTCTGGCGTTTTATCCTACTTGGCCAGCAGAGGCTGTCCTCTGGCCCCAACATGTGCAAACATGTCATAATTAGACCTATACATACACAGGTGTGCCTGCACCACACACACACACACACACACACACACACACACACACACTCCTAGTGTTATGGGGGTACTGTGTTCTCTACCTCTCTCCCAAGGGTACTTTGAGTTGGTTCCAATACAAACTCTTTTAGAGAAAAGATGTCTAACAGACTGAAACAACCAAAGCCCCCTTCTAGTGTGCTCTGGGATTTATATTCCACTGTTGGGATTTATATTCCTAACGTTTCGACCTGAAAGTCCTCAAAAAAGCAAGTATAGCACAATGATTGAAAGATGAGGAAATAGAACTTCCATCTATGTGACCACGGGAAACTTTATTTGTGTTTAAAATTTGAAACAGTGGAGCTGTCAAATGTAATGTTTTTATTTGGTAAAGGAAAAATCTTACTCATGTATTGCATATTTTACTGATTTGAGCAAGATCTTTAAAGTTGAGGGTTTTTTTTTCCACTTTAATTATGACTATTGCTTGTCATTTGATTGTAATGTTCGACTATTATGACAGATCACTATGTAGGTCTAAGACTTTTTTTCTCCTTAAAAATACATCAGTGTATCTCAAGGGTGTGTAACTCAGTAGTAGAGGTCCTGTCCATCATCAGGGATTCCCTGTGTTCCATCTCCAGATCCCCCTAAAGTGAATAGAATCAAAAAGCCATCATGTTTGTGTATTGGTAAGGTAATAGTTTCTTCCTCCTCCTCCTCCTCCTCCTCCTCCTCCTCCTCCTCCTCCTCCTCTTCTTCTTCTCCTTCTCCTTCTCTTCCTCCTCCTCCTCCTCTCCTTCTCCTTCTCCTCCTCCTCCTCCTCCTCTTCTTCTCCTCCTCTTCTTCCTCCTCCTCCTCTTCCTCCTCCTTCTCCTTCTTCTTCTGTCTTATTCATATGTGTGTGTATACATCATTCGATCAAGGAAAAGTCTTTCAGAGTCAACTTTCTACCTCTTGGGGCTGAAGAAGGCAATCTCAAGAGCATTCGTTTGTGAAATTCTGAGTCATCTGATTAGGAGCTATAGGAATTGTTCTTACTGTCACTTGAATTAGTGAACAACAAAAGAGGCTCTGGAGACTTCACAGATGGGGTAGAAAGAACAATAAAATATTTAAGCACATTCTAAAGGCAACAATGAGTTTGTCCTCAGCTGGTTTGATCCTGCTCAGTCCTACCATGGCTGGCGATCATGTACTTTGTGCCCAAGGCTATGGAATCTTTGCTAAATTAACTTGGAGAGGGAGACTCCAGTAGTGGCTAACCAAAGCCGTGTCTCTTCCCAAGGCTTCCGAGGAGTGCTCAGTTCATATCCCTCTCTGCCTGAGCTGGGATCTCAGGAAAAGACTCATGTCTTAAACTGTTCTTTTACTGACAGATACGCAGTATCAGAGGTCAGAGCTCAAAAGTGTTCTCGGGCCAGCTGCATCATCAGACTCAGTTAAGAGCCTGCATATCTGCCAGATCTTATCTGGGAGCTGGGATCTGCCCTGAATGTGCTTGCAGTTTGTGTGACACATCCTGAAGTCTGAGCATCACTTAACGTAGAAGGTATGGTTGGCGAAGGAAACATGAATGGAAACATGGTACAAAGCTGAGAAAAGGGAAACTGCCATAGTTTACTGCCTTTGTTACATCGCAATGCCTTTAATTGTTGAACCGGCCGTCTTTTGTCCTTAGGATTAATTCTGCAAAATCAAGCGCTATCTTAAAGTAGGGCCAAGTGCTATAGGATCAAAATAGAAGATGCCACTGACAGGCAAGTCATGAAGTGACACCTGTCACCTGCAACCCATGGTCTAAATGAAAGGGCAGGGAAACACAGGTTTCTAATGAGAGAGTCAAGTCTAATTAACTCTTCTCTGAATAGATTTGCTAGAGGGCTAGGAATCTGGAACTTAATAGCTAATTACAAGGGCTGCCAGTGACTATGGGTAATATGCAGCTCAGCTGTGTGTTACATGTGTCATAGTTGTGTTTGTCATGGCAGCCAGGCAGAGGAAACGGAGAAAAGCTGCAGCTTTCTAGAGAAATTCCAAGATGCTGCTCTGCAGGTTGGAGAATGAATGCCTGTTGTGAGCCTCAGATAGAGATTGCTCCCCTATCGTCAAGGGATGCAGTACATGTCCAGGTGCCTCTGCGTCAGGAGTCAACGGTCGCTTGCACTGGGCCCAGGAGTTACCCAGTTGTTTCAGATAACCCTGCCTTCCTCTGTTCTTTTTCCCCATCAGCATTTCCCTTCAGTATCTTAGGTGTTGGGCAGTGATCTTATAAGTTCTCTGTCAAAGTCATTTGATACAATTCAACATCATTTCAAGATAAAGATATCTCAGCAGTCTTGAGATAGAAGACGCTATAAGTTGCTACCTGGGGGTCTTTTAATAATTAAGAAAAATTACTTTGGCTGTTAAATTAAGAATGGACTTTGGTGAGAAGGGAAAGATGGAAGATTAGACTGGAGGCATTCATAGAAATGGGGGATATTTCATAGATAAAATCAACAGGGAATATTTGAAGATTGGCCATGGAGATTGAGGACAATTACAAGGGTAACATCTTGCTTGATTAGCTGGGCAGAGCCATTGTCCCTTGATCAGGAAAGAGAGGATAATGGGGATGTCATTCTCTTCCGGAGGTACCCCAGTCTACATCACAGGCCCCTAAGATCAGTTAGATAAGCCTGATATCTGTGGAAAAACTATGTGTTCTGAATGGGCGGGTGTGAGGTAATTCCAAGCATGTGAGTAGATTTCAAGGAGAAACACAGGTCTGAAAAGGACAGTTCTTCAGGTGAAGCTCCCTACTCAGATGATTCTAATGTGCGGTGAGTCGACACTAACCTCAACCATAATGACCTTTGACCCTTCCCCCCTCCACCCCCCTCCCCCCCGTTTCTCACAGTTGCATGGGAGACCCATTTTTTAAAGCTCAGATTTGAAGAGGGTTTTTTTGTTTTGTTTTGTTTTGTTTTGTTTTTTTGTGTTTTTTTTTTTGTTTTTTTGTTTTTTTGTTTTTTTTTTTATTGGTAGGAGGATGTCTGTCCTAGCATTGGCTCCAGCACCAGAGAATAGTTGAGGAAGATATATTCTGACGGGTTTACAGCAGAGCCCCTTAACATACCGCTTCATTCAGACACTGTTTATCTTCTGACCCTAATTTTTAGATGATAACTACTGTCCCAGTTTATCCAGTGACCTGCCCAAAGCTATTGAATAATGAATGGGATTTTTAAACATAAAACTTCTAAAGCTGCAGACCCTATAAGTACCACTGTGGGAATCATTAGGAGAATGGAGTAAAAAGCCTCTTCAAATCTGAGCTAAAAAAATGGTCTCCCATACAACTGTGAGAAACGGGGACAAAAGGGTCAAAGGTCATTATGGTGGAGGTTAGTGTTGACTAACCTCCTAGGATCATCTGAGTAGGAGCTTCACCTGAAGAGCTGCCCTCTTTGCTTGTTTGATGTGGAAAAATCCAAAGGTGCAAAAATCCAAATATCAAGACAGGTGAGCAGGTAGAACATGGTATCCACAGATAATGGGATACTACATAAATCACTTCGTAGTCCAGGCTGGCCTCAAACTCACTGTTTCCCAGGAGGGCCTTTAGCTATGGCAGTCCTCCTGCCTCAGCTTCTCAGGTCCTGAGCTTGCAAGTGCATACCATCATGCCCAGCTCTTATTTATATTTTCGAGGTTTTGGTTGTGAGTCTTAGCCTGTAGCAGCTGGACTGTCTCTCCAGCTCCATTATTCATATTGTAAAGGAAATGAAATTCCAACATAGTCTAAAAATAGATATTTGAAAACATGAACTAAAAAGGTTTATATAATTCTATTAATACAAAATTTATAGGGCCTAAAATAAAGTTTGTTGGTAGCTGGGGTGAGAGGAGACTAAGGAGGTTCTGTTTAATAGACAGTTTCAATTTGAGCTGATGAGAAAATTCTGGAGACTGACAGATGGTAGTGACCGTTGTTCAATAATGACTGTATACTTAAAGACACTGAACCGTACACTTTAAATAGGTAAAGTGATAAACCTTCCATATGTTTTATCGAAATGCAAATTGTCTTAAAAGCCCCAGTTTTCAAGGATAAATCATGACAATTTGTCAGTACATGCCATTTAATGGCATTTAATGACACAAATTCAGTTTTATATAGTGGTATCTATGTGTATTTCCTACAGAGTCAAAAATCTATTTGCATAAATTTAAATTGCATTTTTCTTTATGATATCCAAGGAACGCTTTTTAGAGACCTGTCATAAATGAGCAGTAGAAATTAAAAAAAAAAAAAATCTCCTCCCATATTTCCACATTCCAAGGCTTTCTGCTTCCTTCCCCAATGCTATGCCAGGAAGATTCTAGCATCTGGACTCGATTTAGTACAGATCATTATTTTGTGAAAGTCTGAGGAAACCATCTTGGTCATGGATTGCTCCTTCCCAGGAGATAGATTTAAATTAAGAAAGAGTGTTCCTGTATTCACACAGTCTCTATGCTATTCAGTTTTTCTATTTTTATTTTTCCCTAACAGCCTCAAGATCTAGTGCCACGGCATGTCCAGTTTCCTGCCTGTGTGCATTAAACAAGTCCTTCCATTTCCTCAATAAGCCATTTCCTACTAGAGCAGAGCCATGCTTCGCCATCTGCTGAGCCAGGCTCAGTCTCTGTGCTCTTGGAGTCAGTGAGAAGACATGGGTGAGGCCCTACAGAAAAACAAGCATCACTCTGTGCCTCAAGACTTGGGCTCAGGGTTGCCTAGTAGAGTTAACCCAATTCCCTAGACCATTAAAACATGCCCAGTGTCTCAGCATTTTCAACCTCTGTTTTGGGCCTTTAGGCCTTAAAGTTTTCCTAGTGGGACCCTAACTTTAGAAAAAGACCCCTGGTTTGTCTTTTCATCCTGTCTCTTTCATAACCATTACTAAATGGCTTGGTTTTCAAGGCAGTATCCCAGGTACCTGTAAGAGATGTTTCTTTCAACCTTGGCATGGAGACTTCTCAAATCCCACTGTGTTTGAGTAGTTAGGATGCTCACCTGACTCTGTCATTTCTGTTTTTTCAAGATTTGCAAAAAACAATTCAGAAGGCTAATGAATACTCTGTTCTTTATGCTATAATTAACATTGCTGCTATATTGTTCAAATAGCACAGCTATGGTGACCTGGGGCTTACCCTCCCACCTGTACTCCATCCCTGTTTTCCATGGGTAGAAGTCGTGTTTCCACGGTATCTACACTTACTATCAGCAATGGCATCCTCCTTCTGTCTCCTTAACACACCTGGACCACAGAGAGCACCCCAACCACAGGGCCAAAAAAGCAGGCATTTCCCAGAATTTCTCGACTGTGTACCTGTGCCTGCCTAACACTACTGGAGCATCATGGGTGCTGGTGTCAAAGAAGTGCTGGAGTAGCATCTGGAGGTCCAGTGTCTGGACTAAGACACTGTCACCTGTGAAGCTGGCCAATGGCTTCATAGAATTGAGACTGGATTGTGTGTCTAGACCAATGGGATGTGAGCTGCTGTTCTGAGAGGGGAGGTTCTCTCCCGAGTATTAGCATACCAAACATTCTCAGCTCAAAGCTGAGCCTTTTACCTCACCATATAGAAGTCAGAGGGCAATGCTTAGGTACAGTCAGCAGAACAAGGTCAAAGTGCCAAGATCACGATGGTAGTTCTACTTCTCAGGGAACAGGAGAGATGGATTAGCAGGCAAGTAAGAACACTAGCTAAGCAGGTATAAAGTCCTGAGTTCAAATCCCCAGTACCCATGTAGAAAGCTGGGAATGGCTATAGGTATGTCTGTTACTGGGGCATGCGGGTTGGAAATAGGATGAGTATCAGCCTAGCTCTGGCTCAGTGAGAGATCCTATCTCAAGGGAATAAGGGGGCGGGGCGTGATAAGGGAGGACACCCAATGCACTCCTCTGGCTTCCGTACACATGTACTTGCATACAAGTGTATAAATGCTTCTGTCTCTGTCTCTCTCAGACTTACACACACACACACACACACACACACACACACACACACACACTTCACAGTAGAGTAAGGTAGAAACTAGGTCTAAGTATCCTAAACCTAACATCCTTGACACTAGCTAGACAGTAACTTACTTAAGGGTAATTTTATTTGCAAATGGTTTGCAGTGTAAAAACATTTTGAATAGTTTATTTCTTTGTTCAGTTATTCAATCTGAAATCTGTTACACAGTCTAATCTGTTCACAAAAGACAATTGTCAGTATTTTCATGCTACTTTCCTGTTGATCAGCACCTCCTGGTTTAAAATACATCTTAGTATGGGAAGTAAGACACAGAATTATTGAAAAGTCATTACCAGTGTTTACTGGTGTTAAAGTTACAACTGTGTAAGGCTTTTCCATTTTATTATTGGAAACTTCAAACAGAACACATAGAAGAATAAAATAATAAATGTAAGCCTTTAGGGGGGATCTCCACCAAGATGCCGGAGGAATCTAGAATTCCAGACATGCCTCATAGGTAGCCAGGATGGGCACCAGAAGACAGGAACATTTTTCTCACTATTCTTTTCACAGCTTGAATGAGTGATCACATAGCCTAGCTTGGAAATGGATTTTTCTCCCTTCCCCAGTTGGTTTATTTGCTCAGGTTCCTGTTCACCAGAGGAGGGCTGAGGGTCGGGGCCAGGCACTAGGCAGGTCTGGCTGTGTGCACTGGAGGGAGCTGTATCCTCCCGTTTCTTGGTAATTTGCTGGAAATTGGTGCTGTTGATCTTCAGGGTTTTATCTAGTTCTGTTCTCCTCCTGTTGGAATAGCGTGCATTTTTCTTGGCTGTGGGGTACAGTCCGTGACCTTCACAGGAGCCCTTACATTACTGACTGGTATTTCACAGTAACTGAATTGACATAACGTCATCTACTGTCTGACTGCTGCATTTCCATCGGCAGAGACTGCTCACTGTTTTCCATCTTAGTCCTGGGAAACCAGAAAAATACTGCTTTGAAATTGAATTGCTTTAGAATGCTTTCCTAATGAGACTCTTCCATGGCCTTGATTGTGTTTGTCAGATCTTTCCCGTCTCACTCTTGTTTTCACACGGGGACTCAGTTGTTTTTGTAGCCTGGAGCACAGGGGGAGAGTGGGAGACTGTGCTGTAGTCTGATCGGAGCCTATACAGGTCCCTGGGGCCTCATCGGTATAGAGTTATTTAGGGGAACTGCATTCACAGGGGTGTTTTGGCGAACTGGAATGTGCTTGAGAAAGGGAACAGGTTGGTCCAAGCAATCCATGATTAATAATTAATTAACAAAGGGAAAAAGAAAGCCTGAGAGAGACAAGACTGTCTGCAGAGGCTCTGCTGAAATATGGCTCTATCTGCGAAGGGAAGGTAGTGGAAAGCAACTTGCAGCCCATTATAAAATTATGTTAGAAGCAGGCAACGTTTAAACTGCATTGGCTCATGGAGAAGTGCATTTCCCTCTTTAGAAGTTAGATACAAAGCCGATAAACAAACTCGGAGGCAGGTTTGGTAGGTGTGGCTGAAGTCCCCCTCAGGAGGCTGAGGTAGGAAGGTTCCTTGGGCTTGTGTTCCAGATCAGCCTGTGCCACATAGAGATAGTGTTTTGTAGATGTGTATATGTATTTGTGTGTGTGTGTACATGTGTGTGTGTTTGTATGTATATGTATGTGTGTGTATGTGTGTGTATGTACATGTGTGTGTGTTTGTGTGTATATGTATGTGTGTGTATGTGTTTGTATGTGTTTGTGTGTGTCTGCATTTGTATGTTGTGATCAGAGGACAACCTTAAGCATCATCTCTCAAGTGTTGTCCACCATTTTATTGGTAAGGCCTCTCACTGGTCTAGAACTCCCTGAGCAAGGCTGTCTGGCTGGCCAGTAAGTATTGGGGATCTGCCTGTTTCCTCCTCTCCATCCTTGGGATTATAATAGTTACCACCTTGCCCATTCAAAAATACATCTAAGTCTTTTTGACAGTTTCATACGTGTACACAATGAATTTTAGCTGTTTTCTCTTCTTCCCCTTTTCCTTGCTCACCCACTTCTCCCACTAAAGCTCTTCTTCTCAGTGAGTGGTCCTTATATTTTCATGTCTTTTTCCGTGCTGTGTGGTCAACTGAGGTTAATTTGTTAATTGCCCAGGTATGAGCAGGAGGTTACTCAGTAGAACATGGACAAATTACCAGTGACTACACCATTGAATAAAATGATACCTCCTCCCTCCCAACAACTACCAATCGCTAACAGTTCCTCTTGGAGGGTGGGCATGGCCCCCTCTTCATTCACGATGGAATGTTGATGGGTCCAGTCATCTGCGGATGCTATGCAGATCTCCGCACTTCAGTGGCCTCATGAGTACAACGGCTACGCCATCTCCAGAAGACATCTTTTTTCTGCATACCTCCCCATTCTCTGGCTCTTGCTTTCTTTCTGTCACCTCTCCAGTCATGTTTGCTGAGCCTTGGTGGCAGAAGTGCAGGTATCCTATTTGTGTATGGGTGGGAGGCACATCACCATCACTTATTCACAGCATTGTGGTCTGTTACTGGTCTCTGCCTTAACCTCTACCCTGTGCAATAAGAAGCTTTTCTGTCAAAGGCTGGATACAACACTAACCTGTGGATATATAAAAATGAAGCTTTAGAAGACAGTTTGATAAAGTGACCCTTTAGCAAAACAGTAGTCCTAGATTTCCGCCCTAGGTCTGTGACCTTCCAAAACACAGACTTTGGACAGGTTCATAGAACCAGGTGTAAGTTCTCTCCTGTGAAGCGGGTCTCAGTTCCAATCGGAAAGTGGTTGGTTACCCACACAACAGTCATTGCCACTGTTGCGTTAGATAGCATTTTCCGTATGGCATCTCATAACTGTAACTCATGGAATTCACATCTGAGTGAGACTATTGATCATTTTCTCCCCCAAAAGTCTACATAGCACCCTCTGGCACTATGAAAACTATTCAGTAGGGAGGAAGCTTCCAGCTCAGCTCCAGCTTGATTGCTCCATGTCCCGTGATCAACGTCTTTGGTATCTTTAGTAATAGGGTCTTGCCATTGGGTTCTGGTGGGCAACCAAGAGCAATGGCAAAAGAGTGCATTCTTTTTGAGGTATCTCTGGGACCTCCCTAATTGATGACTTGAATGAAGATCTCCCACATCTTGCACTGGGACTTTTGTTTGTTAGCCTATTACTTCTGGGAAGAGCATTATCCACCATGGAGGAAACCTCCGTTTAAAGCTTCTGTTCTTTAATAATATTGTTTAATAAACTTGCAACATAGTAGGCTTTCATATGGCTTTTATACACATCCTCAGTTTCAGTTACCCATCCTTTTCCCCATCTTCCCTGCCTTCCCAACCCTCTGTGCTCAGAACTTCCCCATCCTTTAAGGTTTCTTTTTATGCCTCACTCTTTCAGATGGCCCTTCTTGAGTTTTCTGGCCTTTACCAAAACTCAAAACTAAACACAATATTCTAAAATGTCAATGCTCAAGTCTCCCTGTGAGGACTTAGTAATATTTTTCCAGTTCAATCCACCTTCTTTCAAATTTTATGATTTTATTTTTTCTTTATGAGTGAATAGAATTCTATTGTGTATATGTATTGCATTTTTTATTATCCATTCATTAACACTTGAATTGGTTCCATTCCCTCACTAGTGTGATAAGAGCCATAATGAGATGGAGACGAAGGTATCTTTGATGAGTTTTTTGTATAAATGCCTGGAAGTATTTGTTATAGCTGGGCCATAGGGAGGTTCTAACTCTAGTTGTTTGCAGAACCTCCATACTGATTTCCATATTGGTTACACCACTTGGCACCTGCATTGACAATGAATGAGTCTCCCCTTTTCTCACATCACTAACATCATCTAGCTGATTAGTAGCCATTCTGACTGGGTTAATTATAAATCTCAAAGTCGTTTTTAAAATTGTTTTTCAGGGTGTTTAGCATACTTAAGAGTGCATATTATTCATTTGTAGTCATTTGGTGGCTTGCAATTCAGTTGGATATACCATAATTTATTAGGTTGTTGATTTTTCTTGATAAGATTTTTTTAATGTATGTTTTACATATTAATCTTCTGCCAGATGTGTATCTGGCAAAAATGGTTTCCTATTCTGTAAACTGCCTTTTCATTTGATTGACAGTTTCCTTTACTGTATGGAAGCTGTGCTGGTTGGCTTTTATCAACTTGACACCACAAACCTAGACATATCTTAGAAGAGGGAATCATGGAGGAACTGCCTCCAT
The DNA here is from genome assembly GCA_030674055.1 of Rhabdomys pumilio. NCBI lineage: Eukaryota > Metazoa > Chordata > Mammalia > Rodentia > Muridae > Rhabdomys > Rhabdomys pumilio. The sequence goes on along the minus strand of JANHMN010000014.1, from coordinate 18,169,698 downwards.
CAGATTGGCCTGTTGGACAAGTCTGTGGGGCATTTTCTTGATCAATGACAAAAGTGGGAAGGCCCCGCCCACTGTGGGAGTTGCCATCTCTGGGTAAATGGTCCTGAGATGGATAAGAAAACAGAGTGAGCAAGCCAGGAAAAGCCGGGAAGTAAGCAGCGTTCCTCTATGGCTTTCTGCTTCTGTTCCTGCCTCCAGTTTTCTGCTCCGAGTTCCCGCTCTGAGGTCCCCTCATGAAGGAGAGTAAGCTGTGAGACAAAATGAAACTCACTTCCTGGGTTGTTTTTGATCATGGTCTCTATCAAAGCAATAGAAAGCAAACTAAGGCAGAATTCTGTTTTTTAATTTCATGAGAATGACTGGAGACATATTCAGAAAATCCTTACCTATGCCTATATCTCAAAGTGAAACTGTTTCTCTTGCATCCATTCAGCGTTGGTTTTTGTCCAGGGTGAAAGATAAGGATGGTGTTTCCTTCCTCTATATGTAGACATCTAGTTTTCTCAGTTTCTTCAACAGTCCGTAGAAGGGGCTGCTTTATGTAGTTTGAGGTAGTTTCTTAGTTATCTTCGTTTAGAAGTATCTTTGCTAATTGTTTTCCCTTATCTTCATATGTGTGTTTTTCTTTATTTGCACCTGAGCACTCCTGCTGGCATGCTCTGTGGGGCTGGCTTGGTGGTCACGAGCACCTTTAGCTTGATTTTTGTCATGGGGAAGTTTTCTTTCTCCTTTACCTAACTTAACGGTTTTGTTGATGCCCAGAAGAAAGAGTGTGTTCATTCCATAATGATAATATGGATGGGATTTGTTCTCAGTAAGATGTTAATCGGCATAATGTATTACCCACACACAGGCTGTGAACATTATTCAGGATAACGGGCATATTTTGACAGAAGAGTCTAGTGTTGATGAAAAAAGTTGCAGCAGGTTTCAGTGCCCTTGTTTTCCACTCTCTGGAGTCAGTACCTTTCTTCCACATTGGTAAGTAACAGGCACCAGACAGCTTTTTGCCGACTTATTTACCTTGAACATTATCACCGACCTTCTGTTGTGGTAATTAAAGACTTCTCTTTCTTATTCCCATCCCTCCGATGGAGTTATAACACGATTTTGTTAGCACTGTGATATGGAATACTGTGTACATGTACATAGCCAGGTGGTGGTGGTACAAACCTTTAATTTCAGGACTCAGAAGCCAGAGAAATGCAGTTTGAGGCCAGCCTGGTCTACAGAGCCAGTTCCAGGACAGCCAGGACTACTCAGGGAAGCCGTGTCTCAAAACCAAAATATTGTGTACAACTTATTCTAGTATTGCACTGGGGCAATAGGATTTGTATTTTCTGGGAATTAATTAATTGTAAAAAAATTGTCATACCTATACTTGAGTGTTTCCACTTTCTACAGTAGCATAACACACACACACACACACACACACACACACACACACACACTCCTCATGTTGTAGTGAGTGTGGGACCACCTATCTACCCATCTGTGTCCCTGCTGCAACAGTGGGGAGCTTCCAGGTGCCACCTGCTTCCAAATTTTCTTCCTCTCTTTATGATAGATTTTCTACTTCCAGTCTCCTCTTTTTTGGTTTAGTCTTTCTTTTTATTTATTCATTTTTATTCTTTGTAATTTCCTGAGAAAAGACACCTGCAGAGTAAGTTAAATGGGGCTGTGTGAGTCAAGTGTGTTTATTCTGTCCTTAATTGACTGGTGGTTTAGATGGATACAGGATTCTAGGTAGGAAAGCACTTCATTCAGGATGTGGGGAACATCCCATTGTTTCCAACTTCTGCTGTTGCTCATGAGAGGTTCTGCCACCCTGACTTCCAGTCCTTAGCACATGACTACTAATTCTCAGTGCTGGAATTTTGAACCCTCTTGAGCCTGTTCAGGTCGTATACATGCTATCAGTATCTGTGGACTCTTGTGTATACCAGTCTTTCTAAAATTCCAAAATAATATATGCGATAGATTAGAATGTTGCTCACAGTACTCACTCCTCAGAGGAGGAAGAGATGGTTCCTCATATAATAGAACTTGCCACTCTTGTAGAGGATGAGGAGTTCCAAGCACCAACACTCACAACTACCTGTAACTGTAGCTCCAGAGATCAGGCTCCTTCTTCTGGCTTCTGAGGGCACCTGCACATTCATACAAGCAGACAGAGAGAGACAGAGAGAGACAGAGAGAGAGGGGGGAGAAGAGACAGAGGAGAGAGAAAGAGAGGAGAGAGAAGAGAGAGAGAAGAGAGAGAGAGAAATAAAATCTTTAAGAAACTTAAAACATTTTCTGTCCATCAATGTTTTGCTTGTGTACCACATGTGTGCTTGGTACCTTCAGAGGCCAGAAGAAGAGGGTATTGGATCCTCTAGATCTGGAATAAATAATTGTAAGCTATCCTGTGGGTACTAGACTCCTGGGTTTTCTGGAAGAGCATCCAGTGGTCTTAACTGCTGAGCCATTCCTACAACCCCCACCAAAAGTAAAATCTTAAAAATATATATTTACTCTCTACCTCCTGCTACTTATGACATTGAAGAGACTTCCATACTCCTAATTCTTGGCTTGACCATTTTGTCTTATCATTGTGGTGACGGCAGACAAATTGCAAGCAGAGGCTTGAAAAGCACATGTGTGCTTGGGGCGACTCTCTTCTATTTATGCCATCAGAACAGAAGAACATGCTGGTAGTCCAAAGAGGAAGATAAATAGCGTGTGAAATAAAGCCAGTTAGTCCTAGCCAAGCTAAGCCTGAATCAGAGCCCAGCTGAGCCCAGCCTGCAGCTGCCAACACTCAGCTGATTCACAGGTCACTGAGAATATATTACTGTTATTTTAAGCCACTACAGTTTGGGATATTTTCCACATGGCATTTTGGGAGAATAGCTTTTGGTATCAGACATTGGTACCTTATTGGTATGAGAAAATGGTAACAATTATCTGAGACAGACACAAGAAAAGCAAAACAAACAAACAAACAAACAAAAAAGTCTTTGGTTTTGAGACTCATGGGCACACACACAAACTGCGATAGAAGTTAGAAATAAAAATGGCAGTTTGTGTTATGCAGGGAGGGAAGAAGTATTTTGTTGAAGTGTCAAATCTGGAAATTGGAATATATAGCAAAAATGTATTTGAATTTGTGCAGAAGATGTCCAGGCAAGGGGTGAAAATGAGAGCTAGCTGTCATTAACTGCATGTATACAATGGATCCTGTATTTCAGAAAGAAAAACACTTGGGAAAAAGCCAGTTTTGAAGGAAAATGTATACAAACTGGAGAGAATCCAGGAGTTCTGGGATTGCTGAGTTGAGAAATAAAGCTTCTTCATCTTGGGTCATTTGAGGACCATATGGAGACCTGATACTGTAGAAGCTTGCTGAAATATACATACATCTGAGCAGAACTAAATGGAATCACCAATCAGGCTAGACTAAACCTGAAATAGACATTGCCTGCCACAAAGTAACACCTCCAGTGCCAGGAGTGGGTTACAATTTGTTGAGCTGTTGGCCAAAGGGCCCCATGGAAACCTCCAAACACCTTGGGAAATTTCCAATACCCCAAAAACTGATAGTAAGGCCCTATTGCTGGAAGTAACACCTACTTATCTCACTGAAAATGGAGAAGTCTATCTGGTGTCTTCCTAGAGGCTTCATCCCTACTGAGTAGCATTCAGGGTACTAGTGACCTGCCTGTGACACATGTTGGAGCAATAGTGGCACAAACATAGTGAGGGCAACCAATCACTCTCTGATTAGATTCAAGTCTGTCAGTTGGAATTCATGTCTGAACCTGCTAGAGTGACCAAGAACTGGAAAGGATATAAGTCTAGAAGAAAACCAAATACTATTATTCTTCTAAAGGATCACATCAATAGAACGACTCCAAATATACTCTGCTATATGGATTAATATATAGACTAGTGCCTACTTTACCACAGTCAGAGAAACCTCTTGCAGTAGATGAGAGCTAACACAGATACCCACAGCTGGACAACATGTAGAGAGTGAGAGACTTTGAATTCTTCAATTCTAAATGGGCTGTCTCTATCAAACCCCTCCCCTCAAAACTCAATGATCTGTGCAAATGAGGACACAGATTGTCAGAACCAGAAGCAGTATATAAAACAATGTCTTCCAGATACACCAGGACTGAGACACACATGAACTCACAGAGACTGTGGTAACATGCACACAGCCTGCATAGGTTCAAGTCAGATGTGGTCCCAGCACTGAGAGGGGCAAGTGGACACTGGGCCCTACCCAAAACCAAAAAACTATCTAGAAATTCATACCTGCTGGCAAAGGAAAAATTAGTTTTCTTCAATGAAGTACCAGTGGGTTTGTTAATGTCACTTCACGTGAAGTCCCATGCACAGTGGTAGTTAGTCAACACAACATGAACTCTGTATTTTTGTAGACTTTTAGGCCTCATTTTGTTTTGTTTGGATATTTTTTGTCACATTGATATTCTGCTTTGTATATTTTGGTTTCTGTTTTTATGTTTTTTTGGAGGGGTGGGGTGGTTTGTTATATATCCACTTTTTGTTTTTGAAAGACAGAGAAAAGAGAAGAGAAAGGGAAAGACAGAGAATGGAGTTTGGTGCAAAGGTAGGGTGGATCTGGGAGGAGTTTGAGAAGAGGAAAAATTACCAGAATATACCATATAAATTTTTTAATTAAAAATAATTTATTACTCTTCCTATATATTACATCCCAGCCTCAGTTTTTTCTCCTTTTTCTACCCTCAGCTCTCTCCTCCCATGCCTATCCACTCTCCCAGATCCACCCCTCCTTTCCTCCTCCCCTCAAAGAAGAGCAGGTCTCCCAGGGACTTCAACCAAACAATGCATAAAAGCTACAAGAAGACCAGGCACATACCATCACATCAAGGCTGAACAAGACAACCCAGCAGGAGGGAAAGAGTCCCACAAGCAGATAAAAAAGTCAGGGACAGCCCCTTTGCCCACTGTTAGGATTTCCAGAACACCCACCAAACTGCCCAGCTATAGTACATATACAGAGTACCTAGGCCAAATCAGATCCCTACAATGGGTACTTTATAGCAAACCAACCATACTGAGAATAGAAGATTCAATAGTTCATCCTATAAGGATTGGATACTTGTTCCTGCCATAGGTTTGTCTTTCTTCCCTCAGACCTTCAGTGAACACCTCCTGGTATACATGAATCCTAATCATAGCCACAAATCACACACCCAGTGTAATATCTACCAGGGATCCATCTCCTAGCAAGCAAGATGTGGGAGAGCACCAGGAGTCTCTGATCATTTCTCATCCTACATCCTCCAGAAGGAAACAGCTTCAGAAAGCACTGGAAAGCTAGAGCTGACACATACTTTGAGAAGCTAGGCATCAGCCTTTAGGAAGTGGTCTCTACATCCAACCAAGGTTCTTCATACTACATCCTCAATATGAAAACAGTAACAGCCCCAGCAGCAAAAATCAAGCAAGCAAGCAAGCAAGCTGGCTAAGGCAGAGTCAAAGCAGAATCAGATTATTTGAGTTTCTACCTAAGATTTCTAGTGGGCATTAATATACCTTGATTCCTCCACTTGAGGGAGATGGCTATGTGATTCTTAGCACCTTCACATAAAGTAGAACATACCAATAATCAAATCTTAGTGTCTAGAAGTATCCCTGATAAACCTGTGAAAACCCCCCAAAGGGAGACCCTCACTCAAATCTGGATCTGCACGCACCCAAGGACACACGAGAGACCTTCTTGATGCAATAGCAAAAGGTAGTTTAATGGCGGGGGCCCTCGGGTCAAAACGTATCCCACGCAGGGGATAGAGGATTTGACGACGACCCCAGGAAGCTTAGGATATTTATAGGTAGAGGTTGGGGAGAGCGGGAAAATTTGGCACAGTTACATGTGATTGGATATTTTAAACATCAGCAATTTGTGTAAGCAATCATTTGAGCTGGCAAGATGACTAGTTATTTTTGACCAAGAAACCTTTGACCTTCCAGACAGTGAGGAAGAGGAACTGGGCATGTTCTTGCATGCCTTTTCATTTTTGGTCACCCTGCCTTGGAGGGACTTAATATTTTTATTATGGCTATATTCAACATGTTGTCGATGGTCTTACTGACCATGAATTTTTGTTATTTGTTTCAAGCTGCTTTCAATTTTTATTCTCACACCTGCAGGAAACATCTTGTGATAATTAATCTTAATTGTCAACTTAAAAGATGTAAAATCACCCAGGGGTTGGAGCTCCTGATATACCTATGGGGAACTATCTTGATTAACTAGAGTCAGAAGACCTGTCCACTGTGGGTGGCATCATTCCACAAGCTTAGCTCAATAGCTTCGGCTGGATGGTATACAAAGTAGAAAGATGAACACAAGCATTCTCTTTTTCCTGACTGAAGATGCAATGTGAACGGCCGTTTCAAACTTTTGCCTCCTTGACCTCCCTGCTATAAACTGTGAGTTGAAATAAGCTCTTCCTTCCTTACACTGCTTTTTATGAGAGTATTTTACCAGAGCAGCCAGAAAAGTAACTGAGATAGACTTCCTGTCAAAATTTCTGTGTGGTACTCTTGCTCTAGCTAAGAGTGATACTTTTTTTTTTTTAACCTTAATACTTTTGTTTTTATTTTCAAATTGACAGACATCATGCCTGGTCCCCCAAAGTCTTTTTCTCCAACTTGAGATGTGTGGAGGCTTTTGGTCTCCTGGGATCGGATTGTGTTGTCAAGGCAACCAGGGCTTGCCTGTTCTTAAGACTTGAGACCAGTTTAATGATAAACTTTTTCACCTTCCCAACAAGAAAGGAAGACTGGCTTGACCCTTCAGCCCTTCCAAAAGAGACTGGAAAGGAGTGCCTATGAAACAGCCTAGGTGTGACCCTGGCAGGGAATATAAGCATGAGAGATGACTGAAAAAAGTGAAATGCAAAAGGAGCCTTAGGAATCTTTCTACACGCCAGCCCAGGTGATCTAAATTTATACAAGAGTAAGGCATCGTCATCTACGAACCTAACTATCAAACTAATCTTTACTATTTCCCTTTCCCCCCAAAAAAACAAATACAAGATGCCGCACTAATTCTAGCAGTTAGATGAAAACACAGGTAAGAAGATTTTAGATTCAGTCCTCAGAGTACCATTCAAATGATTTTTGTAAACATTTTGATAAAGGCCACATGACACTCATAATATTGTTCAAATGCCTAGTGGCAGGACTCCTGATGAGCCCAAACAGGTCACATAAACCCAATAAGACACTGTAGAGATACAGCCAATGTGACTAAATCCGAAACAGAGCACACGAAAGACCTCATGTATAATACAAACCAGCTTAAAAAATAAAGGAGACATATGTGCCTGACTCTGGGAGAAGGTTTGGTTCCAGTGGCCTGTTTAATGTCTTCTCTGAGACTCCACTGCCACTTCCACTTATGCAAGTCTAATGATGCACCCATGAAGTTTGTAGCCATCCTGCCGAACTAGTGCCATGGTGCCAGGCTGCACCCCAACACCTGCTGGCATGTGACAGATGAGTTCATGCTCATGAGGGCTGTACTTGTCACCAATGGGTGCCTTTTTTTTCTAGGCTATGTTTGGGAAATACACTTTAGCTTTGCTTCTAACAGGGACAGCCCTTGGAAGACTTTCTCCAGAGTAAGCTTGTGGTCCTCAGGTTCAGCTCCTTCTGAAAAGCACTCCACAGTTGTCTCCAAAATGTCTGTCCACCTCCACTAGGTCCTTACAGAAGCTCTGGATTCCAAATATCTTGGTGTCTTCCACACATCTCTGGGTTCTTCTCTATGTTTTCATAATCAGTGATGGCTCTCTGGTATCTCAGCTGCTCTCTGACACAGCCCCCAAGGCCAGGAGGTGCTGCAGCCACTGCACCGCCCACAGTGAACATGCTGCCATGATCCAGATTGCGAAGAGGGATTCTTTGCCCTCATATTTTATGGATTTTGTTCAATTAGAGAATTTTCTACCTGCAGCGGTAAAATAATATATATGTATGTGGTGTGTGATGACATCATTAAAGCACTCCAAAGTCTCAGTAGACCAAGGAACCAGAGACTCGCCACTTATCATCGATGGGTTGCCTATCCCAGAAGATATTAGAAACAAGAATTCATATCCTGACTCCAGAGAAGACACCATCTCCTTCCCTCTGGCTTTCCATGTTTGCAGTGATCAAATTTTCAAACCAAGTATCTGAACACCAGCGTTTAGGAGTCCACAGGCATTTGTGAGGTCAGAGACTGAGCAGAACAGCTCTGGTAGGATCACGAGCCTGGACTCCTTTCCAGAACAAAGCATTTCTAGAACAGATGGTTGTCCAAAGTCTACGGGGATTATTATCAACACTTTTATGTTCCCCAATATTAATTTGCTTATCAAAGATTCTCCATGACATTTATTAGTCCCCACATCCTACCTGAAATGACTCAAGTTTAGGGAAGACAAATAGTGATGGTGGAGGAATAACTTGCTGATTTCACATTTTTTTTGTTGTTGCTGCTGTTGTTTGTTTGAGCCAAAATCTCATGTTGCCCAGGATAGACTCACCACGTAGCTGAAGTTAACCTTTAACTCTTTCTCCACCTTCCCAGGGATAGGATTATAGGTGTGTGCCATCTCACCCAGCTCTTTTTCACCTTTCCACTTTCTTCTACCTGCTGTCATTTCCGATAATCTATAATATTCTCCTCTTTGTCTATCCATCAACTTAACATATTGTATAACGATAATTCTTGTTGTTTTTCTTAAATGAAGAAAACCTCAGTACACTAGTCCTTGGAACAAAAAGCTTTAATGACGGCCAAAGTGATTCATTTAGGGACTTAGCAGTGAATGCATAGTTACCCCAGGCTTGCAACAGCAGCAAAGAAATATCAAGCCATTAATTAAAATGACTCCAGCTTCCTTGTTGGAAACAAGTTGTTAGTCAGCCTCAGTCACAATCTTTGTAAAAGGAAATGCTAAACAATGGGCTTTAAAACCTAGCTGCAGAACACGAATTGAGACTATGGAGCCACTGAGCTGTGTGTGGAGCCTGTCTCTGCCATGGTGGCCACACAAGGCAGTGGCTCTTCAGCGGCCCCATGGACTGAAGCTCCTTTCCTTACCTTGTGGTTTCCTGTGTGCTTATGAGAGCTAGTCACTGTCCATTGACTACATCTGCCCATCAGCTGCAGATGCAGTGGAGACCCAAGATGGAGGGGAATTCCCACAGGCAGCACGCCCACCCATAGGACTGAGCAAAAAAAAAAATGTGCTGGTGGTGTCACTAAGTTCTAGGGCTTTTGTTAGGTAGCAACAGGTATCAATCTGTGCATTTAGCAAACTCATACTCCTATCTAAGTGTTTTGTTGGTTTCTTTTCTTTTTAAGGCAGAGCCTAGGCTAGATATAAATTCAACAAAATTCTCCTGCCTCTGAAGAGTTAGAGTTATGGGTATGAGCCACCATGTCTGGCTTAGAATTCCTGATGTAGCAATTCCTAAAATAATTCTGTTGTATTGTTTCCTTCTACTTTTCTATATGTCCCTGCTGTAGTTCCTGTGGGCATCCTCCTGTCATTGGGAACCTTAAAGTGTTACTCATTTCCATTAAGAAAGTAGATATAGACACAGGCACAGACATAGGCACACGCACACACACAGAGCCACAGGCACATAGGCACAGGCACAGACATAGATAGTGTCTGTAAGTTTTTACTATGAAAATGATTTGGGTCTTTTCTTTTTCTGTCTTTGTTTGGGATAAGTGGTCTCACTATGTTTCTCATCTTGGTCTTGAACTTCTGAAGACAAGTAAGCTTTCTACCTCAGTCTCCCAAATGGCTGGGTGTCAGCCTTCTTTTCATAAACTGTTGTTTCGTTTCATTTTCTATTTTTTTCCTTCTTATAGATAATTTACAGCAGTCTTATTTTGTAGTCACCTGTAAATTTCTTTTTTTCCTGAGACATTACTTTTCAATTAATTTTCAGTCAATTTTGTGCTTTGGTTCTCCAGTGATTTTTCTGGGGTAGTTGGGAGTTTTTTAGTAAGAGTTTCTTTAATGTTGGGATTCCCCACGGTGAGGACTGGAACGTCCTGAGCCACTGTCTGCTGAGTCTTTATTTTGCCCCCGAGTTCTTCTGCCAGAGCCCTCAGCTCTGTCTTTCACAGGGAATTCTGCTCTCACGGCATGTAACATCCTACCAATCCAATATTCAAGGCCAGTATGACAAACTGTTCGCATCTGTCAGTTGATCTCTTTCATATCAACTTATGGTACTTTTCACCTCATTGCTGTAGAATAAATGGTAAATATTTAAAACACACACTGTGCGAACTTTGGCAGATGTATTGCGATATCTTTCTATTACCATAATAATGTAATAAAGCAAGCAGTTCAAGAAGATGACATGTTAAATTTTGACTCATAGTTCACAGGTTCAGTCTGGTCAGTTATCCACACTGGTGGGTGGGCCTGTGCCAGTGGGTATACCACAACTGGGGTGCCGAGTGAAGAAACTGTTCACTATACTGAGGCTAGGAGGCAAAAGAGAGTAAGGAGAAAGGTCAGGGTCCTGATACCTTCTTCCTGGGAACACTTCATATGACCAGAAGACCACCGAGTAGGCCCTACCGCTTCATGGTTCAAACACCGCACAGTATCACAAGGGGCTGCCGACTAAACCCGTAACACATGCCTTGGTGGACACTTCTCCAGGCTATCACATGAGTTGACTCACAAAACCTTTATTACATTCAAGGTCTCTTGGTATTGCACTTCATACTCCTCTTTTGACCTTGGATAATTACTAATCTGTTTTTTATTGATGTGGATGAATTTGCTTTTTTCTAGAGTTTTAGGTAAATATATAAAGAAAGGAATGTGTGGTTGCTTTCATTTAGTTTCTCAAAATTAAAATAATTTTACATTAAAAAGTGTTATTTATTCTCTCTCTCTCTCTCTCTCTCTCTCTCTCTCTCTCTCTCTCTCTGTGTGTGTGTGTGTGTGACTGGCCATGTCTGTGTGTCTTGTGTGTCTGTGTGTGTCACACAGCATTAGTGAGGAGACCAGAAGACAACTGTGGGAATCTATTGTCTCCTTCACGGGAATTAAACTCAGGGCATCAGGCTTGGCAGCAGGGACCTTTACCCACTTAGCCAGCCATCCCCAAATAGGGACAATTTTAAGCACATTGGGAGTACTGACTGACAAGCAAGCATGTAATCTATGATCCATAAATGGAGGAATGAGGGAGTCTGTGGAAAGCAGGTGTCAGTTAGCAGAGATTTCCAAATGCAATCTCTCTGTTTTTTTTCTCTTTTTGTTTCTCAGTTGCTGTGTATCAAGCAGATGCAGCACAGTGAGTCTACACACAGTGAGTCTATGCACAGTGAGTCTACACACAGTGAGTCTATGCACAGTGAGTCTACCACAGTGGTGTCCATGTTTCCCAAGAATCCTCCCTTGTGAAATCCATTTTGTTCATGCTTGTGATGTTCCTCTAGTGACAGCAGGTGCATGTTCATTTATGGGCAGGTACACATGAGATGGCTAGAAGACAGAGTCAGAGGTCATCTTCAAGGGTGCCAGTCACCTCTTTTGAGACAAGATCTCTCATTGGCTTGGAGATCATCAATTATGTGAGATTGGCTGGTAGTGAGTCCCAGGGATCTTCCTTCACTTCCCCAGTCCTGGGATTGCAAGCTCACAGTACCCTGTCTGGCATTTTTACATGGGCTCTGAGGATCAAACTCAGTTTCTCATACCCTTCAAGGCAAGCACTTCATCAACCAAGCCATATCCCCAGCCTGATGGCAACCTTTTGGATAACTAAGCACTTATTTTAAGCAAAGGTGTCACTAAGAATTCATTAAGACAACTGGCTCAGTGAGATATCTCAAGCACTCATCTGAAGCTGGCTTTAATAGGAGGTGGATGTTTGGGTCCTATGACCTAGGCTCTAAGATGTACTGAAGCAGAGGAATGGGAGTCTATAGGAAGATGGGAAGAAAACAGCATCCTGAGAGGTATAGGAGAGCGATAGGATTATAGAAAGGTCAGATACTGGGATAAAGATCCAAAGAGGATGGAGAAGGTCAGATAAAGGTGTGTGTGTGTGTGTGTGTGTGTGTGACTCCATGTAATGGAGGGATGACTTCTGTTAAGAGTCTTGGTTTCTTCTAGAGACTCTGGGTTTAATTCCCAGCACTCACATGTGGCTGGCTCTTGGAACTACCTGTAACTCTAGTCTTGGGAGATTTGATGTTCTCTTCTGACCTCCTAGAGCATCAGGCATGCATGGCATACACAGACTTGTATGCAGGCACAACACCTATATACATAAAAGAAAAATAAAAAAAATGTCAAGGTCATTAAAAAAATGTCCTTGCTGAGAGCAATCTCTATCTTCTTTTTGTTTGTTTTACAAATACATTTCATTTACCCTGCATGTGCACACACTACAGTGCATACCTTGGAGACAGAGAACAACATGAACTGTCCTTTCTGCTAAGTGGGTCCAAGGGATTCAACTTAGGTGGTCAGGTTTGGTGGCAACTACTTTGACCCGCCAAGCCATCTCACCACCCATAGTCCATTTTTCTTTTCCCAAGATAAAAAGATTTCTTACTTTCCAAATGCAGCCAATACTATTATTGCCCTGTGGATAAAATCATCTCTTGCTGTCTGGGCTGGGAGACCGAGTGTCAGACACAACATTAGTGCTGTGAGACAGTGTGCCTAGATGTCAAATCAGATGAGCTTACAAAGAAAGTTTTAAACACTACCTGTTATACTCCAAGGAGTCTTTAGGCATGTAAATCTTAGTTACAGCGAGCTATATTATGAAGGAAATATTTTCACAGAGATAACTCTTTTAATCTATAGCCAATATAGGTCATTAGAGCATACTGCTCAGACTTGGGGCCCATAAGTGGAGGATGTTATGGTAATATTGGAGTGGAGCCAGGGGAGACGAAGTGAATGATGAAAGGTTTTGAAAAACAGCCCTTCAGGGAAACGTCTCCATTAGCTCAGAGGAGAGAGATGTGCATGGACTGAATATCAGTCTTCACACTATCGAGGGATGCTACGTTATTGACACCGAGTCTCTCTTCTGTGTCCACAGAGGGCAGTATTGAAGGCAATAAGTTTAAAATGCAGAGGAAGGGATTTACGCTGGTCATCTGCCAACCCAAAGGTCAGAGACCCACTCCAAGTACCCAAGAGGCCATCTCACCAGAGAACAGTTCATTCTCAAGACTCCCTTTGATCTCTCTGATTGTTTGCATGTCTAGTTCACACAGACGTGGTCACCTGCTTACAGTTGTTTGCATTCTTTTATATTTGTAAACTGACGAGCCTGGTCCTAAATGTGAAGCGTTTCTAGGCTTGTTACAAAGAGAGCAAAGTAAAGCAGCTGTGAAGTTGACTCAAGTGTGGCCCATCCACAGAAGAGCAGTCTCAGCTTTCAGTCCATCTGTGACAATGATGCCCAGAGGAGAATGGGTCTGGAGATAGGGTGACTGGCAAGATCGTTGTATCTGCTCTGTGACACTTGGTATAACTGGGCCACATCTCTGGTATTTGGGGTCAGGTCCTGATAGTCAGCATGTCTTCAGGGGAGTGTGGACAACCCAGAAAGGAACAACCAAGACCGAAGAACCTACTGGCTGGGATTACTTGAAGAAACCTTGTGTGGCCTGGGAGGTGAGGGGCAGGTGAGAAGCTGTTTGTAAATGGTTTCAAGGCTTTCAGGTAGAGAAAAGATTAGAACATCCATTAGAACCGTGCCAGTGGTCCCAGAGGCAAGTGTGACGGCAAGGAGCACAGGCTCCAGGGACAGAAGGTGGAGCAAGAAGGAAGCAATTGGCAATCATTAAAGATGGTCAAAGGAATTGTGGTGTCTGGTGACGTATGGAATATTTGTGCAGAGATTAAATTTCAAAAAAAAAAAAAAACACTGGAGGAAGAATTTCTGAGCTTTTGTTTTTCATCTTGTTGATCAGATAATAGGGTTGTTGTTTTTTTTTTTTTGAGATAGTAATTCAGCCTGAAGCCCAAACTGGCCTTCAACTTCTAATCATCATGTTTCAGTCTCTCCCAGACGCACGGATCAGAGGTATTCGCCCCCACACTTGACTTCATGGGAAATGACTGCTCAGCAAAAGTATTCTCTTGGTGTCTCAGAGAAGTGTGCCTTGCAGTCTAAGCCACTAGAGGGACTCAGGGCAGCAGCGTTGCAGGGACCGCATCCTCGTAGGGAACTTGCAATGGTTACTAGCCCTGCTTTGGTCTCCACAGTTCTGTGGCTTGCCCTATCCTTGTAAATCTTGCTGGAATGAGAAAGAGCTTATTAAATCCATCAGCTTCCTAGAGGCCTCTGTGCATGACAGGCAGTCACAGCTATTTACCGTCTATTGGAACTTTTATTTATACATTTAACAGGGCTCTTCTAAAGAGTTCAAGTACTAAAATAACCAAAAAACAAACAAACAAAAAAACCCAACAAACCAAACCAAAACAAAACAAAAAACCAACCAAACAAAAAACCCCATGAATTTAGCAAATATAAAATTTTCTAAACATTTAAGCAGTACTTTATACATTCCTTTACATGTGTGTGTATATATGTATATATATATATGTGTGTGTGTGTGTATATGTGTATATGTTGTATATATGTATATATGTATATATGTGTATATATGTATATCTGTATACGTGTATATATGTATATGTGTATATATGTATATATGTATATATATGTATATATATGTATATGTATATGTGTATATATGTGTGTGTATATGTGTATATGTGTATGTGTATGTGTATGTATATATGTATATGTATATGTATATGTATATGTATATGTATATGTATATGTATATGTATATGTATATGTATATGTATATGTATATGTATATATGTATATATGCTCAAATGCTATAGATGTCCTAAAGGTAGAAAGGCACAAGTGAACCATGAGAACACAGCACACGTGAAGTGAGTGGTGGGTGTGGCTGTGCAGTTGAGAAAATTCCAGAGTAAAATACTGAAGGTACCACCTGGCTTCTTCTCTGTGCTCACAGTAAAATGCTGGAGGGTGGGAGCGGCGAGGAGAAGCTGACGAGCAATAAAAGACACCAGAACTTGATGATTTTGAAAATCCTCAGGTTAAAAAAAATGTAAAATTGAGAACTTACGCTGGAGGCTGGAGAGATGGCTCCAGGCTCAGAGCGTGCTGCTTTCACAGAGGATGAGAGTTGGGTCTCAGTATCTGCTTCCCTTGGCTCACAACATCCTCTATCCCAGCCCCAGGGATCTGACCTCCTCTGGAGCTCCTGCAGGCTCTTAACTAATACACACAAATCTACACACTTAACATCAACAATAAAGTCAGGCATGGCAGCACTCCCAGCACTCTGAAGGCAGAGGCAAGAAGAGTTATAGGCCAGTCTAGTCTACACAGTAAATTCCAGGACAGCCAGCACTATGTAGAGAAAGACCCTGTCTCAAAACAACCAAATACAATAAATAAAAATAAAAATCTTAAAAAAGAAATTCCACGGGAGTATTTAATTCATATAAATTCTGGCCCAGAGTGAAAAAAAATAAAAAGAGCCCAATGGAGATTGTACATTTTTTTTTAAACTGCAGGGAGTTTAGGCATATGCAAGCCCCTCCTAAGACACAAGGGATAAAGCTCACAGATCCTGTCTAGTGATGATGTCATTTGGAAGCTTAATAGAGCTGGCTTCAACCTCTTACAGAAATGTAGGTAGATAAAGGTTCAACTCCAAAAGAGCAGTGGTCACAGCTTGTATGTGAAGGGAAATTTATGGGAAACCTACAAGGTATATGAGAGAATCATTTCTGCTTGAAATGGATGGAATGGGCACAAAATGATAAGGTAGTTCTCAAAAATGTACCACAGGAAGCAGGTTCCTTAAAACAGGAAGATCCAGGGCCTACAGAGATGGCTCAGTGGTTAAGAGCACTGACTACTCTTCCAGAGGTCCTGAGTTCAATTCCCAGCAACCAGGTGGTGACTCACAACCATCTCTAATGGGATCTGGTGACCTCTTCTGGTATGTTTGAAGATAGCTACACAATATTCATATATTAAATAACTATTTTCTAAAAATTAAAAATTTTTAATTTTTAAAAAAAGTTATAAAAAAGGAAGATCCAGAGGGTGTGACCAACCTAGCTTGGAGGTTTATGCTCTGAAATTATTACATCCCCACAATCCACCACGGAATTCTGGAAGAAGCTTTAAGATTGGCAATTTTTTTAAAATCTATTTTTATTGTTAGACAAGGTCTTACGATGTAGCCCAGGCTGGCCTAGAACTTTCAGTCTTCCTGCCTTGGCCTTTTGTGGGCCAGCATTATAAACAGGTGCCACCATAATGGCTAGCTCATTGTCCTTTTAAAATGGGCATTTCTGTGTCTGTTTGACTAGAACTGTACCTCCATGGAGTTAGGAATCACA
This sequence comes from Rhabdomys pumilio, assembly GCA_030674055.1. Lineage (NCBI taxonomy): Eukaryota > Metazoa > Chordata > Mammalia > Rodentia > Muridae > Rhabdomys > Rhabdomys pumilio. The sequence continues at coordinate 18,153,193 of JANHMN010000014.1, read as the reverse complement.
TAACTTGTCTTAAGTTTTATTAGACCGAGGAAGTACACCCAAGGGGCCTCATCCACAGCTGGACCTGGTTTGAATGATGCTGTTGTGAACTCAGCTGAGCAGGTTGTGTATGCTGTGAGATCCTTGAATTCCTTAGGAGAGAGTGAATAGTCTCTGCAGGTAGGAATGATACAGATTAGTGGGGGCTAGAGGGTAAGCTGTGATGGACAGTCTACGGGGAATCCTGGCATCTTCATTCCATGGTTTCAGCCCTGTGTGAGTCCTATGCTCTCTTCCTCTTGTGTGTGGAGGAGGACTCATGACTGGCTTCTTATAAGTCAAGTTTGACGTGAGACATAGATGGCTGTGTGTACATGATTATGTAAGGCCTGGCTCCATCTTTCCTGGGTGCTCTCATTGATTGGGCTTGAAGGAGCAAACTGCCATGTTGCTGACCATTATGTGAAGAGTGTTACACAGTGAGGTGCCTAAGGCAGCTTCCAACAGACAAAGGGCAGGAAAATGAGGTTCTCAGATGGAGAGCATGCAGGAAATCAATGTTCTAAGCCATAAGCTTGGGGGCAGAGGTGACCCCTGCAAACAGGGCAGCATACAGGTGATGCGAGAAGGGATGGAGACAGTGGACCAGCACTCAAGGAATCTGGTCCAGAACTGTGCAAACTAGGCTAGGCTAGCTTGTGTTGCTTTTGGCGCTATGAGTATGAGTAAGGGTGTGACACAGAAGTGGAGTTTTTCATGGTGGACTTAGGCACACAGACCTGCCTGGCCTGGGAGTCAGTCTGAAAGACAGTCTGGGGTAAATAACAACCCAGATGCCTATCTGTGCTACAAAGAGACCCGACTGACCAGAAATGAGGATTAACTAAAGTGATGAATACAGTATGGGGTTAGTTTTGTTTGCAGTTGCTGTGATTTATCTACTTTAATCAGGGTTTATTTAGCTAAAATTCCAAGTTATATCATTGTTGGCCAATCAAGGCAGAATCTTCTGACAGCTGCTCATATCCACAGTCAAAAGCAGAGAGAGAATGAAATGCATGCATGCATGCACACAACTTAACTCACCTTCTTCTCTCTTACCCAGTCGAGGACCCAAACCAAGAGGATGGTGCCACCCACAGTGGGTCGGGTATTCTACCACCCAATACAACCAATACAGTCCATTACAGACATGACCACAGGCCAACCTGATCTAATCCGCTTATTGAGACTCTCTTCCAAGGTGACTCGACTTTGTGTCTAAGTAGACAAAACTATCACAGGTACCCAAGCATAGCGTTATGTAACAGTCAATACATTTGAATGTAATTGTCTTATATACTTAACATTAAAGTGACAGTCTTCACTTTCCACAGTTCAAGTAGCTACTGTGTGGAGAATCCTCTTGTATGGCTCCGTTAAACCATGCGAGTCCATTTGTCAGTGTCAGTTTGGGTCATTTCCAAGTGTTAACTGGTATGAAAAAGCCACCACAAATGTTTATACATGCAAGTCTTTAGGTGCACATGTTTTTAGTCTCTTGGATAGGTTTCTAGTGATGGTTGGATAAGTGCATGCTTAACTTTAAAACAGATGTGGTGAGGATTTCCTAATTCTCCATTCGCACGTTCCAGCGAGGATGGGAAGTGTATGAACGTCATTCAGTTGCGCCTAACACAGGCACCCCTGGCTTTTCTCCCTCCTTCTCCTTCGTTCACTTCAATGTTCCCAAATTACTTACCCACAAATGGTGTGCGCCAAGCCATTGCTTCAGAGATTCCCAACCTAGAGCAGGTCACCATAGGACTTGTTATAAGTGGGAATGAATCTATAGACAGGGAACAGAGGAGGAGTCTGGCCAATAGAAGGTACAGGTGTGATGTAACTCAGTCGTTAAAAGCAGAGAATCCCTGCAAGGAATTCTGGGAGGACACTTGATGGCCACAATAAATGAACATAGTATGGGGGCGGGGCGGGTGGAGATTTCTCCCTCAACTACTGTCACTGGGATTCTCTAAGAGGCCGTGAACTTCCTGTCACAGACAGCACAGGCATTGATTGAATGTTCCTCTCTCAATGACACTGTCAAAAAGACTCCTGGGAGAGCAGACCAGGTATCCATAAAGAGATAATAGCCTGTGGTTACGCAGCCACTCACATCCTGTCTTCTAAGTGTGCAGTGTGCTTTAGCACGCCCCTTTTAAGCACGGGGAGTAAGACAAAGACAAGTTAGACAAGTAGTCCGCGTCACGCTGCATGCAGGTGGAGACCAGATTCATGCCTTAGGCTCCCTGGATCCCTCACTCTCAGTCCCTGCCCTCACTGATCCTAAGACTGAAGTAGTTCTCAGATTTGGGGTAGGTTTGTTTTTTTAAGATGTTAATCTCTACTCAAATGTGAAAGGATTTCACATAAAGATCCTGCTTTCTAGTCTCTATTGAAAATTGGATGATCTATCAAAACTGGTCTTGCAGACTTGCAGCTTAGGTCAAAGAATAGGGGGAGCTGAGGAACAAGGGCTGGGCCTAGGGGCTCATTCAGCTGATTGCTTTGTGGGGTTTTGAACTTGTGCTAGGTGAAACTGAGTTGTTTCTTGCAGAACGTGGGGCCGGGCCCATCTGGGAGCTCAGTGGTTATCCGAGAAATGAATGGCCAAGTCTGGACCCTCTCACCCTTCCCCCTCAACTCTCGAGGACTAGAAGCTGCACCGCCTGTGTGACTAAGAAATACTACACCAGACTGCTTTTTGCTTTTGTCTCAAGCAGGACTGGGGCTCCAGGGACCTACAAATCTTGAGCCAGGCCTGAGTTCAGTAGGCATTTTTATTAACTAAAAACATTTGCTCCTTTACAAACCGCATTTGTGCCCGGATAACCAAATAATCATCCCCAAGCAGGTGCTTTGCATTAGGTTAAACACAATGGACTCTTTGAAAGTCCTGGCCGCAGGGAGTGGCCAGGCAGTCTTCCCCTACCTGTTCCTTAGCAGAGAACTGGACACAATTGAGGTGTGTGTGTGTGTGTGTGTGTGTGTGTGAGCTTTGCTCCAGTGTCGTCAGCAAAGCTCATTGGGAGAGGGCAAGTCTGGGGCATGGCCTGGATGATGGTATGACGCATGCAGCTAAGCCCGAGGCCACTGATCCCCTGTGGAGCCAAGCCTGTCCTTCCTTACTGGCCAGACTCCCAGGCCTGCCTTTCTCTGCAGAGGGCCACCCCCCTCATCCACAGGGAAGGGGGTGAGGGTTCTGTCTGGAGCCTGCAGTGTGGCCTGTCTCTCTCCACAGGGAAAGAAGGCATACTGTGTCCACTCTTAGGGGTCCTCATACTGAAAGAAAAGTTCCTTGCTCTCTTTTTTCCCAGGGAAGTAAGAGGACTATAATTTTTAAAATTGCTTAGCAATCTCGTGCATTTATATAATAAAGGTAAATTATTTTCATCTCCCCTCTCTCATGCCTCCTCCCATGTGCATGTCTTCTTTGTGTGTGTGGCCCACTGAGTTTAATTAGTTTATTGTCCCGAACGTGAGTGGGAGGTTTTTCAGTGGAGCAAGGGCAACGGATTGGTGGCTATACCACTGAAAAACACAGACACCCTCCCCCAACAGCTGTCCATTTTGGTCAGTACCTCGAGGAGAGTGTGGCCTCACTGGCTTCTCCATCCACGGGGAGGTGTTTGTGGGCCCACTCTTTCTGTCCCCTCTTGTGTGATGCTCCCTGACCTGGAGAGGTGGACCCAGCTGTCCATTTAAGGCGGAGCACCTCACCCCCATCACTTCTCCTCAGCTATGTGCTTGTGTGCCAACCTCTGCCGACTACGCAGTATGAAGCTTCTTGGATGGAGGCTTGGGAACCTGACGCTGGGCGGAAGCATGGGGCGGGGCTCTCTGCTGCTCTCTGACCTATAGCAAACGGGTGCTGGGCCTGAAGTGGGGTTTGTGCTGTTGCTGTTTGTTTTTAAGACTATTTTGCTCTTTGGCCTTACCTCTTGAATAGTGGGATTTAGAAGAACGATTTTATTAGTATATGATAATTAGACATGATAACAGATTCATTGTGATTATTTCATACCCATGCATAACATATTTTATTATAGTTTCTCTCTCACACACTCTCTGTCTCACACACACATACACACACACACACTCTCACACAAATATTCTCTCTCATACCCACTCTCTCACACAGGGTCTCTCACACACACTCTCTCACACACATACACACTCACTCTTATACACACTCTTACACACTCTCATGCTCTCACACATTCTCTCTTTCTCTCTCTCTCTCTCACACACATACACACCCTTTGCCCTCTGATTTTCTTCTTCCCACTGTCATCTTCTCTACTAGCTCCCTTTCTACTTTTATGCCTTTTTGAAGCTGGGGGCAGTGAGGTGGGGTCACTGAGGTGAGGATGAGGTGGGGGCAGTAAGGTGGGGGCAGTGAGGTGGGGTGAGGTGGGGGCAGTGAGGTGGGGTCACTGAGGTGAGGGTGAGGTAGGGGCAGTGAGAGAGGGGTCACTGAGGTGAGGATGAGGTGGGGGCAGTGAGGTGGGGTGAGGTGGGGGCAGTGAGAGAGAGGTCACTGAGGTAGGGGTGAGGTGGGGGCAGTGAGAGAGAGGTCACTGAGGTGGGGGTGAGGTGGGGGCAGTGAGAGAGGGGTCACTGAGGTGAGGGTGAGGTAGGGGCAGTGAGAGAGGGGTCACTGAGGTGAGGATGAGGTGGGGGCAGTGAGGTGGGGGCAGTGAGGTGGGGTGAGGTGGAAGCAGTGAGAGAGAGGTCACCTAGGTGGGGGTGAGGTGGGGGCAGTGAGGTGGGGGCAGTGAGGTGGGGGCAATGAGGTGGGGGCAGTGAGGTGTCTCAGGGCGTAAGCATACAAGCCTGATGATCTGAATTACATCCACGATGGAAGGAGAAATTTCACTCTCCAGAACTGTCTTCTTACCTCTACAAGAGTAGAGTGGTATGAATATGCCCACATACACATTTGTGTATTGTATATACACGCACACACACACACACACACACACACACACACACACACACACACACAGAGAGAGAGAGAGAGAGAGAGAGAGAGAGAGAGAGAGAGAGAATAGAATTTTGGTGATCCAGTGTGTCTATTTAGGTTGGTTATGGGACTGTGGGAAGGAGTCTGTTGACTAGAGCAGGGTACCTCCTCTGTGGTTACACAGTTGAAGAAAATGCCTGCCCTGTATCAACTGTCAGTTGTGTATAAATCCTCAGAATGGGTGGAGCCCGGAGAGCCCCGCCCCTCTGTAGGACAAGCTTGTTGATGGGCCCGATCTTGTGTGGGCAATCACAGCCGCAGTGAGTTCCAGAGTACAACAGCAGCATTGTATAGTCAGGGTTCTAGTACAGGGACAGAACTGACAGGATGAATGTACACTTTAAGAGGGGATTAGCTTTCACACGGTTGTCTGGGTAGTCCAGCAACTGCTGTCGCATGCTGGAAGACTAGTAGTTGTTCAGAATACAAAGCTGGATGTCTCAGGAGTCCCCCTTCAAGTGCGCAGGGAAGGCCCGAGGAGTCCTGGAGAGCGGCTGCTGTTCCTGTTGGAAGTCCTAAGCGCTTGCTTCTGCTATCAGTGAAGGAATAGGATGCAACAATCTGGCAGTGAATGAGGAAGCAAGCAAAAGGCAAAGCTTTTTTCGTCCATATCCTTTTCTCTAGGCTGCCACCAGAAAATGCCACCTAAGTTTAGGGTAGCTTTTCTCAGGTCAACAATCTGATTAAGAAAATACGTTACAAAGAGGAGGAGGAGAACGAGAAGAGGAAGGAAGGAAGAGAGGTAGGGAGAAGAAGAGAGGTAGTGGTGGAAGTAGAGGGGAGAGAGAGAGAAGGGAGGGAGGGAGGGAGAGAGAGAGAGAGAGAGAGAGAGAGAGAGAGAGAGAGAGAGAGATTGATTATTTGTTACAGGTGTGTCACAGTTGATTCCAAATCCGGTCAAGCTGACAACCAAGATAAGCCATCACACAACACGACCGGAAGTTGGCATTCCACACCACGCCCCATTTCTTCCAGCTCTCACAGCTCTCTTTTACAGCGTTCCCGACCCTTGAACAGCGTGTTGTGGGTGTTCCTTTTGTGCGTGGGCATTATTCTCAGGGCTTGGGGCAGTTTTGAGTCTCTGCTGACCACTGTAAAGGAAGAATCTCTGCCCAAAACGGACAGTGTTGCTTTTCTATCAACATAGATATAGTTACAGGAAATTTGTCGGGCACATTATGTCCATTTGAATGCTGGAAATTTTAATGGTAATGAATCTACAGGTGCAGAGGGTTCACATGGGGGAGTAGTGGCCAGGAATGTTGATGGACCTATCATGCATGGAAGGCCAGGTCAGTCCCAGGGCAATTGCTTACTGACAAATGCCAATAGCACCCGGGGGTTGAGAAACATTTTCATCAATGAAGGTGTTTTTTTTTTTTTTTTTTTTGCATTTGATTTTTTTTGTTTGTTTGTTTTGTTTTGGGATAGGGTGTCATGGAGCCCAGGCTAGCCTCAAATTCACTACACAGCTGAACGTGACCTTACATTCCTGATCTCCATGTCTCTGTTTCCCATATTCTGGGATTAGAGGTGTGAACCACAGTGTCTGGCAGTTTTTAATACTTTTTAAGCTTAGATATTTAATATTTTAAAGATTATAAGCGTTTAGATGTGGCTCAGTGGCACAGCACGGCCTAACAAGCACAAATCCTGGGTTCTATCACTGGCACTGCCCAAACCCAAAATAACAACCAAAATTCATTATTTTATAGTCAGAAGAATAAAGTAAGTTATTTAAACTACAGATAAATCTGCTGGAATTCATTTGAGCATCGTCTCATTATTCTTGGTGCACAGTGGGCCCTCAGTTTGTATTTGTGCAATGAATGGGTGCATAAATGAACAGCACTGTGAAACCCTGTGTCTTATTTTGTTTGTTGTAACGTTGTTATTTCCTTTTCTGAAAGAGTCTGCAGAGTTGGGGCACATACTGCAGTCTACTTATCTATCATGTACTTAACTACCTTTCTGCTTTAGATTTTAGCAGGTGAAGCCTTGACTCCAGACATACTTCCGTTTACAAAATATCTTCAGATTTGTTAATTAGCTTGTTCTACCCCGCCTTCTTTTTCTCAACCTTTGTGCTAGTGTTTGGGTGAGTTTGACTTGATACATTTCCAATCTGTCTGTGCAAGAACAAGATTTGACATTGATATAGATGGCAGCCATGAAGCTGTTTCTCACAGAGGAAAAAATATTTCATAACTAAACAATTAAATAGTTACAGACACCCTTGACTCAAACAACTCCAAAATGTATGTTTCAAAGTGCTGGCAACTGGAGGTCTTGGTAGAACTGGATCCCACTTCTGGTGCTCCTTGGCAGCCCCCACTCTAACCCCTAAGTTACCATTGGCCCTGTGTCTCTGTAGACATTTTCTTTGTGGTTGTTTTCCATATGACAAATGGCCCACAGCCTTGTCATCACCTGAATTTCTATCAGAATGTCTTTTCATTTCCAGGAACTGAACCAAAGGCCTTGAATATGCCAGGCAAAGTCTTCATGACTGAATTACATCCCCACCTGTCTTCTCCATCTGATACTGTCACGGTGCTCTCTGTTTCTGCCTCTAGATATGAGTTCTCTGAGGGCAAGAGTTTTGTTCTTACCCAGACATTTCTATATATACTCAGTGCCTAGGATGGTGCCTGCCACATGGAAGATGTTTCCTAAATATTTAGTGAGCCAATGTGTTGCAGGGCTGAAACACTGCATAACTACCCAATCCGTACTAACCCCCATCAGAATTGGTCACAGCACTAGTGACCGGATGCACAGCCCCTGTGTGAACTACACAACCTCTTTTCATAATACTGGATTCTTAGCCTTATATCTTCAAATCCCTGGAGCTTCCATCGAAATGCAGAATCACCAGAGTGTGTAGCATGGTATTGATGGCATCCCAGGCTGTTAAGGCCACAACAGCAATGATCATGTGATATTACATACAGGCTAATCTGGCTTGCCTATGACAAAGGGATTTCCTGGGTTGCAGGAATCTTCAAATTTCTGATCTGCCACTTCTAGATTTAGTGACCACTAAGATGTCTCCCATATGCCAGGAAACGAGCATGATTGCCTGGCAACAGGCTGCAGTTCCTCAGAGGAAATGTCCACTGCTGGGCACCATTGTTTCCACTGACTGTTGTCACATAGAGTGACCAATTCACTGAATGGTCACTGAATGGTGAATGGCCCACAGGGTTGTCATCACCTGAATTTCTATCAGAATGTCTTTTCATTTCAAAGGTCTTGAATATGCTAAGCAAAGTATCCGTGACTGAGCTACATCCCCAGCCTGTCTCTTCTGTCTGATACTGTCACAGTGTCAGAGACACACAGAAAGAGACACCGAGAGACCTCGTTTTCAACACGGACTGCACTTTTAAAAGGTGCAAACACTATGCATCGCTATAAATTGTAGCTGCAGGTGAGTCTGTCCAGTGCCTGCTGATGGACAGCTGCTAGTGACCTGACATTCTGCGCAGGGAAGAGTGAAATGCAGAGAATAGTGAGCGTCCAGTCAGAAATGTGGGTTCCAGGCCTATTAATTAGGCCTGATTTAATCCCCTAATTTAGCTCCTGTTACATTTCTGACAATTGCTTCCTGATTTCAGTGTAAATCACACTCAGTTTTCACATCTTCTTGAACAAGTTAATCCCCCTGACTCCTTCTTTATATGAAACAATACTAGTAAATAATTCATGTGGTCATGGCAAAGATGGAAGGGATGCATTTGAACCATAGAGCAAGCATCGACTTCTAGTGTCATTGAAGTGAGTACATCTTTATTTCATACTGAAAGAACCTGGTCTCCCACAGGTTACCTGACTTGCCCAGGATTGTCCCACCATAAACCAGAACCAAAGATTTGGATGCTGGTTGCCCGAATCTCATTACCTCCTTTCTTTAGTCTGTTACTCTACGTGTAACATGAGAAACGTAAAAACAGGCCAGAGAGGTAGCCCAGAGCTTCAAGTGCTTGGTATGTAATCCTGACGGCCTGAGTTTGGCCCTCAGAATCCATACAAAGGTGGAAAGAGAGAACCAACTCCACAAAGTTCTTCTCTGACCTCCGTGTGCATACCTTGCACACACACACACACACACACACACTATTTAGAAAAGAAAAACAAAACCTCTTTGGAGGAAAGGGCCCAGTGGGAGAAGAACTTGCTCAGAATGTGAGTTTCTGCTTTTGGATGAATAAAGGACCCATGTTGAAGCCAGATGCAGTCACAGCATCCTACATGTAGATGGGGACCAGGGACAGGCAGACCCCCGAGAGCTTTAGGCTAGCTTGGTGTGTGCAGCAGCAGCCAACTAGGGACTCTGACTTGAGTAAGGTGACGGGTGAGTGCTGACACCCTGAGTTTGTCCTCTTACGTCCACACACACACACACTGTGGTGCATACCCTCTTGCACTCATGGACAACCTAAAAAAAAAAAAAATCTGGTTTTCATCCTGCAGTAAGCATTGCAGAGACAATCAGTCTAAGCTGTTGAGATCAATGGTACTTCCTTCTGCTGCAGTGAGCAAAGGGAAAACGTGACACAGTTAATAAAAACAGAAGATAATAAAAATACTAATTTTTTTTGGCCTGGGCATTCATTATGCAATCTTGGGGGCAGCTAATTTACCTTCCTAATTATGTTTTGCTTAAGCTGATTTTTAAAATGAGTTTGTTTATCCTGAGCACATGCTGATTAGCAGCAGGGAGAGGTGGCCTCGAAGCATCTTGAGTGGTAGAGCAAAGATATTTTGAGATTTGAGGCAGTTTCCACGGAGCATTCTCAAGTGGCTACAGACGGTAGAAGGCTGATATGTTGACAGCGCTATGAGTATAAGAGCTATCATAATTATTGTTGGCATGACTTAAGTATAGGGCCTCAGCTTGCAGACCCAGGGGTAAAGAGGCCCCATGCTTCTGACTCGTTCTTTTCATGCTAATCTGAGTCAGAGAGTCAAGGGAGGAAGATGAAAGAAAGGGAGAAGAGGTGGAAAGAAGGCTCAGTGGGTGTTCTAGTTTGCTTTCCATTGTGGGGTAAAGACCATGACTAAAAACAACATGGGGACCTATTTTACCCCATGGCTTACCATCCATTGAGAAGGGAGGTCAGGGCAAGAACTCAGGGTAGGAACCTGGAGGCAGGAATTGAAACACAAACCATGGAGGAACACAACTTACTGGCTTGCTCACTCTTCTTTCTTCTACAACACAGGATCGCCTGCCCATGGGTGGCACTGCCTACAGTAGGCTTGGCCCTTCCATCTTAGTCATCAGTCAAGAAAATGGTCCACAGACTTGCCTATGGGCCAGTCTGATGGAGGCGTCTTCTGAGTTGAAGTTCCTTCTTTCCCGATGACTCTAGCTTAGTTAACCAATCTGAGCACCACAGTGGGTAAAGAACTCGCTGGACAAACCTGGCTTCCTGAGTTGGATCCCAAAAATCCAGGTAAAACGTTGGATGTGTTAATACTCATGTCTGAAATCCCAGCATTTATATGGAGAGATGGAAGGTGAAGCTAGCAGACTCCCTCGAAGCTCATGGACCAGCAAGCCTGGCATATGTGGTATTGAACAGCCCCGTCTCCAAACAAGGTAGAAGGGAATGATCCACACAGAGGTTGTTCTTTGACCTCCCTGACATGGGAATTCCTGTGTTTACTCACACAGCGATGATGATGATGATGATGATGATGATGATGATGATGGATAAATTTTAAGGAGAAGAGTTGGGGTATAGTTCAACAGTAGAGCACTTGATAGTCTACAGAAAGACAGACAGAAACAGAGACAGAGATATAAAAAGACATAGAGCCCGAAGGTGGTGGTAGGACTTTCCTTTCCACCTCTATGCCAGGATGGTCGAGTGCCTATTGCATACTGTGAATTATACTAGTTAGAAAGACAGGATGAATGGGGCCATTCATTGCCTGCCACTCTGAAATTCTGCACCGTGGTACAGAAAGCAGAGTAGGAAACTGAGAGGTCACGGCCAGTGGAATCAGAGTTCTCACAAAGCCGGAGCCAGCACTAAGGAAGAGGGAGGCGGAAGAGGGGCAGCCCCTTACACTTCCTGGCTCCTTTCGTTGCTAGGGTAGAGAAGTGTAAATAGTCTGGGGGTTACAGATGGGCTGCTAGAAACCCTTCAGGCTCCGACTGCAGCTTTCAGCTGTGGTAACTAAAGAGAAACACTGAAGAGCGGCAGCGGGAGGGAGGAGTCAGGTGACTTTCTCCTTCCCTTTTGTGACGTCTTCAGGAGCTTCAGGTCAGCTGGGTGGGCGGCTGTGACTCCACTTCCTACCACACAGGGCCACTGAGGTCCACCTCTTCTGGGCTTCAGCTGCCCTTCCAGCCGCAGGATGCTACCAGCTCCTTCCTGTTGCTAATACATAGTTTCCCTCCTTGTCCACTGGTTGGTGGCTCAGCTTTTCCATTCCTTGGAAAACCATGACCCACATGTGATTCACTCCATTTAAAGCCAGGAAATAGTTTCCGTATTTCTGGATGGGCTCTGTACTGGTTGGCTTTTGCCACAGACTTTGACAAAGGACTCCCATTGAGGAATTGCCTCCATCAGAATGGCCAGTGAACATGTCTGTGGGGCATTTTTCTCATTAATAATTGATGAGGAGGGCCCAGCCCACTGTGGGCGGTGCCACCCCTGGGCAGATGGTCCTGGAAGGTATAAGAAAGGTAGCTGAACTTGAACTCGGAGAGCAAGCAGTATTCTACGTTCAACTCTGCCTCCACGTTCCTACCCTAATTTTCCTCAGTGATGGATTGGGGCTGAGAGATGTGAGCCATATGAAAACTTTCTTCCCCGAGGTGTTTTTGGTCAGTATTTGATCACAACAACAGGAAGCAAACTAAGATAGGTTGTGATGTTTGGGGAAGGGTGGCTGGGTGGTAGGTAGGGGTTGGGGGAGGGGTGGTTTCCCCAGAGTTGAGATGCTTGACCCTTCTCTTAAGGAAAAAGGCCCTTGCTAGAATGACATCCACGGAAGGCTGTGCCATAAAAGTACTTGGAGGAGTGAGACACTTGAGTGTGGGGATCCAGGAAAGACAGACAACCCTAGCATCAGGAGCCGCCTGATTTTTAGAATGGGACATTTCCACCCACTTTAGCATTAACCAGCTCTGCTTAGTGTGGGCGTGGAACCTGAGGAATAGACTCCATGCGTCAGACCAGAAGGCACCAGGGACTCGAACTGCATGCTTTAGTTTGATGGCTGGGTATAACAGAGAAGACACATCTTGGCTGTTATTCTGTTGATTCTACGAAAAAAATTTCTTGTTTCCCTGGCACATAATGGATGTTCAGTAAATATTTGTTGGGTGAATTAATTATATTTGAGTAGCTAATAATATTTGCAATTATAAAATATACACAAACACACGAGTGTATTGGAGTGATTGATAGTATTTGAGTCGTGCTTTTTCCTTTCCACATTTCTACCACTTAGCCACAGTTCTGCGGGGCTGTGATAATATTAGCCGTCTGCTGGAGTCTGTGGTATGCTAGCTCTGGGTTTTCTGTTTCAGTTCAGGCTATCATAGACTCACTCTGCTGCACAGTGGTAACCCTGCCTGTGACTTTAATTATCAATTTGACTCAACCTGGAATCACCTGGAGGATCACCTACATTGGCTTGGCCTGTGAGCATATTTGTGTGGGATTGTCTTAATTATGTTAATTGCTCTAGGAAGACCCCGCCCACTGTGGGCGACACCATTCTCTAGGTAGTGGCTCCTGAACTCTATAAAGAGTGTAGGAATGGAGCTGAGCACAGCAAGCAGATGAACAAGTATGTACCCTCCCCTCTCCACTCTTGACAATGGCTGTGTGACTAACCACTTGAAGTTCCTGCCTTCCTCACAATGGATGAACTGTAACCTGGAATTATAAGTAGAAATAAGCCCCTTTTGTCCCCTAAGTTGCATATTCTCAGTGTAATTTTATCATGGCATCAGAAGTGAAACCAGAACTCAGTCCCTCTGTTTATTTAATGACCCCTCCCATTAGAGCCATTCTATTCTGTTCATTTTCAAGCACCTATATATTTATAGCTGATCTTTCCTGAATAGCTACATTACCCATGCACATTCTAAAATGGGTCTTGTATTGGTTCCAACCTTCCCGTCAGGCCAGAGAAGCAGATGCTACTTTGTTCCCCCTTTACAAACAAAGACAAAGGCGAGGAAGGCTTAGCAGATGCTGCCTCTAGGAAGAGCCTGAGTTCATACTGCAGTGTCTGGAGGGAAGGTCCAAGAGGGTCCAGGTTTAGGCCACATCTCCTACCTTAGTCGAGATGTAAAGAAATGTAAGATATACCTATTGGGGACAGACATTAATGCTCAGGGTAGATCTTGGTGGTAAAAATGTAGAGTAATTCAAGGCAAGAGAAGGGGAGTTGCCACCACCCAGGGTGTGATTCCTGACAGAAGGCATGATAGGAATGAAGGGAGAGATCAGTAAAGAGGCTGGAGTCTGCAAGAGAGCTTAAGGACTGGGGAGGGTCTAACCTGTGGCTTTCCTGCTAGCTAAGGAGATTTGCTGAAGACCTTTGAACATTGCAAGGGCAAGGTGGAGGTCAGGTGTGGGCTGAAGAAAATGGCAGGGGGGAATTAAAGCAGGGTAAAGTTAGCAAGAATGGGGCAGACATCTGCTTGGTTCCCCAAGTCCTGGGGGTCTGTGGTAGAGCCTGGATGGGTGGGCTGTGAGGGGACGTAGCTGACTCTTTCCATAAGTACATACATCTAGGTTGATTGGGTATTTTTCTGGAATGTTAGCTTTTCATTTTGGGTGTTGTTGGTCCCCATAATACCTGTGCTCAGAGCAGGGAAGACAAATCCCATGGTGACTGAGAAAAAGTCATCATCTCAAAGTCCATGTGGTATGATGGGCTGACTTATAACTGTTAGTATTCTGTCTAAACTCCACCTCCAGTTACCTGGCAATAGCCAGGTAGGCCCGGTCCACTATAAAAGGGGCTGCTTGCCCCCTCCTCTCTCTCTTAATCTCTTACTCTCTTGCCTCTAGCTTCTCTGTCCCCTCCCCCTTCTTTTCCTCTCTCTCCACGTGGTCATGGCCGGCCTCTACTACCCTTCTTCTTCTTCTTCTTCTTCTTCTTCTTCTTCTTCTTCTTCTTCTTCTTCTTCTTCTTCTTCTTCTTCTTCCTTCTTCTTCTTCTTCTCTCTTCTTCTTCTCTCTTCTTCCATCTTCTCCCCACCTTTGCCCTATCTCCTGAATGAACCCCCCCCTTGGAACTGTGTGGTCTGAAGTGGTCTGTTCTGAGCTGCGGTCGGACGTCTGAAATAACAACTAACACTGGTGCGTTGCACTCTTCTTAGGTCATGGGGAAATGGCCCCAAGGAACTGGAAATCCTGATTATGGAAGAAAGATGATGCTGGTCCTCTGTAGTAGCCTGCATCTTTTTAACCTGTCCATCATTTCTACCCTTTGTGCCCCCCTCACCGCTCTGTATGGTTCAAAGGGGACTTGATCTAATGTGTTATGCATACAGAGAAGTACATACCCCAGATGTCAACCAGACTGTGCCTAGGCTACAAGTGATTGAGTCAAGCACAGGCAGCTCACCTCCCTCCTTTCCTCCTTCTTCCCTTCCTCCCTTATTCCCTGCCTTCCACTTTCTCTCCTTCCCTTCCTCCACCCCCCCCCCCCCCCCCCCCCCCCCCCCCCCGTGTGTGTGTCTGTCTCTGTCTGTTTTTCTGTGTGTCTATCTGTGTCTTCCTGTCTGTCTGTCTGTCTGTCTCTGTCTTTATCTCTGTCTGTCTCTGTTGAGGTGGAGCCCAGGGTCTCATGCATGCTAGGCAAGTACTCTTCCACTGAGCCACAACCCTGCCTCTGATCTCTTAAAGGTATCTGGAAGAGTTTCTCAGGCAGCAGTTGTTTTGGAGATTCTGTAGCTTTCACAGAGGTAGAATGGTTTGTTTCAATAAAGGTTAAATTTTACCTCATAGGATAGAAGCACACAGACAGAGGCATAAACTAGAAGATCTTTGAACCAGAGCTGGTTTAAGGGGCAAATACAGCCACAACTCTCTATAAGCCCTGCATCTGAGCACTGCGATAAAGGAGCATTCTGTAAATATATTGACTTTTTTTTTCTCCCAGAGAGAATCTAGCAGCTCACATTGTCTCTAAAGATCTAAAACATCTTTCCCTCTCTACCTGAAGGAAATCGGGGTGTTAAAAAAAAAAAGTAGATAAGAACTTCATGTGGTTTCTGTTCTGATTTGCATTTCTTTCATCTCTAAAGCATGTTCGTTTTAATATTTGTGGCCCATATTTTTCATTTACAAATCGGTCCTTTACTGCATTTGTGCGATACTCCAGTGTATGCACACCATTTCCCTACTGCTTTTAAGGGTTCTTCCTATAGCAATGACCTTACATGCTTTTCTGCTTCCAGTAATACAAGCTCTCTTAGTCTGCCATTTTCTTGACTATTCATTAGGGTTTAAAAACATAATTTCAGTATAATTCATATGCAAGAAAATGAATCCACCTTTCATAGACAATTTGTTGAATTTCTAAAAAGATGTATTTATCATTTGTGTGTGTGTCTGTGCATGCCTGTGTGAGTTTGTGTGTACCACACATGAGGGAAGGAGCCCACAGAGTCCAGAAGATGGTGTAGAATCCCTTGTCACTATTAACTGCAAGTGAGCTGCAATGTGGGTGCTGAGAACTGAACTTGGATCCCCTGGGGGAAAAAACAATAGGAGCTCTAAACGCTGAGGCATCTCTCTATCCCTGGGCAATTTACTTAATTTTAATAAATGCATATCTATATGACCATGGCCAAAACCCAGAGATAGACTGTTTCTGTCACCCTGGGACATCCTCTTGGGCCATCTTATTCAAATTTAATTTTCATGACTCCTGTGCTTGTGTGTGTGTTTGTGGGCATACATGTTGGTGTGCATGTCCATGTGTGTGCCCACATGGAGGTCAGAGGTCAATGGCAGGATTCTTTATTTGTCACTGTCCACTTTATCTTTTGAGGGACGATCTCGAGCTGAACTGGGAATTCACCGTGTCAGCTAGACAGGCAGGATAGCAAGCCCTAGCAGTCCTCTTGTCTCTGCTGTCCCAGCATGGTGGTCATGGGAACATGTGTCCATGCATCCATGGGTCCATGCCTGGCTTTTACCTGGGTTCTGGGGAAACAAACTCATATCCAATGCTCACTCAAGAGTTTGTCCAACTGAACCATCTTCCCAGCCCAAATTTTAAGTGTTTTTATTAGTTCCTCCAAGTCTAAAACTTCACATATATGAAAGCATACAGTATGTACTATTTTACAAAGCACAATGCCTTTTAGATTCTCCCATGCTGCTATGTACCACAGTTGCTCATTTCTTTTTATCGTTGTGTAGTAGTGTGTTGTGTGACCATGTGACAGTTCGCTTTTCCATTCTGCTATTGGTGAACATTAGGAGGTTTCCTAGTGTACTCTCCTCCAAGACAAATAATTGAATTTAGGAAGGTTGTAAGACGCGAGGCCAACATAAAACATCAATTATATTTGTATGCACTAGCAACAAAATTCAGATACGAAATATTAAAATATCACTTATGGTATCATCAAAACACAAATTATTTGGAGACAATTTTATTTATTAGTTTAAAAAAGTTATTCCAAGGGAATGAGCTTCCTTATGGCATCTTTATGTTCTTACTGACTCCCCCCTCCCCACCCCTCTGCTCAGCTCCTCTAGCCCTCTTCTTCCCCTCACCCCGCCTTTCATAGCACATGTATTCTCTGACGCTCTTGCTCCCCTCCCTTCCCTTAAGATCTTTTGTTCCGTTATGATCTCCCACTCCCATCTAGCTATGTGCACAGGTATTAAAATCTAGAATCCATATGTATCTTTCTAAACTTGGTTTATTTTTGGTTAACATAATAACTTCCAGTTCCATCAGTTTTTCTGAAGGTGTCATGAGTGTGTCTCTGTGTGTGTATGTACATGTGTGTTTCTGAATATAATTCCATTGTGCATAAAGTACCACATTTTCTTTTCCCATATATCTGTTGATGAATTTCTAGCCTGGCTCTACTTTCTGCCTATTGCAAACAATACAGCATTAAACCTGGCTGTGCGAGTATCTGAGCCATTTGCTGAGCTAGAGTCCTTTGTGTAGATAGCCAAGAGTGGTACAGCAGCTAGCTCATATGGTGGTTCTTTAGAGATAAGCTTAGATACAATATAATCAGACCCAATGTGCAGGGAAAAACCCCACACAGACCTGCTGAAAGAACCTGAAGATATACACCAGGAAAAGACTCTGTTTGTGTATTAGATCTACTATTGAGAAGGCACTCATTGCCCTAAATTCATCTGTAACTTTGGCTAACCCCAACTGAAAGCCATCAAGTTATTTTCTAGAGACTGACTGACAAACCACCTCTAAGACTTTGGAATGAGATGAAGCTCACTTAGAGTTGCTGAGAAAGGAGAATGTAGTTGGAGAACTCATACTGATTTCACAACAGAGTAAAACCCAACTGATCAGGACAAGAGGGTGTTGGAGGGAGAACAGACCTAAAGACAGCCAGCAGGGGAGTTCAGTGCAGGTGCTTGTTATTTACCAAGATATTTTGACAAGGTAAAATATATTGACAAATGTTGCCAAACACTTGGATAGCTGCACAAAAGAAAAGTGTTATTTAGGCTGAGTTCCACAGCACAGACAAAGATTAGCTTCAGAGGAGCCAGAGACTTATCCAGTGGATAAATTGGAATAATCTGGAATAAGGACCTTAGAGAAACAGATTCTGAGACCTTGACCGAAGACAAAGCTTTCTCGGGACACAAAAGTTACTTAACCTAAGAGAACAGACTTGATAAATTGAATGTCATTGAGGGTTTCTGCTGCCAAAATAAAGGAGAAATTGAAAAGGCAAGTCTCAGAGTAGGAGAGCACGGAAAGTAGATACAGCAATAGAAGGGTGGCATTTTACATGTGCTTGATGTACAAAAGTGTACATTCTTATTTACATAGCCAAATGTATCAATCTTTCCCTCTATAATACGCCTTCAGTATTTTTTGCATTCTATTAACCCTACCTATATATAAATTCATAATTTTCTAGCCTTTATAATGTATTCTACTCCAAAATTAAATGTACAATTTTATTCTACTCTAAAATTTCTATTTTATGTAAAATATAAAATATTTTATATAAAATTTCTATTTTATATAATTAAATGTATAATTATATTCTACTCTAAAATTAAATCTAAAGCAAACACATAAAAGATTTTAAATTAACTCTCAAAAACTTTGTAACCTGAGCTTGGGACTAGCGCTCAGTCACAGAACACTTGCTTGGTGTGCATGAGGCCCTGGGTTCAGTCCTCAGCACCATAAAGATGGAGGTTATCAGTTACTCCAGTTCTGTTCATTGTCTACCTCTCTGTAACCTAAAGCTTCCTGTTTATTAGATGCTGAATCCTAGAGACCCTGGGCTGTTCTGGCCTTGTATTCTGCTTTCAAGGCCCATTGACAACAAAGACTCTAATTTCTTTTTGTATTTTGTACTTGTTCACATTGATCTCTCTTTCTTTCCCTTCCTTTATCTGCCCTCCCCTTTCCCTTTCTCCTTTCCTCAAAGGTCCCTTGAATTCTAATTGTGAGAATATTCTTGACTCTATTATCTAGTCATATTTACTTGACAAAAGAATACAGAAAGGGGGGTGTTAAAGCTAGGGGTAAGCCAGCCTATTATTACTTGACAGTTCAGCACCTCTGATTCCACTGGGTAGAGAGGGAGAAAAGAGCCACTTTTTGAAATCACAGGGGACTAGTATATGAATAGCCTTTCCCAAAGTACAAATCTCCAGGTGGGACAAGGAATCACCAACCATTAGCAGTAGTTCTTGGTGCTAATTGACTTCTTTGCACCGAGAACTACTTTTCATATTCATTGTATGCAGTCTGAGGACAAAGTAGTGCTGACATCAAATGAAGAAGACCTGCTAAAGAGCTCACTCATGGAAAAGTTACACCAAACTGATTACCACATGTCCTTCCAAAACATCCAGTTGCTATTGACTATGCCCAGGAGAAAGGCATGTAAGCAAACAGAGAAAGGACAAAGGACCATCGGAGTTCAATTTTGGGGGTAAGAATGAATGTTAGGAACAGAGTTTGGGGGACATTGTGGGGAATCCAGGCTTAGGACAGGAGGGATCAGGGAAGACTACTTGTATAGCAGCGGGGCCTCTTAGAACAATGTCTCTCCACTGTTCTGTCTTTGGGGAGATTATACCTCCAACAGGACCCTTTGGCATGGTGTTCACACGACTTATTTGGGGGCAGCAGAAAAGAATACAAAGACCGAGGTGCCTTGTAAACTCAAGATCATATCATTGTGCTCTGGAATGGAAAAGGAAGATGGGGTAAGTGGGATACTAGTGAAAATGTGTGCTGATAGCAGAGCTTAAAGAGTCATCTCCATTTCCCTTCCATAACTATGAACAGTGTGGTGCAAACATTGCTAGTCATATCTTAGGAAACAAAAACTCTTATTACAAGGATACAAGAAGGCGTTTCTTCTCCCACGTCTTTGGGTCTGGCTGAAGGACTGTTGAGCAGCGGTCTGTAAAGCTGGCCATTTTCCTCCCTTTCAGCCTCAATGGCCAACTAGCCTGCAGATTAATAAGACTTAATGTCACTTAGTCCACAAGGAAGAAATCCACACTCGACACAGTTCCCTAGGAGTTCAGAGTATGTGGTTTCCCTACTTAAGAACTTTGTGGTCTTCATAGCAGAAACTCCTTGAGACCCAGTGCTCTCCACAAGTCAGTTAAATGTGACCTTGTGATCTATAGTTTTTCCTTTCTTGATCATGAGTGTCATCCCTTAAGGATGCTGAAGGTCAGACTCTACTCCTACTTTCTACTAATCTTACTTTTTATGTGGCATGCATAGGCAGGATGGAACTCTAAATAGCCCAATGCTGTGAGTCAGCAGGCAAGCTGGTGTAAGGGCCTGAGAGGGAGGAGGAGGAGGAGGAGGAGGAAGAAGAAGAGGAGGAGGAGAAGAAGAAGGAGGAGAAGAAGAAGTAAGAAGAGAACAATGTGTGTGTTCACTGTTGAATTCAGAATGAATTAGCTCTCCACAGCACGGGACTAAATCTCAGCTCATTGATACACTAGTCAAGTGGGAAATACTAAGCCAAGTGGATGTGGGGCTTTGTAAAATATCACAATGTGGTTAGTGAAATGTCTTAAAAATTATACATGATAATAAATGCGACTTACTTCTGTTAAGTGCACAAGGCTGAGTTGTTTTGAGGATAAACTTCTTTGACTCAGTTCTCTGCAGGAAGAAACCAAAAGCTTGGTGTTCCAAAGCCAGAGGGTAAGACTGCAAGTTGACTTCCACTTGCTCAGTCCTTCGTTGACGCCTTTCTTCATGTGTCTGCATACAGAGTAGCCGATGAGCAAGATGGCTTGTGCCTCAGCTCATAGGACCAAATGGCGAGAGAAGAGAAGGTATCACCAGGGGCCTGTATCCAAGATACCCCATTTGCTTTGGGTTTTCCTGCTTACCATTCTGAAGCAATCTGTCCTCTGTCTCCCTTCCCGATGTCCTCCTGGCTTGAGTTAGTGTTGACAGTATTCACCGGAAGTCCCATGCACTGGCTGTGAGAGCATGGGAGGGGTTGAGTGTGCGGGTCTCTGAGGCAGGAAAAAGATACAGCAGGAGTGAGTTGAAGAAAGTAGCTTGGGGAAAGCCAAGGATTTAGTGTGTCCATGAACTTAGACATTGTTGTCCTGCCGTTAGCTGACTACGCATGCAGCTCTTGAGCGTATTAGAATCAACAGTGCGGTGTTGATGAATGTTAACTTGGAGGGAGAAGAGACAGTCAATATGGAAGTTTTCCAGACTTCCTAGTGTAAGCCTCCGGCCATGGCTGACTGGCAGTGACAAAGTTAAAGTAAATCCATAAGAAGAAGTATAGTGAAACAATTAGGTTGCCATGAAGTTCAAGTATCGATTGCTTTTGCCTTTACGTATTTAATTGTATGCCGACCTAGATAATTTAACGTAGCTATATTAAATTATTAATTTGACGTAACTGAATACTGACAGTGATTAATCAGGACTGACAGTAATTAATTGAAAAATCTCCAAAATTTTGACACAGGGTTTCCACATACCAGCATAAGCCAATTCCAATGTGCTTCTTCCTCCAAAGAAAGACAGAAATGCGGAGTGTCTTTGAAGTGGAGCATCCAATTTCTAAAGAGATCACAGGGCTCCTGGCTCTCATTTTATCCCTCTTCTGGCAGGAAAACATCTCTGAAATGGGTCTACAGAAAACAACTGGGGTTCTTTAACAAGCAACAATTATCCACACAAAAATAAAAAACTCTTGCAGACATAAATTCCCCATTCACCTCATGGGTTCAAACATGCACATTGCAGGTATACAAGCAAGAGTTATACAAGAGGAGTGAGTTTTGAGATACAAAAAATAAGGAAGCCTGGAGAGAATCAAATTAGAACCTTCCAGAAGGTTCTAGAAGCCAGTTGTGGTATTCATACATAGAATACATGAGGTTTGGGAAGAGAATCAGGAGAAGGAATGGGGAAAAGCATCTTCTCCTTCACAGCTGGCTGGTCCTGGCACAGCTCTTGAAGAATATTCCCTCATAAGAGTCTTTTGATAAAGGGAAAAAATCCTCCCTGAAATATGTTTTGCAAAATTGGTCTCTCAGAACTCAGGCTGGAGCATCATCTGTGGTGCCTTAGTGGGACACGAAATGAGATGGACTTGAAACCTAGGTGCTGTTAAGTAAGTCCTGCCCCACTGAGTTCACACAGAGAGGAAAATGGCCAAATCCCATTTCAGTCCATTGTCAGTCCAATCTGCTTTTTCTGGTTGGGAACAGTCAGAAATTTATGTCCAAAAATAACACTGGAATGTGTGCCTTGGAATAACCACACGTGTGCAAAGTTAGTTGAAAACTTCATTTGAGTGTATATGCTTGCACTTGTGTGTGTGTGTGTGTGTGTGTGTGTGTGTGTGTGTGTGTGTATGTGTGTACATGCATGTACTTGTATGTGTGTGCAGGGTAAGAACATGAATGTTCCCTGATATGTGTACAAAACCGTGCTTTTCCATGCCACTTGTATGTTTTCTTCCTAGGCAGCAGATGCACTTCTAGAGCAGAGACAGGGAGGAGGAGAAACTGCAGAGCTCCACCAGCATTTGTGAAGGCCTACCGGGACCTAGGTACTGTGCATGGCACTTGCCATTGCTTATTTCTGGCATTGCTTGTAGATCTGGGGGCAGGGGACATTCTCACAGAGAAGAGCCAGAGTCAAACAGCCAGGAAGAGATACGCTGACTTAGACTTATCTATGGGTCACCCAAGGCCTTTCTTTTCCACACTGTACATTGTAGTGTGCTTAAGCTCATTCTTTCCTGGTCAGTCCAGACGTGATCAGGGAAGTCGGGTACCACTGTCTCCATCTACTGACACCAGGACCATCTCTTGTAGAGAGCTAAGCTCACTGATGTCTCTGCAATGCAGAGGTTTCAAAGCAACGATTTACAATAGATATTTTGTGTGTGTGTGTGTGTGTGTGTGTGTGTGTGTGTGTGTGTGTGTAGGGAGTGCAGTAGTGTGGTCCTAAGAATCAAAACATTAAGTCAGATAACACAGCCACTCACAGAGACTTGAGCTAACAGCTACTGTGTATTCATATGTGCATATTTCTTTCTTTCTTTCTTTTTTCTTTTTTTTTTTAGTTTCAGAGCACAAGGGTGTTTAGTACTCTAAGAAAAAGGCAATGCAGGAATAATGATATCACTAGCAGAGAGCATGCAGGGTTTGCTTATACAAAAAGTTATTTACTGTGGGATTTTTCAGACAGCCCTGTTCTAGAGTGTGTTTAAAATATGCACTAACACCTCTAGGCTGGTTTACATGTTGCTTTCCAGCTGTCCATCAAAACTGAGCAAGCAGTGGAGGTTGTCATCTGTCTCCACTGACCCTCCTTGTGCAGGGGGACCCTCAGGTCCTCTTCTTCTGTCTTTCCTTTTCTTCTCAGGGAAGAGAAATATAATCTCACCAGATTCCCAGGACAGAGTTCGGTAAAGCCTGGCTGTCTCTTAGAAGAGAGATGTCTTTTGTTTCGTTTTATTTTGTTTTGATGTAGCCTTCCTGTGGCAAGGCTAGCTTTGAGCTTCAGCATCGTTGTTATTGGGATTGTAGGAGTCCATTACCATGCCCTGCCTGAGTGGTTATGTTTGTCAACTCGACCCATGAGAGAGTCCTTTGGGAAGAGGAAACCTTAGTTCATGAAATGTCTCCATCCAAGTGGCCTGTACGAAAGTTTATGGGACTTTTTCTTGATATCTAACTGATGTATAAGGATCCAGACTATACTGAGCATGGTGCCACCCTTGGGCAGGTGGTCCTGGGTTATATAAAAAAGCAAGCCATGGGGGACAAGCTAGGAAGTAGAATTTCTCCATGGTCTCTTCTTTGGTAGAAACCTCAATTCCTCAGTGACAGACTGTGCCCTGGGAATTGTGTGGCACACATTTCTCCCCAGGTTGCTTTTGGTCATGGTGCTTGTCATCACAATAGAGAATAAACTAGAATAGGGTAGACTGTAGACTGGAGGACACTGAGGGGGACGCAGAAAGAATTATGGTGTCTGTGAGAAACAACTCTTCCAGCCCAGGAAATCTCCACTCCAGGAAGTGACACTCACCCCATGGGACCCTGAGAAGAGCATGGTCCCCATGATCAGAGCCCCACCTGCTTATACCACCCGAGGGGTGGGTTGGGCCGAAGTCTGCGGATGAGGAAGTGGGGTGGAATGTGAGAAATCTCACTGCTGACATCAAGCTTGCCTTTCATTTTATTTATACCTGTGACACTGTGACACAGGAGCTAATTTTCCATTGTATTTTTTTTTTTCCTCTCTCTCTGGTAGGAGTCAAGTGATGACAAGAGAATTTATGTCTGAGCCTAGAAAAGTATTTTCAATTTGAACCCACAGGGGTTATACATGACGGTCTCTCTCTCTCTCTCTCTCTCTCTCTCTCTCTCTCTCTCTCTTTCTCTTTTTTCCTCTCTCCCTCCTTCCTCTCTCTCTCTTCATGCTTCCCTCTTTCTCCCCCCTCTCTCTCTTCCTCTCTCCCCCTTACACCTCAGTGCCTCTTTCTTTCTTTGAACTGATAAAACCAATGCAAAGAATTATGGGATCAGACTCCTGCAGTGCATGGCTACCTGAGGATTCATAATGGAAGGCCTGCAGTTGCCCACCCCTTGATCTTGGCAGGGTGTGTCTTTCTGACACAGGCACTTGAGGTACCATGGAGCAGCAAGGTCATATAACAGCTCTGACACAGAGTGGGAGCTGTGTCACTGGACCAGGAGTGGGGCTACAACTTCCTGGCCCAGATTTACTGATGGGGGGCTGCCTCACTTGCTGTGCTTTGCTGGCCCCTCAGGACTTTTACTCCTTCAAGGCAGGGCAGATTTCAGAGCAAACATGAGTCCAGAAGGCAGGAACTATTGGGAGACATTGGGGTAAGGCAAATTATTTTCCACTTGTAGAAAGTACCTTTGAGGAACGTGCCTACAGGGAAGAGTATAACGTGTGTTTATCACTAATAGACAACCAGCTTTCCTCAAACCCTTGTTCTACTGCTAGAGAAGCTTCCTCAAGCCTGTCAACAAGTGTCCCTCTCATCCCTTCTGGGACCCCAAACCCAGGGGCAGTTCTCTAACCCAACCTGTGTCCCTCCCTGCTCCTACCCAGAAATGAAGCTTCAGGCCACCCTCCAGGTACCCTCTGCTCTGTCAACAAGGCCTCCAAGGCTAGCTTGCTAACAATGTTTTTCAGCCTCTGACCCTGGGGAGATCGGACTTCCTGGTACCTGGTTGTGAAGATGTTTGTTGTTCGAGATTCTGATGAGGAGATCTGATAAGAGAGGCCCAGGGCTTTCCCAGTCAGTGAGCCAACAGGGTCTGAGGTTTTTAAAGCAAGCAGACAAAGACACCCCACCCTGTGAGGTGGCACAGTGCCAGCTCCTGTCACCTGAAATCTTTGGTATTTAAAAGTGGGTATCAATGATTTCCACTGCCCTGACCTTCATTTGCCCTTGGTTTTGATTTTTGTGCTTGGGTTTAAAGGTTTCCAATCACACGAGCAAAATAGCCTACGTGTTATTGAGGGCGCACACTTGGCTGGAGGTTGGTTTCTATTTCTTCGTTGCTTTTCTCCAAGAACCAAAATAAAACTAACAAGGAATAGCCAGGGATGTATATTCCTACACTCAGAAAGCTGAGGCAGGAGGATTGCAAATTCGAGACCAACCTGGGCCACAGAGTAAGCACCAGTCCATGTGGGTTACATAGTGTTATTCTGCTTTAAAATAAACAAAAATGGCCTGGAATAGGCTGCTCCTTAGCAATTAAACTGGACTCTGGAACATTCCATAGTCAATGCCTAACAGGCCCACTGCTGAATTCCTTTGTGTGTCCACCATGCCTTTGTAAGTGCTCCCTGCAGGCAAAGACACTGTGTGCTTCTTACAAGGCACTGGGCTGGACACGGCCATATCTATTCTACAATCCTTCTGGATATTGTTCTAGGACTTTCTATGTGGTCAGAAAGACAATGAACAGTAAGTAACGCTATTGTTGAGGAGGGATCTTACAGTACTGGTCCACTGGCAGTCAGTAAAGAGCATGTCTACCAAGAATTCTTTCTAGGACTGGAAAGATGGCTCAACAGTTAAGAACTCAAGACTGATCTTAAGGGGATTCAAGTTCAGTTCCCAGCATGCACACGCACACGCACACGCACGTGCTCTCTCTCACACACACACACACACACACACACACACACACACACACACACACACACA